>JAPTHN010000028.1:2400000-3076944 GCA_026936325.1 Platynereis dumerilii
GGCTTACAGGAACAGATGGAATTGGCTGATAAGATCCACAGGAATGGACCCAACAATTCAGACAGACAGACAGTCTGAGACAGAAGACTGGTCAAGATGAAATGTAGTCCTAGGGGAGGAAAAGGGGCCTGGGGGCTTGGCTACTTCTGAGAAGGTCGCCAGGAGCAGATAGGCAGAGGACAAGTGATAGCAGGTCCTCTATGGCAGACCTCTTTCAAAGTGTGACTGGCTAAATCACCTGTGTGACAGCTTGGCCCAATAAAACACCCCATCAGCACAAAGGCCTAAACACTGAGCCCTAGCTAGGGGCTGCTGATGTGAATGCCCTCATTTCCTGGAGCTTTCCTGCAGCAGCTGAAACCTGCATCCTCTCACAAATCTCTGCCTCTGTCACTGCATTAGACGACATCATCTAGGGGGCCAGGGAATTTTTTCTTCTGAGCCCGGGGGATCAACAGCGACGGCTGTCATGGCGCCGGGGGAGCCAGTAGCTCCTGCTGGAAAGGAAGGAATGGGAGCCAGTTCCTGACATCTCTGGAGCCATGGAGGCAGTGGAGCCAACAGAACCAATGGAGGCAGGACTTAGCATCAGACAATTGCAGACAGAGGAGAAAAAAAGGTTGGCTGGTCGTCCATCTGAGAGGCAATGAAGTCTGATGTGTTGGCAAATACTGAGAAGTGTCAAAGCAAGATGGATGGACTAGATCTGCCATGCCTGATAAATAATAATCATAGATGGATAAAAAAGGGAAGAGAAAAACCCACACACAAGATGTCCCATGACACATCAAGGTTTCAAGGGTGCTGATGGTGGCTTGATGGTAAACCCTTCAAGGTTGTGTGTTTTGCCACCCTCCAATCTTGTAATGCTACTGATGCTGTTACTGATGCTGTTACAGAAGCTGCTGTTGCTGCTTGAGTTGGTAATGTAGCCATGACCCATCTGTTCAGGACAGATCTACTGGTCAAGGTGACAAAAATGTCCAGACTAGTCACAGGAGGACAATAGATGATGACCTTATATTCTAGAACAACCAGTTGTGTGCTCTAGTGTGGTTGTGTCCTCCAGAGCCCTTGAGTCCATGCTCTGAGCCTGCCTGTGGACAACCTTTGGTCAACCATGGCTGCCCAGCCACAAAACCAACAAAAAAGCTGGACTCTGTGTGGACAGAGAGCTGTAGGAAGCCCAGCAAAGCCCAGCACAGGGCTTAGGGCAGGCTTAGCAGCAGCTTGCACTAAATGCAAGATTGTAACAGCCTGCAGTTTCCTGCAGTGTCCTGCAGTTGCTGCACCTGCTCTTTGGCAACGAGATAACAGCTGACCCATTCCACTTTGGCCTCTCTTAGCTCCTTGTCACCTGTCCACTTTGGAAACTCTATTCTAAATATCGACGTTTCCATGACAACCATTTCATGTACCTTTTTTCCTTCTCCTTTTTCCTCTTGGTTTTGGCCATTTCATCTTTGGTCCCCATTTCCAAGTTCCCATTTGCTCAAGAACTTTATTGCAATAGTTTGTGTATAGTAGCCTGACTGCCTCCTTCAGTGCATTGTGCATCAGGAGGGGCTGCAGTGTTGTTGGAAGTCTGCAAGGATGCTACCCACCTCTCTCTGCACCATAGATGCACTTCTGTAGTTCTCCACTTTTTTCCATGTTTAAAGAGAAACTTTTCCCCTTTGTCTCTTTCCAAGCATCGCTAACATGCAAGGCTGAGACATCCAAGATTTCAAGCCACATATGGGCTTTCTTCTGTCATGCCATTGTGAAAGTTGTATACCTGTTGTTTTTGCTTTCGGAAATCCTACAGGTCTGCCGCCCTGGAGATAAGGGAGTGGTTACTCTATATCCCACGCTGACATCCTGACAGAAGCGAACATTCGGAAAATATGTTCGCACGTGATGTACGCAGTTTGTTGCAAAACACACCGTGTCGATAGACACTTGACTCGAAACACAAAGTATGAACTTCGAGGTCTGAAACATGAGACATGCTCAAATACAGACCTGCATTATGAAATACTGAATACACACCAGCTCTGAATAACAGAGGGCTCTGAAAGAAACTAAAGGTTGAAATAGATATCATCACAAACAGATGAAATACAAATTTTGAGCTTTGGAATATATAATACAGGTCAGCTAGAATTCTCCAGGCGACCTTTCTAAACCATTTGTCTAACGCCGTACGAAGAACAAACCAGTTACGTTCAACTCAACGTAGGGCTGAGCGGGGTGATATTGAAACCGCATATAGCGAGTATATCAAAACGCCATTCCAACCAGGTGTACCAAGCCAATATACAGCTCAACATTAAAGAAACAGGAACTGGGAGTATTGAACTCCTGGTTTCATACAAGTGTGAATTGTTCAAAGTGTGAATAATTCAAAGTGGAATCTGCAAATCTCTGTTGTGTGCACTGCTGTGCATATACAGAGATACCAAAGAGATGGTGCACAGGTGCAGGTACAGTACAACTTCATAAAGTAGCTTGTCTTTTCAAATCAATATTGGTGGAGACACATGATATTATGGTAACTTGAAGTTGCTTGAGGGTATGAAGTTCTTTTTCTTGTTTTCAACATCACATATGTGTGATGAAAGTATCTTGATGTTCTCGCCTCAGGGTCGTAAAAACATAAGTTAAAGGCCAAAGCATGCAGCTCGATGTTATGCGAAAGAATTATGCTCTCTCCAATATGTTTCGATAGATACGGAACCTCTTTCAGATAAGTGTACTAGCCATCTATGTTAGCAGAACACTGCTTATTATACATGTATCAGTATTGTACATATTCCTGTGCTTTAATGTCCTCTAAACAATACATTGCATTATATTCCAGAAGAGCATACATGTACTGTAACAGTTGCTTGATGTTTAGATAATGACATTTGCAGAGTAGGCTACTGCAGTAGCTAATGCCTACAATAATAGCCTGTGTGCAATGTTAATAATGAATAGAAAAGCATAAAAATATACAAGATGTATGGGTCCAATTGTAATTCGAATGTGTATGGAATGATTTGTCACTGGCTTTATGTGAAACACCATTCACCTATCTGCAGTATTGATCAGTGATTTGATGTATGTGATGTGAAAGTGGAATAAATTTGGTGTTCCAGTGTGTGGTATAGATGTGCAGTGTGCAATTAAAGTAAAATGGATTCCATAATACATGTATACATATGCAACAGTATACATATATCAGAATCTGATGCAAAATATAAATGTGTGCAATGTTCTATTGGATTCCTATCTAATGTGCAAATTGAAGGCAAAATCTAATGGTTTAGATACATGATAATCTAATGTGAATTGTATCAGTCTGATATTTTTGTCATTTTGATGTTGTGTAGTTCTACTTTTGTGTAATTAATAATTATATTGTTTTGTAAAATGTATGTTTTCTGTTGTTGTCAGTCTAGATCTAATGGTGCAGTGGTGGTGCATTGAGATGTGGTGCATTAAAATGTCAAAAAAATCTGTGCGGTTTCATTCAGAACCTACCTTCGTTCTTCTGAGTGGCGGGCAGGATGGTCGCATGTTGAGCAAGGGCTTGCTGGAACTGGCCATATGCTGCAGGGTAGGTTGCTGTCAACAATACACACTCCGGGTTAGACTCTGTACACAATAACAGCAAGTTACTCAAAATTACTAGCTCTACTTGACTACCAGCTTTAAGAGCTGTTGTGACATAATGATTGCTTGCTTGTTACCGGTATTACATAACATATTACATAATACATACTGGTATTTCTAATTTACTACCAGCTTTGAGAGCTGTTGTACCTGATAATTACTTGCTTGTTACTGGTATTACATAATAGATACTGGCATTTCTACTAACGCTCCAGTTTCAAGAGCCGTTATTACATACTAACTCCTTAAAACACTATTATATTGCTGTTTTTGCTGTGTACTTATAAAAACAATATATCAATAATTCAATAAATATAATCAAGCTTGTTGATGTGTTCGTCTTTCTATCCATATTCATTTTTCTATGTTTCAGCACAGAAGAATAAAAATGCATGGCAAGACAGCCACATGAAAAAGCCATGTTTACAGAATATTATAGATGCTCATCGTACAATATTTAACACATTTTTGTCATGCTGCTACTGCTCGACCGACACGAATCAATGCTGTGAAGTTGAAGTACTCCGGCAGATAATTTTATCTAGCATGTCACATGTCTGAGAAATTACATTTAAATTGCAGACACCATCCTAGAGATTGGTTGACAGTAACTTCAAGGGGGTATTCACATCTGTAATTGGCCAATTTCAACTACTCCTGCTGCAGTTTGCAAGTTTTTAAATCACATTTTAGTGCGGAGAAAGCCTATAGCCCCCTCACTACCTTACTGCATGGTAGAATATACTTTTAAACAGGGGAAGGAAATCAGGAAATCAAATTGAAAATGATTTGAAAATGATTTGAAAATGGAATAGGAGCCACAATGGTAAATGTAAAGTGTGGGGGTAGGAGGAGGTGCCTCAGTTGACAAAGGCAAGCACAGGGCAACAATACAGTGTTTGAATACAATGTTTGTTGGTGTCCATGTTGGTAAAGATGTGCTTTTAAAAGAATGCTTTTTTGGGTGTTTGGGCAATTCCACATGGCACAGCCAAAGTAGAGCAATTTGAAAACAAGGTGTCGTAATTTCTCCAGGATGTCTGCAAGAATGATGTGAATTTGAGCAATTCAAGAGTTTAATGACGCCTATTATGCAGGTGACAGCCACACGAAGAAGAGATGGGGGAAAGATTTCTAAAAAAGATGTCTTAAAAGAATTCAAGGCAGCTCCATTTACTGCAAGAGATGTGATCAACTCTGAGTGTGTGACAAACTTTTTAGTCTTATATTTTGGAATGTTTCCATGAAGCTGTGTGTGAAGTATTTAAAATGAGATGACAGGCTCAAATGGAGTGTTAATGGTTTAAATAATGGAAACATTCATCATGAACATGTGAAATTAATGAAAAGTTTGAAGGTCTGTATAAGAATATTTGACCATGGGCTAAAACCTGCCATTTAAGACGATTTTAAAAAGAATTTCAGCCTTGCTTCTTAAATCCTTAATTGATTTCTGTCATTAAACCATGGCGATGCCCATGGGGCCTTACCAGAAAGCTGAACGTGCATTTTACATTAACAGAATAGGATTTTTTTTCAAGACATTTTTAAAGGAGAATGGGATGATTTTATCCACCTCTTCAGACCATTAGAAACATGCCAAAAAGCAGATTTAGTAAAGAGTTATGTTAGATGCTGAGGGATTACTGTCATCGTAAGGACATTTTGATAATGTTGTTTTTATGTTGCTTTGAAGTATGTCTATTTTTGAAGATATTTCTTCAGAAAGAAGGAATTAAATAGGAAGAGAAAATATATCACACAACATGGAAAGAGTGTCCCATATGTCACACCGACAACATTAAATACAACACAACAAGATAAATGCAAACCAAAGGGAATAAAATGTGATCACATCCTTTTCAACTTCACAACATTGTATTCTTCTTATTCAAAGGAGATGTGTCAGAGACTCAGATTTCATCTTTCTTCTCTTTAACATTTGACCTTCTAATATGGAGTGAAATCATAGCTTTATAAATGATGTTCCAGCTCAGAAGTGGAGTTATATGTCAAATGAGGTCAAATTTTGTTTTTGTGTTTTAGTTAGAGAATGTCTCAAAACCAGCACAATACATTCTTTGATCAATTTGGTCGAACTCGATGTTCTCAATTTCAACATCTTAAACATATTCAAATTTTGATGTGATTTTACATGTATTTACTCATATTATATAATATTTCATATATTGAATATAGAGCAGCAGCAGTAGCAGCAGACAAATATAAGATATTTGATATAAAATGATAGAAAAGAAGCACAATAATTGATGCTTCACCTATACCAGCATATTGTTGAACTCCAGAGTAGGCTTGTTGTAGGGGGTCTCCATTGGTGACTGCTTGAGCTGCAATAGGCATAACTAAATGTCAACAATAAACTCGCTGTTCTGGCCCAGTCCGAGGGGGGTGCATAGATAGCCTAACTGTCTCTATTGTCTATTGCATATGATATGTCTTCCATATAATTTGTTACATTCTTCATATATTTACCATATAAATATCATTACATTCTATATATTTCAAAATCTGGTAATAATTTACTGACATTGTAGATAAATCTGAATTATTTATAATTCTTTACCATTTCTACATGTTATAGTAAATGCTTGGAATTATAAACAAATTACTACTATTTCAGGCTAAATGAAATCAAATTGTCTAATAGTGTTAATTATATTGTTGTCTGGCCGAATTCCTTCTAAATTTGCCTACTTTAAGCTACATGTAAAATAAGTTTGAATAACAAATATATTATGGCCAAATCAGAATAACATCTGCTTGTTTTTCTGCTTGAAATCAATTCCTTTCTTGAAAATAAAAGCAACTATCAAAGTTAGCTATTCCATGCAATTTAAAAATATTTTTCAAAATTCCAAACCAAAAAGTACTACAATTTCTGTACTTGAATTTAGCACTTGTGAAAAAAAACATTCCACACTTGTAATTACAAAATCAAATACATGCTGAATTAAGTTTTGCCACAGCCTACAACTGAATATTAATAATAAATAACCATAACCAATAATACTTTTGCTGACCAATAAGTAATCATTAATAATCAATAACTATACATAACTGATGTAATTTAGGATAATATAAATTATTTTCTTCACGACTCTACATGCAACTTATGATATATGAAAATAAAACACCGAATCGTCAACTCGACATGCTCACACAAACTATGTATATACTTAAAGTGAACTTATGGTATATATAAAATGGTCGTAAAATCATATTAAGCAGGTGAAAAGCTGACTAGCTAAGGTGTAATTTGGAAACCAAGAGAAGGCGATAGGTACCTGGATATTGGTGAACACCGTTGGTATAGATCTCTGGCTGACCGTTTGCCTGAGCCATTTGGAATGTGGTCATTGTAGGAGATAACATGGTAGGGGGTGCGCCATTGATGGCCGTCGTACCTACTGAAAGAAAAGGATGAACAAATTAGTTGTAACGCAAGATTTGTTACAGCATTTTCAACAAGTATGAGATTCCTTTAAATTTACATCATGCCGAATGGCATTTTACCCTGATCGGATTGTTTCCGCTTGCTTCGTGAACCAATCAGATATGGGCAAATGGTATACGCCACGTGGCAACTTCAAGAAAAGTTGGGGAAAATCTCATGCTTATTAAAACTGCTGTAAGACAAAAACTGTTATTTAGTACATTTGCAGAATTTTTGGATTAAGATAATAATTAGGTCATAGAAACAACCTAACTGAAAAGCAAGAGGTGTTATTACTTAATTTGTCATTGTAAAGTAAGTGGGTTGGGTAAATAGTTTCTTGATCAACTAAACCTTCATCATATACTTCATAGTTCTGTCACTTCAATTGCCCAATTGATCAGTCCAACAATAGTTGATAGCTATCATAGTCCCTTCTCAGTAAGCTAAGTAAACATAGACCTTAGAAAAACAATGGGTTCTGATGTTCTGGTCATGACAACAAAACAACAGTGGACATTGATCAATACAGCTCAATATGGATGCCTAACTACTCCTTATTGTGGAAGATGGGTCAACAACTTCAGAGGAGGAATCTGCCTGTTTAATTATACGATCATTTTAGAAACTACCATCCTAAGAGAAATACTATGTTGTAACAATAATACTAAAGACCATCATCCTACACAATATTCAATAAGCTTTATAAGCATCCAACATGTATTATACATTGTATTCTTTAAAATCATACTACTGAAACCTGCAGTTACTACAATGGGCAACAAAAGCAGTTAGGATGTTGTTGGAAACTGAATTAAAAGTGATTTTGATAATGACAATTTATGTTCTTTGTATAGTAATATCATGCATTTATATCACCAATAGAACAAGCAGATCGATAATTCTTGTGGCAAACTAGAATGCCAATGTTGGATGGCATCAATTTAATGTCATTGATAAAACCAACAGCATTAGCCAATGATTTAGCTTGATTCATAGCCTCTATGTTTATGCCAAAATCTAATCCTAGCCATCAGAAAATTGTCATTGGAATGAAGCACACTGCTTTTGGATATAGCATGTGAGTGGTTATAAAACTGCAGATTTTTATAGCTTTTGTGAATTATTTGCAAAGGGGAACAATGGAGATTTGGATGAAAATGTCATTTCTCCAGGATTTATGAGTTTTTGAGTAAGAAGACAACTTATCATGATAGACTTTGATGGTGTTTATGTATCAAGACTGGTGGAAAAAAGTAACAATTTGTGTTGGCTTTTTCAGCTTTGTCTCTGTTTCGAGTGTTTCATACAGAATGATTTACGACCGGTGAACACGAATGCTTTAAAAAAAATGTAAGACGGTAGTTTGCAATAGAATATGACATTGTGTTTCTAGATTGCCTGTATTGATACAACATCACTTCCTGTAGAATACCTGCCATTTGTGTGCAAAACAAGTACTGTGCAAGATTGTCACTAGGTAATCAACTAATCATGGCTAAATGTTATTGTAGATGGTAATAAGTAATTACTGTATGTGACCTTTCTGTTGACTATAGCTAATAGGTGTCTGTAAAGACTCTGTAGAACTAAACTGTGTGACTGCTGTTAATTGTGTGTCTCAAACGTGAAAACAGATCCATTTGTGTAAATTGTGTCTGTCATTGTGTACATTGCTTCAATGGTTGCCTGTCATTTTAAGAGCCAACTACCACCAAAGATTGGCAAGGAAGAACAATTCAACACTAAACAATGGGTCCACATTTCAGTAATTTGTGCACTTAGAGCCCTGGGGGAGTATAATATACTGATTAGGCAGGGGTGGAAGTATTTCCGATGGTAGTGCTGAGTAGGCAATTTGGCACGAATTTGGAATAATGATAAGGAAACTGTCTGGAAATCAATTACTGCAAGGGGAGTAGCATCAGCAGTGCCATCAACAGAAGCTGCAGCTGCAACAGCAGTTGGGGGATCAACAGCAGTAGGAACTACTTGTCACCAGAAGCACCAACAGCATCAAATGTAGTGATTCAACAGCAAAACTAGTGGTAGACTAAAATAAGTTTCTTCAACAACAATTACTGTTGGAATATCAACAGCAAAATTTTGGAACTACTAAAAGCACCAGAAGCATCGACAGCATCAGATGTAAAAGAGGCAACAGTATTGCAGTAGGTTCAACAGCAAAAGTTGCTCCAACAATAATTGTTAGAGCATCAAATACAACAGCTGCAGTATTGTATCAGAGGAATTATCAACAGCATTTGTTGTAGCAGATTTAACAACAAAAGTTGTTATAATAATCGTTGCATCAACCACAACAGAAACAACAGAATCATCAACTTAAGTCACAGTAACAGCCTGCTAAATGCACGATTAACAGGGTATCAACAGCACTAGTTTATCAACAGCATGAGAGAAAACAGTCTCAATAATAGTCACCAATAGTCTAAAAGAAGCATCGCTGCATCCCCAACATCAACAGAACCATTTGGGCAATCGAATCAACAACATTGGCAGTAGACTCATCAGCATTAACAGAAGAGAACTAGGGGGAAATGAGGGAAGACTGGCAAGGAACAATGAACTCCCCAAATTACCTCTGAAACTTCGTCAAGGGCAATCAGTTATGTATCGTGTTCCCAACCAATGGGTCTAAATTACTTTCTAGTCATATTGCTTTTTGACTTCTCCTTAAAAGCTCTACTCATTCACATGATGAAGTCTGGGATGTAAAAAAGACACCGAAACAATGGTTTAGAGTGGAATGGAAATAGCATGGAATAGCCCAGGAATGACACAATAGTATTTAGTTAGAGCTTGTGCAATATTTCAAAAAGGATGGTTTTGCTGCTAACTGATTGGGCTCAAATTGCTTCTTTTTTCATCTCCTTTTGTTACCAATTCAGCTCAGCAGCAGAAGGCCACAATTAAGTTAATTAATAATAAAAGAGCAAACCAACAATGATTTTGAAACAAAACTACAGAGCTAAACCACAAAACGGTTCTTTGTCTGAAAAGGGTGTCTCTGGTTCACATGGGTTATCAATAAATAAGCAAGGCAACTGGAGCTTATCTTGGCCACTAATGAAGCTAAGGTTCATTCCAAGAAATTGATCAACGAGGTCTCGCACGAACTCACGTTGCTCTCAAGAGGCCACGAGAATTGTGACAATCAACACTTGGGAACAGCTCTTGAGTGATGGAAAGGAGGGCAAGGGAATTTAAAGGAACTACACAGAATGGCAGGGTGTTTCATGGTCCTTTATATTGAAAGAGATGCTGTCTTCTTTTACTGTTTGACTTTTAATTGTGAACTGTTTAAAGTAAGATTGCTATCAAAACAGTTTCAAGAAAAGAGTATGAGTTGAATGTAGGTGGGTATTGATATAAAGAATATTTGCAATGAAAATTTTGAACAATTTGGGAGCTATGGCCTGTCAGGAGATCCAGTGCTAACTGCTTCAGGTTGGGTTCTCCCTGATACCTCTCTAGCCTCCCTTGTTATAACTGTGGAATTGGCGAGGGCTTAATTGATAAATCGAGTAAACTTTGCCAATCCAGTAAAAGACAGATGATGAAACAAATTAGATGGGTTGAAAAGTTGGCTGCAAGTCCTCAGATGTGTTCAGTGGGCTGAACTAGAGCTTCTGTCCCATTGATTGAAACCTCTCCTCACAATGTCTGGATGTCACACATTTGGACCTAGGGCAATAAAGAGTTGGGGGAGACAAACTGAGGCAGACTTTTTTGGATCCAGACCAATGGACTGCTGACAGAAACTGGATTGTAAAGGCATTAGGCTCAGCAGCAATAGGGAGGCTGGGCTATCAATTGATGCAGTGGGATAAAAGAGTCAGATGGGCCATCACTGACCTGATGCATTGACACTATGAGAGGTCTACCTGCTCCTTATACAATATTGGACTCAGTTGTTGACTCTGCAGAGGTCT
The DNA here is from genome assembly GCA_026936325.1 of Platynereis dumerilii. Taxonomy (NCBI): domain Eukaryota; kingdom Metazoa; phylum Annelida; class Polychaeta; order Phyllodocida; family Nereididae; genus Platynereis; species Platynereis dumerilii. Next base: position 2,411,047 of record JAPTHN010000028.1, read on the forward strand.
GCTGGACTATTCACTATCTAATGTGGGGTCAGATCTCCTTATGCAGTCGATATTGGACTGTGTTGTTGACTGTGTGATGGTCTACTGGACTGCACTCTCTAATTTAAGGCACATTTGCAGGGGACATTTTGGATAAGAAAACATCAAATAGAAAGACCCAACAGCAGCACCAAGAGTATCAAATCATGGGTTTGCCAGGCTGATGACCTGCCAATGTAAGGCACATTTGGATAGCACATTTGGATAGGAAAGCTCAACAGAAAGACCCAATAGCAGCTGAAGGAGAACCAAATGTGTGTGTCTGACTGTGTCAGAGCCTCAAAGCCCAAAGGCCTCCAGAGTGTCACAGGGTGTATTCAATGACTATTCATAGTTACAAATTCCAATGAAAAATCCATAGAGAAAAAATTCCAATAAAAATTTACATTGGGCTGCCTGATAAGGTTCAATCAAAAGCCCATCAATGTTTGGCTTGTGGGACTGGACAACCTTCATAAGTCATCCTATGTCATTGATTTTCCCAGTCCACTGCTGCCACTGCTGACCACTGGAGCATTGGGTAGAATGGGAAGTAAAAATGTCCACACAAAAATTATCACCATCATCGCAAGAAAAAAGGAAACTTCTTCTGCAGCTGCATCAACAGCAACCTTTGTCATTCTGTCATCCACAAACAAATTTACAGTTGTATATTCTATGAGTGGAGAAAAACATTATTTGTTCCTGTATATTTAAAATTGTAGATTCTATACATCAAGAAGGAATGGACAGGACAACCCAGTGGAATTTCAAAAATAAGTAACACTAACAACGTGAGAAATGTTGTCGCCTATGACTCGGCATTAATATCATTATAGTTCTTGATACATGTCCGTGCAGCATTGCGAAAGTACTCATAATTTTAGAAGCTGTTTCACCTTGCACTGAAACAACTGCATTTCATCTGCTATGCAAATCCATTAGTAATGCCTTATCTGCCAATGCCATCCAATAAAACCACCCATAATATAAAATATACATGCCATGCACACTGCACGACCACACTGAAAGACCAGCTCAGAATTGGAATGGAGATGTCTGGTCAGCAGCCTTGCAGGTTATGGTTCAAGTGACCTCGACCTGCTTAGTGGTCTGCAATATTCATGAAGACTGACTGTCAACAACACTCCTTCATACCATAAAGATGACTCCAGTTATTGGACTGTTGTATGGACAGAATCCGAATCATATCCCTGAATATTAGATCAGTTGCTCATTTCATCTTGTAATAGATGGTAAAGACATCAGATCAGATATATTTTATCAGATCTAAGAATTATATATTATTCTTATTGCAGATAATCAAAGTGCAATACTCATCGCAAAAGAAGTACAGTATAGTAAGCTCATATCACACCATTGCCAAACCACCATGTCTGATTAACATATTCCGAATTGGAGGTTCTGTGATCTTGTCTAGGTTTGGAGAAGAGGAGACAGGTGGTACCAGAAAGAAGATGACATGAACTAACTATAAAAGAGATATAAATGGTAAAAAAGGATAACAAAAAAGATGCTGCTTATAGCTTCGTCAGGGCCAGGCAGATGCCATAGACAGAATGCAATGCGAAGATGGCATGTGATGAGGAGTGTCGATCCGCAGACTGACTACCACATGCTCCAGATACTTTGCTAGTACAGGGAACAACTGGCGCCCAGCCCACTCCATACAAAGCCAGTGAAGCAGGTATGGCTCCATGGTGCTTATGTAGAAAGGTGCTCCCCTACTGTTTCATGCATGCAGTCTTGGTGCACGGCTTCAACTCTCCGAAGCTGAGTACATGGCTTTACAGTACAAACTCATAAAGTTGTCGACCCCTGCCTTTACGAGCCGTCTAGAGCAGTCCACAGCTGTGACAGTTTTGCGTTGTCTCCAGCTAGATGATTTTTACTTTGTTTTATCCCCCTTTCCACAAGTACAATGTATAAGTCAAACTTTAGAACTTTCTCAGACAAGTATGCTGATATAATCTGACGAAGTTAGGTATAATGAATGTATGTCCCTTGGCCCAGATTTCTCAACTTGTTCCTTTAGATCATGAGTACTGTCATCGTGCATCATAAACAACTTTGCATCAGAGTATGTGAGAAGGTGTACAACAGGGTGACATCATATCTCCACATTTTCTTCACAATACAATTCCACATTATTCAACACAATACAAGCAGACTGAAACCAGACGACACAGGTGCATTTCGTCACCAAAAACTCTCCAGGCTAGAACGTACTGCTTCAGAGCGACACCCTACGGAGACTCAAGCAACTAATGCCCCCTACCACACTCAGCCGTGGCAACTCTGGAGCCCACTAGCAACACAGCTTTACTCATTGCCTGTCCCTGGGCAACAAACTGATTTCATATCTGTAGGTTTAACCTGCGATCAATAACTGACAATAAGAAATGATCTACAGGCTGATAACATGCCAAGACCTACTGTTATTTGATGTGATAGAAAAATAGAAACATGACCTACAGGTTGTTTATTCTGAGTGTTTGAGATGTTTGCAGACAGAAACTAGTAACTGCTATGAAAAATTAATAAAGTAACGTTTATTTTCCACACAGGTTTAGTTTTTGTTTATAAATTTTGGAGCATGAATGTGAACATTATTGCCTTTGGTGACATTCGGAATGAAAACTTGTAGTAGATACCCACAAATGGGTTAAACCATGAATATGGTATTTTAATTAGTGTGGCTTATTTCCTATGCTATATATATATATATATATATATATATATATATATATATATATATATATGGTATCATGAACCTATCAATCATATACCTAACATTTACTACGGTTCCTGTGACATTTAAGTCTGTAGAATATCTATTTCTTGACCTTCTTGAAGCCCACAATGATTTTTTCAGGCCTATTATTCTACATCTATGATTATCTCACACTGGTATTTCGCAACACAGCAAAATCTAACTTAAGCAGGGAAATCAATACCAAAAGCACTAACAAATGATATGTGGATTTAGACCAAATGGGTTGTCATTTACTGCTAAATAAATTATGTGCCAGTTCTCTGATGTGTCAGGTAAAGGCATAAATTAGTACAGTGCATTTCACAAAATGGTGGTATTGGCAACCGACAATAGGAGCTCATTAATAATAATAATGGGACAAGTTATGGTATTAGCACACCTGTGCTACACTTATATATGATGATAGTAACTGTAGGGTTATACACAGCATTAAAAAGTTAATAAAGACATGCTTAAAAATAAAAATCATGATCTCCATTTGTATGTAATGGGAGCTTTTACATAAGGAAGTATATCATTTACTTGAAAATTATAGTTTTGGTAAAGTGAGACAAATAGGAAATCAATCTATAAATCTATGAACTGCATGCAGAAACTGTACCAAAAAATCTGATTAAGGAAAGGAAATAGGTCTACCCATATCTAAATGCATTTATAAGTATCTTACTGACAGTGATTATCTACCATCTGAAGATAATATGCTGTTATCCTCATCACCTGAATCATTGTTATCTTTAGAAATTATCCTCATCACTTGACTATTGTTATCTCTAGAATTAGGCTAATACTCCATAATGGTTGTCAATGGTTGATAATATTACAATGTCATATGATATCAAGAGATAATTAGATAGAAGGATGGTGCTAAAACTGAAACACACCTGAACACAATTATCACCTGTAGGCCTATAGACACTCACGAAACAAGACACGTCTTTTGTACTAATGATGGGTTTGGTATAATTATGGTATAATGAAAAACTATTATGAGGGGATGAGGTATTGTTTTTGCAAGGACAAAAATGACACTATAATTATCTACTGATAAGTCTTTAGACATGTTGCTGTGTGGAAAACAAGACAATTATTGTGGCAAATGAGTTACCCGAGTTAATAATGGTGACAAATAACACCGATTTACATAATTATTAACTATTGTTTTACATAAAACAAAGAAAGGTTACAGTCATTAGCAGTTATGTATTAATAAGGCCCATGGAATTGAGTGTCTAATATAAATTGAGACATGGTTAGAGTTATTGATAGTGATGTGTTATTTTGAACACCTGTTTTTCCAATAAAATGTTGACCAAATACTAATCAGATGACCCAGACATGTGTTGATTAGTCCTACCTATTAAAACAACATTGAATCAAGTTGGCATGGCAACTAGTAAAATTCATAACTAAAAGAAGTGTTGGACTGATGGTGACAAAAGAAGATCAAGATAAAGGCGAATGGTGACAAAAAATACCAAGCAAATGTACTGTCAATAAAATTGTGGGCAGATATAAACTACTCAGGCAAATCTACTGATAAGTTTTAGGGTGACCATAAAAGTATAACTAAATCTACATTTGAATTAATCTAGAATCCTAGAACTACAGTGCAAATATTTTATTTTAATTGCTATACACGGTAAATCAGATTTACTGCCACTACCATATCTAATAAGGGTCTACAAACTCTACATGTAAGTTTTAAGCAAAAGTTTGGGAACAAGAGACCAGGGCAAATTGAGACCACCTTAATTTGGACCAACCTGAAGTGCCAGTTATCACTTATTGGGCAAGCACTATCTAATTGATTGTTTCTCCACCTGATATCCAAACTTTTGCTTATAAACTCTTATATCTGCTACAAACATATAAAATATCTTTAAACTCACCTGAGGAAATGGGAGTAAGAGGCAGTGGGCTTTCTCCAGTAGTGGTAGGGGTGATGGCAGCTGTGGTGAGACCATTAGGTGCTCCAAGAGCCCCCACTTGTTGAACATGGGCAGCCAAGGCAGCCATTGGGTTTGTCAGGTAGGAACCCTGAGCTGCTGCTGCGGCCATGATGGCTGCCTGCTGCTGCATCAGTTGCTGAAAGAAAAAGGATGCGGTATAAAAGTATTGTGCATCGACCGAGTAAAACAGTTTATGACGTAACGGATATACATGTCGTATTAATGGTGTGCAGTGGGACCGTGCGATGTGTAACTGCGCCAGAAAGATCGAACTGTGACAAAGATCGTGAGACGTGAGACAAGCTTTGCAATCTGAATTTGGCCTCAACGCCTTTTTTTTAAAATTAGTCTTTCAAGCTGCACTCCAACCAAAGACCACAATCACAAAGCAGAATAATTGTCTCATAACGCAAAGCCCACCGCACAGCAAAAATGTACATCCTAGAGTATACAGTAAGCAATATATATGAGTACATCCAATTTGACATTTCAGATACAATCAGGTACACTAGATCCATGACATTTAGATGCATTGTTATCATCCATAATATTGCCTATTTAAATTGGAATAATGGCTTTTTGTGGAATGATGAAACCATCCTATATTGTCATTACAAGCAATTTAGAACCAATTTTGATACAATTTAGCATCATTAAACTAATAATAGAAATGGGAATATTGATATTTTTAAGTGGATAACAAACACAGGTATACCACCAAAAATTAAATTCATTAATAATGAACTAATTATCAACAGGACTGACTATTACGGGATATCTTTATTGAAATTGAGGTATGCTTTTTTTTTTGCAACTCATGAAACTCATAATTATTCAATAATAGCAGTCAATACACAGCAAATCATGAATATTTTTGGGCATAACATTGAAAAGCATTGGATAATAGAATTGAAATTTCAACCTAGACCTGATACTTGTTGATAAGTGAAAATTGAGTTCACAGATGTCAAGGGTGTGCTCATATATTTTGCTTACAGTATTATCTCCATCAACATTAAATGACCATTTTCATACATCAAACAGTTTACTTGATATTTTAGGTAAATATAGGTTTTTGTGAATAATTCATTTCAACTCTACTGTCAAAACAGCGGATTCAAGCTTTTACTGCGCGGTAATTTTTTTTAAAGTTAAAAGCTGCGAAAGATAACTTTTGTAATGAAAGACAAAAACACAAATGACTTTTTATTAAGAGTCCATCTCTTATTGCCTGTTCTGTTGGCTTAACCTTTTACTTTACATTTACTTTTTCTTTGATTTGGTGTATTTTTTTTTGTCCTTTTTTTAGTTGTTAGCTCTATAAGAGCTCATTTTGTAAACTAACTGCAGCCTCATGTTATCCGCGAGTTATCGGTAAGTAGCGGGGTTGAAGAATCTATCTCAAAGGCAATCACAGACGACATCAAAAAGTAGCATAAAATACCAAGAGTCATGCAAACAACATGTTAGTCTAAGCTGGCTGTCTACTGTGTGGCTGATTTGTACCCTGCTACCTGTTGTGGAAGGCTCATGGGCTCCCAATTACTATTACTGTGTTTTTACTGAGCATTAAGCAGGGCTCTTAATTGGTCATCTATGGTGCATTTCAACCGGGACACAAGACAAGTCCATTTCCACATCACCAGGTGAACACTAGGTGAACACTAGAACGCTGGATGAACACTAGGTGAGTACTGGTGAACACTGGGTGAACACTGGGTTACCTAAGGCAGGTAGCAATCTTCTTCAAACAACTCCCCTGGCCCACAAACACTGCCCATTATTACTGGGATCGATAATCAATTAAGGCAGGCTTCTTTGTGCAGCTGGCAGAGACCTGTGTCTCCTGCAACATGCCCTAGTTCTGTGGAGATGTGTAGCTCTCTTGTGTAGTGGTTGATTTGCATAACAAAGTACAGACATCATAGAACAACGTAGATGGGGAAAAGGAAGACCTCATTGCATGGCCAGGGCATTGCAACAGCATAGTATCCACAGCATGGCCCTTCCCATGGAACATGTAATCAGAGCCTCAGCACAGTATCATCAGTATTCATACGAAACAAGACAATTATCCACTTGTCAGCGGATGGAGATGAGCACCAATCCGTATAGATAGAAGCTTCAGATGAGCACAGGGGAAAAATATGTGCAAGTAATGAATCAGCAACTGATACACTGTGCCTCCTATGTCTTCATATAATGTAGAGTGGCTGCATTGAGCCTTGAACTGAAACCGTGCGGACCGGGTGCAGGCAAGAGATTGACTTCACGTCGAGAATCAAATTGCGCCTCGCAGAATGAAAGGCACAGGAGTGAAAGACATACATAATGAAAGGCAAAAGGCAGAAAGACCAGGTGAATGGCCCGGGCAGACTTTTATGAGTGTCCAGGGAGGATCCAAGAATGACTCGGGCCCCGAGATGGGACTGAGGTGTGAGTCTCAAGGTGTAAAGCAGGGCGACTCACTGGGTCTGATTGATGTATAGCGTTAACTTGTTCACAGGCAGACCACGTCCATGGGTAACATAAACGCCTTTCACAGATAATTAGACCTTTAGGAAGGAGCTGAATGTGCCTTGGAATTCTAATATGTCCAGAAACCTTCTAATAAGAACAGAAATGAGCGTGGTCCTTACTGAAATTGCAAAATCGACTCAAGCGAAACTGCGCAATTTTAGGTTGACTGTTCTGGGATGAGGAACTGCACCTACATTAAGTCTAGCTAGGAGGCAATGTTTCAAGGGCCCAAGTAGAGCAACAGCAATTTTCTCCCAAGCTCTGTGTGCTCTGTCTCATTTCAGCGGAGACTGTCGATCACCCTTTTCACACTGTGTGTTTTTGGGTGCTGAACACTACTCTTTGTCTTGGCTAGAACCTTGCCTTTGTCTTGCTGCTGGAACATCAGTTCTTTGCCTTAATTTTTCGTGAGTAGTTGCACAGCCTACCAGGCACAACTTCTGTGGGTGTTCTTCAGAGAGCAACCTCTTATCTCAGGTCGTCACGTTTATCTGTGACTTGTAATAAGTTTCATATCGAATGACGTGCGGCAAAGAGACAAGAGGAAGAGATGACTGGGTAGCGCAGCTTCTCTGAGGAAACTCGGGATGACAACGTGCCTTAATAATCAGGTGCCGGGAGAGGAAAAAGGGTGACACCGGCTCAGGAGTGTTGCGTGGAAGTCAGGAGCAGGGAGACAGCATCTCATTAGAGATGAAAAGGCTGCCGAGGAGACTGGGTGATGAGTTTGATAACAGTGGGGTCAGGTGAAGCTGTGTGCTGCTGCTGCTGCTGCTATACCACTGATGCTGCTGCTGTACCTGTTGCACCCTGAGGATGTTCTCCATCAAAGGAGACTGTAGCATCCTACCTGCGTGTCTCCGAAAATCTTCTTTGTTCTCCCCGGCTACCCAAACCGCACACAGGATGCACTGGGTGGGACGCAGTCCTTATTAGTTTGCCAGGCCATCAACGTATTTGCTCTAAGGTCATCAAGTTGGCCGTTTGTTGGAGTTTCTTTTCACTGCCTATGAACCATGTACGCAATAACTGCATTTATTGCATATACGTTTGGTGAATCGGCATTGCCCTAAATACTGCGCCTATCCATTATCCAGCGCGTTATGAATTCTTTACACCAACTCAATCTAGTGGAATAAATTTGATCAATTCACATGGCGCCAGAGATATTGAGTGAACTTTCGCCGAGTTCTGAGACATTTTATGGCAGCACTCGGGCACAATTCATGGGCCCAAGAAAGCCTCTCAAGTTTTCCATAGACCACACAGAGCAGAACGCAGTAGAGGAGCAATATAGCAATACAGATCACACAGTTAGCAGTTACTGATAGCAGACTGCCAAAGTCCACCTCCGTTTCCATGGTGATACATCACTATTTCCTGCAAAAATCAAGTTGCTTGAAGACTGCTAGACATGTGGTGCTGCGCCAACATCACTAAATCTTTCAAGACATCGAGAGGGGAAATGGATGTGTTTGGCCGGTATGGGAAGTTGGCGCAAGGCTGACCAAAGGAAGATGTTAATGTTTTATGTGCCTGTTGCAGAGTTTGCTGGCACTGACCCTGCGCTTCTCAGGCCAATAGTAAGCTGGACTTCCTGAGCGCCAACTTAAGTGGGAGGCAGAGAGCCAGACTGTGATCAAGTTGGCCACGTCTTTCTGTAACCTTGTAATTACCTGACTCATAACTCTTCTGCTCCTTTCTTCGGCTGACATTCCCTGCAAGAAAGAACTCGCTTTCAATCTTATATGGCAGAGGAGGAGAGTCGCAGTCTCAGGGAGGAGCTGCAAGGAAGAGCTGCCGCTAAGGAGAGCATCGTTTCGCAGATGCTGGTAATACTGCGGCGGTGGGGTTTTGTTCTGAAGTTCCTTCTGAAGTGGAAAGCATTCGCATCCGAGACTCGTTCTGTCTCATTCAGAGACCACTGCCTTTGACAGACAAATCCCAACACATCGGGCGATATCTCCTCATATAAGAACAAGGATGTCGACAAGGCATCAATCTCGCTGTCTGAATTAGCAACACACATGGCCTTCCGCTTCAGAGGATGTTAAAGAAGAGACAGGTTGAGAGGGAATCGAAATTGCTGCGGCAGCCAAGCACTTGTTGCATCTGGGAACAACACAAGCAGGAGACCCCCCCCTCGCTGCTGATTTTGTCGCATCTGATGCTGATGCCGTTGAGCATTGATGGTGATGCTGTGATGGCCGTGCTGAGGAGACGCTAGTAATATCACTAGTCATAAGTAGGACATTAGAAAGACGGAAGAGCGGGCGAGCACAGCACTTCTTGTTTGGCGTGGGCAGAAGCTAATGTGGCCGGTAATGGGGGACAGCAGGCCTCTGACACCGACCACCTCTCTCAGGTAGATTAACAGGCCTGTCAATTTGCACCTGGTCGTCTCGGTGGACACAGCAGATTACTGGCTGTCCTGTTCACCAGATTTTATGAGCAGGGCTTGGCGCACACAAGGACAGAAGACAGCAATCACGCCACAGCCAATGACTGGGTAGACGGGTACCAACAGCTCCATGGCTTTTCAGGTCCAGCGGGCACCTGCTTCAGTGGCAGCAGTGCGAAAGAGGCCCTGTCGCTGCATCCGGGCCTCCTGTCCCAGCTTCCTGTCTGCAAATTAGGTCGTCGCAAGGCTATTTTCTGGTCGGGTCCTGCTGGGGTCGTTCCGAGGTGACAAGGGTCACTCAGGGTCAGTTGCGCGACAGTTACCAGCAGAAAAGAAGCTTATACCCCGCCCGAGTGGCACGCGCCCGCTTCTGCAGCAAATTCAGTCGATGGCGATATGGCATCATTACAAGAGAGAACATGGCGAGCAGGACCAGTGGTGCATTAGTAGAGCGACAAATGTCCCCGCTGACCAGAGTGTGGAGCAGTGTGATTGCCGCAGACACCTGGGTGGCCCTGGTTGGCTGCGGGGGTGGGGGAGCCTGACGGACATCTGCCCTCACTATCTCTACTGATCAGTATTGATCGTAGGCTCTGCACCCCTTGCTGTCCACTATTTGGTCTTTGTCAGCCTAGGGCCAGTGATCAATGCCATGCCTAAACAAAACATTAGCTAGCTGCCTAGTGGCTGGCAGGCCAGCTTCCCCCTGCCCCTACTCAACCCTCGGTCTCATTATTGTCCTTTCACATTGTTTTCACAGACCCTGGTTTGCATGCCACTTGTGCACGGTTTAGATCTAGCTTGACTCTCACACAGCTAGAGTAGCCAGGGGCTGTGAATCATCCTGGGCAAGCATGACTTCAATTGGATTGGCCAGGACAACGCCAAGCCAGCCTGCCAGTAATAAGAGATACAATGAGGTCAGTGTCCCCGAACAGGTCATATTGCCCCGGTCTCCGATAGGCTGCTGTACTGCTCAGGATATTGTCAAGGCAGATTCAATGCCACAGCTCCAAGCCCTATAATTGATATATTGTGCAGCGGTCGATTCGGTGAGGTTGTGTATAAATTCTCCAACATGTCTTCAGTCCATATTTCACTGGGCTGTGGTGATTAGATCGTAACCCGGGCCATTATTCGATCATAAAATCCAGTCCTTGGTCAAACACTAAAGCTAACTCCGCATCACTCAATTTATAGCAATTATTGAGTTATAAATCTGCAGCGGAGTTCCACAGCTCAAAGAATCATAAAATTCGCTTGTTGCACAAGTTGGTCGCATATGAAACCTTCGGGGGGCTGGTGTTTTGTGTGTGCAGCACACGCTTTGTGCATCCATAATCCATATTAGACAATAACTCAGTCCATGGTGCATTGGCACTGGCCGCCTCCCCGAGAGCTCCTCTCAATGCTCCTATTGAGGAAGACATCCGCGCCTTCTTTGATCTGCCAGACCGTGGTTAGTATTTCCACATCTCTTCTGCGACGGAAGCAGATTAGATGAAATTTCAGGTGCAGAAACCTGATAAGGCACCTGGTGACATGAGGGATTTCTCAAGACATTCCCAGACACAGTGGTGCTCCTCCGATAAGAGGTGTGAGTCAGCCCCTCCCCCAAAGACCTCCTTCTGAACACCTACTTTTTCTAATCATTCTCCTTCTCATCACATCCTGCCTCTCTCAACCTATTCCTTCTTTCTAATCCCTTCCTCTCCCTCTCTTGTCGCCTTTCTTCCTGCCCTCTTGCTCTTTCTTGTTTAAGCTCAACCTGCTCCAGTATGTGTTCCTGCCTTTCCTTAATACTTGCTCCTTTCTCCTCCTTTCTCCTCCTTTCTCCTCTTTTCTCCTCCTTTCTCCTCCTTTCTCCTCCTTTCTCCTCCTTTCTCCTTCTTTCTCCTCCTTTCTCCTCCTTTCTCCTCCTTTCTCCTCCTTTCTCCCCCTGATTTGCCCTTCCTCCCCTCCTGTGTTCTCATCTTTGTGTCGCTGTATCTTTCATGGAGTGCCACAAGGAGGTTCCATATCAGCGCATCTTGTAGCAACCTCCCCAGACCAAATGGACCGGAATGTGTTCATCACACTTATAAAGACACTGCACACTCCCTAGCATACCAACCAACTCATCAACATATCCCATAACCCAGTGCATTTCTATATAGAACCATGTATGGAACCAGTCCCTGGTGCCTGCAGGACACCATGCACAAGACAACCAGAGGCTTGAAGACCTGAAGACTGGAGGCAAGATGATTTTGGAAAGGCTACTGTTTCATGCATGGGCTGAATCCCAGTCAACCATTAGATGAATCACCTGCAGTGTGTGCACTGGGTAACACTGCTGCTGCGTCAATGCCCATGACTTTTTAATGACTAAAACTGCTTGGGAATTATTAGACCTTCAATGGGAAATGCCACCAAGATTGAGTGAAAGGCAAGCAGAGAATAGCAATTGCCTTGCACTTTGATAAATTTGATTCATTGCTCAAATAAAAACTCTTTTCTAGAATGCCTTGTAATGAGTTCCATTATGAACAATGTCTTATTGGTTTCATGTCTGCAGTGCTCCTTATACACCAGGATACGAGTTAAATGAATAATGGGCTCCCACACAATGCTATCTTAGCTGGCCTAGATGCATGGACTTATGTGGTGCAATGAATGCCACAGCTTAATTTGGCTGGGACAACTTTCAAGGGGCAATCACTGAACAGCAAGGCAATTTTGTGGTGAATAAATATTGTCCAGGTGGCTTAGTGGCAACTATGGGCCTCAGACAACAGCAACCTCACAGGCAACAGAACCTACAGGGTCTCTGATTGCTGATCCAGGCTTGCATGCATGTATGGGATTAATGGTGCATAGCTCACAGCTGACCCGGATGACCCACTGTTGTGTGCTGTGACTACCTGCTGGCTTAGGGCTGACCTTTTCAAACGGTGCAGCATGGCTATATAATACACACTTCTGCAGCTGATGCTGTTTTAGCAGTATGGTTTGTTCCTGGTGCTATGGAAGCAGTATACTGTTGATGTTGTACTGAGTAACTGTTGATGTTGGTCTGTATTGATGACTTTGGTTGTTAGTGATGTTTCTATTAATGGTAGTTCTAATGCTCCTGTTGAAGAGACCCTGGTGTACCATATAGTTGTACAATAGCTTACTAATGCTATTGTGTTGTTGCTACTACTGAGTAGTATTGTTGTTGATGCCACTGCTATGTTGTTGCTGTTGTTGTTGACACTAGGGTTAATGCTCCTGAAATTGTTGTTGATGCCACTCCTGTTGCTGCTTCTTGAGCTGATGGTACTGCTGATGGTGTTCTGGTAATGATGGGGGTAGAGCATGCAGGGTAATGGGTGATTCAGGTGTGCCCTGGAGACTTTTGATGCATTTTTCATTACCTGCTCTAATGTGGTCAAGGTAGTCCTGATTTCTGTGCTCCTTGCTTGACCCGTACGACAGGCCCAATTCATCAAGTTGGGACATGTAGCTGGCAAAGTTTAGGCTCAGAGTTCAGCTCCAACAGTGATTCAGCAGCCCTATCAGTGGCATCATCAACAGTTTATAGCACCCAGAGCATTAGTGTGGATCAACATCATCAACAGCCAGACAGCATCAGCACAGAGTGCCACACAGTGCATGAGAACTTATACACATCATCATCAACAGCATCAGCAGCTTCAGCAGCCTATAACCACACAATCTGATTGATGGACTTAGCTTATGTTTTATGCCTTTTCAGGTGTTGCGGACGCCCCATGAATGATACATGGTAGATAAGGAAACTTGGGCTCCGAGATGGGTGCCAGCCAGTCTGGCTGTGGCAAATCATGCTGGAAAAGCAGCCAGTTGCTGCTGGGCTATAAATCTTTGGACAGCAGCAGCCACAGCAGTTCTGTACACGTGTATTGACCATCGTGATCGGAGCAGTGTCACGCACTGTGCACCAGCAGATCAGGGGATGGGAAGGCAAAGCCCACAGCTATCTTTCACAGGGACACATAAATCTCTGCATCTCTAATCACTGTAATCCTGAGGGCCAGTGCTATTTGAGGACACTGGGTACTGGATAGCTGTGCAGCTTGCCATGCAGCTGAGCTTACCATGCAGCTTGTTATGCAGCTTGCTATGCAGCTAGCTGTGCAGCTGTCTATGCAGTAAGCTGTGCCAGAAACTGTCAAGCTCACTTGCCAAGACCAAATTGCTCAGATTCTTGCTGTGCAGTGCTTAGTTTGGCAGGCAAGGCAAGACCAGAGACTCTTTTTATAGGAGATGTGATCTGTAGATCTTCTATATTTGGTGTGTGAATTATCGAAATTGAGAAAGTGTTTCTTGCTGCTTTTTTATGGCTGCTGTTTCTTTTTTTTATCTTATTTTTTGCCCATCTTCTCCATTCTTTTTCTAACTTAAAATTTAGAAGATTTGCAAGATTTGGGAAGGTTTTAAGGCAAGGGGAGATAAACTAAAAGCAGAAAGCAGCAGAAAGCAAAGCAAAAGAAGGGAGATAGGGAAAGATGGAAGCTGCTGGTGGCTGTTACAGACTAGGGATGAGAGTGTTCCAGTGCCAGAGGCAAGAAGCATTAGGCAGACGAAGGCATTAGGCAGCTCCTCTCCCTCCTACCCCTTTTGATGTGTTTTGTTTCTGAGCGTTGACAACGTCCTAGCTACTGCTACTGCTGCTGCTGCTGAAGTTGCAGAAGTGATGCTGATGCCCCTGCTGTCCCTGCATCACCCTGCATCTCCATCTTATCTAAGCATCCAAAGATGAACCATTCTCTTTTGACATGCTACACAGCAGGACTGTCTCAAACAAATGTTTTCTATCCTCAGAGGCAGACTAAAACAAATGTTGCCTGATTTCTCATCCCAAGCCCATCCCTTCAAGCAGCATCCAGATGAATGCTTTTCTTCTATGATGTGTCTCCGACAGAGGACTAGTTTAACACAGCATCATCCACAAATCCTCTGGCTTAATGGCATTTCAGGAGCACAGCAATCTTGAGCATTAGTAAGAAGAGACAATTTCAAAGGGCACATTCTGGATATGCAGGGTACGAAATGAAGTGTGTAGTTTTGTTTTTAAAGCTGGGAATTAATTCAGCCCTGGCAATCTGCTCTTGACGCTGAATTGACAAACTCATTATCATCCTAATGGCTCATTAAAAACACGTCAGATGTTTAAAACTACTACAACAGACTACCAAACACCGCTTCCCCAAAGCCCTTATTAATACAGCTAGGAGAAATCACAGTCTGCTCACATGCAAAACATGAAATACAAACAACATCAAAAGACTTTAACAAGAGCATCACATAGCAAGCCAGGATCAACAACCCTATTGATTCTCTCCTATTCAATACATGCCTGACCATCAGCTAACCCCCAAAGACTATTCTGCTCCTATCGGCCAAGTAGATTGCTTCCTGCTTGTCTAAGTTGATTCATCGAAGGCAAATCACTTGCTTCCCATTGAGAGTCCATGCAAATTTAATCTCCCAGCCTTGTCTTAGTCTTATGAGCTCCTAAACAACTAATTTGCCAGGGCTGTGACGCTCCTAAATTGCGCCAACAAATAATTAAGAAAATATGCAACATCGACACAAATTGTTCCTTCGATTCCCAAGACATCCTAATACCCACTAAAAAGTCTTCCTTCCATTTAAACGTTCTTGCGTCTCACGGCAGAATATTCCACATAATATTCCTATACTAACACTGATTCGTCGTGTGACGCGGATGATTATTTTTTGCTTCGGAAATAGATTTGATTTTCTTGGCATTTCTGAGTGCTTGAAAAAGACATCTCAGGCAAATTGCCCAAATTTCAGTTTGGAGATGGCAAAATAATTGCTGTAGGCTTAAGAACATCTGATATTTGTTTCTAGCCATTTTGGAAAATTAATTGTGTTTGTAATTCGAGGGATGTTTTGATATCGTGACATCAAATTTCATATGTTATTATTTCCTAAGAGCCTTGGAGAAACAGTTTTGACGGTTGTGTCTCAATTTCAAATTAAGGATACAATTATAATACGCTTGTAATACAATCTTGTTTTTCACAGTTAAATCAAAAATTAATTGATATTGGAGCATATATATATTTTTAACACTGTGTCGCTGAATGTGAGTGAAGGAAAATTTTCTTTGAGAAATTGTTGTTATATTCTATACATGGTATATTGTTGACGTCCAGATACATTTACAGGACTAAATATAGATGCATATATGTATTATCCATGGCACATATAAAATATATTATTCTGTCCTAAATTTTATTTGCTGATTCCGCTGATGGTCAATGTACTCTGATGCGAGATCGAAGCAGTAAATGTAATAAAATTTTAACGTAAATGTGAAATTATGAAAGCTCCTTGAAATGTACTTAACTCTGAATGATGGAAAATTTTGGACTGAGAATCTATGATATTGCGGCTTTAAGTGACTACTAAGACTAAGTATACAACGACACTGAAGTTCTTAACTACTGAGACAAAGCACACACAATGAAAATGTAGCTGTAAATAACTGGGACTCAGCCGAAACCATTATATTGTAACTCGTAAGCGCAAAATAAAAAAGATCAAGCAACGACGGCAAAAGAATAAAATTAATGGTGACTGGTCCCGTGTTGGGTACTCACCGGTGTTTCGCTTACATTTTTGCCTACCTGTGCATAGGCACCATAAGCCGTGCCGAACTGGGTAAGAGCAAAAGGACTAAGCAAGCCCAGTGGACCGGCCATTTGCTGCATACGGCGCAGTTGTCGTTCTTTCTCGGTGTCAGCGAACTTCACCACAAGACTTGATGAGGCACCCTGCAACAAAATCGAAAATGAAGATCATTACTCATATGAGAATATTAAATACATAATAATAATGCAATGTCATATAATAAATCAGTTAAATACTCCACAAATCGATGTTAAATTTTTAAAATGTCTGGAAGTTATTCGTATCAAAATTGTCTCGAAGTACGCCAAACTTAAGATTATTGCACATATGAGTAATTTTTACAGATCCTAAATCAGCCTTTGTTTATTTTTGTTTGTCGAAATCAACCAAGATTAAGATTGTTGCACATATGAATAATTGTTACAGTTCCCTAATCAACCATTGTAAATTTCTGTTTGTCAAAATCAACCAGGATTAAGATTGTTGCACATGCGAGTCACGGTTCTAAATCAACCATGCAGGATAGATTTAGCTGTGTGTTTGAGTCATTGCTTTGTTTCAAAATCAACCAATATCAAGATTGCTGCACATATGAGTAATTTATCTTCTTCGAAATTTAAGATTGCTGGAATACTATACATATGAAGGATCTAAATTGTTTTATTGATGGAAAGTAAGCTGCAAAAGTTACAGACTATAAAATATGTCCTGAAACAAGATTAATGCACCTGTACAATCTAAAAAATGCCGGGACAAAATTGGTTTTTTAGATTCAAAATGGTTTTTTGAAAAACCAAATTTCAATGCAAAAAACCAACATGGATTTTGTAAAAAAATCCATGTTGGTTTTGCATTGAAATTTGGTTTTTCGAAAAAACCATTTTGAATCTAAAAAACCAATTTTGTCTGAAATTATTTAGAGTGTAGGCTATGATGATAAACAAAATGTTTCGGTTGTCTTTTGGGAATATGCACACATAAATTCTTAAACGGACGTACCATAGACAGACAAAGCACTACAATTTAATGTTGTCTATTACTGTCATAAATATCAGTCTTATACATTATACAGAACCATGAATGGTGAAATAGATTTGTCTTTGTCAATAATACTTAACAAATCAATAGAAAACAGTGTGCACTTGATCCCCTGGTTCAACTTCTGCTAGCTTTCACCAAGACAAATAAGGAATGTTGTCAAAAGGATCTTGCACACAAACACTGATAAATGGAAGTGAAAGTGACACACAAATAGAAACACTTTAGTGCTGTGCTATTAGCAAATGGATGATTTAGACTGTCATTTTGGTTTTTATACCTGAGTGCAGCAACATAAAACATCGTGTTTCAGACTGAATAATATTATTTCAGTGACTGTGGTTGACACTTGTCAGGTTTCCATGGATACAATTTGTAATTGCCATATTATTTTATCTATCTTGCTGAAATTGGACCATATCACTTATTTAATCTCCTGTTCTGTTTCTGTATTTTTATTTCATTTTTATAGTCAGAATTGTAAATGTAGTGATGTCAGAAAGATGCTTCATTGTTGATTGATATCATATCTCTGAAATTTCTGTCAATTCCAATTCTATACGGACGTTTCTAAATGTGCTGCTAGATATATGAGCCAGTGCATGCACAACAGAAATAGAATAGGGTCATTACATTATGATGACAGAAATAAGATGTTACATGCAGAGGACACCCCAGTGAATCATTGGGTGGCTTGGAGCACCTAGGATATGAATTTCATTTTCCAATGTTTGATAACCACGAATGAATTACAGAGCAATAAGTTCTGCTTCCAGTGGGACAGAGATCATCATTTCTAATAACAAAACTGTCTGGGATGCTAGCCACTGCTAGGAGGATAGCATCAAAGCTGTGAGCCCTATTAGAAGTAGCCAGTGGCCAGGTCAGTGATAATTTAGAAAGAGTTGCAGGATTGTGTGCAAAACAAATTTCCATCTGTAATACTGGGGAATATGAAGAGGGGGGGGGGTACAGAGAGCCATGGGCCATTGTAACTTGGGCCAGGACAAGGTTTTCCACTGACTGTCTGCCCATCATGAATGAGTCCCCTGTTTACCAGTACAATCGTTATGAAATATTCATAAGAGAGAAATAGGCATTGACAATCAGCCTCTGGCTACAGCAAGACAAAGGAACAGCTTGCATGGTGCATAGAGGACCAACAAACCATTTTAACACACACTGAGCTTGGTTGAGCAAGTCCATATAGGGATCAGAGAAACATAGATACTGAGAGGACAGGGGCAAAGAGAAAAGAGAGACAGATGTAACCAGTAAAAATACATGGAAAAACAACAGAGATAAGCAGATACTATAAACTGCAATATGTGTCTATCGTTGGTGTTTAGGACATAAAAGTGTCTTCAGTACATTTTTAATGCAGTAAACTAACTCATCATGAGTGACTGCCATCTCTTTACGGTTTCTATGCAGTATCTTCTATTCAAGGCACAAAATTATCAGAACTAGTACAACGCCTTGCGAAAGACCACACCGTAGTCCCACAAGAGGTGGTCTCACAACTCAGGGCTACAGTCCCATATAGCAGAGACAGTATGAAATAATCAAGAACCTTAAAATAAAAAATATACTCTTCATAGTATAAACACTGCACATAGCAAGACTTCAGTGATGGGCACCAACCACAAGCTTGAGAGAAGCAGCTCAGAGAGCAGCCATCACATCACTAGCATCACCAACAACCACATCAGGCAGAGCAGCATCAGCAGCACTAGATAGATAGATAGTCCAACCCTGATATAATAGGCCTCAGATAACCACATCAGACAGTCGTGTCAGATAAAGAGACCAGACAACTGAATATGGCTACCCTCATTTCCCAAAGCAAAGGCCCCCAACATCCTCCTGTTTCCTGCTACACACAGGTCAAAGCAGAGGGAGTCAAAAATGGCAGATATGTAGCTCTGACACTCCCTGATATGTTGCTCAAACAGCCAGTCAAAATGCCCTTAATATGTGGCACGGTGTCTAAGGACAGTGTCCAAGGACTATGTTAGTGGACAGTGTCTAAGTTTAGTATCATGGGACCAAGACATATAAATATCAAACTGGAAGATATTCAGTGGTCAAATACAGAGCTGAAAATATCTTCATATGTGGCACTGTGTCTAAAGACTGTCTAAAGACTGTGTCTAAAGACTGTGTCTAAAGACTGTGTCTAAAGACTGTGTCTAAAGACATGTCTAAAGACTGTGTCTAAAGACTGTGTCTAAAGACTGTGTCTAAAGACTGTGTCTAGACTCTAAAGACTGCGTCTAAAGACCAATAATGATATCACAAAGAAAGCAATATACCATACACATATGCTGCCCATACAGTGAGTGGAAATGTCCTTGATACAAGGTACAGTGTCTATAAGGACTGTGTCAAAGCACAGTGTCCAAGTTCAGTGTCTAAGGCAAGATTGGGTGGTCAAATAGCAGCAGATGTTTTAGTCAAACTGGCCATCATTTCACAGCAGAATTGCAGCCACCTCCAAATGACCTGCCTGTCAGCTTCACTCAGGCTGTGCAAGGATGAGTGGGGAGGCAGCAGTGGATCTGATGCAGCAGCAAGAACAAAGAGTGGCAGGTCACCCATGACTGAGAAATAAAACAGAAGGCCAGGCAAAGTGTGAAGAATTGGGAGGGCAGACAAAAAGGTTATTAGTCTGGTTCAGAGAGGAAATAGAGAATACAGAAGGAATAAGAGAAGAAACATAGGGGAAAAAATCAAGAGGAATAGAGACGAAATAGCAGAAACAGATATCAACACGAATGGAGTCAAGTGAGACAGAAACATTAATAAAAGAAGAAGAGTGAGAAGATGAGAAAAAGATGAGTTTGAGTTGAGATGGAGTTGTGTGTTCAACACAAACAGTAAGTGAGACACAGGGTGAGAAAAAACAGAGGCAGTTAGTCACTTGTTACCAAGGGTTAGTCACAGTGGAATGCTAGAACACAGGCGAGTCAAGTTGAGGCAAGAAAACCTAGCAGCTCCTAGCAGCAATGAACCATTAAACAGGAATACCAGTGGCTTGTCCAAGAAGTCAGGTGGAATGACCTACCAGAAAAAGGTGGATGAGAGGTCAATGAGAGGTCAGTGGGAGGTCAGTGAGAGGTCACTAAGATCGAAAAGGTCTAAGAGAGGTCAATATCTGTCCCTGGTTGTGGTCAGAATCAGAAAACAAGGATTAACTAGGGATGAAGCAGGAGACGAGTGCAATACACTCATTATTCCAGGATCCAAGAGGACACGAGGCCAGAATAGTGACTCATAGGTCAATCTTCCCCCTCACAGCTCAATTGCAGTAACAATGACACCAATACAAATGCCTTTGTCCACAGCAGTGCATACAGCATATTGATTCTGCTGCAGGTAGCCAGGAAACTGGTATTTGTGCAGACAGTCGGCTTATGAAGGTTTGATGTTGATGAATGTGTGTCCTCAGTCCAACTTGCAATAGCTTGCAATGCTAACACTGATTTAATCACCTCATTTCATGCGTTGGATGTGCACTGGCTCTGTACATTGACACACTCTGCTCTGCTGGGCTCTGCTGCTCAATCACCAGACAACATCAATGTGAACCAATGATGTGACATGACTACCTCTATCACATATTGATCATGTGAATCTTTGGAGTGTTTATGCCAATGCCAGTGACTCACTTGACTCAGTTTGGAGCTGGTAGCTCGGAGCTATGTACAGCTCTGCAACAACCTGGTCATAGGAACGAGTGAGCTGTAAACTTGTTATCGGTGCGGCTAGTTGACTAATGCATTGCCCATTTTATGCCTCATCTACGTGTTTATTCAGCTGCTGAATGAGACACAAATGCATATCATGTACAAAGACATATTTTCATTGGCAATAAAAATCTGTTCTTGCACAAAGCATTTGTAGCAATTGGATTGTACCGAATCTTAACTTCTTAACACAACACACAAAACAGCCACACCCACATAGTTAGTCATTGCTTTTGACACCACAGAAAGCTCTGTGAGAAAATAATGAAAATGTTATGGTTTGGAAATAAATGATCACGATTTTGAACCTTTTGAGTTTCTTCCTGGAGCCACACCTTCAGTAGTTATAGCTACAGGTAGTGTAGGAAATATTATTGCAGACATGGTTAGCAGTGATTGTTGCAGCAGGATATCCATTGTTGTATGCATTGTTGGACATTTTACATTGTTTTGTTTTTCTGTTGAATGCATTGTAGTGTTTCAGGAAGTGTTAGGACTCGGGGGGGGGGGTCATCAGTTTAGCAATGCACAGCCACTCAGCACTATACAGTTTAGTTGCTACATTTGGAAAATACACATGCAGGGCAACCAGAGCAAGCACAGAAACACAGAGAGAGCGAGGGAGAGAGTTGCTCAGCTCTTCTCCACCCTGTTGTGCTCAACTCTGCTCAACTCTGCCCTGCTCTGGAGCATGTGGCGCAAGGGGGTTTAGCACAGACCCCCAGGACCAACTCCACTAATGGGGTAATTAAGGTGGAGAGCGGATTGGCCAAGTGCACGAGACTCTGCTGCCAATGCCAGGCACATGAGCTGGATCAGGTCGACAAGGGGGAAACCTAAAGGGGGAGACCTCAGTGGAAATAGTGAATCTCCAGCAGTATTATAAATACACCTTGCGTTACCCCCTCCCCCCTTTTAGCCATTGTACACCCCCAATAAGCACTCACCCCGGAGTCACCCTGCTACTTTCCAAAGGTTGTCACACAGTCAGACATGCAGTGAGCCAAATCGACTCTGACTCTGATATTAGATGCTAAATTGATATTTGACTCAGTGCCAACTTCAGCTCTGACACAGCATTCATATTGACAGCATCATTGATAGCAGTTCTTTTGGACTTTTTTCTTTTTAATCCATTTGTTCCGCTTCTTTTTTGCTTTACTTTTTTTTGGTGAAAGGGGTAGATTTGTTGGAAAGGGTTGTGATGTCTTTTTTTTTCTTCTGGCTCAGCACCCCAAAATGAGGCAACTGCATCACGCAAGATGGTTCACAGATAACTTACAAAACAAGTTACAAAACAAGCTACAAAACAAGCTGCAAAGCATGTTACAGAGCAAGATGTTCCGCAGATAACAGAATGCCCCCAAAAAGGCACCACTGATTCAGATGATTCAGAAACGTTGCCAGAATGATTCAGAAACGTTTTCAGAAAGATTCAAAACAACCTAATCCACCCCAACACAATACATCCAGGGCCTAATCTATTCAATAACATCTTCACCAGAACTGACATGAAAACAAATCAGATTAAAACTGAAGTGACAACAACAAAACTGTATTTGTCACAGATGTACCAGTATATACCTAATTCATTGTCACAAAGGAACTGTGTGAGACATCATCAGACATTACTGCTCTACAGATTACTGCAGACATTATTTGATGCAGCAGGTTTTGTGTAAACATGACAAACACTGCTGTGGCATTGTTCCTGTTTGCCCACCCAACACTTTACAAGGCAGGTCAGTAAACGGTGTGACAAACAACAACAGGTGCAATAGCACAGCAATCATTGGCACAATTATTGAACAGATTGGCATTTTATTGACGTGGCAATTCATTAGGATTCTAGATGGTGAGACCAGTGAGTAATCCTGTATATTGCAAGCGTGTGTATAAGAGAAAACAGCAGCCTGCTAACAACAAAATGATGAGGATGAAATATGGTGCCAATTACCATCTGCAAAATTGTCTGCAACACTGTCAGTGTCTGTCACTGTGTGAAAAGGTGAGTTTATCACACTGAGAGTGTCCCAGTAGCTTTCAAATTGCGAGCTAGATTTTGTAGAGATTTAACACAATAGAATGACAGAGCTGCTGAGTTACAGTGCCCAAGGTCTACTGCAACATCTGTAGTACAATGCCAGTAAACTAGAATGAGAAGAAATTTGATATTGTTCATGCATTAACTTGCAATTTAGTTAAAATCTGTTTCAAAATTCAATTTAGTTGGAATCAGTTTCAAAATTCACTTGATAATCCAATTTTGATACAACAAATGTCACGGTGACCCAACCCAATCACAGTGTGAATAACACAGCTTAAAGCAAGCTTAAAGCAAGTAAGCTCTCAGAAGGGTGCAGTGCAATCTAGACTCTCTAGACTATCACAGGCTGTAATGGGGACACATTAAGTCACATCCAGTCACCATTTACATTTGTCACCCAGTGTCACACAAGCATCACATTGACAGCACATTGGCAAATCACATTGGCACGAAAATGACCCTGGCTACTGGCCTTGTGCCCTATCTAGCCACAGGTAACCGTGTTACTGGCCCATTCTCTTTCTTCATCCAGTTTCGAATTAATACAAATGGCCCTAGTGCCTGTCCTAGCTTAATCTGGCAGCTCACAAACTCTGGGGCTAATGAGAGGTAGCTCACCTTTGGGCTGGCCCCCAACTCACCACCACTTACAAACAACTGTCTTTAAGGATTGGTCTGTATTCTTAGCAATTACAGTAACTGGTACTGCTGCTGTTACTGATTCTACAGTAACTGTTTTTGTGTTAATGGTTGCTGATGATGTTACAAATTCTACTTTCAAAGTTGTTGATTTGACAGTTTTCTGGTGCTGTTCCTGTAAATTATTTTGTTGTTTAAAAATTATATCACTGTTGATTAACATTATTTTGATACAATTTTGAATTTTATGGTTGATGTGGCAGTTAGACTTAAGCTGTTACTTTGATGCCAACTATTTGTGCTGTTTATGATGTTCAAGCAGCATATGTTATATATGTGCTGTTTCCAGTAGATGCTGTTGATGAAGTTTCAGTAGCAGCTGTTATTGATGCCACAGCTATTACTTCTGCAGCTGCTACAACTGCAGTTGTGGAGGTATAAGGTGTATCTTCTGCTCTCGAGGGATCTTTTACAAAGTGGCCCAATGCGAGGTTTTTATTGCAGATAGACCGCACCTGTGCGCTGTCGAAATGCACAAAAGAGAAATCTTGCACTGGAGAAGTCTTCAAAGGCTGAGTCACAAAGCCATAGAACTTGCTCTTAGCTCTATGCATCTTCTGAGGAGACGATAAATAATGCCTTCTACCTGCTGGTTTGTAAGCAACAGTAGCATCTCTAACAGAAGCAGCCACAGAAGCAGCAGCAGCAGCAGTAGCAACAGCAGCCAGGCATCAATAGAAGATGTAGCTTTGTAGATGCCCACTTCTTGACTATGTTGAGTAGGTTACAGATCTAGGACAGTAGGGAAGCCTTCCTAGGGAGTCTTGTTGGTGAATCGTTTACTAGAAGCCTTTCTCGAAACCTCCTAGAAACCTTTCTGGAAACCAACTGGAAACCTTTCTGTGGCCCCAGCATTAGATTGTCACAGACAGCAGACGCTTGTCCATAAAACAATGTTTAACAAATCAATCGCACTTTCTTGCCTGCCTCCTAATGCCCTACCCAGGCCTGCTCAGGCTTGCAGCTTCTTCCCCCAGACCTTGTTTACAGGATATGGACTCGGTAACTTTGCATTGTCATCTGTGTCATCTGTGGCTGATGCCAAATGCAGATGATGATTCTGGTTCTGTTGTTGTTGCTGCTGTTGAAGATGTTGAAGATGCAAAAGAATTTGTCTTTAAAAAAGCCAAGTTTACTTTTGAATTCACTCGCAGGAAGCACAGAAAGAGCATTGAAAATACACCAACTCTGATCGAATGAGCACAGGAGTTTTGAATGAGCACACAAGATACATCTGAAACTCATCAGACTTATTGAATGTGTTCGATAAAAGATGCTTTGAAATACCACCATCACTGGTTCATGTTGAGTTACTTCTGAGTTGCTTTTGAGATACACCCACACTTAAACGTCTATACTAAGGGACAACTGAGAATGTTTTTTTTGGTGTACAATATAAAATGTATGGAGCACAGATGGTGACTCCAGTATATATGGTAGCCAACTGTTGCTAATGATGTAGAAGAGTTATAATTATTTCTCTCTCATGCCACTGGTTTGTCATGCTGTTGACTGAGGTTGTTGCTGTTCATGTTGTTGCCTCTGTTGTTGCTGCTTTTATTGTAGCTGCTGTTGCCATGGATGTCCCTTCTGCTGATGAAGTTACTGATGTAGCAGCAACCAGATTTACGTGACCATCAGGGAAATCTGTAGCACACAAATTTCCGCCGCCATTCACTGCCTGACTAATTAGCCATCGCTCAGTTCAAATAAATTACCTTAATTCATCGCTGTCTGTTTTGTCTTTGCCAAATGGCTTATTTGCTCATGTCTTAGTGTGGACCAATCATTTTGGGATGTGCCCAGAACTCCTCACAAACAATGTGAATCGGTTATATAATTCTAGCGAAAAACACGACCTCCTTTTTAACAATGGAAATGGCATTTACCGAGAGAATTATTCCAATTCGCTCCCCATATTCTCTTCTTCTCTCTCATTCCCAAATTCTCAGGGCTGGGGAGGGGACAAGATTTTCACAGAAAGACAAGTCTCTATTGTTCATGATGCGTGCTTATCCCCCAACCAGATGGCTCATAAAATGAGCCATTGACAATTATTCCCACAAGGGCTTTTTTAAAACTCACTCAGTCTGAGATTTTGCTTTAAACATACTCAACAATTGCAGAAGGAGCAATATTTAGCATCATTGGTGCATTTGGCAAGACCTTATGCAGTGTGAAAGGAAAGAGGGATGAAAAGAGAGCCTCAAGAAACAGCAGCTCTCATACCACAGCTCCCACGATAAAGCTCTGACAAAACAGCAACCAAAACTGATGCAACAGTTGTAGTTTGGGCTATATCATGTCTTCTAAATAATTTCTTCATTTTCTGAAAGTTACATAATCATTTCAACTAACTTTTGCTATCATTAATGCAGTGTAAATCTCACATTTTCAGCAAGTAACTGGAGATTTTACTCACAACAATTTGCAGCACACAAATTGCTGTACAAAACATTAATTGATTTTTTTTAATGGCACAATTGCAAAACTTCAAAATTTCAATGGAAGTTCTACATTTTGACAAAGAAATTGCAATGTAATTGGTGTTTTATGAAGAATCTAGAGCATTTTTCGTCTCAAATTTCTGAAACTTCTAGACACCACTTTTATTTTTTCAACACCTGTCAGACACACAGTGTCATGATGCTAGCAAACCAGCACAATGAACATTCTTGGAACTGTATTGTGTGGTCCTGATTAGACAGACGTTGTGGCAAACTTTCCTAATCTTGAGTTTTTGGTGCCTGCTACTGTCGCAGGTGCAACTGCAACCTGGGAACAAGAAAAAAAGATAACAGCAACAACAAAAGAAAGTAGAAAAGATAATAGAAAGGATAATAGAAAGGATAATAAAAGAAAGAGCAAGGAACAAAAGAACCAAATGTTTTCCCATCATGTGATTGTGAGAAGGACCATCAAAGTGGGCGGTGTTATTGCAATGTACCTGAGGAAACACAGGTGTGTAGGAAGGATGAGGGGAGCTGTAAATGAGGATCAAGTGGAAGGTGTTAATTAGTTGCTGCTGCTGCTGCTGCTGCTGGGGATGATGACGATGATGATGTAGCAGCTGCTGATTATGATGATGTAGCTGTGATGATGTTGCAACACCAATGTTACTTGATGAAGTCGCTCGATGATGTTACCAGATGGTGTGCACAGTGAAGTTGCTTGGTGATGTTGCTTGGTGACGTTGGCTGATGATGTTGTTGCTGTGAGAAAATGAGATAAAGTAGCATCTGAACAGCTTCCTGGGCGTCTACTGAGAAGCAAGGCAACGCTGGAGGGTAGCAAGATAATGGAGTTGCAGAAGGCTTAGCTCCAGGCTACTGAAACATGCACAGAAAGTTGACAAAATATCCCTGAAGATCACTCTACCTGCTGCTCTATGCAAACACAACACAGGATCCTGTGCCCCAGGCAGTTTTCACACAATTTCCAACTTGAAAACAGCTTAGAACATCACATCACTGAAAGTTGCAGTCCAAAGTTACCCTCCCCCCTTACCTGCTACATGTGCATGTTATGGCAGTGTGAAGCTATATGTACATGTAAGGGGGTGTACACTATGCATGCCCTTCAACCCGCCCCCCACCCCCAATCTTAGTAGACTGAACTTATGAATACTCTCTCCAACATCTTTCCATGTTTTCGTGGATCTCCTGTACAGATTCACCCCCCCCATACCTCTTCCCCAAGCCCACCCCCTCTTACTTGCAGAACTCTCCCCATCACGTGACACAACCTCCTTCGTTGCTAAGGAAACCAACTAATGTCACAAGCCCCTCCAATGTGCCTAATATACTTGGCATGCAAATGCAATGTCTGGGGAAGACATAGACGTTTTTAAGATTCCCATCTAATGATGACTTCCATGCATATCCGCATCACACTCGTGATGTCGTCTCATTATCCGCAGGGATCAAACAAGGGGCTAGATTCTATCCCTATAGAGTAAGCAGTAACAAGCTTAAAGCAGAGAGTTGTGGAGGTTCTGAGCTAAAAGCTGGTGGGCCTAGAGCATTGAGAGTGAAGGGAGACGGGCGTGGTTGGAACAGACAGCCCCTTGGCGAAGTAGGGGCCAGTCCACAAAATGTAGCTGGAGCAAATTCAAGCTAAGCTGGTCCAAGGTAAGCTAACTGGGGACAACCAAAGCTAGATGGACCCAACCAGTTAAATGGGGACAACAAGTGCAGGTTGGATTGAAGCTTTAAATTCTGTGTCCATCTAGAAGTTCAGACCAAGCAAAAATGTAGATTGTAATTGAAGATAGCTGGGTCCCACCAAACAAACAGCCAGCAGGTCAAAAATCAAGCTGGGCCTAACCAAAATAAGCTGAGAGCTCTATACTACATGCAAATCCTGTAGATGCTTATGAGTTATACTAAATCCTGTATCATGCATATCTAAATACTACTTAAGGTTCAACATTATACTGCTAGTACTGCTAGGTTCAACCGAGGCAAGCAAGCAGTTCATGCCAAGCCGAAGGCAAGCTGGGCCAACCAAAACAAGCTGGGCCAAAGTAGACAAGCCAAGGGAAGCTGGGCCAACTAAGACAAGCTGAGCCAAAGGCAGGCTGGGGTCATGGCATGCACAGGAGGCAGGCAAAGTAAGCTGCGTGGCATGGAGCCCCCTGCGATGCCTTAAATCACGCAGTCCCTCTTGGCGACATGGCCAATACAAGGGAGCAGGGGGCAGACCACCAAGTCCTGATACCATGACACGACTGCTCCCTCCGCCCTCACCTCCTGTCAAACTAAAACCACCATATTGATTGGCCCTTTCTCTGTGCCATCTGATTTCTTCTAGATGCTCAGCTGAAGTCACTTGATCCACAGACTGCCCTCAAGAGTCAGGAGGTATAGTGAGACGACCATAGGTTTCATTTCTATTCTACTGACTCCAAGTGACTCCTAGAGTCTCCAAATGACTCCTAGTGACTCCTAGACTCTCCCAGTGACTCCCAGTGACTCCCAGTGACCATGCAGTCCAACCCACACCTGATACCCGCAGTAATTGGCAACCGAATCTCTGCCACAGTCTCAGTGAGTCTAGCGAGTAGACTAATATTAATGTGTCCTGTGGACAGACACAATCTTGTGTTTCCAGTTGCGTTCTCCAGGACCGTGTGTGTTGGTTCTGTTGCGCTGCAGGCGAATCACAATTACAGTTTCTAATGAGTTTATGGCAGGACAAGCTCCCCTAATGAGGATGCGAGCAGACCATGAGCGCATGAGAGCTAAGAGCCAGGAGCTCCGAGGCATTGGAGCTAAGAGGTTTGGTGGGAGTGAGGCGAAGGGGGTGAGCTCACATGGAAAGCTCAGATGGGTGAATAAGAGCAGAAGCGAGCAAGATAGAGCAAGAAAGAGCAAAAGGGAGCACAGGAGAGCACAGGAGAGCACAGGAGAGCACAGGAGAGCACAGGAGAGCACAGGAGAGCACAGGAGAGCAAGGGGAGCAGAGGCGAGCAATGCGAGTTAGCAAGGGACATTAAGAGAGCATTAGCAACAGCGAGGGGACATAAGGCCAGTGCTGACAGAGTGGACAGCCACAAGCTGAGAGCATCTTATTGGAGTCAGAGGGCTTGTCATGCTGCATCAGTAGGGATGCGGCCAGATGATGGGCAAGCCTCGGGGCGTCTGCTCTACCTGCCACCCTAGCCAGCTTCTCGGCTGACCTGCCAGTCCAGCTCATACAAATTTCATTTGCTAGGCCTGTGTCCCTGCCTTCTAGTGCTTCTAGTGATGCTCTGGCTGCTGATGCTGCTGAGCCTACTACTGATGCTACCCCTGCTACCCATGCTGCTACTTCAGCTACTACTTCTGATGCTGCTGATTCTAGTGATGCCACTGCTGTGATGCGTTTCATATGCTGAGCCAAAAATATGCACCAGTTGCGACTCTAGTGCTGTGTATTTCCGACGTACAAGGCAACTGCCATTGTCATGTGTGTTCCCCGGGTGGCCACATTAGTTGCCTTTGGCATATTAGGATGGGTCAAATTGCCACTCCTTGTGACACGCCATAAAATGAGCAGCATGAAGCAGCAGTGAAAGTGATCTAAAACAGTCCTGAAAGAGCCCTAAAACAGCGCATGGAACAAGCTCAAACAGCTTGAAACAGCAGTAACATCCCAGTCCAAATGGCCCCACATTGCCCCTGCAAGGGCCCGCAAGACACAGGCGTTTCAAGAAGCAGGGCACCCGAAGGCAATATACACTGCAATCAAAGGCACCTATTGAAAATTTAATATGATGAAGTTGATGAAAGGACGTTGATTAGAGGCAGTCTGGGATGGAGTAATGGAGTCATGAATATGTAAAGGGCTGGAGCTGGGAGGTCAGTCTCAGGGGGGTGGTTGTCCTTAGCCTGGCATGAGTCTTGGTCGTTTGGCCTGCTTTCTAGATGACAGCATGGAAGCAATCAGCCCCTGGCACAGGGCCATCTTGGAACACACGATGTTGTTCAGCAGCAGCAGCAGCAGCAGTAGCAGCAGTAGCAGTAGCAGAACTAGTTCCAATAGCAGCAGCTGGATCTCAGCATGGGGCATGGGGCATGGTGAGAGAGCATGCAGAGGCAATAGCACATGGAAGGCATCATCTGACATCACGAGAGAAAAGGGCATCATGGATAGCATGACACTGAGCATGTTACTGAGCATGATGACACCGAGCATGACACTGAGCATGGTGATGATGATGATGACATGGAGAACCAGGCTGATGTTGTGGTTGGAGATGATGATGTTGTAGATGTTGCTGCAGCTGATGATGATGATGTTGGATGGTAGTGTTGTAGCAACATGTGATAGATAGATAGATAGATATAAATATATATATGCATCAAAAATTTAAAGCCAATCATGTACCAGGAGATCAGTCACATGACAAGCAATAAATAATGATATTGGTGTAAAAGTGTTATTGGTGTGTGGAGATGATATGGCGTGCCCTATGCTCTAAGCAGCAACAATGCACTTAATTGCCTATTACTTAAGGCCTGGGTAGGAGGAATTTAACTTCTTGAAATGTCAATTTATCATTTATAAATATGCCCATTGTAAATAATGGGAAAAATAAGCATAGTCATATAAAAAAAGATAGAAAAACAAGTATTTTACAATATTTATCAGTCTGAAGATTGTGGTGCAGATTATAACAAAACAAATAGTAGATGTTGAATCGACCAATATTGAGTTTTATTGGCCTTAGCAGGTAATATTGGCCTACAGCTCGACCAATATTACTGCTTCGGCCAATAAAACTCAATATTGGTCTCCTCACCATCCACTATCTATATAATATATATAAATGTAGCTATTCATAGATTGGGACCATGCTCTTGTGATGACATCTTTATAATTACATACTCTATCAACATATTAACTCTGTCATGGTTGCAAGTGACAGGAGTATAATTACACATGTCCTAACAGTTACATATCCATGATATATACATAGCAGTCCAACTAGTAGCACACTATTCTGGTTTACCACAGATACACATTTCAGATGTCCAATACCTATCACGTATGACTAATCTTTGACAATATACCGAATCTAGCCAGCATAAATAATGGATATAACAGCCCCATATCTGTGTTGATGCAACATATAAATATTGTGTAAGGGCTAGTCAAACATTAGCTACTGTTGCATTAGCAGAATTACTCATCATAACAGATATTACACGCAATATCCACTTGTATCTCATTACCATTAGAAATGTAATGCCCCAATGCAATACCTATTGTCATTAGAAAGGGACTTTGTGGTCTAAAGTCTGTGAAATCGAATACCCCCTTGAAACTGTTCATGTCATGACACTGTCATGAAGTAACCAAAATATTTCATGTCATGTAACTGATGTAATGTCATCAAATGGAATAATTTATTACTTCATACAGTATATGACTTGCTGAAAACTAGGTCATGTTTCCAATACCAATTCCATGCTGTATTCATGATACTGTAGCAATTTCTTGCTATATATAACTGTTTCATACAGCCAAATAATGGAAGTTTATCAAACATGGCAAACTTAGGCAAACCCAACTAGTGAAAATACAATGTTACATTCATTTACCAAATATAAACAGAAGTAACATCCACATATATACACACCGCATATAAAGTATGCAGAGTGTGTATATATATACAGCAATATATATACAACCTATATATACAGGGTGGTCTAATTGAGGCAGATAGCCAGCAGAATACTGGGGGTATATATTGTGTGGTTGTGAAGTGTTGACTCCTGGCAAACAGCTTGGCATTGGACCACCAGTAATCCTTGCTAGGATGTGTCTTGCAGCCAGCTCTACTCCTAGATCCAACACTGCTTCAGACCTAGTTTCTCATACTCCTTTTTCTTTCTAATTTAGATTTCTTGGTTTTTCTTGATTTTTCTTGGTTTTTCCAGGTTTTCTTGACTTATTTTCTTTGGCTTCTCTTCTGGCATCTGTTTTGTGGTTTCTTCTCATTTTCTTGTTCAAGTTTTTTCATCATTTTTGTGATTGGAGTCAAGTCTACAGATGCAACAATCTCTTTTCACCAACTCCTTCTACAGTGACAGTTAATTTGAGATTCAATAATCTTTCTGTTTACTGTTGTTCCAATTAAATTTACATTTTTAAAGAATATTCAGGAGATAGTAACCAGTTTAAGATGTAATTATGGATTATTATAAAGATATCAAACAGTTTTTAGAGCCTTCAAAAAACTCATATGTGCAACATCTTTTCCTTTAATATGTATAAAATTGAAAAGGTATTTCCTGAAGTGTAACGAGGCGAAAAGAGGCCAATGTGACTTAAAAAGTAAATGGTTAAAAACTGGTTAATTACTAGTTAAAATAGGTTAATTACAAGTTAAAAGAGGTTAATTTCTAGGTAAGAGGGGATAATTACCATTTAAAAAGAGGTTAGTTACTGTCTAATAAATGGAAACACACTCTTAAAAAATGTCTGGACAAAATTGATTTTTTAGATTCAAAATGGTTTTTTGAAAAACCAAATTTCAATGCAAAACCAACATGTATTTTTAAAAAAATCCATGTTGGTTTTTTGCATTGAAATTTGGTTTTTCAATAAACCATTATGAATCTAAAAAAACAATTTTGTCTCAAATTTTTTAGAGTGAATAGCTGGAAATTGGTACTCACTGGCATAGTTTGGCTTCCATGGAGAGCATTGATGGCAGCCTGGGCTTCAGCATGAGAACTGAACTTAACGAATGCACAACCTGCAATAGAAAAACACACCTGATCAGGTCATGCAATAAACAAACCGACACATGCAATAAACAAACATGTCTTTCAATCATGTTCAAAGAAGGTACATCATGCAAAGAGGTTCAGGTGAGCTTGGGTGCTTTCATTGAAAGTCGGGGTGCTTTCAAGCTGTAGTGCTTTCAAGTTGGCGGTGCTTCCAAGCTGTCTACAAGAAGCATTGGAATGAATCATCCCTTAAAACACACGACATCCATATTAGATTTCTCACAACCACAATCAAATTATAGCCTGGCATTTTACCTCAGAACATGCCATTATTGTCAACCATTGTTTAGATTTTTCAGTGCATATTGAAATTTCCATCTTTCATGAGCCTATTATATTCATATAGTCCTGATTCCTTCCATTTAAAACCAGAAGATACAACTAGAAGATTCAAGGTGTCATTTTTTATAAATACACAATACCATGCCTGTTCAAGTCAATTCATATTAATGCTAAATAATAACAGGATGTTATAAAACCATCATCTTAATAGATTATTTGACATTTAGATCATGTGACATTCAATGGTAAAATGATACTGTGTGATTATTTCAAGATTTTTCCACAATTTGTGTTATGGTTTTCTACTATAATTGCTTGTCATTTGAAATTTCAAAAATAGTTCAATTTAGAATTTAATGTGAGAGACATTCACATTTTGGTGCTTGCCATATTTTTCAATCTATGCTGTTCTATTTAAGATACTGACAAATTTAGGGACAATTCTAAAATGAGTGAGAGCTTATGAAGCATTTACAACTACATATCACTTTTTTATCACTTTAGTCCTATTTTGCACCATTCACATATCCAAGCAGTAAATAGGGATCATTTAGTATCTCTGCAATCTCACACAAACATTCGAGATTCAGCAAACATATCTATTACAAGTGGTTATGTTCTTTTAAAAGACCAAAATAGAAGAATCATTGATTTGTATTGATTCTTTGGACTAACAGGCAACTGCATGAGGCTGGCTATAATTCTACTGAATGTTTTCAGGTCCTGAAGCAATACTGTTCAATTCATCACATGGTGTATGAAGATGGAAATAAGTAGCTGGATATGGCAGGTAATATGTCTGGTGTGTCTGGATTTGAAGGATCACTTTGGTGTTGGATTGAAATATGATGGTTTTCTGGTTTGTATGTTGGTGTTTACCATAGCAGATCCCCTATTGACTGTTTTTAAGTGTTGTGTGTTGTTTTAAGGACTCAGTCTTACTAAAATCTAAAACCATGTCCTGGATGTGTGTTTATCTATATTGATCAATATTCTAATAAGTAGAAGACTGTTTATCATAAAGCATCTGAAAGAATACAGAATACAAGCTCTTCAGCTGTTTGAAAAAAAACCTTTCTGAATGGATATTGGATAATATGCCTCAGACAATGCAAACCATTATATTGCAAATGTCCTGCCAGACAACAATAGTGCTCGAAGGATGATAAGATGGACACATTATAAAGAATTTATAACTAAGAACAACCAGAACCACCATCCCAGTAGTACAAACAACACAAGAGCAATAGGTTTGCTGCCAGAGAAAAGCTCCACTCTGAATGATCAATAGGTCTGATCAAACAGGATGCACAGCCAGCCATCTTATTGATAGCTAAATGAGGAGGTCTGTCTGCTCACTGCTTCTATTGTTGTCTTGTAACAAAGTTGTAACAGTGACAGCATGTCCTGGAACCACCTCTAACAAGCAGAATAGAAAAGAAAATTGAGAAAATTGGGATCAAGTAATGGCACAGAAGGATCAGAAAGGAGGATCAGAATCAAGGATCAACCCAATGGATCAAACACAGGGATCAAAGGAGGCAATGAGCCATGCCATGCTACTCTAACCAAACAACATCTCCTAACCAGCACTGCTCAACAGCTTGAAAAATAGCACCAATAATATCAATAGTGTCATTGAAATGGTGTTATAACATTCGTGATGGTGCCAAGCAGCTGTGAATTCAACAGAATTCGACCTCACATTCAGTAACATCACACTTTGTTAATTCTTGAAATTTGGCCAATATCAACCTACAGTTACAATGTAACTGTTGGCATATGGGATGAGAGAAAAATGCCAGATCCAGAAATCTACGAGAGTCTATAGAATTCCACATCAAATCTTTAGAAAGAGGACATAATAGGCCTACTGAAACTATAGACAATTAAAAAGCATCAATTCCACTAAAAAATAGATACAATTTCAATTACACCAAAAACAAATAGCTACAACAAACATCACAAAAAAGACACCAACTGGCAGATATTACAACATGAACTCATCAGTATGTTGGGGATTGTTTGAGGAGATACTTGATCTATGTCATCACAAAGGCATGTGGTAAATTAGAGAGTTTCCAGGCCACTGATCGTGCAGAATAGCCCTATTGCCAACGACACATCTCCATGCCTGGTCCTAAGGGAGAGGCGGGAGGGGTAGTGGGCATGTAGGGTATAGTGAAAGCACCACAGCATTATCAATTCCAGTGATGTCACACGCATCAGTTACACCAGCAGATCCAGCTCAATTAGCTATCGCCAGTCCCCACAGGCAAACTAATGAAGCCGAGAAGCAAGCCTGGGCAGCTCAGCTTTGCTGTTCTAGCTTTGTAGGGCAGCTTTGCTACTGTGTAGCTCCAAGGGGTAGCTTTGCTGGCCACATTGCCTGGTTGCTTCAGAGTCGACAGCAGCCAAACAACAACCAAACCTCCAAAGGCAATCAGACAATCACAAGTAAGCAACTGACCGAATTCAAGCAAGTTTCAGTGTACTGCCAAGCAAAGTTCTGGCTTCTCTGAGCAAGCCAGCTCCCACAGGCAACTAGACAACTAGCTTGGAACCACAGGCAATCACAAGCTTCAACAGCAAACAGAGATGCTGCTTCCACAGGCACTCAGTTTCCAGGCAGACAGCTTTCATAGACGGCTTTTACAGACCAAACAGATACATGAAACAATCACAACAGCCCTTGTCAAGTATGACAGCATCAAAGAGGAAAAAATGAGGGTGTCTCAATTTGCGGTGATTTTTCCCTTATTTGTTTTTTCTTTGTTTGCCAAAGGAGGCTGCAGAAACCGTACCCTGAGTATTGAGTATTTTGACATCACGAGCAGCAACAGTTTCTCGTAAGTAGCAACAGCATCAACAGCATGTGTGAGCAGCTTATTTGGAGAAGATTATCAACAGCAAAGTATCAACAGCATTAACAAGCAGCATAAAGAACGGCAACAGTTTTGTATTCAGAGAAAAAGTATCAACGATAGTAACAGTTTCTCATAACAGCCACAGTTTCTTGCAACATCAACAGCATAATGAACATGTCTTATCTTTGGCGAGCTTGTAAACATCATCAACAGCATCATCAAATGCATCATCAACAGCATCATCAACGGGAGCAACAACAGCAGCATCATCACAAGTAGCTGAATCAGCTTGTGACAACAACAACAACAGCCCCAGCTGCAACATTAACAGCTTGAGCACAAAGGCAAAGTTTGAGTAGTTGTGTGGCAAACTGATCAGACATCCAGGGTGAAAGAAAATGATGCAGCACTAGGCCAGTCATCAGCTGTGTCCACAGCACAGCCTCTGAGCATGATTAATGGATGGAAAGGATGCCCACAGACTTTTAAGAAATCCGCCAAGGTCAGCGATCCGCCTGTCCTAGACAGCACTGTGGTGTGCTACGTGACGCGGCCCTGCGCTCTACTAATTTGTGCCTTTCAAACTAGACCACGGTTCGTTACTCCGACTGCATCTCCATACCATGGCTCAAGACTCCGGCCGGGCTCAAACCAGCAGAAAATCACACTGCGTAGTAACATTGGCAGTATCAGTAACGCGAATAGAGGCAACATCGGCAGTTTTGATAACAGCGGGAAGAGCTTCAACAGCAACCCCATGGGGCATCAGCATTATTAACAGCAACAGCATAAGAATCAACAGCGCCACCTTCAGAAATAGCACTGCCAATACAGCACCAACAGCACTGAATTCAACACTTGAACAAGTTGCTATCGACCATGCCTATCAACGACATTGGAAGTAGTTCAAACAGCAGATTAAACAGGAGCACAAACAGCACCATTATTAGCATCAACAACATTGGAACTGATAGCAGATTCATCAACAACAGCAGATGTGACACCAACAGCTCTAGAGGCACTATAAGCAGCAATATGAGAACAAGCAGCATCAGCAAAAGCAGTCTTGATAATGATCCTCCTTCCATGCTCAGTATTATTGGCCTTCCATTTCTTTTTCCCTAATGACCCTCTTCATCTCTGTATCGTTAATCACATTTTTCATCCAGCAAAAAGAGATGAATACTCTTCTGTTTCTGAAGCATCATTATCATCACCAGCAGCAGCCTCAGAAGCAGCTTCAGAAGCCTCATCACCAACAGCAGCAGCAGCAGCAGCAACAGCAGCAGAGTATGGGAGTAGCACAGGTGATGCAGACATCAGAGGAACTTTTATGCCAGCCACCATGTGCCTGCGGATGACAGTTATGTATAGCAGTTGGGTATAACTTGGCGGATGACAGTGCTTTACAGCTCACCCATAGTATTCTCCACTATTCTCCAGGAGTTGATTTAAACTTCGACAACAGTCTGCATTAGACCAGTTGGCCAGGCCATTACATCAGAGGGGATTTAGTGATATATTGGCCATTGGTTGGGGGTGATAATGGCCACATTTGTCAGATGCAATAATTCTGCCCACTGTTAAACAGCTTGTTACGAATGCAACATAAAGCCATATATTCAACGTCTCGTAAACAAGTACGAGGAGACAGAATGATAAACAATGGCGGAGCCGGGTGTGATAAACACGGCTTTATGGCCAGTAAGCCGCACAAAGTGACATGCGGTGTGCGATAAACAATAATACAACTCACATGTTCTAATCCTGGATGAGGGGAAAGGCTGGACTAAGCAAGTAGGCAGGTCTATTGAAACCTCAAGCCTTCCATTGTAGCAGCTGCAGTGCTGGTGGCCCCCTAACTCAAACACAAAGACCTTGCTGTCAGACTTATCATGCCCTGCAATGATTTAGGCTCAGGTTGGCCTCTGGAGCCTGTAGGACTAAGTAGGAAACACGATGTCCTCAACAAGTAGGTGACCTGCATCAAAGGACTCGTACATGGAGCTTTCGGAGGGAGTCTGGCGATTGCAGAAGACCGCCATATGTGCAGGGGAGCACGATGATGTCGTAAAAGTAAAAGTTAATCACCTCTCCTGGGCTCGCGGACCTCCGCTGGTCACCGCGTGACCTTCTGCGGCGCTCGTCACAGGGCTCCTTAGAAAATACCAGGCTCACCCGAGGGTGTTCCACAAAGGTGAAATCATGGAGCAGCAGCAATGTGCAGGAGTAGATGGGCTGATTACCAAGCCATAACGTGCACTCACTACTCCCCGGCAGTGCTCAGCACTAGTCGGGAGGGGGTAGTCTTTAAAGCCAACAGGTCGCGCGAGTGAGATAAATAGGGGGTCTTGGGGGCCTTCAGAAAACCTACAGTGTCATCAGGGGAGCGGGGTGACTGATTGCCGCTACGGCATCCATCCACTATGATGCGGCTCATCTTCTGTAACATGCGGCATTGTCGAGAGGCTGGCGGTAATGGGGAAGGGAGGAAAGGAGTCCATCAGGGGAGATGCGGGGACGCCCTGTGCCCCTAGGGACCTGAGCCAGCACACAGCTACTTTCATCAACGACTCATGGCCGTCCGTTCATTGGCCTCTAGTGAGCCACAGGGACACAGACCTCAAGTAGCACTGGCATCAACAGCAACATCAACAGAACTAGTAACTCCAACAGCAGTACACCAGTACTGGCATTTATGGCAGTGGTAGCAGCTGTTACACAACCTGATTTAATAGGAAAAGTTACTTAAACAGCAGTATAGTACTACAAATGGTAACTCTGTTCCCCTTTTGGAAAAGGAATCAACAAAAAAGCTACTTAAACAGCAGTATAATGTCATTGCCATCAACTAATATACAGACAGTGACAGTTGTTAAGTGATGTTTCCTGCACAGTAACTTAAACAGTAACAGCATCACCACTGCTTTCAACGCGAATGACAGTGCCAACAACTATATTGGTAACTTCAGCAGCATTGAAGGCATTAACTCGCGTAACTCCATTAATAGTATGATCAAATTCAATGAGCATTAACAGCAGAACAGAATATCATCAACAGCAACATTGAAAGCATTACTATCATCAACAGCAGCATTAACAGCATCACCAACAGTGACATAGAAGCATCATCAGCATGGAAGGTCTGCTCTCCTCATCATGAGATGGAGAGGCCATCTCCTAATAAGTCTGCCATCTAGTAGCCATCACCTCCCTGTCATCTTGTCCTCAATAAAGTCACCAGCTGCAGAGCACAGGCAGCATCAGTAGATTACTTGGCCATCCCCTCCGTGCATATAATACGGGTTACTAATGAAGATGAAGCTGATGCAGCCTTGATTTACTTGGGAACTTCGCAACTTGCAAAGACACGTCTTGGAATACTTTACTTTTTACTCTCTCCAGTTTACAAGTTTACAAGTTTTTGTGGCCTGGGCAACCAGACCTCTATTGCATCTAGCATGTAATCAATTTTGTGAAAGGAGAGAGGACATGTCAAGATGTGATCCGGCCTGCTTCTGTTGCAAAGCCTGCTTTCACTTAGCTACTTGATCTCTTGCCTCAGCAAGTAATATGCATTCCATCAAGTTGCCTCTCCTT
Source organism: Platynereis dumerilii (assembly GCA_026936325.1). Lineage (NCBI taxonomy): Eukaryota > Metazoa > Annelida > Polychaeta > Phyllodocida > Nereididae > Platynereis > Platynereis dumerilii. Next base: position 2,450,964 of record JAPTHN010000028.1, read on the forward strand.
TGCATGTTTTCTGAGGAGCAGCAGGCAATTTTCAACCTGATATTTTGTCGCATTGACAGTGATGGGGTAGCTCCACAAGGAGAAGTCCCACAGTGGGAGGGGTCTGGGCCCCCTAACAATTGCTGGCTTCATCCAAAAGCTTCTCCCAAAAGCTCTTCTAATGGACCGCTGAGTTCACCCCCAGCACCTCCCATGCATCAATCCGACCCTGTCTAAATTTGGGCCTCCCTCTGACTCATCCCTTGAGGGTCCATATTAAAATATTCTGCATCTTGAAAACTTTGCATGCACAGCACCGTGTTGAGAAGGGTGCAAGCAACTGCAACGGCTTGCCTCCAGCTTGCCTTCGGTTTGCCTTCAGCTTGCAGCAGTTTGTCTCGTGTGTGACTGGACTGGCAGAGCACCCCAGAACTCCAAGTCACTCCAAACTGTTCTTGAATCTCAATGCTATTCTCACATTTCCTCTGACAGATCTGGAGCTAGTACTAAACACAGAGCAACTTCATATTACACAATGCAATCCAACCTCTGCCTTTGTGTAGCAATGGGGGTTCTGTGTGCTTTTTGAGTGGTTGAGTGGCACTGGTTATAACTGAGAAGCACTGTCATTTACGTTGAGGTTCTTGAAATACTGAGTATCACCAGATATTACCAGATGGCACTGAAATGTACTTGGTAATTCAGGTCACTTCAGGGTGGCAATGAAATGATTTATACTGAATGCAGCACAGACAGGGATGAGATTCTGAAGCATGAGCAAAGAACATAATAGTTTCATAATGTAATACTAGGTGACACTGGATAATATTGTGGAATACTGGTATAGGGTAACACTGGGTGGAACTGGGAGGTACATGTTCTGTGCTTATTTGTGTATTACTGGGTGGCATTGTATTGCTCTGGGTGGCATATTGTGAGCCTGGATGGCATTGTGTGGTACAGGAGCAGCCTGCCTGTCACCCTAACCCTACAGCTGCTCCCTGCCTGCTTCAAGCCTGCTCCAAGCCTGCTCCTGCCTGTTCCAACCTTGTTCCTAGCCTGATGCAAGCCTGATTCAAGCCTGCAGGCTCTGATATTAACCACATGTAGAGTGCACCGTCGTTACACAAAGAACTCCCAGTGTCCCTTTTTCGGTCCATGTGGAAATTCAATATCTGCCACTCATTTCGCAATGATGGAAATTCTGCTTGCTACGCGAACCAGATTTCGGGCAATCAGATATAATTGTTCGCCTGTGAGAGAGAACCAAGCAGTAATAGTGGGATCGGATGTTCAGCCTCGGCAAGAGGCCCAGGAGAGCTAAACCTCTTAGACAACCTATATCTAGTCCCTGGTTGGCTACTTTGCTGCTAGTGTCAGGTTGCCTATCAGTAATCGTCTGTTCCAAGCCGCTGCTGGAGGAATAGCGCAGACTTTGACTTATTGCGGAAAACTACACATCGCACTACTTGGCTATTTTCGCAGCTATTCGCTGTGTCCCTTCTTGGTGTCCTGCTATGGACAGAAGCTTCGATTTATGCGACGAAACTGCAAAACTCAGCAGTTTCAGTGTGCTACAAGTAGGAAGACGTTTTGAATTGTGCCACTAAATACAATAAACTGCACCGCACAGTGAATTTAACATGAAGAAGCTTTGACTCATGCTCAAAACAAAAAAGAATGCACGGCTCAGCAACTCTGAAGTTACTATCCGCTGTCCGACTGCGAGGAGCTGCTTTGATTTATGTTACTGGAGCCTGCTGTGCATTATTTAACTATGGGCAGTTCATGACTAATGTTAGAAAACACAATACACTACTCAGCCATTTCCTTTGCTATGTTGCTACTTTGTTTTCTACTCAGAGTAACCCACTTTGCTATAGCTCTTACTTAGAGAGGATCCAACCCACTTGTGGGTTTACTGACATTTGATAAAAGCCAAAAAAGAGCTGGCTGCCAAATGGACTGGGGGCATTACAAACCCTTAAAAGATCCTTTCAAATGGATTCCAAATTGCTGTCGGATTACAAGCATCATAAACTTCCTCCTGCTGAACACTGATGCTCTTGCTGCTGCTGCTGCTGCTGCTGCTGCTGCTGCTGATGGAGGTGGTGCTGATGGAGGGTGGAAGGAAAGGCTTAAAATTGGGTGGTTTTACTACGGCATCATTTCATCACCAGGAAAAACTGCAGGGAATTACATTCCAACTGAATCATATTATTCTTTATCAGATATTCTACTCTCAAATGTTGAAGGAAGTTCAGAAATGTCACCTTGTAGAAACTAGAAAACTGTCTGTCATCATAATCGACAGATGAAGTGCTGGAAACATAGAAACACATATCATTCAGGAATAATATATTTGAACTGAAAGATAGTGTTCTAATATGAGCTATCACACTCTCATGTGTTAGGGTGAAACATATTTAAGACAACTAAACATCACCTGATTACCAGTTAAATAAATCCAGATCACCATTCCCAAGAAATCAAATTCATAAATTGTCAAACGAGACAGAATACCTGGAAACCAGGGCAATAACACATCCAATATCGTGTTTGTCTCACTGATATTGAACTTTAAACAGTCTCTTGAACTACACAACACCACAGGAGACTCCTCTGCTGCTTGGAGCAGTTGGAGAAGGAGTTTCAACTGCACTGGATAGCTGAGTGAGAAGCTGTGTGAGTTCCACTGAGTTGCACTATTGACTCAATTGTGTCAATACATATGTATGGTGAGGACTGGCAAGGATTAGCCAGTGTCCTTCAAACCTAGAGAAACAGACTGCGATGTGATACTGTGATGCCCTGATTGTGTTTGCAATTACCGCAGCTGTCTAAAGCACAGCAGTGTCTGGGACATTGTTCAGATCTGCAATGCAAATCTGGCTCGGTCGATTGGCAGGAGGAATGACAGAATTTGAGCGCCGTAATATGACAGTATCGTGAAACCGATCAATCCGAGACCGAAAGCGGGTAAGGAGCAGAAGGGTGGATGGAAGCCTTGGAAGGGTGGTGGAAAGATGCTAGATGAGACCAGAAGAGGCTAAAGGGTATACCCTGGCAGAAATAAGAAGCAAATGGTCTTCAGGATAAGGACAAACCATGATATACAGCTGTAACCGAAAGATATGAACACTCGCATTGCGATTACATAAAGTGTTCAGATCAGTGACATCATTTTAAAGCTCTTCGTGAAATTCAAAAGCATTGGCTCACTCTAAACTGCAACTGGAAGGAAGGTAAATGTTCATGCTGTGACTGGAAGCCATTTCTACTTCCATTTGAGATCTTAAGCCATTTGAACACCTCTAATTACCATCCCAGGTTGACATGGAAGAAGTGAGATTTCACCTTACCACCTTGGGTTTCTTTCATTGAAACCATTATACTACACCGCACAGAATCCGAGTAACTTTTGTGGTTGAGGTTGCAAAGAGGAGCAATAGGTCTTACTCATTCTAGTAACTGACCGAGTGGGCAATGCATCTGAGGGACTTGCCCCTGTCCATTTTATTGGCTTAATAAATCACAGTTAATAGACACAGGCCACATTACCCGTAATGATTTCTGTTGACAGTAAGACTGGCTAGCTTGTAGCTTTGATCCATCTGGTATTAGCAATTCTAGCTTCATTGCTCCTGGCCAGACTTTCCTCTATAAGAGGTGGACACTCTTTCAACATGTAATAACCTGCGATCAGCCAGGAGCTTTGAGGCCCAGGGCCCCTGCCTCTCATTCATCATTTTCTTAAGTGGTAATTACCCAGAACTCCGATGTAGAAGGCGTTTTATCTTTTCATAGGGCTCTCCAGATTGATACTACCTGGTTTGTCAATACTCTTTAGGTGGCCCGTGGTGTTGTGCTGACTAACTTCTGCTGCTACCAACAGTAACATCAACAGCAGAGGAAACAGCAACAGTAACAGCAAGTGCAGAAGTAACAGAAACAGCAACAGTAGCACCAACAGAAGAAGTAACAGCAGCAGCAACATCACTAGCGGTAGCTGCTGAACCAACAACATCACCTGTGACCAAAAAAGCACTATGAGCTGTAACAGCAGAAACCAGGACAGCAGCAGAGGCTGCATTTCAAGAAAACAGCAGTTCAAGTAACTTAAGAACTTACAAAAATCACTGCTTAACTGTCATAGCAGAACAGAAGATGTGACAGCAACAGTTACAATGGCTGAATAAGAAGTGGTATACATGTAATATCAACAGCATTTCCAATAGCAGGGCAGAAGAAACTCTAACAGCAGCAGAATATTGAACCAACAGCAGGAGGAGACTCCTGGAGCATCATTAACAGCAGTGCAGTAAATTTCTCCACATTATAATGGATGGCTGGCAGATCAGAAATTGTGGGTCTCCATGACAATAACAAGGTAAAAACAGCGGAGCGATTAATCTCCCTTCATCACCGGTCAAAGTCCCTCAAATACCTCCCCATCCCTCGTGAGGAAATTTTACTGCTAATGGTCCCATAAAAAGAATGTTAAGTGCCTAGGAAGACCAACAGCATCCTCACAGCAAATGCCTCTAATTGTATGTATTCAAGGGACCAGGGGGCCCAAGATGATGGTGAGCCAATATGTCTTGGCCAGTAACATTTAGCAAAGCCATGCTGTCTGATTCAGCTAAAAGCATCAAATATCACTTGTAAGTATGCTGTGTCCTGACAAATGTCCTGACAAATGATGGATCACTGTCTTGTCATGGATCTGCACAATCATCTATTTGTCAATGTTCCAGATAGACAGGTCTGCCTCAGCCTATGCCTCTGCCTCTCCTTGTGCCTCCGCTTCTGCCTCCAGGACAGATGAGATTCATAGGACAGATGGGGAAACACTAAACACCCAAATTGGCCTCTGATGCAGAAGGGAGCAGGCTGGACGCACTGCACAAAAGTCATGTGCCTGTCAAGCTATTGGGCTTCTAGCAAGCCTCGGGGAAGTCCCTTGGAACCTATGAGGCCTGTATGAGGCCTGTATGAGGCCTGTATGAGGCCTGTATGAGGCCTCTAGACTGCCTCAATCAGCCCAGTTAGCCCAAAGAGCCTCCATGGGCCTCCCAGACCCTCAGATTGGCGTTTTGTTAACATGCAGTGACCCCAGACCCCAAACTCTGATGAATTAATTATGACACATGCATCCCTTGCACCAGCAGCAACAGCATCAGCAGCCACCAGACAAACAGTGATGAATTTGCATGCGCAATCTGAAAACAGGTCTGATACAGATCTATAAACTAGACAGCGGCAACAAACGTGACAAAAGACCATGGCTCTTGCCTCAGTTATTCGCTTCAGCGTTTCACTCAAATAGCTTCAGAACTCTGTCAAACTTCTGCTCAATGGAGCTGGCATCCGACCACAAAGAACATGATTCTCGTGCTATCGGTGATTTCCTAGCATTTTAACATGCTCAATTATTGGCCAAAGGCCCTCTCTTCCACCAACCTCCCCCCCCCAAATCCCTGATATCCATCCAGAAATGATGCTGCATTACTGATCAGAAGCAATAACAAGCCCAGGCTGTCCAAGGATGGCAGATGCAACCGACTGTGACTAATAAAGATTAACGTGACAACAAGAAATAAATCATGACTGGATTCTCTTAAGACATTAGACAGACCACACAAAATGAAAGTGGGAGGTAGCACGCTATATTGGAGGCTGTGTGCCCCCTCAGAAAAAAACCCCAAACAGCAATGTGACAAAGCAGGACAAGCATTATCACCCTCTGTGGGGTAGAAGCATTTATGAACCATTCTATTGAAAATGCATGCTGTATTAAATCTGCAACCCCAAATAATAATAGAGAACTAGCTGCATCAACCTTTGTGGGGTGCAACATTCTACTTAACACTCTGGAACAACAATGGAAAATAACAAGCATTTTGTGGGTAAAGAGACCTTGTGAAACATAACAGAGGGTGAAGTGATATAAAGGCTGTACCCTAAGCAAAGGAACTCAACAAAAACTAAACAACCATTTCACTGGCATATCATCCAGCATAGAGCACTCTCATAATTGTTTCTATAGCAAATCCATTATACCACTGGACATAGTGGGATGTGGAGAAATATATGAAACACAGTAAATGGTTATTACTGCTTAGCATACTGGGTATTGCCCAGCAAACAATGCGACTAAAACAATGACATGTGACCATTTCTGACAACAAATGGTGTTGGGCCTTGGGAAAACTTGACACATGTCCACTAGCCCCAGCAAACAAAGCTTAATGCACCTTGTCATGAGAGGGAAATGACATGTTAAGTGATGCCAGTTCACAACAGGACAGAATAATCAGACAAAAGTTCAGACAAAACAATCAGAGGCTGAGAAACCCCAAAGACAAAACAATCAGAATCATACCTATCTGAACTGTGAACAGACAAAGCTGTGATATAACAGAGGGGTCCTGAACAATGGATGGACAATGGTAATTTCACGCTGGGCTTGCTTCAATAGCCAGAGAATAGAGTGACAAAGCTAACACTGTAATAGAACAGGGTGCAGCTGGTTATGCATACAACTAACAAGACATAACAGAAGAAGTCCTTTAGGTGGTCTTTCAGAGTTAAAAGACTGTGAGATTGAGAAGAGAATTGGACAGAATGGAAAAACAGAAGTTTGATTGAGGCCAGGAAGCCAAAAATGAAATCTGTGCTGGTTCACACCATTGTTCACATCTGTCTTTGTCACAACTTTCACTGATGCAGATTGCCACAATATTCACACTTTCATTTATGTTGCTGATGTAGCTGAACTTATACTACTACTGCTATTGCTTTTGTTTTTGCTGTTAGTGATGAACAGTACTAAATGATGTATTGGCATCTTTAAAGCTGCATCACACTGACAAAGACATATTCACTGGAGCATCTGATTCTGAAAGATTCTTTCAGACTAATGTTTACAGAGCACTTGATGCTCACAAAATGGTTGCCATCAAGTGGTGTCACATCAACAGTTTCATAGCAACAAAGGCAACAATGAATGTGGGTGATATTGTCAAAAGTTAGATATAAATGTGAATGAATAAGGCATAGAGAAAGTTAGATTCTATACAGCCACTTGAAAATGACCTGACTGGAACAGCCCACTTCTGGGTGAGTTCATCTATTGCAGAAGTCATAGATTTGACAGAAAGCTAGATTCTACAATTTACCTAATTGAGAATGATCTGATTTATTCAAAATGGGCAGAATTGTGGAATCTCTCTCCCAGACTCTCCTGCTATTTGCATAGGTCAAACCAACAATAGTTACGACATAAAGCTTGATACATAACCATTACCAAAGATCTAATCCAAAATGCCAACAAATCAATTCACTCAATATATGACTTTGGTGTGGCATGGCTGTGATTCTTTGGGACTTTTTGTGGAATGATTTGCTCAAGTCTTAGGCAACTGTCAGAGAAATGAGAATAATTATTGATGAGGCTTTATGCCAACTGTACATAAGCCCAGAAATCACTTTCCATTGGCTGGCAATAATCTTAAGCCCTTAAGAATGATGGATAGCACATTATATGCTAAGCTCGGACAATAACTGAATGTAGAATAGACCAGTAATGTGATGCATCAGCAAGACAATGAGTTCAACCACCACCAGGCTTCTCTGGCTGTCCCTGGCAGCTGCTGGGATGCTGTTCAGAAGCTTTGTGACCCCTTTCAGTACCATAGATGTTTGATTGTTGATTGTAAGCTATGATCATGATTTTGACATTTTTGCTAATTTCCCACAAAGACAGGATTGATATATTTAACATTTGCAAACTAGATAACATTTAAAAGGTGTAAGGCAGGAATTGGAGGAATTCCTCATTATGACGTTATTTATGATCCTTGTCATGTTACTATATTGTGTCATAGTTGTCTAGTATCATTTCAATTCGATTGACATTAATTAAAATTAACAAAATTGTACAATCCATCTTTTAGTCAAGTTACTGTTAGCTGCAATTTTTTATTTTTTAAATTAGCTGAAGTGATTAGCTTCTTTTTTTCATAACATGGGCTCTAATTAGTTTAATTTTAATAATTTCATAAAAATGCATATCACTAGCTGGCTTTGTTACTTTACTAAGACATTTACAATTTCAGCTTTTGTGATTCTGAACATTAAATACAGCTGTCAATTGCTCAAATTGGATCAATATTCCATTTCTATACAATCTATAGATCACTGACTGATTGTTAGAGGCAATTAGCATTTCATTCAGTGGCTATTTACCATGTTATTACACCAGGTGTCTGAATTGAAACATACAATTGAAAATTGGAGAAAATTGATGTCTGTGCAGGAATCTATAAGGTCTAATCGAACAATTATGGTTTGTCGGGTTAAAAGGGGGGGTGGTGTTTTATAAAGGCTAGTACAGTTAAAGGGCTCCATGGGGCTCCATGGTTGAGTTGACAAGGGGCAAGTCAACTTGATGACAGATGCCAAGTTCAAAACTAACCTAGCATCACACATATGCCTACAAAACGACAGATGTTATATTCGGGGGTTAAATTCTCATGCTATGTTTCTGATGCTATGTGTGGGGTGATTTCACTGTAAATTTTGATTAGCATACAGCTTATCAAAAGTTCTTTATTGTTTGTTATTTATGAAAACTTATTACAGTAAACATAACTTGGAAAGTTTTCATTATATAAATAGCTGTAACTTGTCAGATTTCTATATTTAGTTTTGTATAATTATTGAGACAAATTCAAAAACATTTTTCACAAACTACTGTACTATTTACTCCATACTAATACAGTGTATGTAGATAGTGAAAGGCATTGCAATGATGTTGTCTAGCACTAATGATTTACCAAACATGCCAACATGTATAATAGTTTGTATGCATCAGCATGTGCCCCACAAACTAGCCTACAAACTCGCCTCAGAGTATGCAAATAGCTCTTGGTGGCTACACAGTGCTGTCCCAGCATGCTTTGGTCTTGTTTTCAATGCTTCAGATATGATTTTTCCATGCTTGGCAATGCTTATTTCATGCTTTTGCAAAGCTTCCATCCTGCTCTTGTTGTCATGTAGAGCAATGCCCTCCCATGCCTTCAAAGGCAATCTTGCATATGTGTTGTGATCAGACACACACATGTAATTCGGAATATCTGAGCCAGCCCCAGAGTCATCCAGCTACATGGCATACATGGCATACATGGCATGATGATGGCAAAATGACAAATTCTGATATAGAATCTACAGATATATATATTTCAGCAAATTCCAATGACAGCATGTTGTGTCACATTTAAGCATGTGTTGCATCAGTATGTATAGTATATATCTGCACATTTGGAACTGGTGACATATATACATTCCAACTGTTAAGATAAGATGTGAATTTCATGTATCTTCACAATTAAGAGTGGCATTGAGACATGGCGCATATACCAACAGTCTTGGAACTGGTGAAATATTCCATTTAATCTTCAGATCAACTAGAGAAGTGGATCATGTGTAGCACTATCAGAGCAATGGTGGATCGTGCTCTAATAGCATTCTACCTCCAACCCCTGAAGCATGTTGAAGCACGACACAAATCCTGAAAGTTTATTCAAAGACATTTTCAATCAATGGGACCAGTGGTGCTACACACATCTATGGAATCCAATGCTGGCTATGAATCACTTTGGGTAGACTCTAAACACATGAAAATTGAAGTACTTCACAATATCATGTTTTGGATAAGGTTCTGGCATACACATTGGCACATAATGTTGCTGAACCCAAAAGATGACAGAAAGTATGCTGTGAAAGTTTACCCAAGAAAGACCCTTTCTATCACTGAATTAATAATGAAAACAAAACAAACACCCAGAAACTTTGACACTTAATCAAACTATATCCCATCTCCTCTCTCAATATTTCGCTCTCTGGTGCATCTGGTGGTTAAACACACATTTGTCACAATTCCAAATGTTCAATAGTTCAATATTTCAACCCACTTTCTGAATCTTGCCAGTATAGATCTGATGCTTTTTCTTCAGCTTGCTTGCTTGCAAAACCCAAGATCCCAAATAGACAAATATAGACGTATCATGGACTACACTATCCGAAATTGTTAACATCCGTAAACCCAGGGGGTAGAGCCTTCTGGGGGAGGCAGAAAGGCGGGGGGGTATAGGGTGCATTTTTCAATCCATTCCATCCATTCCAAGTTTGTGCCTGCAAGTATCGATCGTTTTTATCAATACTGGGTAGGGTGAACAAGAGGGGGGGGGTAGAACCAAGAGAGGGGACAAGGAGTGGGGGTGGAGGGGGTTGTAGAAGGGGGGGCATTTAGACATTTAGAAAGGGTGTCCTGAGAGGGTGCATTTCGTGTGTATAAGATGCAGACTCTAAGATGCTTCAGAGCTATCACTGTATCGCCAGAGATCAATGAAAAAGTCTGATCAGTCAGCCAGCTTGCACGACAACTATCTCCTTAATATATATGATAGGGTCAGCTCCAAACGCCTTATATATACAGTGATGTATATGCCCTTCTAAGCTTGGCCACCCTCCAGCCAAGAGAGTCCAGTATAAGCACAATATATGCTACAAAGGACCACTAAAGGACACCAAAAAAGATGCCTCCAGACAGACAGAGAGTATATGAGACAGCATCGATCAGTGTCTCCTCTCTAACGTTCTACTTTAAAGACACAATAGATTTGTTAAAATGTACATTTAACAAAAAAAAGATATCAGACACAAAAACAGTTTTGGTGCTTTTTCAGCACTGTGTCATATAGCAACAGCACTGCAACACAGAACTGCCGAGAAAAACCAATATTTTACTTTCAAAACAGAAAGAAAAACATTTGTAAAAAGTAAACAGACCCAAAGGCACTCAACAGGAAAGTGCGTATGTATCATGTAGAAAAAACTATGTACTCAAGTGTTCACTGCTCACTTTAGATAAAATTTTAACTCAACTTAACTCAAGTTTAAGATGCAACCTCACACTTGAAAGTTTGTGACAAACAAGCAGAAGACTTCAACAATTGGATTTTAAGGGATGTAAAATGTAAAGCATTTAAAGCAGTCAAGACACTTAAGACAAGCAAATAAGTTGAAATAAGACCATCTGTTGTCAGTGAAGCGAATGTATTTAAACTGCAGTAAGATTAAAGAATAAGTAGGAAATAGGAAGAAAATAAACTTAATTGAGATTAAGTCTGGAAAGGAACAGTTAAATGTAACAGTTAAAGAAGCAAAAGAACTATTAAAAAGAAATAGAACTAAAAAAAGGAAAGTAGGGAAATCTTACACGTGAATGGCAAGAATTACATTTGGGCAACAAACAATCATTTTTGAAAAGACATTTTTAGAAGATAGCAATAACAAGATTCCAGTAAAAAGGAGAAAGATAAACAAGAGACTTTAGCTGGAATCCCAAGAATATCTGCCTTAGAAAATACAACAATAGAAACCATTTAAATGAAGCTAGAAAAAAATTGGATTAAGCTTCTTAAGAGACACTCCAGTCAGTTAAACAGCAGAACCTAATTCTGAACATTAAGCAAAGGAAGTTGTGGAGGGAGAACTGGATCCCTATGTTATCATTAGATTACTGGAAGACAGAATATCAAATTTTCATGGTTACAACTGCGTTCAAGGCACAGTCTCTAGGGAGGCAGGCAGCAGTTAATTTTCAGGTTTTGCAACTATGTGCCTTGCCTAGTTGCTTAATGTGTCGGGTGCAGGGCCCAGGGTAGCCAGCCTACTGGGGTGGGGTGTATTCTGTGCTAGTACTGCTGCATGGGGATGGATGTGCTTACGTGGTTATAGGGCAATGTGGGGGTGGCTATGGGGTGCCCAGCCACTGCTGTGGTGCGAAGGGTGAACAGGGTGAATCGAGGGGCACTGAGTGACCCTAGATATGGGTGACCTTGCTTCAAGGTCAAGGGCCATCTGACATGCCAGCCTGCCTTGTGCATCATCATCACCCACTGAACCAGCAGCAGTATCAGCAGCAGCAGTTGCATCAGTAGGGTCAGGATCAGTTGTACCAGCAACATCAGTAGCTAGTACTAGCTACATCTAGACAATTAGCATCAGCAAACGTATTCGGTACATGTGGTAGACTTAAGTGGTTATTGAAACGTTTATGTAAGTATCGACCACAGAAAAGGTGAATTAGTGTACATGAACATATCCATATTGCATATGATCAATATCAATCAACTCCAGGTATTAGTGTCAGTCTAATGGACATAACAACAAACATGATGTGTCAATAATACAAAAGTTCAAACCATCAAGACCTACAAAAGTACCAGAATGACCCAGATAGCTACATCAGCAACTTTCGTATAGCAGGAGAACCCAAAATCATCTAAATTCGGAGCCGCGACAACTACACCACTGTAATCTTCAGAGCAGGACCACAACAAAATTATCTGCCTAAGACATCATTTGTAACTGCGTCAGAACAACTAAAACATATATCTACAACCCAAAACCAAAATCATCATCTCAGTATAACCAACAACATCTAAAGAAGAATCAGCCAAACCAGCACAATCTGCAAAAGCAGCATCAACAGCCTCAGCAGCAGAACCAGCAATACACAGACAAGTAACCCTAGGCTCTGACCTCTATTGATCTTCCCACAAGATCAAAGCCACTAGGCTATCAGTTCATAGCGTCTTTCTCTCACTGGGTACAATAACAATCAAATCAACGATCCATGATACACAGTTTCAGCAGCTGACCCACATAGACTGTCTCATCAGGACATCCTGATTTTCTGTGAACCTCATCTCGCGTATAAATCTCGCGAGACAAATCTCTTCCTGTGTGCATCAAAGCCAGCATTAGGGTTTTCTTCGTAGCTAGTCCATGGTGCTTTAAAGTGCTTTAGAGCTGCTGTCATTGACGCAGGGTAATAAATAATAACGCCATAATGAGCATGCGCTATTTTATTGTCCCTGGAAATGTACCCAGAAGGTAACAACCATAACAGTCAATTAAAGGCAATTTCAGTCAATCATTAACCATCCTAATCTCGTAACAGACACATTATTGCCATAATTTGTAACAAAAAAAGCAACAGCTTCATACATCTTTAATTCACTTGACACTTCCCCTTTTTATTGGTTTAATTTTTCCATTTTTCTTAGTAAACTAGGATCACAATGCCAGTATTTTTCTGCACTAAACCATGCATGGTGAATTGATGAAAAATCCATTCATGTCTGTAGTGAGCATGAAATAAGCATGATGTAAATCATTGAATAAGTATAAAAAGTAACCGTTCATTGATTGCTCCAGGATCCACGTGGATAATTTAAATGTACTTTTACTTGGCAAGAAAAGCATTCCAATTAGTGCTATTGTAGCTTTTAATATTTAATGCTCCATGTACATTGCAAATAGTGCTCATTCAAGCATCTATTGGTAAATGTCTCCCAATACAAATAACGATGATTTCTGCAGAGTCTGTAATTTGTCAAATGTCAATTTCAGGCAATTAGGTTCAGAAATCCTTGAATGATAGAGCAATGATAAAAATTTTTTACGTGACCATAAACCACTCTGTTGCATCGGTCATGTTGCACTCATAAGAAATCAGGAGCAATGCAATGTTTTGAGATATTATGTAAAAAGACACTTTGACATTATTTTTTGTGATAAAACATTTTAAAAGGGAAATAACTCCAAATTTTATTATTAATACAATAATGGAAAATTTAAAGAGATTTGAAATGAACAATGCCTAACTTCCTTTCGCTCCAGAAAAATCAAACAAAATGTGATACATTTTTAATGAACTTTCAAAAAAATGTTTCTTTTCTTTTACTCAATGGTCCTTTGAAGTGTCAACCTGACCTTTATAAACAAACAGGATCAAGTTGAATCCTTCTTGAAAGTGAGAACCAGAAAAATATTGATCAATAAGAAACGCATCAGTGCAGTGCACTCCATGTACTTCATGTGAACTATAATACCAAGATCAATATACCCCCTGCTATAAAGATCAATGTAACAATACCACAGTTCCATTTAAGGACCCATTTTGAACAATAATACAAGAAACAGAGGAGATTAACCTGGGCTCTGGATAGTGCATAGCACTGCAGACCTGTAAGTAGGTTTTTGCCTCAATAGGACTGATTAAGAGTTAAATATTTTAGACAACCAACATCATTCAAAGACTCCAGGCTGAAGCCAACGTCTCAAACAAACATCTCCAGCCAACCAACATCTCCAGCCAACATCTCAAAACCAACAGTTGAAAACCAACATTTGCAAACCTTAATGATTGTTTGTTATCAATATCCAGCTTAAAATGAACACACCAGGATGGCCACCATGTTTGACTTTTTTCTTTCGATTTCTTTTTCAAGTCTTTTCTCAACTTTTTCCAAATTCTCTTTTTCAAGCTCATTTCTGTTTTTTCTTACAACTTCTTTCCCAGAATTCTCATTTTCAAACATTTCTTTAAGCACCACCAAAGGGTGAAGTAATTAACGTTTCTGTTGGAAATTCTGAATTTAGTTCCTGAATTGTTCGCCCCAAGCAGCTTTACTTAATTGAAAATTGAATGAAATAAGATGAAATAATAATGAAATAATTTCCTATTCATTTCAACATTCATATGATGGCCTTGTTAGCTATTAGCTTTTGTGGGAATATATGAAAATAATGGAAGATCATAATTAAGGCAATGTAAGGAGATGGAAGCGTAAATTTAATGAATATTTCAGGTAGATGTTTGATAGATTTAATAATGTGATAGCTACTCAAAAAGTAGTACTTATCAACATTTGGGCCTCCTCATGAAAATTGAAGATCAGATTTAGAAAAATATCTTACAGAAACGTTGCATATGATATGGAGATTGGTGCAAAATGAATCCTTTTGACCAAAAGAGATTATTCCAAATATAGTATTTGAATATGCCTACTAAGAAAGACTAAACAAGAACAAGATAGATAAAGTCAGATGATAAAGAATGATGTAGAAAATCGGCTAATAGCCAATAAATTGTGACTTCAATAGACCATTACACTATTTAATGAAATAAAAGCTAATTTTTGAATAGAACTAGTCTTACCTTTGCTGTTTCCATTCTGGTCACGAAGAATTGTGCACTCTTCAATATTACCGAAGGGATTAAATAACTGCCTCACATCGTCCTCTGTTTGTTGTTTGTTTAACATGCCAACAAATAATTTTCTGTCCTCTGCAAAGAGAAAGATAGAGACCATGGTTAGTTTTATAATATTATTGAGGTGACTATCAAAGAACACATAATAATTGGGATACAGGTACACTGAAGAACAGGACTCAAAGAAGAATCAACTGCCAAAAAGTTCATATAATTATAATTTTTGATACATGACAAAAATTGTAGGAGTGGGCGATATAAATGAAATAACTGATATATCCTCATAACAAAAGAACTATACTGCTATTGGAATGGAATGGATATTAAATTAACAAATCGACAATCTATGGTGTAGGAGAAAGAGTCAAGTCCATTAATATATTGTCGAATTTTCGAATCAAGAAGAGACCAATTGGAAGTACATTTCAACAGCAAAAATTAAATACCAACTTTCTGTCCAAAACTCAATATGCTCTTCCCTTCACAGCACCTCACTAGCAGTGACAACTGACAAGTTTTAGATGAGGAGAAACTCACAGAAGCTGTTGCCAATACTCTTAAAAGCCTGGCTGGTTTCCCCCAAATTGAGCTTCTCTACACCTCATTGCTTTCCAGTAATATTAATGACATCTAAAGCACTGCCTGTGAGAAATTGATCCCAGACAACTAACAAATGAGACAACTTTTACAAATGCCAACAAAAGTAACATCTAAATTGTAAATGTATTGGTCTCGTATGCCTCAGTAAGTAATGTGTTGATTTTGTGGATGTTTAACTGTCTCTATGTACATACAGACAGCCACAAAGAAACAAAGATTAAGTGGGCTTTGTTGGTTTTCTTGAGCTGGTGTGGTATACATTCTGCTGTTCCAGTGCCTGTGAAAACTATCTTTGTATCTATCTGGTATCTTTCTATAGTGTCTTTGTATCTGTCAGCATTTTCAGATAAATCTTAAATCTGCTAGATTATCTATCCTTCTATCTCTATCCTATTGCACATAACACAAAATATATAAATGTCTTTTGATTGTTGATGTATAGGCCACAGGTGGAACATATTCTGTGTTATAGAAAATAAAGAAAGGAGGACTAAATTGTATTCGTATTATGACACATTACTTGTCATGAGAAGATTACTTGAACAAAACTCCTCCAAATACAATAAAGACAAATGATACTGCATCTATTTCCACAACAAAAACTTCTGAAAGTTTCATGGCATTCTTACACAGAGATGCAGTGTTAGAAGTATATGTGTACTTTTCTATAAGCTTTGTTAGATTCAGGAAAATTGGAAATATCAGATATACCACATAGTGTAAATAGTTCTTTGGTTTATCTTGCCAACAATTAGAATAGTCCTAATCCTTGCCAGAATCGATAAATATGAAATGTAAAAAAAGTTTGTAAAAAAGATTAATCACTCATTTGATTGTGAAATTTTAGAGGCTGGCTCCAAGGAGGTTATAAAAATGTCTGAGTAATGTCAAATAGCAGTCAAGATTATTGACAAGTTATGAAAAGTTCATCAATTTTTCATCACTGCCAGAAATAACTGTTGTTCACTAGATATGTCCATTCAGGAACAATGTTGTCAATGTCGTCGGTTAACAAAAAGGGAAATATCCATTTCTATGTCTCATTCATATCAATCACACAAAATAGCCATTCAATGTCAGAGGCATAAATTTAAATATGCATAAGATATTCATGAGCTCTTCACACACGCGACATTCAAAATGGCAACAGACCTTTAGACTGGTCCAAGAACTTCAGGCTTCATTGAGACAATGGGATGTATGCATATGGTATCATAGGACCAGTAGATCAATGAGTCTGAGATGACACAGCCTAAATACGCTGCCTAATATTGTTCATATTATGGTTCATATATAGCCATGTATAATTCAGATCTTTATGTATCAAGACATATGGCCTGTGCATTGGGTTATGAACACATTATTTGAGACACTGTTGTTATAACGCAGTTGGCGAGCCCTGCATGCAGTCTACAGCCTTTCCTTTGTTTAAACACACTGCACCTTTGCACATGAATTGTAAATGAATTGTATATATAATATCACTATTTGGCCATGTATCTGTGTTTGGATGTCATTGTTTGCTGTCAGTGTTTGATATCAGTGTTTGCGGAAGTGTCTGTCAGAGTTCGGTGATGCCGGTGCCTCGTATTGTATCAGTGGCTAGAATTGTGTCAGTTTTTAGCGATACCAGTGCCTGTAGATCGGTCAG
Organism: Platynereis dumerilii; assembly: GCA_026936325.1. Taxonomy (NCBI): domain Eukaryota; kingdom Metazoa; phylum Annelida; class Polychaeta; order Phyllodocida; family Nereididae; genus Platynereis; species Platynereis dumerilii. The sequence continues at coordinate 2,468,324 of JAPTHN010000028.1, forward strand.
TGGTTAGAATTTTGACAGTACATTATAGAATGGTGTCACTTGTTGGTAATGTTATACAATTATGTCAGCGCTCAGTGGTATCAGTGCCTCAAGAATGTCACTGTTTGACCTGTGTCAGTATTTGGTGCTGTCGGCGTGTCAGACTCTGTCAACATTTTAAAGTCAGTGTTTGACATGTGTCAGAGTTTGTTGTCAGTGTTTGATTTACGTCAGCATTTGCATCGCATTGCATCAGCATCTCAGCACAGAATCAGAATTTCAGCAGCCGCATCCAAAATTGACTCAGTTCGGTTTCTACGGAAGTCGACAAAAAAAGGAAGACTAAAAAGGAACGAGGACAGACAAAAAGGGTCAGAAAGGCAACAAAAAATAAGAATTAAGAGCCAGAAAAGAAGAATAAGGGAAGAAGGATGGGAGGAGAGCTAAAAGGGCTATGCAAAGTGTTGAGGGGTCAGGTAGATTCAACACAACACAGGTTGTGAGAGGCAAAGTAGGAAGGATGTCCCCCTGACCAGCCAGACACAATACTTTGCTTAACAGACACCATTGTTTACAGATCGTGACGTCACAGCCAGGGGACTTCCAATGTTTTAATTAGGCTTGTGCAGCAAGGGCTGGCATCAATTCTGGGCTACTTTGAGCCAACAGCATGGTTCAGCATCAAGGGGGTGGAATGAAGAAAGAGGGGGGGGGGTTCTTAGATGTAAAAGCAGTGCACTTATAAAAGGGCTGGTTAATACCATTCCAATCTTATGATGGTCCCATTGCCCCTAAGAAAACCTTAGTCCAAACCACTTTCATTTTTTTACCCTTCTCTCCCTCACACTACTCTATTTTTCTTTAGTCTGGCAGTTGGTGCTGCTGCTACTGCTGTTGATGCTAGTGTCTTCTAATGCCAGTGCTTCTGATGCTGCTTGGTGATGCTATGATGCTGAAATTTCCCAACAGCAGCAAACCAGAAACAGCCAGAAGCATCCCTAACAGTTCTCTAACAGTTCTCGGTTTACTTTGGCCCCATATATACAGTTCACTCTCCCCTCACCATTGCTCAGAGCAGAGCAGAAGCTTGAGGGCAAAATAATAAAAAAGACAGAAGTATACCACAGAAAAAAAGACCAAGACAGTACATATAAATATAAAAGAAAGCAAAAGAAGTAGACAGAGAAATCTAAAGGCCTGTCCTAGCATCGGTCACAAAGGACTGCATCTTTTACACTGGAAAACACTGTAAATCCAGCAGAGTAGAAGTCACAGTAAGTTTCAAAATAACCACTGTATCTTTAACAACTTCTCCAGACAATATAACCAAAATGTATACTGCAAAAAGAAAATTTTGAATTCCATAGCCACCAAATGAATCGACAACAAAACAGCAAAATTATTTTTGCCTTACACATTAACTTTCGTGAACTATTATACAGAACTAAAACAGACTGTAAAACATATCTTTGGATAACTGTTGTATTATTGTGCCAATTAGTGCACAAGCCACAGTCAGACTTTACAGTTTACAAACGCAATAGTGTCCTCATAGTATCTCTGCACACGAAATATGCCCAAAAAAAGAAATGAGTTGAACAAAAAACCTCTTGCACAGTATCAGCATCAAGGACAGCAAGGACAAAATGATAAGTCTCCTTCAAGAGCATAAAATGTAAACAACAAGCAGGTTCAAGAGGACCATTAAATCTTGATGATCATAGAGACAATCTAAATCTGGCATGGCCCTCTAAGAGATGTAGTGTGTTGTGGCACAGCACCTCAGCATTTCATAGCGTGGTTTGGTACAATTAGTTTGAGAACAAAGAAAGTTTAGATGCTGCTGCTGTTGCTGCTGTTGCTGATTGGAATTTGATGCTGTTGGTTCATGGTTAGGCTGTGATTTTGGTTCAGGGTGAAGACAACAGGAGGATATTTGAAGGGTGAAGGATGTTTGGCTTTTCGTCCTGTATTTGTGTCTCATTTTGTACATTCTGAGAGGCCGGGTACAAGGCAATGGATGAAGTTTTAAAGGTGTTGTTACAGTCAAGAAAACAATGGAAATTGTTATGGCAGTCAGGAGGATGTCAAATTACTATACTTCCAGAATCCATGAAATGTTGACAAATTAGAAAGACAAGAGGCTTGATAATAAGAAGTGCTGCTGTGATTTTGCTGTCGCTGAGACTGAACTTTCTGGCGCTGTTGTTTTCAATGATAAGAATTTGGGTTCTGCTGATTCTCTGATAAGATTGATGAATCAATACTGAACCAGGACTGATGGTACTGATTTTCCCATGCTCAAAGCAATTGTCCCTGTCCCCTTGCCCACAACACTGCCAACACACTCCACACAGCTCCTAGTTGTGGTTTTCCTTGGTCATTTTCACCCTGGACAGCATCCAAGGGCTCCCATCAATTCACCATCCATCAAGCTCTAATGAAAATCCAAACGTTTCAAGCGTGACAAACGCCCTTATCTAAACCCTGCAACCAAAGGGGACGGACCGTTGCAGCAGCACTAGCTGCACTGCTGCCACAGGACTGGAGTTCAAGGTCATTGAAGGTCAAATGTCACTTGAAAGGGGACAAAAGAATCCCCAGCTAGCTTCAGCGAGCTCCTGCTAGCCCCTGTTAGCTCCAGGGGGGACCTTGATTAGCTATGACTAAATGTGCACACTCCCAGTACAAATCTCAAAGGGCTCCATTCAAGTCTGCATCCAAGCTTGCATTCGAGTTCAATCAGCATTCAAACTCATTCACATTCAGAAAGGACTTTTCAAATGACCTAAAATGCAAGCATGTGTTCTTTCTAATTACCAGGCACCAGAAATGCAGATGAAAACGCAAGCATCATGCATGCATGTACTCAAGTGACACCTAGTGACACAATCACACACCCTTCTGCTTTCTAAAGTAGACTTTGGAATAATTAAAAATCACAAACCTAGAAGAGTAAAGCAATAGGCAATTACATGGGTGACAATGGAAATTAGCCAAAGATGAAAAATGCTTAAGTAAAGTAGGTCACTCCATTTTGGCATATGGCTTTGTCCTGGGTTGTCCAAATTTGTTGTCATTTGATAGCATAATGGTACGAATTTTACAAATTGCCATTGAAATGGTCTTTTAATATCAGTGGAATATTACAGTGGCTCTCATCCAAAGCTAGCCAAATTACCAGAGTTGAAATTACACGATGTGACAATTGGGCCAGCATTGTGGTATTGAACCACTGGATGATGCTTTGTTGGAATAATGAACAGGCAGCATAATGATTATCATTTCTCTGTGATCAAAATTAGGATCAAAATTAAAATTGAGGGCGAATTCGATTGTGGATTTAGCCCTTTGTTCGTACTGTGGAATTTGAGACTTTTTTATGGCCTAAAACTCACCGAGACATGCTAGCAATGAGGCTGTTGTGAAGCCTGGTGAGTTAGCAGTGAGCCTGCTGTGTTTTCTGTGCATGCTGTAGATAAAGGATTTGAGCATTCTCTAGGATTGGACCACATAAGCCAGCTGTAATGCACAATAAAACAGCCGCAGAGGTCCACACTGTGAATATGGGGTTTTGTCGATGTCTATTGATGACATAAAGCCAGCAGAAGCAGAGAAGTGTATATTAACTCTGGTGTTGACACTACATCGACAGCTGATGGTGTTCTGGCTGCAGCAGAGATTTTCTGCTCATGTTGCTGTTAATGCTGCTCCTAGGGCTGTTAATGATGTTCATGTTGCTGTTAATGCTGCTGAGGTTGTGTTTATTCCTATGCTGTGGATACTGTGATTGAGCTGTTGATGTTTTGATGACGAAGAGTAACTGTTGATACTGTTCAAGCTGCTAATAGTGTTGATAACTAGCATTAGAACTCAATTGAGTGTTAGTAATTTCTTTAATACAGTAAACTGATGCTGTTGATGTTTGAAATATCATCTATATTGCTACTGATAATAGATCTGCTTTGCCATACTATACTTCTGTCAATGCTGTTTTGATGCTTGCTAATGCTGCAGCAGTTGCTTGATGAGAGAGGCTGGCCAGCAGCAGACCAAACTGCCAAACGCCTGTCATATATCACCTATACCTGGTGTTTGTGAAATTGTATTGCTCTGCACCGAGAACCCTATGACAGCTATGAAACACTGTGTGGAAACACTGTGTGATAACACTGTGTGATGCCTGCAACAAAAGCACAACAGGAGCAAAGCATTGGAGCAGGCAATGAAGCAGGCAATGGAGGCGAGTTCGCAGGCAACTCAATCAAATCTGGTCGACACCTGCAGACCTGCACTGCAGGTAATTGGTCGGTGATTACATGGGATAAAAATCCACAAAACAAAACTCATTTTTCCTGATTCTAAGATTAATGAGCAAATGTAGCTGTAAGGATTCCTCATGTCTCGCTGCATATGAGCTGCTGCTGCTACTTTGGCTTCTCTAAGAAGCTTCTCGATCAGCTTGTTACAGCCACAAACTGGCCTGAAATTGTGCTCTAAATTTCCTCTAATTGTATCCAGCTCCATTGTGTTCAATATTGTGAAATATTGGGTCATTGAGACATTACTCATCTTGGTGGAGGGTGAACAGCAAGAGCAGGGCAGCAGATCAGCAGAACACTGCCAGAACAGCAGCTACGTCAGGCTCGAAACAGCAAGATTAGCTGCTGTGGGGAGAACTAAGCACCAAGAACAGCAAGAACAGCTAAGCAGCAAGACTAGAGCAGCGATAACAGAACAGTTGGGAAAATCCAGCTTTAAAATCACAAATAAAAGAGTAGAAGAGCAAGTGCCAAGAACTGTAAGACCAGAATACTACACTGCAAGTTTCATTCACACTACAGCAAGTTCAGAGAACAGTAACTTAAAACAAGCTCATAGGGCAGCAAAACCAGAAGAGCTACAAAGAACCCTGGCCAATCGAATGAGCATGGCATCTCACGAACAGGGGACAAGGCCTCAAATAATAGCCAAAAAAGAGGAAGGAGAGAAAAAAATACAGACAAAAAACAAAGAAAGAGAAAGTGCTCTACAAAAGATTGGGCCTGAGCCTGTGTCCCCATTCCCTTGTTTCTGGGACAATGCATTATAATTAAGCTGATTGGAAGAAATACAATTAAGTTAGGGTAAAAGGACAAAAGCAAGATTATGAGCAGAATGTGGCAGGGGGAGGAGGGTTGGGGGGTTACAGAAAGGGGTTGCATCTAACCCCTGCTGTCCTAACACCCAATGAAGGGTAGCTACTGACTACCCTCATACTTTTTACCCCCCTCCTACGCCCCTCTATCCCTTTTACCCCAAGCTATTCTATTTGTTACTTTTAAGATCTGATCTTTCCTACACTAATTGAGCCCCCAGGGACATCCCAATCAGCATTTGAAAAACTCTCTCAGATGCCAAACTATTAAATCTATTATAGTCTACAGACTTCCATTCTGATCTAGACACCACCACCTGTCATTCTTACTACCATTGTGCAATATATGTACAGTCCTTAATGATTAAACCAAACACTTTAATTGCTTTTAAATAGATACATGTCAAGCTATTGTGATCCCTTATGTTCCAACTAACTTTACTAATTAGGAGAAAAGTAACTTTTCTAGTTGTTGTTTTTGTCTTTTTTTTTTGTTATTGTTTTTAGGAGCAATGTTCGACCTGGGTAAAATGAACAGCTGGAACTGCATTTTATACATTATGTTCCTCACTTTTAAATGATATAGAAGGAAAAGTAACTTACTACGGAAAAGAGCAGATTTATAATGTGAAATCACATTGTTTTTAACAATGGCTAATGATTATTCACCCACTTTTGTATAACGATTATATTGTGTATGCTAATTCCCAGAAATCAAATTAATGAATTCAGTCTATCCTAAATCTAACAATGTAACTACATTTTGCGTTTTCAATCAATTGATTGTATTAATACAATTATAGTGATTATCATAAATGATTTTTACAGCAGCTACAACATTTTTGTTTAAAGTTTTGCCAAAAAAGTTAGCATTAAGAGCTATTACACAAATTGCCAGTAAATGGCAATAAACACAGCGAAATGGTGATAAAACTTGGATATGAAATTTCAGGATTTTTGTTGTTTAATTTACTGTCCCATTTCTCCTGGTTGTGACATCAGTAAGTGTAGAATAAATTTGAAATGAATTTGAAATAAATGTGATATCCAATTGATTAGTGAATCGTGGTGAATATATATCAATCTCTGAGCAATCTCAGTTGTCTGATACATATGCTGCAGTTCAAACAGAACGCAAGTTGCTTTGAAAACACTGCTTTCTAATTCGCATTAATTGTATTTATGAGTCAAAAATCGCTGGCTTCAAATGAGGCAACTGTCACCTACAATCAATCATTTCACAGCTGCTAGATATTGCAAGTAATTTTTTGCATCAACTAAACTGCTATTTGTTGCCCAGCAAATCACCATATTCACCCACTTATGCAATAACACATTAAGTCATGATTATGGACTATAAAACATAGTGATACAACTCTGATTTATTCCCGTACACCCTATAAATCACTTACAAACTTTTTATGGAGTGTTTCTGGTGATTAGCTGCACTGATTGCTTGTAAGGATTAATGGTATTTAATGCAACAGTTTGTCTACAGAAAAACAGTCCAAAAACTTGTTTACAACAACTAATACAGTAAAGGTACTTTCTCTATTCACCGTTAAAAAACATCTGAAATAACAGTTCTTGTACTTCTTTTAAATGCACTAAAGGCTGACTAACGTATACATATAAAGTCGTTTCTTGTATGTATCAAGACAGTTTTAAATGTAGATGATAAGGTCAAGAGTCTGACAGAGAATGTATCCTGTCACTTCTTGTCATCTAATCTTAGAACTTCTTGTCATCTAATCTTAGAACTTATTGAGTTCTTCAAAAATACGTCAAACATAATTATTTTCCTTCCTCAGATGCTTGCAATGTGCCTTCAAGCATCATTAGCATTTTGTTGGCTATCAGCACATCACATCAACACATCAGTGAATGCTTTAAACAACCCCTATATTTTCAATTACACCAATCCATGTGCATTGATCTGTATGGGAATAAATCATACAACTCTGACATGCAATTGCTGCAAATGCATACTGTTAGTCAGCAGCAGCTGAAGAGGGCAAAAAACAACTCATTGAAAGCAATTTTCTAAGGCCAAGCATGGTGCTAGTTTAACCAAGCGAATGATGTGGTGGCAAAGGTGAAAAAGAGAGCCATGGTTTCTGTGAGGAAATCTCTGGTATTCTCAAATCTCAATATGGTATAATGTCTGATTTCAAATGAATCTTGACGGGGACCTTGGTGACAAATATGATGCTTTATTGGTAAGCCAGAAACTTAAATAATTAAGCTTTTGGTGGAATGTTTACATTTTAACAAAATCAGAGTAGATATGAGATATTGTTTGAGATAGTTGAGAGTCTAGATAAAGAGAACATATCAATAAGTTTAAATACCAAGAAAAGCAGCTTGCACCTTTGATGCATTCATATTAAAATCTATTTCAGAGCTGTATGATATAATTACTAAAGTTCATGACACATTTAAAACTATACACAGCCAAATCTACATCCAAACACTCGAGTAATCTCATCCTAATGACATTAATCATAGTAATGCCATTTTCTTTGACATTTCTTGCACTAAACCATACTCCAATCTGTCAAGAATCTGTCAGGCACATTTTCTGGTAGAGGGCCTAGTAACATGAAACTAAACTGGCTGTTGTTGGCTTATACTTTGTGTACAGGGCTTTCATGTGACTTTGCAAAATGATGCTTGGCACCAAAACCTGGCAGGTGGTGTCTAAACCCTGCCTGCCCCCTCCCCAATCCTTGGGGACAGCTGCACACTGAACACAAAAGGTCAGGGGCATTTGCTAAACTTTAGGGCTTCTGCTGTGTTTGGCTTCTCTTTAACATCTTTCAACTTCTTTTCAAAAGTTTCCCCAGCTACTTTTCATAGTTCTTTAGCTTCTTTTCACTCTTCTAGTGGTTCTCTCAAACCACTGAAGAAGTTGTAGGAAGTTTCAGAAGCTATAAAACTTTTGTGTTTACTCCTAAGCAATTTTCTACCTTCTTACCCACAGTGTATGTGTTTGCATTGTTCTCAGAATTATATAGGTGCTTATATATATTTTGATGTTGACCTGGTTTACAGAAGGAGGGATACCTCTTGAGGAGTTGCGCTTTGTTGACACTTACACCATCTATCTATCCATATCCATATCTATCAATCTGTGTTCCTACCTATTTATCTATCTCTATATCTATTTATCAATCTCTCCACATCTCTAGATCTCTGGATCTACTCAAATATTGTATAATCTGTCAAATCTACAACTTTATAACTGATTGCACTCATAACTGCCTATTTGTCACCCAATAGTAAATATTACAGAATGGCATTTTCCACATCTTTCTCACAGAATAAGTGGAACCCTCTCCACTCTTTGTGTGTAGTATTAGTCAGATGGTGATGCTGCCTAGACTATTGTGGCTGGATCGTCATGCTCACTCACAATAATACACAATGCCATTGCCAATAGTCTGCAATAGTACTGGCACTGACAATGGTAACAGCACTGGCATTAATATTCTGTGGTATTGGCATTAGTAATGGCATTAGTACTGGCATCAGTATCTCCTGCAGGCAATAGTACTGCTTAATGTAAATACAGCCAAAAGCAACGATGATATATGTATTATATATGTATGTACATTCTATGAGTGTTATGTTATGGACATAACATTGTGTAGCCTTACAGGCAATTGCATTATGATGGTTACAGCACAGATCATGATCAATCTGAATCTCTACACAATATTGTCAAGAGCAACACAATATTGTCACAATGGTTGAAACATGGATGTCAATGTGAAATTATTTAGCTATAGTAGGGCATTCAATCTGACCATCAAATTGAAGGTTAGGATGGTTTTTGTGAATCAGAATTTGAGGTGGTGAATCACATTTTAAGATTGGTCATTTTGTGATGTATATTGTGAATTGTGACAAGACATGGATGGCATTTCCAAAATGCTGTAGATGCATTACTGAACATATATTCCAGAAATTGGACTAGTTACAATATTATGGTTAGATAAATATTGTTAGTGACTTGACAAAACTATGTTGACAAACTACAGAACTCCTACAGACTGCATATACCATGTTACTATACAAAACAGGCAATATACATGTGAAACAGTGGAGCTATATAACATGTCAGAAATTGGCTATAGCACCAAACACTGCATCCAAAACAGCAGCTGATGTCTGCTACAAACATACCACTCTGGAAACTATGGAAGCTTTAGAGCTGAAGGCATGACTCATTGTGGCAGCAACCATGCCATCAGCAAAACTAGCAGCATGCTCTCCGGAGCAAATGGAACTACTGCGTCGGTCACTGTGATGCTGGGCTGCTGAACAACATCACCAGAGCCTGACAGCATCTTTAGTGTCATCCGCAGGCATGAGTAACACTGGTATCCACATGAGACGTATGTAGAAGTAAAGCTATAGCTAACCAAGCTGAATAATAGTGTGTAGTGGCAGTACAGTGTGTACAGTGTCCATGGATCTACAATGGTTGATACTGTAAACAGTGAAGACAGTGTCCATGCCATTGACACAGATCCATATATAACAGAGATTGCTGTTTGAGACTAATAACAGCAGTAGATTGTTAAAGATCTGGCTTACCTCCAACCATGGTGTCTCCTTTGTGATGATGATGTGAAATCGAATTTAATAACAATGCCAGGACGGAGTAGTAGTGAAATAGCACAAACACAACAGATCCAGAGAGCTAGTATCAAGCACAAGTGCACGGCATCAAGTCTGGACTACAACTGGCTTCAACTGCTGCTGCAAGAGGGTTGCTGGTTCCACCTCATGCATATTAATTAGGACGGAATCCAGCTGGCCAATGCGAGGGCAGGTGGCACGAGCCGTCAGCCAATGGGGAGCCAGCAATGAGTTTTGGACAATAGGGGCAGCACTGGCACAAAAGCAATGTGCAACAACAAAGGGAGACAGCAATGCCACACAAAATCTTTGAGCAACCCCCCCCCCCCACCCTTTTCTCATTCCCAGTACAGCTACTGTGCTAACCAATGATGCTGGGCACTGATACTAGAGAGCTCTTTCAAAGTACCTGGTGGGTGCCAATTAGAATCTAGGTCAGACCCAGGTCAGATCTGGGTCATTATGCAAATAAAGGCCTGTCCTGCAGAAGCAGAGGCACAGGTCAGAAACAAAGCAATTCCTTTATCACTTTTATAAGCCATTAGCACTGCTTTTATGACATTTTATTGTCTTGACATCACACCAAATCAGGTTTTACAACTCTGTGTCAACAAAAACATTGACATTATTTCGTCATCACCATTATACAGATGCAGTTAGAGAGATCTATTTGTGGCATCGCATCTTCTCAACTTCACTTGAACAAATCTACAAACTTTCTTTCTTTCTTTCTTAACTTTCCTCAAATGCACTTTATTTAATTATAATTTTCCAGCTTTTTATGATGCAATAACCAGATTGACACAACCTTACCAAATCAATTTAAATATGAATTCAGAACAATAATATCAATTCAATGCAAATAATTGAATTCTTACTTTTCTGAACAAGAAAAAAAAAACTTTGGTAGAATCTATTACGATATCATCATTAATTTCGACTTCTTACCCCTTCAATTTTCGTGAGAGAAAAAATGCAAACAGCCATGCATGCGTGGGGGGGTAATCTTTATTTTTTTTTAAACTTTTTTTTCTTTTTCACAATTTTTTTAAACTCTATCCAATCAGAGCAGCCAGACCATGACAAAACCACTCATGCATGGCTGCTGTAGACCATGTCCATTGACAAAAAGGAGAGGGGGTAAAAGCTAATGAATAATTTAAATGCTAAATAGACTTTGGGTCACTGGGGACATTACATGATGCGCGTAAATACATCATTAGAGTCTAAAATCCAATAATAGACTCTGACAACTTTGCTATTACCACTATTAAACTATCAGTGAGTGCTAGAATTAAAGTTATTCTAATTAATACTAATTAATAGTAAATCCCCAGTAAATCTGATTAAAGAACAGTGAAACTTAAAAAATTCAACAATGGTTGCAAATTATTTGAACATTGCTAATTAAGTAATTGATACCTGTAGAGTAGCGCGGGGCATGCAGCCCCCCTTAACTTCGAGGAGCGATTTGACCTACTTTTTGTGGTCGATTATTTGAATGCCTATGCTGTCAGGAAGGGATCACTTAACTCTACTTATAACTAGTGAAACGAATGTCTACCAATTTTAATAAAGGAGTTACGGCCCTTTTTGTAAAAAAATTAAAATGGCCTTCTTACCCCACCCATCGGGCAAGAAGCCCCCCTATTATAATCCTATGGAAATTTTTTTTGCGAGCGCATTCAGCTTGAAAGTTATTTTTTGGGGTTCTTCTATCATTTTTAAGGCATTCTGTTCACTTTTTCTGAATTTCAGAATTTTTCTGTTCATACATTTATTTTTTAATATTTTTTGCCCTTTTTCAATTTCGGCCAAAATTTTTTGCATTTCAATTAGCTATTCTATCAAGATATAAGGTAGAGTACACATTATTAAATGGTTCCTGAAGCAGCTTCGAGGCCTCAGTGAAGGGGGCCCCATGCCCCATACCATGTGGGGCCTCTCGCCCCAAACACACATATTTTAATTTTACCGCTATATTTTGAGCTAAAATGCAAAAAACATGATCCAAATCATATTTATGTGATGGTCATAAAGTGAAGCAATGCAGATATCCATTATACTTTTAAAAATTTCCAAAGTTATTTCTGACAACCACTTTCAAAGAATTAATCAAAGTTACAAAAACCATGCACCTTTTTTTGTTTCTTTAATTAAGACTATGGTTTGGTGCTGAATGCCTTGAAAATTTGTGATGTCACCTAAGAAGCCTCTAGCTTCAATCCTATCAATAAGAAAAAGCACCAAAAATGTAAGTTTAGAAATAACCCTGGGGGGGCTTCTCACCTAACCCGGGCTTCTTGCCCCGACCCACTCTACTTTTCTTGCTATCCGGTGAAATTGAAAATTAAAGAACAAAGTTACAATCACTTGCCACTTTTATAAAAATATATAGCATTTTTGAAATTGCAAACTTAAAAAGAAAACAAGTATCATTACTAGGCCTAATGGAAATGATTTTCTTTATAAAGTTTTTAAAGAAACAAAACCAAAATCAAGCAATTATATTGATGTCAATATGGGTTACATCAGAAATAAATTTAATATTGCATCTATTAATATATTTCTTTACCTATTAGGGCCTACTGAATAAAATTTTGACAAAATATTGTACAGATAAATGCTTGAATAATCCCTTTAACTCTCTTATCAACAAATCAAAACTTGAACTAATTAACTTCATCATAAAATAATAATCAACCAACACAGAATTGGGCAGTTTTACAGTATCTGCACTCAAAGTGTCTCATGGGGGGTCAAAATAAACGTTTGTAAATGAGAATTTCCTTCATGCTATCATGGAATGAACATATTAAAGATTCATAAATCAACAAGAACACATGTAATTTGTTGGTTTGTCACCAAATTGCCACTCCATAAAGTAGGCAAGGTTTGAATTTTTGAAAAAAAATTTTATCAGAAAAAATGTCCATGTGACTACTAATTTAACCATTTTTGCAATGGAAATCCAGCCATCTTGTTGGATAGAACCCCCAAAAGCAATACAAAACTAAAATTTCGATGAAATATGGCAGAACCTTTTTTCCCACGATTTTTATGACGAAATTAAAGAAATTAAATATTCCTTACTCTCAAAGTTTATGTTTTAGAGTGTTTAGTAAGGTTTTAGTCTCAATAGATACATGATTGCCAAGATAAATAATGCTTAGGCATCCTACTAACTCAAAGTCAAGTTTTGTTGCTGTATGATTTGAACTCATAGTGTTTCCTTTGTGTTAAAGACCATGTTCTAGAGAGAAAAATCACCGAAAATGACCCAAAATTAAGGCTCAGAAAAAAAATCTGCTTGAATTGCTCCATAAACAAGATATTTACACATAATCTATTCTAGTCACTCTGTTATTTGCGAAAAATTGAAGTTATAATGATATATTACATAAAATAAGTGCCTTTTACTCTCAAGTTTGATTTTCTCAAAATAATGCAATTTAATTATCTAAAAACATATATCTTTATTTTCTATATTTATAAATACCCTTTTTAGGCATCCTGGTTAAATTATTAATTCTAGCCATGTTCTTTTCTTTAATGAATTCAGTGTTAAAAGACTTGAATCAGAGCGAAACTTATGATGTACTGGAGAGGACATTTTTTGACATAATGAATTTTAATTTCTAAGAAAATGTATGTGCATTGCCTGGACATCTTTTCAACTAGCATTTGTCACATTTATGTAGATGCACACAATCGAGAAAAGAAAACACAAATAGCTTGTTTTTCCCTTCCGAATCCTGAGTGTTTTTTCTTCGTACTGGAGAGGACACATTTTTTTGACATCATATTCAAGCCTCAAATTCTGAAAGCAAGGTATAGATTCTGGAATGAATCTTTTTGATTTACCTTGAGACATGTCTCCAGCTACAAAATTGACACAAACGGTAGATACACTCTTTGATACTGATTCATAACAGCATATGCAGTAATAAATGGTCCAGCGAAGACAAAATTTTTGACACATGCCATTTTCTAAATTGTGGGAGACAGCTCCTTTGGTATATAACTTATTCACATGAAACCTGTCGTATTTTATGCCCAAGACCTAGGTCCAGACAGGCATCATTAACATGAATTACAATTGCCTGCATTTGCTTTTCTGTGTTGCCATAAAAATATGCGAAACTGCCCGTGAGACACAAAAAAGTGCAAAAATTGGTTATAAATCGCCTGCTGTATCAAAATGAAGTTTCATAGCAAGGTAAAATTTGGTACACATATACTTCAATGTAGTACAAGACTGCAACCAAGAAAAATTTCTGTGTACCTGTCATACTTTTCTTAGAGCAATTGCTTAAAGACGAAAAATCGGCCGAGTGCAAATACCGTAAAACTGCCCAATTGATAACAATATCATTATTATGAATAATTTGTATTAACCATTTTCAAAATGAGTTGTAAAGTGTCTCAATTTCTCATAGCAATTAACTAATACCAACATCATCAATATTTTATTATTCAATCAAGCAATGTATTCAAACAAATTGTAAATGATCAAGCGTTCTACAATAGACCCCTATAACAGGTATCCCAAATGCATTTTACAAACGCCGCAACAATATGGCAATTGTTTTAATATCATGATAGGGAATATGGGCCTGTTTGGACATAAAATAACTATGATAATCTTAAGGTGAAATAGTACTATCATACCATAGATAACAAACGAAGATTTTACAAATAACCTTGTGTACGTACACAGAAAACAACTTTTTGAGAAATCATTTTGCTGATATGTTCTGAATCATAAATTTACGTATATCAATTTTTAATTCCGTTTGGGTGTAGCCAATTGATCCTACCACCTCAAATAAGGCTTAATTACTAATCACACACTTAACTACAAAAATAGATCACAACTATATGTAATATATGGACTATTTTATACCATTTTTAGAAGAATTTCGCTTTTTTGAACATTTTATTTTTCATTTCATTTACTTTTTCGTGCATCCTAATTGAATTTCTGTCTAACCATCTAGGCAGCTGCGTGTTTCAAATACTTGAGATACAAAATTCATAAGTTGATCATAACATGATACTGTTTAAAATGACCCATGAACACTGGCCTTGCCTTGAAGAAATAAAAAATGTTTTAAAGTTGAGAAAATGTTTTATCCACACGTAACTTAAAGAGCAGCCCTGGTATTCTTTGAGTCTGGCTAGCCTTGTGAAAAAAAAATCTCTTTAAATTTTTGAAGCAACAAGAAAATAGAAGAATCAGAAATCGATGCTTATTTTCTGTGGATTTTATATCAATCAAATAAATACTAATTTGTGATCTGTATTGGATATTACTGACTTTGGAATTGAAAATTGATTTATAAAGTAAAAGTTGCAAAATTATATGCACATGTATATGTAGGTATTATGGATCCTATAGTGCAGCACTGTCAGCCAATTTATTGCCATTCAAGAGAATTGACGAGATGAATGAGAAAGAGGAGTCCTCAACATGTTGCACAGTTACCACAGGCGGGATCTTTTATTCTGTGCACTTGGATCGATGTAATGTTCAGGGTACATTGTAACAGGACTCCCCCCCCCTAATCACATGCACACTTAAAAAAAGAAGAATACATTTCTTCAACGTCAGTGGACTAAAACTATCCCAGTACAAAATATTTATAATCGCATTATTGTGATATAATCAATCAAATTATTAGGCATGCATAATATATTGTCCTAAAATTGTAACAATGCTGGTATACAATCAAAAAAATTGGTCATTAAAAAATCGTTTAGCAGCTAATTGATCACAAAAGTGGCTTACATTTTTTATCAAGCAGGTCTTTGTTTATAATTTTGCAAAATAAATTTCATTATTTTGCTTAGAGCTATCCCCTTCCCCTATATTTCTAAAATATAACATTTTACTTTATGATTATTTAATTCATTACTTCCAACGCAGTACATTCAACTAGTTAGACCACTCAATCTATTTTGCAATGTTAGTGCTTTCAAAACGATTTCTAGTTACAATATAACTTTCACTAACTTTTAGAGTGGTTTGATGGGCAAGATGAGTATTTTAACTCATTAACGTCTGTAAATGTTAAATTTAATGTTAAATTCAACATTTCGTCTAAAATTAACTAGTCTAATACCAATAATAACACCATTTAAAGATTTGTTCAGTCACCTAACCAGCTAACTGCATGTCATTCATTGTTATGAGGTAATAATACAATTACATTAAGTAGCCTGATGAGCGACAAATTGTTTAAGAGATGGTTTATTTTGAAATTGTTGGATTTTAGTGTGACAAACCAATCTATCTATCTATCTATCTATCTATCTATCTATCTATCTATCTATCTATCTATCTATCTATCTATCTACCTATCTACCTATCTACCTTTCTATCTATCTGTGTTTGTAGGCCTATATATATCTTTCTGTGTTTGTAGGCCAATATATCTTTCTGTGTTTGTAGGCCTATATAGGCCTCTGGCTTTCTCTATCTATCCATGTTGATGTGCAGTGTTTTATCTGCAGCTACCTAGATGTTTGTGTATGTCTCTCTATGACTGATATTTGTTAAAATTGCATCTTAGCAATGACAAGAACTGGTAAATGCTAGTCCTATAAATGGATATTAAAAGCTCAGAAATCTGCACATTTGAAAAATAAAAGACTGAAAAAAAGAAAGAACGAAAGAAATCAGCCAACATTCTGAGTAACCAGGTGTCTTGGAGGAGTTGGGCAAATACTGTGGTGGGAGTTGCTCCCCTGTAATCTTTGCAATGAGACAAAGGCCATAGAGATTTGACCCGCACGTGCCAAAGTGACGTCATGGATTGCCCCCCAAAGCACGTGCTAAATGACTAGTGCGCCCCCAGTGGTGACCTTATTTCATTCAATGAGAGTTCGTCTGCTACCCCCAATTAGAATTCATGAATTTAAGAGCTTTTGGAATTTTTGAGCTGTCTGATTAGGAGTGTTTAGTAGGCGGTCTAATCTTCAAAGTTTGATTAGAAGCTATTATGACTATTCTGAGGGCTACTGAAGCTTGAGTTCAATGACACTGAGCTCCGATTTCCCTCAAATTCATTAACTCCCTGTAAAATAAACTTTATCCATATCTCCTATTATCTACGTTTTAATAGTGAACAATTATTATTCTTATAGGCCTAAGCTGACTGCGACTGCTAAGGAGGAAAATGATACTCATCCTAACTCTTCATTTCTTTCTCTTTTTATAAATTTGAAACTATGAAAGGTGATAAACCAGTATAAATTGGTATGGGCCTAAGCATCGATTAAAGTTGAAACTAAAAAGGACACACAAGTTTAATCATGCACAGCGATTGTAGTGGTCTTTGGCCTACCAACTGAATACGATATCCTGCAGCTACTACGATAACAGATATATAATTCTTACACATAAAACATCAATTTGTCATGTATCAAAGCTTACTTTTCCCCAGACCTTTCGATATTATCCCTTTAGAGAATTTAAGGAAATAAACTTAAATTCAACAATCACGCTGGTTTCAAGAACTTCTCGCAAATTAAGGTCACAGAATTTAATATCTCATCAAGTAGAATGGGGAAAAAGTATGTTTATTTTTTGCAATTAAGATCTGAGTTGAAATTTGCATGTTTGGGAGGTTCTAAAAACAGTGAAATAATCTGTAGCAATGATTTGTTTTCAAAAATAACACAATGACATAATTTATGGAAATACTTTGTCTTAAAAGCTGTAAAGTATTTTTCTACAGCTGCCTTTTTCTCCTCAGGGGGTCGAGCCTTAATGACAGGTGTTGTGTTTAAGTGACAACAACTAATTAAAGCGTTAAGGTAGATTATTTCTTTAATCATCATCTTAAGAATGAATTAAACCTTTTAATTGATGAAAAGTTAAATTATTATTCGTAATTATTGTTTTGAAGGTTAGTGCAACCTCAGTAACATTTAATAATCACATTAAGAATGGACTAATTGATACATAAGACCGCATGTGAAAAAATAATCATGTCAATGATGACAATTATCAAAATTATATAAAAGTTTTAATGTCATAATTATTTTGAATAATCTTTGTGTCGTTTTAAGTTTTAAGTTTTCCCTCCAATTTCTTTCTCTATTTCTGTTTATATCTGCATCTGTCCTTCCTTTCTTCTTCATATATTTTGGACTACTTAGAACTCTTCCTTTCTTGCTTTCTTCCTTTCTTGCTTTCTTCCTTTCTCCCTTTCTTCCTTTCTCTCTTCCGCCTTTTCAACTATTCCATTTATTTCACACCGACTCTGGTTCGTCTGTCTATGGAGCTTTCTTTCTGCCCTTTTTCTTTCTCTCCTGCCTTTCTTTTTTTTTCTTTCTTTCTAACTCGTTCTTTATTTATTTATTTCCTTTCTTTCTTTTCTCTTTCTTTATTTTCTTTCTTTCTCTTTCTTTCTGTCTCTTTTTTTCGTTCTTTATCTTTCTTTCCTTTTGAAATATACGTTCCTTCTCAGCTCTTCTCACTCTGTTTTCCCCTTCTAATAAACTTTTCTTCATCCCTTCTTTTATTTCTTTTCTTCGCAATTTCTCTCTACTCATTCTTTCTTTCTGTCTTTCTTTCTGTCTGTCTCATTTATTTTTTCTGTCTATCTTTCTCTCCCTGCCGGACAATTAGTAACTGGATATTGACCATTACATTAAATCTGAGCTGAGCATTTTACCATTAGCAGTACCTATGCCTAAACAATGCAAGATGATTTTTGTTGATAGCTTGGGAGTGCCAAACAGGTCTGATTTCAATGGTTAGTTGCAGCTGCTGGGGGATTTTAACATCAACAGCATATTTCACAGTTCAACAGCATATTTGGAACAGCAGCTGATATGCCAACAGCATATTGAAGTACTGATTGTATGGCACTGATATTGGTGTCAAGTACATGGGTAAACACAATAGATTAAATGTATTGTTCAAGTTTTGACAAAAAGTAGGATGGCTTTGTTGAGGTTAGGGTGCGGCTCTCCTCTAAAAATAGAAGGGGTCAGGATTAGTTTGGGAAAGGTTGTGTGGGGGGGGGGGTGTTAGTACTGGGGGGGCATTTTCCTAAAATTGGCCCAAATTTGAGGACAGGGGTTATTTCAGTGGGACTATAGATAGGGGAACATTTTGACGTGATTGATTTTGACATATGACGGAATAATACGTTATGATACAGGACATGTAAATGTGTAAAGAAATTGAGGGTAAAAGTTATGTCAGGTAAAGTTCACTTGAAACTTGAAATAGTCATTTGACCCCTCTTTCTCCTTTTCTTATTATTTCTGCTGCTATGATTAATCTGACCCCTCTTTCTTCTTTTCTTATTATTTCTGCTGCTATGATTAATCTATGTCTTGTAGGCCTACCAGAAATTTGGGGAAATCAAATCAGCTAAGAGTACGATATCAGATTCTTCTAATTACCAAGAAATATCTGCTATAAATACTCTGATATTAGGAATTTCATTACAGATTTCAATGAGACATTTTTGAAATAGCCCCTGATAGTGACATGGTTCTGTTTTCATTCCATATTTCTAAAATTCTTAACAAAGCAGGTGTTGAAAATTATCATCTGCTCAATTGTAGGAAGTGAAAATTGATTGTAGATTTTGGCAAGGTTTCTGACCATGTCAAGGGCATCTTTTTATTGGACTGAGACATGCAGCTCAACAGTAGAAGCATGCGAATAGTTCAGTACAGGCAATGCATAAATTATGTCAGAAAGAACACTTCAGATTATTATCTACCTCTCTAGATATCCAAAAAGATAAGCAAATGATAAAACTGGAGTATCAAGATGCTTAGAATATCTTGTTATTGTATTGGGAAAGCTATAGTAGGCAAACAAATAAGGATCTCCAAAGAAAATACAATTTTAAACGATATTTTTTGTGAAAACTCCATTCAGAACTTTTAAAAATATTTAATGATTAAATTCTAACAAATTTTCTACATTCTAAAGGTATCCTGGATCAAATGTGCACATTATTAGTAAATCTCTTTGCATCAGTCCACGGTCATGATATTGGGAACCCAGATTTCTGAGCATAATTCATAACTTTATTGGATCATGCCTGAAATTACAGTATTCGTACATGAAAACCCCAAACAATACACAGGTGAGCATGTTATGCCAAAATTCATCAGTATAACTACTCGTAAGGTAGAATTAATTTACTGAGGAGGGCAACTCACAATGCTCATACAGGAAGATGATAGGGGTAGGCCTCTCAGATTATGATGTAATTTACCCCTGTGAGCCAGGTGCCCCTTAAAATGCCTTAAAATCTGAGCTTAAATCTGCTGCTAAAAACCCTCAATTGATTGTCCTTAGGGTACAGATACTAGGGTAACTGGGAAACTGAACTTCCAGGGGTTCAAGGTCAGGGTTCACAGAGACAAAGACAGGACCAAGGTCACGAAAGGTCAGAGGGCTACGTCCTCTGCAGGGTGACTGTGGAGGAGTGGGGGTGATGCTGGGTTTTATAAAAAATTAATAGGATTGACAGATTGGATAGATAGATAGATAGATAGATAGATAGATAGATAGATAGATAGATAGATAGATAGATAGATAGATAGATAGATAGATAGATAGATGAAACTATAAAATTAATATTGGACTTTTCTTGCGTTTTAACGACAATAGATTTCCAGACAAACAATTTTAATAACCAAAGATTTGGAATTTGACAGAGCAACAGAGATCGTGACAAGATATACACCATGAACATTTACTTGACTCTCAATGTACATTGTACACACAGACAGAGTCAGATAGACAGGTGGGTGCATAGGTAGCTGGGGTGGGGCACATATCAACAGCTGAGGTTAGCATCGTCGGTGTCAAGTAAAAAGCTGTCCTGTGGATGGCAGGGCTGAGGCCCCACCTGCCCTGAGCCTGTTAGTAAATTGGTTTCAGAGATCAACTATTAATAGCACACCTGCCTGTTACGCGTGCTATTATAGGAATTGCCCCCCTTCTTCCATTGACCCTCTATATTACCCCCCCCCCCTTCCTTTCCTATCACACCCTCGCCCTTTCCTGTCCCCTGTCACCCCAGCCACGCGCACCTGATTTACCCCCCTAAAAATCATGATTGCCCCCCCCCCCCAACAAATTTCGACAAAAAACCTCTAGGCTCAGCCACGCGACTAATAGTTGCCCAGGGCAGTCTTGGCAAGCTATTAACAATTACTAGCTAATGTTTATCATCATACAATACCTTGCTCAGTTTTCTACACCTCATGTGGTTAATGGAAATAATAATAAGCCACAAAAATCATAAAAAAGGGAAAAAACGAAAATAAAAAAATTAAAGAGAAAAGGGGAAAAATTACTGAAGATAAAAAAGAATCATAGAAAATTAAACCTCCAGTGTACCCTCGATTTATTTGTGCTTTTGGGCCATATCTATACGTGTACATTTATCATTTGTTCTGAATTTCTAAAGTATAATTCTATTTTTTAACAATATCAAGTTATAGTTTTTCCCATTCTTAAATTATATTGTATGATTCTACTACCAGCGTCCCACCATTTCTGTTTCATGAATCGTTCAACAAGGACAGTTCCTTTTTTTTTGGGTAAATATTGTCAATTCACACATTTTTCATTTCATAATTTTTTCCCCCAGTCCTACTTTCGAATTTATTTTATTATCAAATATTTTTTGTTACTCTACCCTTTTCTTCCAATTTCATCAATTCCTTTTCACCCCCACTGTGCAAATGACACTGATAGTACTTGCCCCTTTTCACATCTGTACTTTTTTGCTAAACAAATAAAAAATAAAACCAGTTGAGTATTGTTATATTGACTTTTATGGTAAATTAGGGTGCATTGACAGTGTGGGATAACAGGGACCAAACTTGACCAAAAAAAACATGGGGTAAAATAAAAAGTTGTCAAACAAGAGAATAACTGTGGGTCCAGGAAATCAGGAGATATTGGAAATTTGATAGTCGATCAAAAGATCTTACAAGTTAATTATCCAAAGCTTCTCCAATGAAAAGCTGCTTTGCACTACAGGGTGGTCAAAAAAAAACTTTACAATTAATATTTCATTTTCCAGGCTGGCATGAATGATTAAGTGCCTGGGTACTTGAACTACTTATTGTGTATACAAGCCAAGTATGTTAGATCTTTGGAAAATTGGTTAATAATCAAAACGGTTCATTACTTTTTTGATAGCAGACAAAATGGAAGCCGGGAGTGCTCCTGCATTTTTACTACTCTGGGTTGTTCATGGCCCATCAGCAATTTTGAAGCTACTGAGCTTCACCGGACAAAATAAATACAACATAAAAGGAAATTGAGAAGACAGAGGCACAATTCAGCACAAACCAGAAGGTGCTAGAGCAAGTTCAGACTTCACTATGGCCATTATAAGATTTTAAAACAAAGCCGTCTGAAGGTGGATGATCAGGGTGTTGAAATCACATGAAAAGTACATATTAACATCTTGAAAGAGCATCTGAAGCCCTGGATAGATAAGACATACAGTGCCACAGATAATTTGATCTTCAAACAAGACGGTGCATCAGCCACACCCCCTTGGAAAGCCCAGAACTGGATCAAGGATTGCTCTGTCAAGTTTCTCAGCGGGACAATATGGCCCCTGTTATAACAAGATCTCAATCAATGTGATTATTCTGGACGGGCAAACTTAGAGGCAGATCCCTGCAAGACACCACAGACCTTAGTTGCCCAAGAAAGGCATCCATTACGTTTGTATGGGAAAAACGGACACAAAGTTACATTTCTGACACGTCCGCATCATTAAGGCCTACTGCAGAAAAGTCATCAGTCCAAAAGGACCTCCGAATGAATAAATTGTCTCTAGAAGAGTTATTCTTTGCTATACAAGTTGTTTTTGCATTGAAAAATAAGCATTTGTTACAATGAGCGTCATTCAAAAAATTATTCATAAGTGTAAAGTTTTTTTTTGACCACCCTGTAAAAATATTAAGCTAACCGAGTTCATACAAGATAAAGCTATACACAGACATCCACAATACAATTTAGAGACTCTTTTCTGAAGAAACTAATTTTTAATTTATGAAATCGACGAATAAAAGAAATAGTCTGCTGAAACGGAAGATAGGAACCTATATAATCATATTATGTCACAACATGCAGTTGACATATTGTACAAATTCAGTGTCTATATGTGGATTTTGGAACTTACACAGTTCTTCTTTTATTTCTGTATAAATCCTCATCTTGCTTATCCCCAAGCTGATTCCAAGCACAGCAAAGTCTGCAATTTTAACCCAGATATTATTTGTGGTGACAGGTTACTGACAGGCCTAAATAATAAATGCAAAATAGGAAAATCCATATGATCCATTTGCTGCCATTCAGGTGGACAAATCACTGCTACATGAATGAACAATGAACACACAATTATTACTGATCTATCAACAGGCCTATATATTGATGTGCTTTGTTTCTATGTGCAGGCCTATTTCCATGTATCTATGTACAATTGCACACGTTTATACATAATCTGTTTTATCACAGTTATTGCTAAGCTATACCAATGTAATGAGTCTCCATATTTTCATAGACATGTCTGTGATCATGTCTGGCTGTCAAGTGTGTCTGTAGTAGGCCTATATATCAGTATCTTAAAAGTATCTTAGTTTTGTAGTTTATCTGTACCTCTGTATCTTAACTGTCCATGTATCGATCTCTTATCCTGTATTCGTCGAACCTGTGTATGTGTTTCTGCATTTTGTTGTCTCTGTATCTTAGTATCCATGTACATGTATCTGTCTCTGTATCACATCTACATCTGTATTTTTCTCAATATTGATTCTAAATATCCATTCTCTTCTGTATCTATCTCTGTATCTTAGTATATCTATACCTTGTTTCTGTATCTCATTATCTTTGTATATATTTTTTTCAGTTCAGTTCAGTGCCCTTTTATTATTCTCATATAGTAGGGGAGAGCGGGGCACAGTGAGACACTTTTTTTATTTTCAAGTCTTCCAAAATGTTGGCAGCAACGAGTTAAATGAGATCAGGTCCACGTTATAGATAATGATGTTGGGTATATTGTCACATAGTTTCAGGTTCCTACCTTTTACAGGTTTGGAAAAACTTTGAGTTAAGTCCGCACTCGTTAAGTGTCTCACTGTGCCCCATGGGCGGGGCACAGTGAGACAGCAGACGGGGCACAGTGAGACAGGGCATCTGCTGTCATAACCGCCAATCATCAGGACCTGCGGAATTGTTCTATCAATTGTTGCATCAGAAACTACTGTACTCTAATAAAAGCAGCTGGCTAGGTGATTTTTTAGGTCCTTTTTTTAACATGTTTTGAAACTTCATCGCACGGGACACATGCACGACTTATTTAACCTGCCGCACCTGTTACATCCTAATCAAAATTCATCTTTGACGCATCCCTGTGGATATTACTCACTAAAATCAGTAGTTTATAGCAGGTATTTTGTTTTTAATAGTGAATTGTGAGCCATGCATTACATTCAGGTCGTTTCGAGTGTATTTTGTGATGTCTCACTGTGCCCCGCTTCAAACTGTCTCACTGTGCCCCACGCAGTTCTGTTTATAAAATTTTTGAATCCTACGGACCGGATGCCTGCATTGTGGTTCGTCATCTCACTAAACTAAGACAAACTACCAAGGTTTGAATCCCTGGCAATTGCTTTGCATTATACCATTTTTCTTGGGAATTATAACAAAAAGTCGTTTAGCAAAATTATTTACTTTTACAGGCTAAAAACAAAAATATTTAAATTCCACTCTCAATATACTGCGTAAGCATTCAAGATATAGGACTGTCTCTCACTTACTTAATTTTTGTACTATCCAAAAAAGGGTTGATTTGTAAACAGTACCAGGTAGATGCTACGGGCTTTGTCTCACTGTGCCCACCGTCTCACTGTACCCCGCTCTCCCCTATACCTGCATCTGACTGTTTCTGTACTTTGGACATTCTTGGTATATCTGCAACTAGTCTGTTAATCCCCCCTGTACCTATATGTGTCTATCTATCCTTGACAACCATCTGTGAAATCTAATCATCCGTTATGAAATACAATTTATGACAGGTTATTTTTAACATTTGATATAATATAGATCTACATTTATTTTCACACCATGGAATCATATTGTAATATTTCTAAAATGCCATATCAATTTAATATTCTTTATATAGACATCTTTTATAACTGCAACCTTGAGTGGAAATATTCTCCCCACAAGATGAAACCTATTAGGAGAGTTTAAATATTTGATGAGCTGAACATGGAAGGTGTTAAGCCAAAAAAGATTAGAAGAGGCAAAAAAAGATTATGGAAAAGATTAGATAATCTTTTTTAGAAGAGATTTGGACAGAGACATTGTGTAATCTCCATCTTCTTCTTTTTCTGTTCTTTTAGATGAAATTGCCTTTGTACTCTTGAGTATCCAGAGCAGAACAGGCAATGCATTGGGTGCACAACATTGCACACTGAACAGAATGCTGTGAAATTTTGAACAACAAATCTGGGCTTTCTCAGTTTGAGATCTGTTCAACAAATGTTCAAAGAGCTCATTTCAGCAATTGAACATTGTGGTAATATTGCCAGCATATGGGAGGCCCAGTGGTTTGGCAGCAGCGCACAATTCAATTGGCAAGGCACATGACAAGGAAGGATGGGGGGGGGGGGTAATGACAGACAGACATTGACAGAGACACAGACAAAGATGGGCAGATCAGATAGAGAAAGAATGAACTAATTAAGGAACAAAGAATCACTAAAGAGGTAATTAGAGAGGTAGAAATAGCAGAAATTGAATTGAAGAAAGGTGTACACTAATGATACTGGTATTGCACAGATTGCATTGAAGTTTAATTGCACTTGATCAATTGTTATACAAGATTGTTTGAAATCTAATAATTTGGCACTTCAAGTCAGCTCCTGCAGTGCACCTATTATGGGATAGTACATGCATGAAGGTGCATTCATATTGTATAGTGCAGCCCTCTTGGTAAGGTCCTTTCTGCTCCTGATTGATGACTTTAAAACTAAGACTACTAAAGATAATGTGTGGTTCTTTATAAAAATAAAAATAAAGCATGTATATATATTTTGGATACTTGAAACTGATATTGGCCAAGCATCCGCCATTAAAGTGTCTTTTTTGTGAATGATGCCCCCCTTGTTATTATACCATCTAAGATATCTAACAACCATATATAAGCCCCATAATATATGTCTGGAACATATACATGTGTTCTTATATTCCCTTTTTCTGTAATGCTTTTTCCTAATCACGACAATATCTCAACACTTTCTGAAAAGAGATATCCATATCTTTCTTAATTACATCCGTCTATCTTGTTACAGTATAACTGTCCCTCGTGTCTGTCTTTCTGGTGATAATGCGTAATAAGTTTGTGAAACATATCTGTGTTCATGTTCCACATCATCATAAAAACAGAAAACATAATACAAATCTCACCAATAAGTCATAAGACAGCTATTTTCCCTATAAATTATAAAATGATGGCATGAGAAGTAAAATTGTGCTTGGTAATATGGTCATTATCATACATTTTTGATCAGTCGTAAATTTGTCTGCAGCAAAGAGATGTGATGTAAAAACTTTTTTTTTCTCTTTCTAACTATTTGGCTGATGTATAAATACTGTGAAGCCATCAGTTCCATCTTTCCAGCAATATAAATCTAAAACAAAGTTGCTAACCGCTATAAATATAATTCTCCACAAAAAAGCTCAGATACACACAGAGATAGAAATGCTGAAAACAAAGGAGCAAACGCAGCAGTGATATTTACTTCATGTCATGACCCATCATAGACCCATGACGATTTGTCAACAAATCTGATGGATGTTAAAAAATGCAATCAATCGTGGGGTCGATTTTTGATCAGAAACTCGTGGCTTTATGTCACATAATCTATTTGTGCCTATTGCTACCCCGCGTTACCTGTCAATTGTAGATAATTGCCAAATCATGGAAAGAGTTATTATTATTGAACCAGTGTCAATCAGTTGTTTGCACTGGGTGGGTAGGTGTGCCCATTACCAAGAACAGTTATATTATATCATGACTATATGGCCCCAGCAATCAACAGCATTTATAAACTAACAGTGGCACCTGTTGATATCGATGAAAATGTTATTGATGAAATATCATGAAATTAATGAATCGTGGTTATGATATATGTATGATTGGACATAGACAGATAGGTTAGTAGGTGCACAGAAGGGCATCAAATAGGCCTAGATGGCAAGAAAGTGAGATAGAGATAGATAGAGAGATAGATAGATGGATGTGGTAAGTGCAGCCCTCTAAGCCCAGTTCTGAGCACTCACGAGGGCTGATTGATGAGATGTGAGACAGCGGGAGTTGACCACATGTTACACATTTACACCATGTGAGTCTGGTGAGGGATCTCTTATTTGCCCAGCACAGACACTGTCATCCAAACGCGATCCAGTTGGGATTTCGCTCGTGAAGGTGCACTGGAAATTTTGGGTTTCTCAACCAGAGTTCGAACCGATGAAGGCAAAGACCTTCATCGGAGCGGGCAAGAACCTTTTAGATAGATAGATAGATAGATAGATAGATAGATAGATAGATAGATAGATAGATAGATAGATAGATAGATAGATATGCAACTGAACAGCTAAATTGACAGATTGCCATATATATGTACTTGATACATGTACTTAGTTCAGGAGGTTGATTGATGAGACTGCGAATTGGATGATTGCAAATAGGAATCTTTCATTGTCCAACACAACAGTATTTCTTTCACAAGTATTAGTATTGTTCTTAATGTATAAATCTGTGTGTGTTTGGTTGGACAATAGAACATTATCACAATTGAGGATTATTCGCAAAGCAAGACAATGAGATTTTTTTTTACATATTTTTTATCGATAATGCAGTCTTTCTTTTCCAAGAAATTCATATTGTATAAAGCAACAATGCATGCAAATATGATGAATGGTACCATTCAAGGTCGGACAATGTCCAAGCTATGCATTATTGCATCATACCATATAGAATTATTAATCGTTGATTTAGTGAGTGATTGATTGGCCAATAATTGATTGTCAGAATAATTGATTGGAAGGATCAAGTCGCAACTCCCAAAAACACTCAGACTCCCTGAATACATATATAGGTGGTACAGTGTTCAAGTTTTTTTTCTATTTAAAAAAAGGGGCATCTTTGTTCAATTAAGCATTTTAGATCTTTGGGTGAGTTTGTTTTGACAATGGCTGCACTGGCACCTTATCCGAAAACTTTTCAACGTGATTATTACTTTTGATGGGAACTAATTTTCTGGTATCATTCTACATATTTTGAATTAAACCATCACACCATCTTGGACAAAGTAACCTTTTAAATGATAAAATAAATTGCTATAATATTGAATGTCCTTCTGAGATTCAGTTCATTAGTTTCTATATCATTTACATTTTTAAAAACGTCATTGGAATAAATTGAAGTGATAAAAAGATGGAAAGCAAAAACAATCTGGAATAGAAATATAAAGTATAAAATTCTGTTTAGGAAAAGAGATGACTTGTGTCTGGCATTAAATTTATCAAGAATAGGCAGAATATTGAATGCACAAAACGATGTAGTGTAAAATATGAAATGTAGTTGAAAAAATAATTGAAATCTGAAGCAGAGCAAACAATTGGGGTAGAATAGAATAGATTAGAATAGAATAGAACACAATAGAATATATTTGATAAATAGAATATAATAAAGGATACATATGAGATGTATCCCTCTTCATATTGCATATTCCTTGCCTATTAAAAATGGGCACTTAAGTAAATACATTCAACCAACAATACTTTGTAAACATATATCATCTGTAATTTTTCATCACATATTTGCTTGGACATATAACTACACCTGAAGATGTACCACTAGCCCTTGTATGATATAAAAGCATGCCAGTACTTGTGATATCTACAGGGTCCCAGTACTAGTCAGGTTTATCAGGTTGCTGCCAGTACTTATTAATGGTTGCCAATAACTATTATATGCCAAGATAAAGTTGCCAAGAAGAAGAAAGCAACATTTACAGCTTTTATCAAAGCAAGGCAATAATCACTTTATGTTATGTGCAGTATCCATGATTCCATATCATGCTTATACACAGCTTATCTTTAGTTGTGTTAATCCACACAGTTATTACTGCTAGGTACATACTGTCTGCTAGCCATATCTTATTTCTGCTAACTAGTAAGCCTATACCTGTTCTGTCAGGCTGCAGACCATTGCAGCTCTGATGCAGCTACCTGTAGCCTTCAGGGGAATCACCTAAGCTCAAGCACAATGTAAATGTTTGTCTGCGGACGATCTAGGCCATGAATATTGGATACTGGCTCCATCTAAGTTGTATTTATGCAAGCCCATGCACCGGTATAGAAGATGTGTGCGAGTCCTGTAGCTTAATCATATAAGTAGCTGGAACACAGGCAGATGTAATCCCATCTAGCCCATGCCAGTTTATGTAGTTTATGTAATGGAGCTGTATAAGGGACCCCTTGTTTTACATTGCTCGCTGAGCTACACATCTGACTAACAGAGCTATCTATGATGCTCACAAAATAAGGACAGAGCCCCCAAAATAGTTACAGAAATTCCAAAAACAGAGAACCAATCAGACCCACAGATGACTGTTTATCACACCAGTATACTAAAACATATATCAGCTCAGGTAATTATCTAGTTTTACATTGCACACAAAAGCAACATCTCTGAGTGACACAGATGTATTTCACTGACACAATTATGGCAAAAGTACCTTGGAATAGGAAACTATATCACTGTTTATGACACAAACATAATATGCAGACTTTGATTATATAGATATAGATAATTTGTAGGTCCTGATACGAACTTAGGTTGCATTTATCAGCCATGGTGCATAACAAGAAAACTTACATTCCTGCTTTTGAAGCTCATCAGATGGCAGAATACTTTTGTCAAAGAATTCTTTAACTGTACCTGAAAGCCACATATCACTACAAACACAAGGCAATTCAGAGGTTCCTCCCAAAAACAATTAAAAACCCCAGGGCCAATTACTTACAAAAGTCAAGAAAGAGCTTGAGAATGTTGGAAATATGATAAATTACTGATTAATTAAGCTGACATCAACAATAACAAAATTCGTTTTAGCTGAGTAATTGTTTCATTATGAAATGTGATGTGATGTTGCATTAGCTAAAGGTTACTGAAGTTTTTAAAATATACCTTCCCTAACGTATTAATATTTTTTTCGATGACGCAAATAAAAATATTCGCCGCACACGTTTCTTTGTAATTATAATGATTTTTGAATTATGATTTCTATAAAAAGTTGTTTCTATCCATTTCATAATGAGCATAAAATTTGGTACTTTTTTTCAAAATTCCCTGATTTTGGGCTGAAGAAATTCTAATTCACTTTCTGGATCAATTCATTCTACATTTGTTCCATGAAATTGTCACAAATTGCATTGCTTGTTAAATCACAGGCACTGAATCCCTGGGAAATTTTAATTCAATAACAGAATCATTATGGAGAGGCTGATCTTCTGTTGGGGTTGAATCTCCGTTAGGGTTGAATCATCTCTGAATTGTTGATGATATTAACTTGGTAATGTCAGTTTTGGGAAATTGTCCATACTACAGAACTGAAGTGTCAATGTAAAGCTGTATACAATAGCCTGGGTGTCATGTTCATTGTTACAATCATATAATGCTACAAATTACACAGAATGATCTTTTTAAAATCAACTTATTTATACGTGCCCTATGGGTTGCCATTACTTAAGAATAGGCCTGCCTTTACAATACAAAAGGAACATATTTTTTCCAATCTGTTTCTTGGTAGTATAGAACATTTAAAAAGGTCTCAAAACTCACCAATAAAGCATAAACAAGAAGAACAGTTACTGTTCTCTCCCATGTTCAGCCAGATACATTGTAATACCTGTCATATTGATATCACCTTAAGCATCTCAGTGTCATTTCATCTGATATCTCATGCTAAATGTCACGGGAGGATTAAATGCCAAACCAAATATAGGAGAAACCTGGATCCTAACCAAGATGTATCCTCATTAGCCAAGACAGCCATCCCCCCTTACAAAAAATATCTTAGAATCCAGAACCTTTTTTTTAACGTTTTATCTGTTTTTACTTCAATTATTTATTTCTTATATTTTTTATGTTATTCTTGAGATATATATGTACTTCAGTTGTTTTTTTTTACTTGTTTTATTGTATACATTGGCCACTTGAAAAACGGCTGAACTGAAGTGTCACCCATTCAAAATATGTTATATAAAAAATAAATAAATAAATAACCTTAACATTACTTTTCCCCACTCCTACAATTGAGATAATTTGTTGTTTTTTTTGCCCCTCGATTTAGTTTATTTTCTGTACCTTTTATGTCTATCCTGATATCTGCAGACGTAAAAGAAAGTAGCCCATGGAATTACACTGTGTACAGAGTCTGTTCCCATGGCAACAGATTACTGCAATCCCCCGATTAGCCTCAATTAGTACCAGTTCTGCCTGCAATCCATTCTCGAGTGTCTGTACATTTATACATCTTAGGATTCCAGGCATATATCTATTTAAGCAGAGAATGTGTCAATTGTACTAATGTTGATAATTAAATTGCAGCCTTCAAGATGAATTCATGACATTTCTCAGCTTATAATTGGAAACTAAGAACATATTTCCAAGAATTTCCGTCACTCCCCAGGAATTTATGAGAAATCTACATATAAATCAATAATTGGCTAAAATAATGAACATATTTCCTGGAATGAGATACAATCTGAATCAAGTAATAAAGCATTTATGAAATGTGCATAAATGCACATTCTTTTAATAATACAAATCATGCATATTATGCCTTGGCTTCAGGAAGTAAATTTGTTTGTACTAAAAAAAACAACTTAAAAACATAGAAGCTACTTTGAATTCTGCAGATGTTGACAAATAACACATGAATATATTATTAGAAACAATATATTGGAGACAAACAATGTTCAGGAGTTTGAATGTATGAAAGGATTGAAAGATATTTTGTATATCTGGAGGATTATACTGTATACAGAGGAGCTAGTCTATGACAAGAAATGTTCCAATCACACATTCAGGATGATATGAGCTGGCCCTATCCTTAAGGGAAATCGAACTTAGGACCTTCGGGTGGACAAGCAGTGCCAGCCACACACCAACATACCAAAGGACAAATTAAAATCACTAGCATACTACCCGTGATAACTTTCAAAATAAGTAATTGACTATTTTAAAAGGTCAAACGGCCAGTCTTTCAAGACAGTGGCCCTTCCCTCCCTCCATCGGACTCCAGATACAAAAAAAACTACAACCACTACATTGGAGAATATTGATACTGGTGCAGAAAAAACTGATAAGTGCACTGGTATAATGTGAACAGTTTGAGAAACCACAGCCACTTATGATTGTTGTAAGATGTGAAATAATGTTGCTTGCAAAGTTTTAGTTGTGGGCAATGAGTGATTTTGGAGGAGTAGCATAAAACATCCATGAATTTATAGTATGATGATTCTCACTGAATGTAACCACAGATCAACTAATACATACACAGTTGCTGATTGTTTGAATTTTTAGACAAAGCCCATTTTCTTTGTTTGGTGATCTATTTCTTACAACTGTCAAAATCGATGACAAGGAATTTGCAACAGCTTAAGGCTATCCAGGTATTCTTACAATTACCCGAGAAAGAACCACTAAGGTGATCAGGCAACCTTGGCACACTTTGTTTCTTTTTGGTTTAAGATGATTAATGATTCAGAGTATAGATTATTTTGAGTCAAAGAGAAAGAAAAAAGGCTGTTGCTGTTTCCAGCTGCTTACTATTGATGGAAGCAAAAGTGGGATTTCCATCAGATGAAGACAAAGGGTAACCAAGTGTATTGCTACACATGTGATGTATATCGTTCATACCTTATTTTTGCATTTACCATACTCATTACAACATCAGCAACACATTTACCAAAATAGAAATGGAAGTATACTGTTCGAAGTTGGCAAAATAATCACGACACTTTGGTAAAGACAACAAGACATGTTGGTATATATATCAAGACACTTGGTAAAGATATCAAGACACTTGGTTAAGATATTAAAACACTTGGTAAAGATATCACGACACTTAGTGAAGATATAAAGACACTTTGGTGAAGATATTTTAAAAGATACTTTGGTGAAGATATCAAGACATTTCGGTAGATCTACCAAGACACTTTGGTTAAAATACCAAGACACTTTGGTTAAGATATCACGACAATTTGGTAAATCTATCAAGACAATTTGGTTAAGATATTAAGAAACTTTGGTAAAAATATCAAGAAACATTTGTGAAAAATGTCAATCAAATGTGGTTTCATTGACAAGGTAAAATTGTGGGTGGGCTAGAATGCAATCATAACAGGTCCATTTTGCACTTATGGATAGTATTAGTACAGCCCTCTGAGGCAAGTTATTGTAGCTCAAGAGGATTGATTAACAGAAAACAATACATTACAAACTTATAAAAGTGGTTAAAATTAGCTGTTCAAAACGACATACCCCGACTCATCCGGAGCTATCCGTAACTATCCATTCCTTGGCACACACTGCAATACACACAGCAATATCTTTACCCTTTGTTATAACGACAGTAGTTGTGGATAGCTTTGGATAGTTTTGGATAGCTATGGATAGCTTTGGATAGCTAGGAATGGCTACATGTTTGTTTAGCTAGGTTAAGCTTCATATAGCTATGGGTAGATGACTAAGGCTAGATTTCACTTTTAGAAATTTATACTGAAACACTAGCTGCACAACATCAAGTAATGAAGAGGCAGAATCCTGTGCTGCAAATGTATTTATGTATACATTGCTCCTTGACAGTGTTTCACAGCTATTATGTCTGCAGTACTTAACATGGCAAAGACTAATCTGGTAAGGATGGACAAGCTGATTCAGATTTCAGCACATCTGAGAGCTCTCAAGAGGGACTCCTCACGAGAAGATCAGATTTCTTAAAAACATCTCAATGTCATTGCCAGCAAGCTACAGGAAGCATGTGTTAATTTCAAGAATAAAAATATTCAAAAAGTTCCAAGTTCTGACTCCAATGGTTTTTTGCATGTCAAAAGTAGTCAAAAAGACAAAAAATACTGTTGAAGATGCTTGAAAAGAAGACCAATTCTAAACTTTCAAAATGCGAAAGGACGAAAAAAGAGGAAAAAATGCACAAAGGTAACAAAATCCTTATGAATGCGTAAAAGTGACAACAAAATATTTGAACAACAGAAAAGTAAATATATTGGGTCAAATCCTTAATTTTAAAGAACATTACGACAAACCAAAGATATCCTCAATCAATAATGACCAAATGACAAAATATCTTACATGCAATGACAAAAAAGGCAAAAAACAGGAAGGAAAAAAGGACTTGCCCATAGGAAAAAAGGACAAAATACAATGTACTTGAACAGCAGACTGCAGGAGAACATCAAGCTAAGTGGGGGAGATGCTACTCCAAATTCAACAGGGCACTCTATGAAAATCTAAGGTAATAAAACAGGATGGGCCAGCTCTTAGCAGCTGTCCTGGCTTTATATATATATATATATACCACCACACGGAGCAACAGCATAGCCAAGGCATAGCCTGGAAAGCATAGGGTGGCCATTGTTGAAGTAAAAATGCCTATTGATAAAATCTCTTATCAAATATGAAGGCACTTTGAAGTTTGGGGCAAGGTTTCCCAGGATCAAAAGTGTTTTGAGGCAAGGGCCCCAAGTATCAGCCTCAAGTGTCAGCCTCAAATATCCTCGAATATCATCCCTTACCAAATCAATAAACTCTAAAATCAGCTGAGTAAATGGTACAGTACTTGCATAAAATATGTTGTTGAGTTAATAGCGGCTCGGCTGCATTATTGTAAGACTGACCAGCAATCTGGCATAAATCCGGAGCATTGTTCCTGAAGTGATTATTTCCAGTATACAAAATTAACCCAGAGTTGACAAAGGCCCCCTTGAGAGACCACTTCATATCTAACTAATATTTTTATACCTATTCAGGAACCAATGCGGTGTGAAAAAAAAAGAGATTTTCAGCGATATTGCGATTTCAAGAGCATTTGCTAATAATTCCAAGCAAGTTGTTTTTGTATTTGAATAAATAGCAGTATTATAGCTTAAGCTTGTATATCTTTTCGAGTTGATTAAATTTACTCAAGGTGTTCTATATTAATCCAGAGTTATCTTTTCAAAAACACAACTGACCTTCGACAAATGGTATAACGGCAAGTCGGTTTACCTTCTACACATGTTTTAATGTTTTGATGGTTAGTAAATGTGATGAGACACATCGAGACAATGACCATCCCTGTAGAATGCAAATAATGCCATCCGAATACATTGGATTTTCACAGTGGCAAGTTTGATATGGAAAAAAGGCAGGATCACGTCTGGTGCACAATGGACCATGCATAAGAGCAGTATTGACTGTTGTGGGTTACAGGCACAAATGCTTTGTCAGAGGAGCAGATCAGCAAGCAGGATCCAAGTGCACACCACAAAACAATGAAAGCAACACCATCACTGTAATGACAATCGATAATTTCTGCAAGTTTTCACTTGGATGGGTGGGTCAACCAGTTGCTATGCACTGCATAATGCAAGCATACAATGCAAGCATAGAATGCACTGGAAATGCTCAGGAAGAACCATTCAAGAATGAAGTGTTGCCTGTGTTGAGCAAGTTAGGAAAGTACAATTGTACAAATTATGCTGTTTGTACACTAGATATATTATGTATATATATATGGAAAAAGATAATTAAAGGCATTGTCAGTACTCTCTTATGTTTCTTTGTTTCTTCGGATTCTTGCAACCAATCTTTGAAGCGGCTTGAGTGCATCGCACCATCGAGTGTCTATTACAATACAGAGCAATACAAAATTTACAAGAGGAACATCATCGTACATCTTCAGGTATGAAGTCTGTACAACTATGATGATGTGAAATCCGAAATTGGTGGTCTTCAATTTTCGGAGTCGCAGGATAAAATTAATTTCACCTTACATACATCACATAAAGGTCATAAAGTACACAAATACGGTAAAAAGGGAAGTTTCCACACTACCACACGATGACTATAAAACTGCTTTTTTCCACTCCGCATCAAGTTGACTACACCAACATTAAGTTTTGTGGAGAAAAAAAGATCCATATATGTGGCGCACTGGCAAGCCATCTGAGGGAGGTTTATAGGAGTCATTAAAAGAGTTTTTGTGATTGACTGAGAACAGTCGTCGACATGCCATGGGCTGCCTTCCACCAGATGGGACCCTTCTCATCCCACAGCCATATATATGAGGCAGCATGTCACAATACAGACATGTCACACGACATAACAAATGGTGACATCAGGCAGGGTCTTAAATAAATCACAACCGGCACAAGGGAGGTTCATGAGAAATTCAAAGCTCCGATTACATTACGGGAAGACATTGATGTAATTATGTAATGAGTGCAAGCACACACTGCAACTTGTCCCTTTTTCCTGCTTCTGCAACCGGCTGCTTGCAGGAGCCAACAGCAACTGCGGCCGCGACAAGGCTTCCGAACTACACGCACAGATGCACAAAGGCAGGCATTAAGTTGCAATGATTATGGCATGCCGGAGTGCATTCCTGCCCAGCCTTAATGTATGCCTGCAGGGGCGTAAAAATAAAGCGAACGTAAAAGGCAAAAAGAGCAAGGTCTTCATGTGATTGCCTGAGAAGGCATCCAGAGGATCCAAGAGGCCAGATGTGTTCCCTCGCAACATGCCACGTTCGTCTGTGTGCCTGATATGCAGGGTCATGGTGCGCCTCCCTGCCGCACACCAGAGACACAGTGGAACATCAGTGGAACATCAGTAGGACATCAGTGTACAGGAAAGCGGTGGGACACGAGTGAGACATCAGTCAAAAAGAGGCAGGGTTGATCAAGGGGAAGATGCAAATGGACAGAATCAGGGGACAAAGTCAGGAAAAGAGCCATACAAAGTGGGACAAAATTCTGGCTAAAAATCAGATGAAAAACCCAAGCCAAAGTCTGAGAGAGTCGCGCAAGAGACGGCGAGGTAGACAAATTGAGGAAGAAAGAAGTTACATTACATATATATGATATATCTGCATTGTAACCATTTTGAAGAAGAAAACCACCATTATAATGGAAGAAGAGTCCTAAAAGAATCCTCTATAGCAGAAAACAAGCATCTGAATGAGAACAGAAAGAGCAAAGACTTTTCTGCAGTCACACTAGCTGATGTGAGGCAGCGGAAGTGGATGTCGTGACGTCACGACGTAGAGGAATCGTCGGGGGGTTTCGTGAGCAGCGTCGTTAGCGGCAGGGCTTCTTGGAGCCAAACACACTAGTGCGGAGTGAGGAGGCAGACAGAGGGGTAGCATGCCTCCTCGCCATTTCCTTACGATTGGCATCCAAGGGTCATAAAGCAAGGGTCGATTGCAAGGCAGCCAGGTCGTCTTGCCTCGGCCACCTTCATTACTGCCTCCTCCGCAGGTATTTTGTGCTCATACACCTGAACATGCGGTCATAATGGTGTGGGACATGCTGCAAGTTCATCAGCAGCTACCAATAACCTCCCTGTAGGACTCCCCCATCCTCATCATTTCCATCAGGCTCACTGTCATCTGCAGGGATACCTTGTCATTTGCTGCATTTCAAACAAACTAAGCTGTCCCTCATCTCCTACTTGCGCTGCGGCAACACATGGCTTTGACTCTCGCCGACTAATAGTCATGACTTTTGTAATAGCCTCCTAGTCTCAATGTCATCCACAGCGGACAGCCACAGAACAAGGCACAACTGCCAGCTATTGCCAGAGCTTTAGAACTCAAAATGATCTACCTGTTGCTTCTTATATCTCCCACAGGCATTACCGTTTGTCCATGATGTCTGCCATTCGCGAATGCCTAGCGGTTCCAGAGAACCACCACCGACAAGCAGACTCGAAGAATATAAAATCGCTCTGGAGGAGCCTTTCGGTAGGTCACTGCAGAAGTGGTCATGTGATTTCTTGGTCACATGATGCCTACAAAGCCCTACATCCCTTGCGTGTTTCCTGCCCGTCTTTCATGAATCGGTAATCTAAGCCAAAATGCAAGTCTGAAGGGCTCCCCATTAACCAAACACAAGAAATAATGCCAATTCAACGCGTAACCCTAAACTCCTCGTGCCCACAGGATGCAATGGTGAAAAGGAGCTAAGCCACCAAAACAATGCATGTCAATTTCATTTGAATTACATGTAAACATCTCTCTCTGTTTACTGTGATGTTATAAACTTTGCATCTGAACACAAAACAAAAAAGCCTCCGGCATTCGCACGATGTTCCCCATGAAAATAGACACTTGTTTAGAGGCTATGCTCACCAATCTATCCATACGATCATACTGAAAATTTATTTCTGTTGCAAATTCAATATTCTGATACCATACATAGACAGTTTTTCTTTTTTTCACACCACATTTGTAAGCGTTAAGTATGGATGTACATATTAGTCTCGCCTGGCTTCAATCGATGATCCATACGCACATTTGAATGATCAATAGCGAAATGTCCATAAAGCGGTCTGACACTGTGGAGCAAATTTGAGACAATGAATCAGATTACCATAGCACTTTGCAAAGAATCAAAATCTCATATCCTTGTATCAAATGGAGGTACTTAATTCGTGAAATATTGCCCATACATACAACACTCTGGGAAGAAACTGGATGCCCTGAAAAACATGGGTGTCAATTTCCAACAAGCTAATGGACTGAACATATATAGCTTAAACATCTCCATCTATATATGCGAAAAACTGGAGATATTCTGTCAGGGAATTTTATTGAAGCATTTCATAGAAGTTGCTCTTTTGAAAATCTTTAATTGAAGCTTTCTATCGCCACATTTAGTCAAAGACACTTTCTGGAGAATTGTATTGATGCATTGTAACAGAGAATTCTATTTCAGCGTCCTGTCAAATTCATACTGTGAGCACTCTGAAGTTTTGTATTGCAAAGTACTAACAATATTTTGGGTTAATATATTCTTCCTCACAGATTTACACCTTTGGCTGTTTAGGACAGTGAAGAATTCTGTTGAAATTGTGTCAAAGTATTCTGTTGACTTATTGTGTTGAAGCATGCTGTCAGAGCATATCTTAGGTCAGTATAAACTGTCATTACATCCTGTTGAAGAATCATGGGAAAGCACCCATTCGGAGCATTTATCAATACAAGGATCATTCTGTCAGTCTGTCAAAGCATTCTGCTAGAGCATTATATTGAAGCATTGTGTTGAAGCATTCTTCAAGCATTCAGGAAAGCATTCTATGACTTCTGCCAGACCTTTTTTGAAGCATTCGCTTGGAGCATTCTGCCAGAGCATTCTGTGGAAGCATTATTTAGAAGGTGGTATTTTAGGATCATAGGAAGTGTAGTGGAGATCTGTAGTGAAGATCACATTGCCAGGGGAGAGTTAAGCAGACAGGTTCTTTCACTTTTTCAGTGCAGAGGTTTAGGAGGTCAATGACTCATTACCCAAGAGCAATCACTCATTTCACCAAAGGTTGGCTTCTCCTCTGGAAGTCCAGGGTGGTCATCTGTCTAGGTCGTTGTCAGTAGTTCCCTATACAAACGTCTGTGTCCTGCTTCTGCCCTGCTTCTGCTCTGCTTCTGACTTTGCACTCAACAATCCGGAATCCAGTGTAGTCAGTGTGGTGCCAGCAAGCCACCAACTGCACTTTTGTGGTTTCAAGGAC
Source organism: Platynereis dumerilii (assembly GCA_026936325.1). Lineage (NCBI taxonomy): Eukaryota > Metazoa > Annelida > Polychaeta > Phyllodocida > Nereididae > Platynereis > Platynereis dumerilii. The sequence goes on from JAPTHN010000028.1 coordinate 2,507,963, forward strand.
TATTTTTGTGCCAGTGGATGGACAAGTACATTCCAGATGTACACCAAGGGCACAGCCACAAGCACAGGTGGTGTAGACCAGAAGCAGTTAAAGATCATATGTGATGACCCTTGCAAGGAGTGCCCTAACCATGCACCTCCCATTGCACAACAACAACAACATCAGAAGACAACAACATCATAAGACAACAACAGCAGAAGACAACAACATCAGAAGACAACAACATCAGAAGACTACAATCTAGCAACAACCTCAGCAGCAGTGGAAGTTTGACAGACCCACCATACCACCAACATCATTAACAGCAGCTAAGCATTAACTGCAGCCTTTTGGCATCAACTTTTTCATCTACTTTTCCAGCCACTTACATGTTCAATATTTATTAAGCTAATGCAACAGTCAGAAGCAGAAACATCCAATGTCAAATGCAGATATACTTGACATTACTTCATCGCAGCTTATTTTCCATGCAGATGATGAAATGTGGACGATGAAACAGGGATGCTGGAATAGTAGGGTATAGTTCTTACAGAGCTATAGACAGAGGTTCATTGCTGGTGAGGTTGACTGCTCAGAGCGGAGTGTGGTTTCAGCTGCGCTTGATTTGCCCTGACAGCTACCACAAATGTCTCCCGCCAAGGGATTAAGTAAAGATTCCTTTTGATCTTACAGGTAATGGACCCATGACCCCAAGAGGCCAGGTTAAAAACCACCATCGATTAAAGGAACCTAGGTCTGCCTTACTTTCGCCTTCTCCGGAGAGACCGCTAGTTGGCCGAGCAAACAATGAAGGAAGGAAGACGGCCGACCTTTAAAAGTTGCAAGTTATAGGCCCACTTTAGGGAAACTTGTTGAATGACCTCCGAGGACATGTAGGCACATTTGGGGCCCCAGCCGTCGGAGGGGAAAGAGCTCCGAGATGGTGGTAATCACGGGCCAAACACATTAGGGGACAGAGCGACGGTGACAAGAAATGGGCCTTCAAGAAGGACGCTGGCCATGTGTTCATGCATGATTCATAGGTCTAGCAGGCTGAGTGGCTGCTGCTGCTGCTGCTGATTCTGCTTCTTATGCTCTTACTGCTTCTGTCGCTTGCGTCTTCCGCAGCACGTGTGTCCATGCATCAAGGGCCAAAGGCGCCCGGGCCACAGGTGCTGCGTCTAAAGCGTTCTGTCCAAGGCAGTTTGGGGACGCTTTCGCTTACAAGACACTGCCCCGGGCCGTACCCATCTCTCAAAGTCCGGGTGTGAGAAAAACTGCAATATAATTCAACAGGTCTCCTTCCTACTTCTGTAAAGTCAGTGGAAGAGCAGTGCCAGGTCTAGTCTACTGCGCAGTAGAGTCATTCATGTGTCTAGAAACGCCTACTTCTACCCTGACATTGCTCGTGGGGTTAAGGGTGCTCGTCAGGTAATTTCAGGTTGGATTCATTGATGACTGAGTTTAATATCCTGCCTTAATGCACTCTGCAGGCTAATTAGGACTGGAGAGGACACAGCAATGACCAATGAGGCGAAGGATGATTGAAGCTACCGTCCAACGTAGGTCGCATTAAGTGCTACATGTATTTCTAAAAATCATGAAATTCACTACTGAAAACTTGACCTGCTGAGATGACCAAAATATCATTGACCTATAAGTTACAATAATACCATAAGCCTGTTTACAGAGGGAATTAAAGTACATCATCATTAAACATGCATAATAATACACCTTTTAAAATCTACATTAACTTGCATCTGTATTATTCCTTCCCACATTATATCTACTTAGAATGGCGTGAGAGAAAACAAAATTTCTATATTTAACATTCTCCATTAATGGTATCAATTATGCTTAAAATCCCTGTCATAATTGGGAAATAAATCCATTTTGAGGCTTAATGTTTGAATAGAGTCTCTGATTGTATTCATTACTCCTGGAGATGCATTTCTTAATCATTAAGTTGCTGTCAATTCTATCTGTAATATCACTGGGGACAATTCAAATGACAATTTCACTCACAGCTATAATCCTGCTAAGCAAATCAGCTGAGTAGATCAAATTTCAAGAAGTTTCTGAATTATCCTCATTGGTGTTCAAATTGAAGCTCAAATATGAACATCAATATTTACTTTGTGTTCATTTAACACGTGAACAGAACACACAAACGATGTTTTCTCAAAAGCCAAACAAGCCTTTTTTAAGTGGGTGAGCAAACAAATGTCTTTCATTTTATTTCCATGGGTGATATGATAATGGAACTGTTAAATTGGCTACAAAATGATGAGTTGTGATGAAAGCAATGTATTTTTTCTGCTTGGGCAAATATCATATTTAGTGATACACTGACACAGGCATGTTTTATCATTTTAATAATTTTTAAATATAAAACCTATCCACTCATCTATCCGTCTACCCGTACACTGTAGACCTATCCATCTATCTATCTGTATACATTGAATCTATATATCTATAGTCCATTATTCTTATGCCTTCAGCTGAAATATCAGCAATTTGCCATTGTCCAACCAACTGTTTAATATTATCTAATCTGTCCAATCTATTTCCACATGCTCCTTGCTGCTATGCAAAGATTCGGACACTGTTCAGTCTGACATTCCTAGAAACACTTCTATTCCAGGGGTTTCAATACTGACCTTATCCAGGCCAAATTTGATGCTTATCTTGCTTAAACACTTATCTATGAACACTTTGTAGTTGTCATTGATAAGAAACAGATAAGGAATTGATTGGCCACTGATTGATAAGCCTTTGATATCATGATTAGCTATAAATATAACTGGAATTGATGTGTGTCAAAGTATTGGTTGGAAATATTGAAGGATGGAAGGTGACATTTGGCTCTAACCAAGTAGCTTGTAATAAAAAAAATTAAGACATGCTCAAATGCTGGTTGTATGATGATGCTCCTTCTGTATTAGAGTTCCGTACACATGAATTAATAGTTCAAATATGTTATGAATAAAAGTTGATATAAAATATGCTTTCCTTCCATTGAAACAATATTTATCCAGCAATGAAAGATTACTTGTTTGCACTAAAAACATCAGATAATCTATCCAATTCTCCTGAAGCAACAGAATACCTCTGATTGCTGTACTAATGTATTTTTTATTTGTTATACAGATGACATATGATGGCTGTATGTCCTTTGTCTATTAGCTGTATCTGGACAGAGCAAAGGCTATTTTCCTTTTTCTTCTCTGAACTATCTCCTGGACAAACAGCAAAAACACCTGATGCTGTGACACATATTAGCTGTATCACTGATGTTTACCTGTTGTCTAGTCTGACTAGTAGGATGCAGTTACCTGTAGTTACAGTTTGCACAGCCATAAATGTTAGGTAAATACAGAGAAACATATACACAGATAGATGACAAAAAGTATTCTGTCTGTCCAGATATAAGTACTTTATGTAGTATTGTATTGATGCATTGTAACAGAGCATTCAGTTTTAGCATTCTGTTGAAGGCTTGAATTTGAGTATTTCAAAGTATATAAAATTGTGTTAACATAATTATGCTCTTTCTAAGATTTTATGCCCTTGGTGATTTTGGAAAGGGAAGAATATTCTGTTGAAATTACAGGTACTCTATAGATACAGAGATAGATACACATATAGATTACAGATACATGATTGATAGTTGGACGGATATAGAGACACAGAGACAGAAAGTTAGCATAGAGATAGATAACATGTACACCAAATGAACAGTCCCCAAGGACTTGTAAAGTATTGTATTGTATATACTATCAGTCATGCACTGCAATGCAGGCACGAAATTCGTGGTGAGCCTTCCACAATTATACAGCTCAGGGCAGCCATAGTACGGCGCCCATGGGCAGAGACAAGGGGAACATTGCCCAAGGTTCCCATGCCTTAGCATTCTCCAGTGTTGGTGACCGCCGTATGATGATGAGTGATGAGAAGACTGTGAGTCTGGTACATACCCTATTAATTCAGGGATGTCCAGGGTCTTTCAGTTGCCCCAGCACAGAACACTGGATACAACCCATCTCCATTTAATGTCTCATGGGCTCGGACCAAATTGAGTTCCAGGAGTGGGATTCGAACCCACGACCTCTCAGCCAGTGGTAGCACAAACAAGCGCCTTTAACCATTAGGCCACGGGGGACTCTTGTGACAAAGTACATGTATTTCTGTAGCCAAGAATTCATTTCAACACAATGTCACCAATATACAACTGCAGACCTGTCCATATATATGATGTAGAAGCAAAGCACAGACATGTAGCCCCAGCTTGCCACTGCCTGTTGCTGAGGCTTAGGATGTCACAGGGTCACCAAGATGCTGCAGGCAACTGTCATGATAGGAGTGCATCAACAGCAGCCCAAATTACATCAGATTCTCAGATTCTGTGCCAGTACCAGCAGCAGCATCATCATCAATATGATATGCAGTATACTGTATATAAAATAATACATGCATATATTTCAGCATGAACTGTATTAAAGCAGCATCAACTGTCGTGTCATTACAATCAACAGCTAGAAGAGTACCACATCAGCTACAAGAGTAGCAGCCACACCTAGAACTGTAGCATCAACAGCAAGAAGAGGAGTAGATATATCATCAACAGCTAGAAGAGCAGCATCAATAGAGCTCTATCGGTCGAAGAGAAATACTGCTGCAGAAGCAATATAAAAGTATCAACAGGTGACCAAGCCAACAAAAGGTATCCTACTGTATTTACAAATCACAATGTTGACACTACCACTGTGTCAACTCATGTGTCCATTGTATGAACAAAATGTAGGCCTTTAATCAGCAAAGGCACTGGAGTTCACTCCTGCATCAATTACTATGAACTGTATCAACAGCAGTGATTCAGCATCCTCATCATCAGTTGGTTGTTTCAACAGTTGAATAAACAGTTGAATAATAGCAACAGAAACATCACAAGCAGCAGTAGTAGCATTAGGCAGAGTAGCATCAGCTCAACTGCATCAACAGATTATCAGTATATCAGTAATCGAGCAGCTGAGAAACTTGGCACTTGTTGACACAGGCCTCCCATCAACTCCACATCATTTCTCTGTAGAGAAATCAATTAATTTCCTTCTCTGGACCTTGGTCCGTTCGTATCATTAGATCCAACATATTTCAGAGTGCCCTCAGTCTACTTCAGCAGCAGAACAGCCCAAGCTCTACACTGCCACCCAGCTGTAGTACTAGTTCAATTCAGTCTATACCACTGTATACCAGCTATCAACAACATGATTCCCTGGTTTGTCCAGAGATCCAACAACTTATTTCATTTCCTTTGGTTGGCGATTGGAATCATTGAGTTATGTGAAAGAGGAGTAAAATGCAACCCTGTGCCAGAGGAGCTCAGAGTGCCAATGGCGTGCCACAGCCTCAGCAAATGAATTTAGCCTCTTTCCAAAAGCCCTGGCCCAATTTCTTCACACTACACACACAAGATACCACATTGGTTTGGTGTCCATTAAACAATAGTCAACCACGAGCTTGTATAATGGACCAACAGAATGCACTTGGCAAATTTGGTGCAGCATAAAAAATGTTCAACTGACAGGGGACATTAAATTGAGTCCCAAGCGAAGCACTGTGGGCAGATTTCTAAATTTGAAAACAGTGACAGGGCCTTGTTTTTTATGTTTATGTGACACACTGAGAGGGGTTAAGTGAGTAATGTTCCCAGCACGTTTAAAAAACAGAATATTATATCCATTGGGAGATTTTTCAGCAGTGTTCAAGGAAGCAACGCCATTTCTGAAAACCCTCAATTGAATTTCAGCATTTTAAATGCACCCAATTCAATTCCAAGACAGAATAGAGCAGCCCAAAAAGGTTAGCAAGACATCTCTGCTTCTCCATCTATTTACAGATAAATAATTGAGCAGCCAAGTTTACAGTTTCAGTATGTTTTGGTAAGAGGTTCAGGTTGAATTCATTGGTGAAGCACCAAACCTAGATGTTTTACTTTAACACCAGACAATTTGCAAGTTGGCTGAGCTTGAGTTTTCAAAATCTTGTTCTGAAAAATCCTGCTATTCTCACATTTAGTATCTATAGTTTATTTCTGGCATTTGACAGAGAAAAAAAAACACATTTGACTTAGGTAGCAGTTGATGAATGGGTCGATGGACAGGAGATTGTTACGTGGTATTGCCTATTATGTGTGCCCTAAAAACCAATAGTGTTATCAGCTATCTACCAGAGTATTTTGTGAACCAAGCCTGTGCCCTATAAAGCTGCACCTTTAACACCACCCACTTCACCTTTTCACCAAGTCTGTGTGACTAACCACTCCACTGATTAAGCAGGGCTAATAAATGAGGTTCCATAAGATAAATAAATGATCAGGCGGACAGAGACAGCAATCAAGCAATCACATCGACTCAGTGCTAACCAATGGGCACCAATGGGCAACCAATGGGGAAGCAGTGCCAAGTCATGGCTGAAATCCCTTCCAATTGGACTGATGTATGGAGGGGCAGAGAGTGTACTACAGCAGACAGCAACTGGGAATTTGTCTTCTCAGTGGAGCCAGCTAGACTGAGCTTAGTGCATGCATTGTGCATGCCTCTTCTTTGGCAGGGCCTTCAAAGACTTCCCCCAACCTTTGTGTGACAAGTCTGTCAAGAGCAGGGGAGCAGGATCCTGGTGAAAATCTGTGGAAATCTGTGAAGATCTGCTTGGTTTTGCTAAAAAAAATGTGCAAGGATTTTTGCAAGGATTTGCTAGGTTTTTCATTCAGCATTAGGAGTTGTAACCAAGAGGCATTTGGAGCAGGGGAGTGACAGGCATGAAGAGGAGAACTGAGGGGGCATCTGGTTGCTTAATCCTGCATCTGAGAGGCCTCAGAGAGGGGAGCAGGGAACTGAGTCAGGGACCAGGGGGGAAAGGAGAGGGAATGAGTTGAGTTGGAGTGTCACTCGATCAAGGTCCCCAGTGACAGGTGCAGAGGGTAGCCTGCATGTCCTGCAGCTTAGGATTAACACTGCACTCTCCTCAGTATCAACATCAACAGCAACAGCAGCAACAGCAGCAGCATGAAAGTAGCAGCATTTGCAAGATCAACAGCAGAGCCATTGCGAAGAATGCTTCATCTGATAACTTGAGCACGAGCAAAACAATTTACATGATGTGCAGTATTTACAGTGCAAATGATTATATAACTTTGCTTGCATTGATATCCAGAATTCTGACTGTATCAGTCACATATTTCTCAGTGTCATCAACGGCAATATAATAACAGTATGATACAATGATTTTGCAGCTTATGAAATGTTATCAAAGGCACCAACAACAGCTTTTTTGACTGCAAGCACTTACAATTTAAATATAATCTTAAAATTATGAGCTAAAACATTATTTTTAAAACCAACATTTCTTTGAATAAAAATAAGCATCGAATCTAATTTTTATCCTTCAAATGTATGCCCAGTTGCCAGTATCAGCAACTCTCCGTCACTCTGTCCTCTCGTTTCTCTCTATTTTTCACTCTCTCTCTTTCACTACCTTTTTCATTCCCATTTACTATGTGTCTCTTATAGCACAGAGCAAGCAGTATCTAGTCACTGCCACCCTGTCAGCCCAGCCATTAGCCCGCCTCTGATACATCAACATCTTCAGCATCCCAGCTCCATCTGCTGCCTTGCTTCATCAACCTCTAATCACAATATATGTCCCCCTGGGACCCCACAAATTTCCACATATCCCCAGAAATGGCGATTTTCTCTAATCTTGACGTGCCCCCACTAATACCGCGACTCATAGCAGAAATTACGTTTGTTAAATCTGCATTTTTCAATCTCTCTTTCTTCCCTTCTCTATCATTCCTTGGCCCATCAATCATGCATCCCCTTCCTAGAGGATCAGGCCCGTAGCCAGGGGGGGGTGCGACGGGTGCGAACGCACCCCCCCCCACGGCCGAAAATGGTCCCAAAAGGTCCACTATTTGGGTCCAAAATGGTCCCAGAATCAGGAGGATATACCTGACTTCATGTCAAGTAATCCAAATTGCAATTCAGTGTGTTTGATTTACCCAGTTGGTCATAGACTTCACAGCCTTTCTGAATTGCAATTCACACCTATGGATGAATCCCCCCACTCCTAATTGCAATTTATCCCTTTTGGTCAATGCAGGGTATTGTGTTTAACTAAATTACAATTGATTTTCAGTTGCCCCAGCATAGAGTACTGAATACAACCCACTTCCATTTAATGTCCCATGAGCTCGCACTAAGTGATTTGAACCCACGCCCTAAAAGCCAGTGGACAAGCATTCTTGACCATTATGCCACAGGGGAACTGGTAGAGAGGGAGAAGGTAGAGAGGAGGTTAGTGATGCAGACCGGACCGCCTTGGAACGGTCCGGTCCGCGGTCCAGCCCTGGACCGCCAAAATACCGGACCACCTTCACAAAACCGGTTCAGTGTTGGACCGGACCGGTCAAGTGCCTGTCCGGACCGGTCCAGTGATTTTTCATGTCATGAAGAGTATCGCATGAATTTTGTGATCTTTAAAAATGAAATTTATGTCATTTAGCTTGTTTTCACCCTCATTTTATAATAATTTTTGAAATGCCGATCGACCGCTTCTGGACTGGTCCAGTAACAAAATCGGACCACCTCTTCCTGGACCAGACCAGGACAGGACCACTTTTGTAAATACCAGACCACCCTCTAAAAGGTGGTCCGGTCTGCATCACTAGAGGAGGTTGACAAAAGTGACACAACTTTCACACAAGAGGGAAGAGGCAGAGAGTGAAAGCATAGAGGGATTGAAGTCCAATGTAAAGATATGTAGTTGCAGTGTCTTTAAAATTGTCATGATGTCACCTGTATGTAGGCTTTTCCGCTCCCAGACGCCTGTCTGTTGGCTTGGGATTAAATCACTGACCAAAGAAAGTGCTTGTTACACTCTGGAACTATTCGGCACTTACATGTATATTGGACTTAAACTCAGAGAGGGAGGCAAGAGCAATTACAGTCTGTCACTTTGATATAGGCATTGGAACCTTGGGCAATGTTCCCCTTGTCTCTGCCCATGGTGCCGTACTATGGCTGCCCTGAGCTGTATCATTGTGGAAGGCTCACCACAAATTTCGTGCCTGCATTGCATTGCATGACTGATAGTATATACAATACAATACAATACAATACAAAAAGAGTGAACTGTTGAACTGTGAAAATGGCACTTCGTGTGTCATCATGTTGATGATTTGTCATGATCATACCCGATACTCTCAATGTTAATTTGATTTAAGGAGATCCCCCTTGTTGATGACAGCCAAACGAAAGGATTATGCATCTGATTTTCACTCTAAAATCAGTTATGACAAGTCAAATGGCCTTCTCTTGATCATGAATAATCAAACAGCTTCTATGTTTCCCATGGTGAAAGTAGAGAAGATGACACTTCATCGGCTATCATGAGTCACAACTTTAGAGCATTTTTCACAGTGAACTGGTCCTAATTTTTTCTATATCAAAGTGACAGACTGTAAAGGAGGCACAAGTAACATTATATCCCACAATAGGCAGTGAGGTTCTGGCAAAAAACCATGTGATTCGCACCATGTGGTTCATCATTGTGAACCACATGCATCTCATTATCTGACGTTGTTATGTAAACAATGGGCAGTGACTTGAGACGTCACAATGTTTTGACGCTCTGATTGGTCGGTACGGTTGCCTCTTGAATTGATTAATTCCTTTTACTGGAGGTATATTTTTATTGCGGGATGTAAATAAAACTCAATGGGAGTGTAGTTCACTGGTCCTTCGGACTCGTGTTGTATTCTTCCGCGACCTGACATTGATGAGGTTCATTGCTGTGAACCACACTCCCATTGAGTTTTATTATAATACATGTTTTAGTAAGGAGACAAGAGCTGCAAAAAATGGGAGATAGCAGGGACAGAGATATGTATACACCTTAGAAAGGAGAAGAGAATTGGGGAGGAGTCAAAATTGGAGATAAAAATAGAGGGAGGAGACCGAGATGGACTAAGTAGAGAAGTAGGTGGCAGAGACTCAGAGATGGACTAGGCAGAGAAGGAGGAGGCAGAGAGGGAGAAGCCATAAAGTGAAGAGGCAGTGCGAGAGGAGGGAGAAGACAAGCGCAATCCAAGAAGCCAATATAATAGCTACGATGTAAAAAAGAGATACGAGCTGGGGGAGGAGTCAGAGAATGGGAGAAAACAGAGAGGGAGGAGATAGAGAATAAGAAAGCATAGTGGAATGAGGCAGATTTATCAGGCAGAAGAGGTTTAGCAGGTTAGAGCAATCTAAGGAGAAAAGAACTATACATTGTCGGAAGGATAAAAGAGCTGGAGCATGGCAGAGAACGCTGATAAGCTAGTGCAGAGAGGGAAGAGGTGACATGGCACCTAGAGCATGTAGAGGAGGCAGAAGCTGGAGAGAAGGAGGCACAGAGACAGAACATGCTATATGTTGGTCCCGGATCAAGTCTAGCATTTTACCGTGGCATTAGTACTCCACATTGTTCAGGATTCTTTTCTAACCATCTGGGTGCCATTGGCTTGCTACATGTACATTTGGGTGTCCCAAGACCCATGCGGCCATGCCTCATTGTGCCTCCTTCCCAATAACTTATTAGTTACGGCCTTCATAATGTTAGGACATATTTTAAAGATTCTGCACATTTTATTTGATTACTCTGAATCCATGCATAACAGTAGACCTCATTTTGTGGCTCGAAAATAATTAGTCCCATTGAGGGATTTCTTGTGTGAATTAGGGCAAATGAAGTTTTGCCCAAGGATAAAATGGATCAACCTTTCCATGATTAGATAGGCTCAGAATGCACCATTGTCATTACTTTCTCCAAAATTTTCCTGGGGGGGCATGCCCCCAGACCCCCCTAGCTTGGCTTCGCACCTTCGGTGCTCGCGAAGAAGAGTCCACTTTCCCCCTAAAAGCACCCCCCAACAAAAATTCCTGGCTACAGGCCTGAGGATGTTCCTTGGACACAAACATTATCAGCTAAATAACTTAATACCTTACTCCAGAAAACCAGGGGTGACACATTCATTTCTGGAAGAGCCCAGCAAGCCATATACAGCCATTCACCTGACCTTACTTCCCACACCACATCAACATCCTATGAACTGTGAATAAAGTCAAATATACGAGGAATTAGTAACTAAAGACACTCTATGAGGAATTAGGCAGTCGTGTGAATGGCCAATGCAGGAGAAATCAAATGGCCAAACATTTTGCTTGTAAATGAACATAATATATTATCCTGACGTCTGTTTACAATCTGCATTATAAGCACACTATGCGATTAAAGACACTGAGGAAATAGGTAGTTATATGATCCATGAAACGTGAAAAACTATATGAGCTGCAACATTTCATTTTCATCTTGGTACTGGATTTATGGTAACATATGGCCCTACTACAAACAACGCTTGAGATGAATTCAAATGTGCATGAAGTGCAAAAATAGTATGTTTACTACACCTTATGAGTGACAGAGTTATGAAGGTGTGATATTTAGGCTAATTTAGAATATAAAAAAACTTTTCTTAATAAGAAACATCGCCGTCAACAATATGTAGGTAAACAAATGAAGCTCATTTTCCGGTCAAGAACATCATATAAAGTGAGGCTGTAGGAGAATTGGTTAAATTGCAGACTTCTGGAGGGAAGTATATCACACTTTTTGAGTTCGTCTATATTCATGATATATATTCATATGATAAATAGAATTGTTGGAAACCATTTACCTCCAAAATGACAAAATACAGATAAAATCACCAGCTTATGATGATATATATGAGATCCTGAACAAAAATTGAATATTTATACAAATACATAAGAAGACATATAGCACATATATATATATATGATATCTAGAAATTTTGTTTTTCAAAAGGGATAATCAACAAGGATAATCTATCTCTTAGTAGTCTATACTGAAAGGCCCTTTCTAACAGCCAGGAGAAGGAAGGAGTTCAAAAATACCAATATTTCAAATCGTGAAACAGGATTATATGTAATACTTTCAAGACTAGTGAAACCAGATAACAAAGCATACCTTGTGAAAAATGATATATCACAATCTATCAACGGAATATATAGGATGGTTATATAAATGTTAATTTTGAAAATGGTGAAATATTTTCTAGTAAAAAAAAAAAATAATTTGATGGCTTGTGGGAACACAGGAGAAACTGTTTTCTATATATCCATAACATCCTGACGGACAATATAATACAGATTATTTGTCTAAAATGTCAAAATTGTATAAGCGTGCTTGCTATTCGTGTTATATGAATTAAGATAACATATGATTGAGAGAAGCAAGAAAGCACAGGCTTTGAATAGAAGCAAAAAGGTTTCTGGACAGGACTACCATCAATATCCATTGTTTATACCTAGTCCTAGATGACACTATTCACTCTAAAAAATCTCGGGACAAAATTGGTTTTTTAGATTCAAAATGGTTTTTTGAAAAACCAAATTTCAATGCAAAACCAAAATGGATTTTTAAAAAAATCCATTTTGGTTTTTTGCATTGAAATTTGGTTTTTCAAAAAACCATTTTGAATCTAAAAAACCAATTTTGTCTGAAATTTTTTAGAGTGTTGGATTCTGAGGAATGACATTGCTGAACAGCCTTACATCTCAGGAGATCCTTTTTTCAACAGTAGTTTGAAAGGAGTGTAGCTCATCTTATATGACTTATGGGCTTGGCTGTTCTTAACATAATGACAATTTGTGAAGACAAACAGCTTTTTTGAATTGTTCAAACAATGAAAGATGGCGGGGATTTATTGTAAGGTAGCATGAATGACTGAGTAACAAAGCTACATCGGGAGTGATACAGGGTGACTCACTGTTGCACATAGTGATACTGAGTGAGTTATGATACAGTAGTTCAGACTATGTTCAGCGTACGTTTGGAGTGACATAGAGTGATACAGACTTATTGCCAAGTGACAAAGAGTTATAGCTCCATGTGGGCAGTGCTAAGTAGACAAGCCCACCAGTTGCTTTTGCTTGCAGGACTAAGCTTTAAGAGGGGACCAAAAGAAGGTAGGACAAATCTTAGGGGGGACAAGAGGGGATGGAAGGCTGTTGTTCTATAAAACAGGAGCACTTCATTTCCAGCAAGACCTTTGTTTTTAGCCTCTGCTAATTTGCTTGGCCTGGTCTACACAGAATGGGCTAATCGTTTTTTCCTACAAGAGGGGATTCCGAAGACAAATAGGGCAATATTTCGTCCCCTGAGAAAATGGACTGTGTTAGCAAGTAGGTCCAGAAGACAAGGGGCTCGAATGGCACAACACTGCCACAGCAGCCAGCCAAATAGAGAAAGAAAAGAGAAAGACACGAGGAGGACTCACTCTCAAATAAATATAAAGGAGAGACAGGACAGGCTGCTAGTTCCATGGCCCGCTTCTAAGGAACTTTATGGAGGGCGTTTGGCAGATGCGATGAGTTATATCTGGGAACTCTTGCAGACCCCGCTTGTGTGCCAGAAAGAAGTTGTGTGTAAGCCAGCAGCAGTATCAGCACAGGTTGAGTCATTGTCAACAGCAATAACAACATCATTAACAGTTGTCCTGTACTTTCTATGTTTCATTCCATGTTAAAGACGTGCGCATTTCGTAACTAGTACTATATTTTCAACACCCGCCAACAGTTGAAACAACCATGGCAACAGCATAAGCAGAAATGCTGAATTGGGTTCAAGAAAATCTTACAACTGCAGAAACTCCTACCAGTAGAAAATCAGCACCTACAGATTCAATAGAATGTTCAGTAACCAAATGTTTCACACCTTTGAAACAAAGACCTGTTCAACAGCACCAACAACAGCAGCACCAGAGCATTGTTGGCAATGAGCTTCTATAGAATATGCCATCAGTGTCGAAGGCATCATATCCAGATTACCATATAAACAGGATTCTCAAGTTGTAACAGTCGGTGTAACAATCTTCAAACACCATCGATGTGTCCTAGACACCTACAATGTGGACACCTAAACAGCACAAGAACTTTTAACATCAGCAAGTTCAGCCGCAACGAAACATCTGCACTATGCAGACTTCATCATTTTGGGAGCTTGAAAATTTAGCCGGAGTTCCAAAATTTCATCAACAACCTTTAAAACAGCTGTACGTATCTACAACCTCAATAGCAACAAGAGCCTCAGATCCGAGCTGACCTAAATTCACATCAACAGGCACATGGTCAGCCAACATCACCAGCAGCTCAAGCAGGAGTTCCAACAATTCATTGACAACCTGAACAACTGTATTTATATTCCCTAACCTCAACATGCATCATCAAGAGCTTCAGAACCTGACTGACCTAAAATCACATCAACAGGCACACTTTCAGGCAGCATCACCAACAGATTTAGCACCAGCTCCACAAATTCATCAACTGCAGCCATAGCACAGTAACAGCATCACCAAAACCACCATCATCAACAACAGCAGCAGCAGCAGAAGCCCACCACTCCCCTCCACTACCTGATAACTAATCAGGACCCATCTGACACACACATCTTCCACCCTCATCGACCAACTGACAACCAATCAAACAGGACAAATGGCGTATGCACCCTTTTATTGGCTGACAACTAATCTTGTGGACAATATGACGAGGTGTTGTATCCCAGAGAGTAATGCTGTCCCTCTATAGGCCTCTACCCCAGTGGCTTCAGCTTCGTTACTTGTTTTCATTGGCTAATTTTTCTATCAGCAGCTTCACATAAACCTGCTGTACAATATATAGTATCTGTAGCCATGGATTGGGTTGTAACAGAACAGCAACCTAGATTTTGAATCAACTTTATTCAATTACATCACTGGGAGATGGATTGTTTCTGAAATCATCATGTATTTGCTGCTCGATATGCAGAATGCAGTGTGTAGCCTATAACATAGATTCCTACCACTGCATTCAACTGGGCATGGATATTCCATAATCCTCATTACTTATAATCATGCTTGTTTGACCCCAGGCCAATTTTCTGCCAAGTATATATTCGGTATAGCTTGAGCAACCCATGCAGCTTCCAGTTTACCCATCTGTCATACTTTTGATTCTGGATTTCTATGCAACTTTTGATTCTGGAATTCAATGCAACTTTTGATTCTGGAATGCTATGCTGAGACATTCATCATTCATATTTTTCTGCATGCTTCGATGACAAAGTTCATTGCATGACCATAGAATGATAACCAGGTGGTTTAGGGCAGGGCATCATAATCATCAGTATACCTTCTCTTAGGACACTATATACAATATGACATCATATATTTCTCCTCCTGTGACATCATATTACAGGGGACTAATGGACACCAGGCATGGAAAGCAATCATGGTAATCTGGGCAGCTTAATTGTCACCGGACACTGTTGCCCACCACACAATCCTCTGCAGGTAACAGTAGATTAATGACAATCAGGGGCTGACAATGGCATCATGAGAATAGGAGACACAGGAGTCCTGCAAAGTTCTGCAGCCTCATCAGCACAAACAGGCTCAGAAGTAGAAGAGGCAGAAATAGAGGCAGAAACATAGGCAGAAATAGAGGCAGAAATAGAGGCAGAAATAGAGGCAGAAATACAGGCTGAAATACAGGCAGAAATACAGGCAGATATAGAGGTAGAAATTTAGGCAGCAAGATTTTCACAAACCAATCAGTTCCTTGTGAGTGTCACCAGCAGCAAATGACATAGACTGGTAGAGAACCTGAACTGAGAAGCCTATATGACCGTTTAATTTCGGCAACATGCATAAACACAGTAATTGATCATGCTGATAGAGCTGTGTACTTTCATACCTGAAGTGATTCAAGCAGTATATTTCAACTTCCAACTGAAGCATAATCATCAACAACCAGTGGCATAATCACCAGCACTAAAGGCAGGCTTTCAATAGGCATCACCATACATTCATCAACCCTTACAGCAACTGCCAACATCCAACAGGTTGCTGATGTTGCTTGCAGTTGTTGTATATTTTGATTTTGCAGCACCATTTACAAACATGCAGAATCCTGTTCAGAAACAGATAGAGTTGCTAAACAGAAATCAAGCGGCACAGCCAACAGCATTAATTTGAGAGCAATGGACAAGTATCATCACAGACTCATCAACAGTGCCAGCATCCAATAGTTTGCTCCTCCCATTTCTGGTGTCGCTTGTATTTTGATTTCTGTAAGACACGCTGAATATTTAGCAACATGCGGAGTATTGGACAAAAACAGATAGAGCTGTAATATACAGCAATAAGTGGCATAGTCAACAGCATTAATTTTAGAGCATCAGACAACCATCATCATAGATTCATCAACAGTGCCAGCAATGGTCCAACATGCTGATGCTGCTTGCAGTGGCTGTATATGTTGATTTCTGCAGCTGTAATAAACACTAAACAGCCATCAGTGGCATAGTCAACAGCATTAAATGCATCGAACAAGCATCACCATAGATCTATCAACAGTGCATCCAACAGGTTGCTGTCACTGCTGTAGTGCTGCTACTACTAATGCTGCTGCTGCTGCTGCTGTTGCTGCTGCTGAGGTTAGTGCTACTGCTGCTGCAGCTCATCAATTTCAGCATCCAGCATCCACACAGATTGATGGACCTGGTTTGTAAGGAGGAGATCTGGCCAAGATAGATGATGGTTACTTCTGGATCTTGCTGTTCAAACTACAAATGAATTGAGGACAATGGGAGGAGACAATGAAAGGACAATGTCTATTCTTTAGCAAACCAAGACAAGGTCACCCTCAAGGTCACTTCTATCTCTATATCAATTCCCAAGGTCAACAAGATAGGACCTGTCAATGTGTGACAAAAAAAGTAGGCCAGCCTCCTGATTGATGCCCTCACATGGTAAAGGTTGGCAAAGCTCTTACTGACATCACAACAATTCACTGGATCTATGTTGATGGATGGATGAATTGGACTTGAATGAATGGTTCTGGTGGTTTTTACCTCCACCTTTTCTGCATTTCAAAGACTGATGGATGGATGGTTGGAGTCTACATCCTATATTCTAAAAAAGTGTCGTCTAAGGCAAATAGCCCCTGTCACGAGTGTATCATGATTGTTGGCTTCGACATTTTCATTTGTTGAACAAAAAAGCAAGACGGATAAAAATCTGGTTCTGAGAAACATTGCACAAAATACAGTCAGTTGGACTTATATATACACTGTATAAGTGGTCAAAATGACTTAAGTAACTTTCCTAAAGTTGAATTGACGCAAAAATATCTGGCATTTTAAAAAAGCCATCATAGGGCTGTTTGACTCCAGGGTCTAATCACGTATTGAATTTCATAATTTGGTTCAGAGGACTACTTTGAAAGGCGAGCTTTGAACAAGTGCAATACTTTCGGAGTTTTTTCAGAACTTCATCATCGAAAAATCATTTCGGTTATACAGGTAGCACAGTGTACTTAATAAATCGCTCCTATTATATTATGTATATATTTATCTATGTATATACACATAGCATTTGTGTCATTGGGATGTATCATTGCGCTTGATGACATTGTGGAAAAACACCCTAACCTGCTCCAGTAAGATCCCAAGCTGACTCTACCAAAGGTTAATATACATTCTAGCCTTCTTTGTTTGTTTGTGTTTTTACGCCTCTGCAGCACCTTAGTGGGCTATATCGAGGCAGGCTATCGTCGTATGATGATGAGATGAGAAGACTGTGAGTCTGGCACATACTCTATTAATTCAGCGATGCCCAGGGTCTTTCAGTTGCCCCAGCATAGAATACTGGATACAACTTGCCTCCATTTAATGTCCCATGGGCTCAGACTAAAAGAGTTTGACAGATCAATGCGCTTAGGCGTATAGGAAGACACCTAACCCTGGAAGGAAGGAAGGCGATATATCACGCCTTTATTTTCTCAAATTTCAATTTTTGCCCACTTGTCTGGCACTTTTGCAGCAAAGGCAACACCCAGAAACTTGAAAGAGTACATTATAGAGCACTCATATTTGTATTCATGGATTTTGATTCAGATTATAGTACACTTCTTGAAAAATGTGGTACTTGTACATAAGAGATTAGCAGGTTAAGACAAATTGCTATACAGACTTTCAAAATATTAACTAAAGAAGGACAATGTTACCTTCAAGACTTTGTTAAAGAAAGGTCTGGCAGATATTTACTTAGATACAATAGAATCTTGGAAAAGCCAAGAACCAAAACTGTACGCTATGGATCCAATAGCTTCAGATATATTGCTTTGGACTTATGGAGCTCTCTACCCGATCATGCAAGGGGGGAGATGTCAATAAAGACTTTAAAAATGTCATAAGCAAATGGAATGGCCAAACATGTAAATGTGCGGCATGTAGGTAGAGTTTCAGTTGCTTTTATTTCTTTTAACAGTGTTATCACTTTTTATTTACTTACTCAGTATTATTGTTTTAATTTGTGATAATTTTTAATACTCAGTTATATCTTTCAATCTGTGATTTTATTTGATGATTATTTGTGTCAAATGTTAATTAATTTCTGTCTGTTTTTACCTTGCTTTTATCCTGTGTTACTTATCTAATTCTAGCCTTCTATCTACATGTATCTGTGCATCTAATTGTACATAATTAATATAAGTATCTCTATCGATTGAGTAGCCAATGCATTTTAATAATGTGCCTTTTTCGTTCGGAAAGTGGCCTCTTGCAAAATGTAGTCTCTACAACGGGTGCAGAAGCCACTAAAATATGCAACAAATTTAGTACATCAGAAAGGCTCATAAGCCATATAATACATGTTGTCTTATAACTGTGGTTCTTATTACAATGTGTAATACAGACACAACCATTTTTTATCTTGCAATACCATCTTATACCTTGTTCTACATTTACCTCTCTTCCAATCAAACCAATTGGCTGACCTTCATATACCTATCCACCTACCAATTCCTTGCTAGACTTACAGTCCCCACTGTTCCTACTTACAAGAACCTTCCCCTGCCCACCTACCTTTGAAGCTCATGCAGCCAAATTACTGATGACCCTGGCCTTTGCATCAAATAAGAGCAGCTTGTACATCTGCCCTTTATTAATGCCATTTGATGTCCAAGTCTCATTAATGTCATTCAATTTACTGATCCAGTTATGGGCTTTTCTTTTCAGAGAAACATATATCAGAGTAGGGGCACAATGGGACATAAACAGGAAGCAATACAGATAAAAAAATTGCAAGCAGTTTCGCAGAAGCTGTCCTTACAGATAATGAAACAGCCAAGCTCCATTAACAAACTAAAAATTATCGTCAATTCTCATACACTTAGTAAATATGTATATGATGAGTATATTCTCAATAACTTCACCCTTTTATTAATCAGCAAATGATCATGCTGTCTAAATAATATCATCATTGATTGTCAAATAAAACCATGCAAAGTTGGATGCACTGAAGATTTCACCAAAAGAGAAATACATGATAATTTTCCATGTATGTTAAATAATTATTAATGTCCACCTAAAACGCCACTTAAAAAGGTATTATGTTCAGTTCTAAGCTTTACCCTTGCTGTTATGTTATATTACTGAAATTGAATCAATAAATATACCAAATAGAGTATTGCTTCGTGTCAAAACAATGAATTCGATGACTCACTGAATCTTACACTTCAGTTGAAATATATGTGCATGTTCAAAAGTCAACATTGAAAAAAGAAATCTGTCTTATATCTAGGTGATATCAATGCTATTGTGTCATATGCGAGAAGGCCAATTTTCAATAGCTTTCTTTGCTTCAGCTTTTTCTTGGAAATTGCAAGAAATAGGAAGTAATATTAAAAAGTAATATGTTGGCAACAATCTCATGAAATGAAACTTCCTCCTGGCACTCCCATATGTGACATTCACCTACACTGTAAACCCGTGCCGTAGGTGCCGTTGAAAAAGTGCCGTAAAACTGACGGCGATCTTACCGTAAGTCTTTGAAAACGGTAAATTGCCGTTAATTCAACAGTAAACCGTAATTGTAACAGTCACTGCCGTCAAACCTACAGGAAGATACCGTAAAATACAGATACGGCAATAGCCGTTACTTTTACGGGACGTTGCTGTAAAAGTAACAGCAACCTTGCTGTTAGCTGTGAACACGGCTAGCTGCCGTAATTTCAATGGTTACCGTAATTGTAACAGTAAGCACTGTCAAATTTACAGCAAGTTACCGTAAGCCGCAGGTTCAGATCTTTGAAATGAAAAATGTAGCTGCTGTTTCAAAATCAGCAGTAATGTTATGCAACTTTATAAGATGGCATAGATAAAGGCAGCTTCGTGGACACTTTAGTTCCTTCTCGCCAGCAAATTCGCACAGTGTACCTGTGGTGTTGTCCTGAAGCAAGCAGGCTACTTTCTTCCAAAAAAAACAACAAAAAAACTTGAAAATAATGTAAAATTTATAAATAAACTGCATTTTTTTATGAACATTGTCCTCAGGTCCTATTTCCAAAAATAAATTTTGTCCAATATTTTTCCCCAAATTTTTTTTTCTAACTTATTGTTCACTTCATATTTTAAGCAAGCAGGCTACTTTCTTCCAAATAATAAAAAAAAAACAACTTGAAAATAATGTACAATTTAGAAATAAACTGCATTTTTTTATGAACATTGTCCTCAGGTCCTATTTCCAAAAATAAATTTTTTCCAATATTTTTCCCCAAATTTTTTTTTCTAACTTATTGTTCACTTACAGCTCTAGCAATTGATCTGAAGAAATCAGTTTTTTTTTTCAGTGCCAGAGTGGACCTATGATGTCATAGGCAGATGCTCCATTGCTCAGCACTGGAAGATATGCAAAATTGGTGCTAGCAATGATGCCATAGGTCCAACTGGCCAATAGAGTTCATTGTGCACAGTTTCATCATAGCCTTGCAGTTACATAATTGCTATACTGGCCAATAATATCGCAACAACAACTCAGGTGCAAAGTTGGACTGCGCATGGGGAGGGGGAACTCTACTCAAAAGCTGTCAATTGTCCTTATGATTGCATACTCACACAAGGTACTGTGGTAACCAACAATGCAATACAGGATTAAAGCAGTTTTTGTTTTACGCTGAAAGAGACAGCCAACAAAACTGCAAACAGTCCATATCAAATATAATTGAGACCAGAAGCATGCTGGTAGGCAACTGTGATTAATTGTAAGTTATCCTATTAACCATGCTTGGTTGAATTTCAGGTACTTAAAGTGTCACCAAATAAACAACCCCCCTCCCCCAGCTTAACACCTTAGTTTTTGCAGTGGTATTATTGGCTAATCTGGCCATGACATAATTGCAAGGCTATGATGAAGTTGTTCACATGAAATGCTATTGGTCAGATACACCTATGACATCGTAGCTAGCACCAAAGTTGTATAGGTTCCAATGGAGTCTCAAGCTATGACATCATAGGTCCACACTATGAAAAAAGACAATTTCTTCAGAGCAATTGCTAGAGCTGTAATATTTTTCAAACGTTATTTTTCCCCAACCATTTTTTTACCCGATTTCATTGATTGTATAGTTCTAACTGGAATTATTTGGAATATTTGATCAGAACCTGGTATTGGTTAATGTACAACAGGTTTTGAAAACGGGCTAATTACATTTTTGTACTGGCCAACAAATGCTTTTGAGGCGTTAAACTCAAAATTCAAACAATTTAGAATTGCTGTTATTTTCGATGTGTTTGTTGCTATTCTTATTGGGCATTTTGCTTGATGGCAGAGATTGTCATTATAACATCTTTTTACATCATTTTACTATTTACTAAAGAGTTGCAAAAAAATTGTATTCTTTGTTAATATATATAGTCATAACTGTTGTTGTGAATATACTAAGTTTGATCAATTTATGTTGGGCTGGTTTTACCAGTAATAAATTTTCGCTCGGAATACCACGTACCAACATCTTTTGTTTTCACATAATTATGTATCGCCTGTATGAAAATCAGGAAGCTCAAGTAACAAAATCAGTTAAGGGACCGTTCAGAATTGATGACTGGGGGGGGTGGGAGTTTTGGCCGAGGGGGTACTAACTTTTCACACGTGTTTCAAGGGGGGGTATTAATTTTTGACAACACTTCCAGGGGGGGTACGAAATTTTAACAGAGAAAAAATGTTTTAAAACACGCATAAACTCATTTTATTTGGACTTTTTAGCTCGCAAAAGTCCACGAAATGACGCGAATCTGTACGTGTGACAGTGTATAATGGTATATATGTGTGTATTGCTTTGTATGTTGAGAGGGGGGGTACTAAAAATATGCGTGAAACCAAAGGGTGGGGTACTAAAAATCCGCATGACACTCAAGGGGGGGTATCAATTTTTGACGGGAAGTTCCAGCAAAACTCCCACCCCCCCCAGTCATAAATTCTGAACGGTCCCTAAATGAACCTTTTTACATGATCAGAATTCAGTGGGAAATGCATGATGGGACATTGACTCCGTAACAAGATTGATAGTTTATATATATACTTAGGCATGTGCACTGTTAGAAATTTTACAATCAACGGTTTTATTCTGTAATTTATACGGTCAAACGACCGTGATCATGAAACTGTAGAAATTACAGCTTTCTTGATGTTATGATAACGTGTTTGAATTCACGGTTTAAAAACTGTAACTGAAGACTTAGCCTTGTTTTTTTTTCCATGCCCTTAAATAGGCTTAATGGGCAATGCCTTAATCAAGGTGTTTAAACTTAAGAGCATTCATTTAATCTCTGGAAGCAGGACTGATAAATTTAAGACAAGTGACACATGAGCAAGGTAAGATTACTGTTATTTCTTCATTTGGCATGCATGATAATGCTAAATTATATTCAAATGCCTATTATTTTATAACTACCATAATGGTTATATTGAGGTAATAAAATGGTATGGTTCCACAACCCACAATATTTTATTGTGTGAGATATTCCTTGATGAGCATTGGAGGGGGGGGGGGGTTGGTCTAGTGGTAGCGCACTGCTGGGATGCCAATCGCTGGGTCCAGGGTTCGAATCTGGCTCTTGCCGGGTCACCTGGGCCTATGTCGGACGGCTGTTTCAATCATCCTTCACATCATTGACGTGTCCTCCACCTGTCCTAATAAACCTATCAAGTGCATAAATGCAGGGCGTAAAGCCCCAATCATCTATCCATCCATCCATCCTTGATGATGGGGCTTTACATCCTGTATTTATGCACTAGTCTTGATAGGTTAATTAGCACAGGAGGAGGACAGGTGGCTCTGCAAGAGCTGAAGTCGAACCCTGGACCCATTGATTGGCAGCCGAACACTCTACCACTGAGCTGATCCCCCCCTCCTTAAGAGGCATTTATTAATCAATATGAATAAATTATCATCACCCTTTAGACTAGAATAACCTAAATGTTACTTTCTAATTTGTGTACAATGCAGAAATATTAATAGGCCTACTATGTAAAAATATTTTAATTTCATTGTTTTTCTTGGAACATTTCATATTTATTTATATAATTTATTTGTTATTATTTTATGTTTTACATGTGATTATATGTTACACCACTATCAATGATTTAAAAATAGCTTTGCATTGAGAGTGTCACTTAAGGACTTTGGTCTGGGTTTCATTGGTGATGTTTGCAGACTTAAGACTTAAGCACCGAAGGCAATAATCTCAATAGCAAACTATCAACAACAAGCTTCTAGTCTAGGCTTATACAAGTTAAAGAGTGTTGTCTAATTTTCAGATTCAAGACAGAGGCTGATGAACATGTGTCTCAATTGTGGAATGCTTGTTCATCGAGAGGCCTTTCATGGTTGTTTCTTCAGGTCTTCGAAGCTGTCAACCCTTCCAAGGTTTGTGGCACATTGATCTCAACAACATTTTTATGTCTGCTCTCTTTTCCGCTAAATAACTAATGCCAAAAACTCACTCAGTTATATGATATGTCTGCCCTCAACTAGTGAAAAAAAGTAATTTGTTAGTAATCACTGAGGTTTGCAATATTTCACATATAATATATTTGCATTAATTTCCAAATTTAATTGCATGTTCTGCAACAGTTTAACTTCCAAATTCTCCTGGCTTATTTTGCAAAGCTATAATTATGGACCTCCAATGGTTTTTAGCTCGTCTGTTTTCTTTAAAAATGAAGCGCTATTGTCGTCACTCGATCGTCAGCGTCATTGTCCCGGTTAAGGTTTGTGTAAGTATCCATTTGTGACCTTCGGTTTCCAATTAGAGTCATGAAATTTGGTACAGGTATGGGGCTATGGGAATGAATGGTGAACATGTAGAGAAATCCAAGATGGCTGCCATTTTGTGGCGGCCATTTTTGCAGCCATCTTTATTCTCGAACTGCCTATTTGCCTATTTTGACTTATTATTTCACTTACAGTTATGAAATTTGGTACAGGTACGGGCCTGTGGGTATGGATCGGGAGCATGTCGAGAAATCCAGGATGGCTGCCATTTTGTGGCAGCCATTATGGCAGCCATCTTTCTTCATTCTTGAACCTCCCATTGTGACCTTAATATTTCACTTTCAGCTATGAAATTTGGTACAGGTATGGATCAGGTATTGATCAGGAACATGTTGAGAAATCCAAGTGTGCGGCCATTTTGGCAGCCATCTTCTTCTTTTCATGAACTGCCCATTGTGACCGTAATATTTCACTTAAGAGTTATGAAATTTGGTACAGGTATTGGCCTGTTGGTATTGATTGGGAGCATGTTGAGAAATCCAAGATGGTGGCCATTTTGTGGCGGCCATTTTTGCAACCATCTTTTTTCATTCTTCAACTCCCCATTGTGACCTTATTATTTCACTTACAGTTATGAAATTTGTTTCAGGTATGGACCTGTTGATAAACTTGGTATGGATCCTGAGTATGTTGCGAAATCCAAGATGGCAGCCATTTTGTGGTGGCCATTATGGCAGCCATCTTTCTTTATTCTTGAACTGCCCAATGTGACCTTAATATTTCACTTACAGTTATGAAATTTCTTCATTTTTGAACTGCCCATTGTGACCTAAATATTTCGCTTAGAATTATGAAATTTGGTACAGGTTTGGCCTGTGGGCATCGATCGGGAACATGTTGAGAAATCCAAGGTGGCAGCCATTTTGTGGTGACCATTTTCCCAGCCATCCTTCTTCATTCCTGAACTGCCCATTGTGAGCTTAATATTTCACTTACAGTCATGAAAGTTGGTGCAGGCATTGGCCTGTTGGTATTGATCAGGAACATGCTGAGAAATCCAAGATGGCTGCCAAATTGGCAGCCATCTTTCCTTTCTTGAATTGCCCTTTGTAACCTTAATATTTTGATTAGAGTTATAAAATTTGGTACAGGTATTGGCCTGTGGGTATCTATCGGGAACATCCAAGATGGCGGCCATTTTGTGGCAGCCATTTTGGCAGCCATCTCACTTCATTTCTTGAACTACCCATTGTGATCTCAATATTTCGCTTAGTTATGAAATATGGTACATGTATTGGCCTTTGAGTATGAATCGGGAACATGTTGAGAAATCCAAGATGGCCACTTCAAAATGGCTGACATCCTTGAACTGCCCATTGTGACCTTGCTATTTCGCTGAGAGTTATGAAATTAGGTACAGTTATTGGCCTGTGGGCATGGATCAGGAACATGTCGATAAATCCGAGATTGTTGTTATTTTGGCAACCATATTTCTTCAATCTTTAACTGCCCATTGTAACCTTAATATATCGCTTAGGGTTATAAAATTAGCTACGGGTATTGGCCTGTTGGTGATAATCTGGCACACATTGATAGATTTCAATTGACAGATGAATGTTTAAACCGCTTGCGGTTCTAGTTAAAAAATAACCTTGATCGCTGGCAAGTCAATCTTCCCACTAGAATCGCCCCCTCCCTCCTACTGTTTGTCACTCTCACTGGTCAATCTTGCTCCCTCTCCATTGCCCTCTGCCTTCACCCTATCCTATCTGCCCTATCCTATCTGTCCTATCCTATCTCCCTTGTCCTCTCCTCATTCTCCTTCATTCCCTCTTTCTCCCTCTCCTCTCAATCCCCTTCCCTTCTTACTCATTTCCTTCTTTACGTCCAACCATTATAAAATAACCTTGGTTGCTGTCTGTTCCATCTCTCTCCTCTCCTCTCCCCCTCTCCCTGCCCCTCTCCCTCCCCCTATATCCCCTATTCTATCTCCCCTATCTTGTCATCCATATCCTCTCTTTTCCTCTATGCCCTGTCGTCTCTCCTGTCTCCCTCTCCTGTCTCCCTCTCATGTCTCCCTCTCCTGTCTCCCTCCTTCACTTTAGTCCGAGCCCATGGGACATTAAATGGAGGCGGGTTGTATCCAGTATTCTATGCTGGGGCAACTGAAAGACCCTGGGCATCCCTGAATTAATAGGGTATGTTCCAGACTCACAGTCTTCTCATCTCATCATCATACGGCGATCGCCTGCCGCAATATAGCCCACTAAGGTGCTGCAGAGGCATAAAACACAAACAAACAAACAAACCTGTCTCCCTCCTCCTCCTCTCCCTCCTCCTCCTCTCCCTCCTCCTCCTCTCCCTCCTCCTCCTCTCCCTCCTCCTCCTCTCCCTCCTCCTCCTCTCCCTCCTCCTCCTCTCCCTCCTCCTCCTCTCCCTCCTCCTCCTCTCCCTCCTCCTCCTCTCCCTCCTCCTCTCCCTCTCCTATCTCCCTCTCCTATCTCCCTCTCCTATCTCCCTCTCCTATCTCCCTCTCCTGTCTCCCTCTCCTGTCTCCTCTCTCCCTCTCCTCTCTCCCTCTCCTCTCTCCCTCTCCTCTCTCCCTCTCCGTTTCTCTTCCCTGTCTCATCCCTGTCTCATCCCCTATTCCCTATTCCCTCTCTTTCTACCCCTCCTGCTCACTTTCTCTCCTACCACCTGTCACCCTTTCCCTCTTTCCTCCTTTCCTTTGTTTTTCTCTCCTTTGAGTTGAGTCCAACCATTTCGAATAATCTTGGTTGCTCGCTGGTAAATCTCAATCTTTCTCTTTCTCCTTTATCCCCCCTCTTTTCTCCTTTTCCCTTCCTTTCCTCTTTTCCTTCTTTTACTCTCCCACCTCCTTCACTTCCACACTTCTCCTTCTTTTCTATCATAGTCTGACGTTCCTAAATCCTCTTTCTGTTTTTCTTCACTCTCCTCTTTCCTGCCTCCATATGGGGTGGGGAGAGGGTTAACTTATAAGCCTATGCAATTAACAAGTGTTGTCGATTTTCAGATTCAAGACAGAGGACGATGAAGTTCATGTGTCTTGTGCAACACCAGTTTAAGAATAAGTCATGAAATTCACAGATGGGTCTTTCATGATTGTGTCTTCAGGTCTTTGAAGTTGTCAGCTCTTCCAAGGTCAGTGGCACATTGATCCCAACAACATTTTCTTAATGAGATATAGCCTAGGACTCTCCGACTAATCATTGCGGTTGCATTATTTCACATACATTTGTATTAATTTTAAAGTGCAGTTTTGTGAATGTTTAACTTCCTAATACTCCTCGCTTAATTTACAAAGTTATGAATATGAACATGCAATGTTCATAAAAATAGTCTTCATTGCTGCCTCATCAATCTTCCCTTTGGCGTCTATCTCTCCATCCCCGACCCCCTCCCCTTCAACCCCACCCACTCCTATCCAATTTCCCATCTTTTCCTCCTATTTTCATCCTGCCTTTCTGTTGCCATATAGCCATTTTGAAATAGGTATAGATTATTAACCACAAGAGAGGAAATATGTTATGTATCACCCGAGTGCTTTAGCCCGAGGTGTAATTTACATATTCCCGATACCATTGTGAATAACCAACTTATACGACAAGACAATCACTCAAACAGTCTAACTCTTTCCATCTCCTCTCTCCTCTCCTCTCTACATCTTTTCCCTTCGTCTCCTCTCTCCCTCTCTCTCCCCGTCTCCCTCACCTATCTCCCTTCATGAGCAAAATCCCAACTGGATGTCGTTCGGATGAGACGTTAAATTGGCGGCCCCTTGTATCAGTGTCTGCGCTGGGCAAGTAAAAGATCCCTCACATGGGGTAAATGTGTAACATGTTGAGGACTCCCGCTCTCTCTCTCATCTCATCAATCAACCCTCGTGAGCGCCCAGAACTGGGCTTAGAGGGCTGCACTTGTATATCTATCTGTCTCCCTCTCCTGTCTCCCTCTCCTGTCTCCCTCTCCTGTCTCCCTCTCCTGTCTCCGTCTCCTGTCTCCCTCTCCTGTCTCCGTCTCCCTCTCCTGTCTCCCTCTCCTGTCTCCTTCTCCTGTCTCCCTCTCCTGTCTCCCTCTCCTGTCTCCCTCTCCTGTCTCCCTCTCCTGTCTCCCTCTCCTGACTCTTTTGTGTTCACAGCGAGCTTGAACAAACTTTGGGGTTAAAAAAATTGACCAAGAAAACGATTAGCGCAGTGATGTAGAGGAAGGTCAGGCGATCATTTTGATGTATCATATGAAAAAATCTGTTGGGAATTTTTTGAGATATTTGAGTTTTAGATTTTTTATTTATCACACCCTATTCTAAGCATGGACTCTTCATCAAAAAGTGATCAGAATGACCTATTTTTCCTGATTGGTAATATCTATGATAAAAGACATTATTCAGAAGTAAAAATATGCAGTCATTGTCAAAGCAGAAAGTATGTACCACTACATCAAGGCTGACAGGGTGTGATAAACTATAACAGCTAACATTTCTGGCTAAGGCCTGGGAAAATGTTTGCAATACCAGGTTCTGTTAGTTATATAATTCTGGTAAATAATTTTAGCAAATTCGGTCTCATCATTTCATTTTAACAGGCTTTCTTGAGTTTTTTTGTGCATTTTATCACAAATTTTGCCACTGTAAACAAGCATTTCATATCAATGTAAAAGGATAGACAAAGTTGAGAAAATTATCGTACAACCCATGCATATAATGTTTGTAAGTATCTGCTTCACTATGAAGTTGAATTCCCTGATATTACATGAACCATCTTTGCTATTGGCCAATATACAAAAACAGCATTAAAAGCTATAAATAAACAGTAATATTCATCCTTAATGTTTTTTGAGTACTTAAAATGGATGTTGGGTGTTTAATGGTGATGTAGGTTATCTTGCATCAAGAATCAATCAATCTTGAATTGTAGAGAACAACAAAACTCGCATAAATTCAGTAAAATAGGTGAAACTTTAGTTAATACAAACATATACGACTATTGCAAATTAAGACTGTAATGTTAAAGTATTTTACTCCGTAACTAATTAAATGTTTCCAAACATTCTATCTATGTGTTTTCTGATGATTCACTCAACATTTGCTACACTTTACATGGTTGCAAAAGTATGTTCACAGTGGTGAAATTTCTTTAAAAAACACATAAAGACCTCAATAATACACCATAGAGTTCAAAAGTGAGGTAGATTCTACTACAATTATTCATCAGAATGATGAAACTGTGGACAAGCTGGCAAATAAACATATTTTATACATTTTCTCAGAAATGTTTACTTTTATAGGTTTATCACACTCTGTCAGTCTGGATGAAGTGGTATGTACCTGCTCTTGTGGCAATGACTGCATATTTCTTCTTCTACATAATGACTTTTATCTTAGATATTACCTAAAAGGAAAAATGGGCAATTTTGATCACTTTTTGATGCAGGTTCCATGCTGAGAATAGGTTGTGATAAATAAAACATCTAAAACTCAAATATCTCAAAACATTCCCAACAGATTTTTTCATATGATACATCAAAATGTTCGTCTGACCTTCCTCTACATCACTGTGTTAATCGCTTTCTTGGTCAATTTTTTAAACCCCAAAGTTTGTTCAAGCTCGCTGTGTGTTCCTCTCCTGTCTCTTTAGTGTTCCTCTCCTGTCTCCCTCCCCTGTCTCCCTCCCCTGTCTCCCTCCCCTGTCTCCCTCCCCTGTCTCCCTCCCCTGTCTCCCTCTCCTGTCTCCCTCCCCTGTCTCCCTCTCCTGTCTCCCTCTCCTGTCTCCCTCTCCTGTCTCCCTCCCTTGTCTCCCTCCCTTGTCTCCCTATCATGTCTCCCTATCATGTCTCCCTCTCATGTCTCCCTCTCATGTCTCCCTCTCATGTCTCCCTCTCATGTCTCACTTGTCTCCCTCTCTTGTCTCCCTCTCTTGTCTCCCTCTCTTGTCTCCCTCTCTTGTCTCCCTCTCTTGTCTCCCTCTCTTGTCTCCCTCTCCTGTCTCCCTCTCCTGGCACCCTCTCTCGTCGCCCTCTCCCGTCGCCCTCTGCTGTCGCCCTCTCCTGTCGCCCTCTCCTGTCGCCCTCTCCTGTCGCCCTCTCCTGTCGCCCTCTCCTGTCGCCCTTTCCTGTTGCCCTCTCCTGTCGCCCTCTCCTGTCGCCCTCTCCTGCCGCCTTCTCCTGTCTCCTTCTCCTGTCTCCTACTCCTGTCTCCCTCTGTTGTCAACCTCGTCTGTCTCCCTCGTCAGTCTCCCTCGTCTGTCTCCCTCGTCTGTCTCCCTCGTCTGTCTCCCTCTCCTGTCTCCCTCTCCTGTCTCCCTCTCCTGTCTACTCACCTGCTCCTGCCTGAGTACAGTAAAGTACTGCCTTCCCCTCTTTCCCCCTTTCCCTCTTTCCCCCTATCCCTGCATCCCCACTCTCCCTACTTCCTCTTCCCTTCTTTCCTGCTTCTGTTTTCCTTCTCCCTCCTCATCCTCTTCCTGTCCTCATAAGCCTATGAAGTTCATCAATACAGGACGTAACGCCCTAAATCATCATCATCATGGGTCTCCCTCTCGTGTCTCCCTCTCTTGTCTCCCTCTCGTGTCTCCCTCTCAAGTCTCCCTCTCAAGTCTCCCTCTCTTGTTTCCCTCTCTTGTCTCCCTCTCTTGTTTCCCTTTCATGTCTCCCTCTCATGTCTCCCTCTCATGTCTCCCTCTCATGTCTCCCTCTTGTGTTTCCCTCTCTTGTCTTCCTCTTGTGTCTCCCTCTCATCTTTCCCTCACGTCTCTCCCTCTCATCTCTCCCTCTCGTCTCTCCCTCTCATCTCTCCCTCTCGTCTCTCCCTATCGTCTCTCCCTATCGTCTCTCCCTCTCGTCTCTCCCTCTCATCTCTCCCTCTCATCTCTCCCTCTCATCTCTCCCTCTCGTCTCTCCCTAAGATATTCTTAAACAATGGTTAAGAACTTGAGACATCACTGGCATTGCAGCTGCCTGATGTCAAAAGCAAACAAAAGCCCAAACAATATCAATGTGTTGTCATGATACAATTCTTTATTACTAATCAGATGGTGGATATTATGACCCCACAAATTTCTGAATTTTGTTCAGTTTCTCTCGTATTCTGCTGTGAAAATCACATGTACTGCTTCCATTATTATAGCACTTTTAGTGTGCCTTTCAGTATAATGATTTTCGAAAATTTCTTGATTATGTGAGGTTATCCAAATGCCCCCTCATAGACCACTTGCCCTACTTTGAAATCATCTGGATACGCCACTGCAGTATTGAAATATTACAACATGACAAAACCACTCGAGTCATGGTCACAATCATGATGTTGTTATGTAGTGCTCTAATGGGTAGTTTTTTTTATTACCTGGTTTTAATATTAGTTATAAAGATTTTTTCCATGTGACCATTTAAATACAGAAATGTGATCTACCAATGGAGCAACAATGGTCATGACGTCACAATTGCATTATTTGGGCTACTGTTTTATGACATCATCAGACATCTGCAATGCTGGTGGTGTCATAACTGTTAAAACAGATGTCCCTTTGACAGTGATGTTCTAAAAACATCATAGGCCCTGATATTTAGGCTGTAAACAATTTGATAATATTCATAGCCAACCAGCTGGTAATACTTCAATTATGTCTTCTCTTGTATGAATATTTGTCTCTCTATTTACAGGAACATGTGAGCACGCTAGAGGTGGCAAAAGAACTGGAGTGCCAGCATCGCCAGTGATAGTTTGATATGGTAAATATGCCTTTGTTAGATGTCATTGATAAAGCCTGGCTACTTTTAAAAATGCGTGAACAGGTATCATTTCTACACTCAACAAAAAAACAAACTGCCCACTTCATTTTTGCTTATAATATGAAGATAATTTTTTTGGGCAAAAACCAATTAAATAGTATTGATCCTATTATATACAAGTATCAATGTGCCAAAAATCATTCTATTGTGACTATTTCCTGTTCATCTTTGACTTTGTTTATCACATTCGGGTATTTAAAAAAAAAATTCCAATCCCCACATCTCGCCAAAAAAATTGGTGTCATTTCGAAGTGTGTGACATTGAGCCCTAAAGCAGCAAGTTACTTTATTTTAGCTTCAGATCACCTTCGAGATGTGTGTTTGGTATAGCAAGTGAAAAGACTTTTATGAAAAGTTTACATGACATGACCATTGGCATCTCGGAAATGCCAATACTTTGTTCAAATCAAAATAATAAACAGAACACTCATTTTTGAAATATCTCAATTGAAAGCCGAATAACATAATTCATTTCCCTTGCTGTACGAAACACACATCTAGAAGGTGATCTGTAGCTGCCAAAAATAAAGCATATATATATATATGTTACAATTTTTCCACTTTTTAGGGCTCTTTGTCACACAATGCGAAATGACGCCCAGATTTTTCTGTTATAAACAAGGTCAAAGATAAACAGGAAATGGATGCACTTGAATGATTTTCGGCACATTGATAATAGGATCAACACTATGTTGTTTAATTGGTTTTGGCCAAAAAAAATAAAAAATTACAAATTATAAGCAAAAATGAAGTGGGACGTTTCTTTTTTGAGTGTACCATGGCAAGATTCTATACCTACACTGCAATTTGGTCATTTCTGGGGTAGCTTAGTGGCTAAGTGGTTAAGATGCCCGCCTGCTCCGCTGAAGCTCTTTGCTTTAACTCCCAGCTGGGGAACCCAACATTTTCAGAGGACCGTCATAAGCCAAATTTCAGCTGGATGTCGGTCAGTGCTAGATTGTATGAACGCTTAACCCGGGTTATCCTGAAGTGGTTAAGTCCTATAACATTACTTTTAACAGGTTTATTGTGAAAATAACTAAGCATGTTTCAGCTGACCTCATGTTATATAACGACTAAATCATTTTCCCAGTAACCCTGTTAAAAGATAAGTTTTAGGATAACCTGTGTTAAGCGTTGATACAATATGGCACAGTAGAAACATTATATTGGTGGCCGTTGTATCAGTGTCTGTGCTGGGCATATAAAAGATCTCTCACTTCGGGTAAATGTGTAACATGTTGACTGTTGAGGACTCCTGCTCTCTCTCACATCCCATTAATCAACCCTCGTGAGCACCCAGAACTGGGCTTAGAGGGCTGCACTTACTATAACTATCTATCTATCTATCATAATACTTTATCCCACTGTAACCATGACTGCCTTATAATTTCTACATAACCAATTATGACTTGACAAAACTTTTCTTGAACAACTTAAAATACTTGTAAATTAGTGCAGCCATTGTATTGTTGGTATTTTGTGTGATCCTCCTCCCTCTTTCCATCTATTGGTTATCTTTACCGTTTTCCTTTTGTTCCAGGTGACGTGTCTGCGACTGATTTCTCACTGCTGGTAGGCAATACAGTTGTGATAGATAGAAAAAACTAATACTTTCTACGATGCTCTGGCACTACTGTTTGCCACTTACTACGTCCTGAATATCGCTTATCCTCCAGAATATCGCTTATCCTCCAGAAGTGCAAACAACCTTGGAATTTATACAGAGGTAACATTATTCTATCTATCTGAAGGTTGAACAGCACTAGGTACAGTGATTGATATAATAGGCCTTTAACTGAAGGCAATCAAGTGACAATACACAATATGTTATAGTAACTGACACTGACAGTAATACTGACTTCTCTGAATTAATAAATTGAGGCTAAGAGGTCACTGCTTGGCTATTTTTTGCAAACTTGAAAATGTGGAGGTTGTAACAATAATAAATTACCCAACACAATATCAAACAATTAGTCTTGAATGGGTAATTTTTGTAAAGCTTTTACATTTTGAATTATTTTCTTTCAGATGTTTCTTCAAGATAACCCCGAAACGAGGAACTGAGAAAGTGAAAGGAAAGAAACGTACGATGGTTGTGTATCAAGCTAATCAGTATACCTTACTGTTTATATTGTCTATGGACAGCAGATGGCATACAGTGTGTGCTCATTAATTTAATGCGGACTATAATATTAAGACACATTTATTTAATATTAAGACACATTTATTTAATATTAAGACACATTTATTTATTATTAAGACATATTTATTGAATTTAAAAGTTCATTAAATAATTCGACCGCTGAGCGCAAAAGGGACTAAGTCCCTTTTTGAATTATTGCAAATTTCAAAAGTTCAAGGCCTTAGGAATAATTCCAGTGAATATTGGAACAAAGCGGGTTCAATTAAAGGAGATATTGCAGGTCAAAGTACAGGTTGACACTATTTGTGGAATAAAGTGGAATTTTCAAGTTTTTGTTGTCCCCTTCTTGTCGCTGCCATTAGAAATTTCACCCAATGCAGAAAGGAACATAGTGCTGTTATGCACCTTTTGGCGCTGAAATTTACTTAACAATGATAGTAAAAATACTTGCACTAAGCTCCTTTTTTGCACCCAAAAAAGTCGGCGCAAAAAGGAGCTTAGTGCATCTATTGTCCATTTTGCCCCACTGATAATGCTTTGTTTAATGCAAGAAGGAGTATTGGTCTTATTTCACGAAAAGTAATAATATTAGCATCAGTGGTTTTATATACATTTGTAGAAAATGTGTATATATGAATGTTAGCTCCAAAAATCATTCAAATTGGACCAGTATTGACCGAGCGAGAACTGAAAACAACTGTTCAAAAGTAAAAGGCCTTTTTCTCAAAATGCCATTTTACCACTAAGCTCCTTTTTGCTCCGAGCGGTCGAATTGATGTTGGGTGTGTGGAAATGTTGTCACCTAATTAGTGAAATAATGTTATGGCGTGAAGCAGCTAATCAGTATCTGTATGTTGTTTATAGTCTGCATATTAAAAATATTGGAGGCAATGTGTTCTTACGTATATAATGCAGACTTAAATATTTTCATCAAAAGAATTTATTTTGTGTGGAAATGCTGCCGCCTATTTAGTGAAATAATGTTGTGTGAAGCTGCTTATCGATTAATAGACTGTATAAATCGTGAGATAAACATATTAATGTACTCTGGATAGTTTATTTTCACTTATTTATTGATGCTTATAAATTAATAGCAAGACATCTTTCATGATCCTGTCTTTTATTTGATATATTTGTGATTCTACATTAATAAAGTGAATGCATACATGTTTATTTGTTTTGATGAGCACACAAACCGTAACAACTGCATACAGCTTTCTTTTTTTGACACCTGTCCCTGCAATTGGAGTAGACTTTTTCAATGACACTCCTAATAAAGCTGCAGACTCTCTTGGTTCCTTACAGTACATGCTATGTGCGTTTTATATATCTGATTGAACGGGCAATTATTTCCTGCCCACGTACTGTTGCGACAGTTCGCACCTCTGCCACTGTTCAATGTGTGCATAATTACAAAATAAAGAGGAATGTGAATTTTCCATAACTGTGCAGACACATTTTTGGGTGGGAAAAAAATGCCTGGTGTGCTGAACTACTGTATAATCAGAAGGGGCGTATCTGTAAACTACCTTAATGGGCAAATAACATATGTGGCGCATATGTGGTCATTCGAAACTTCTGTGTCTTCCGTGCTAATTTTGGTACACTGATTATGAGTGCTGGTGTGCAGTTCTCCAGGACCCGTCACTAATAAGACCGCCTTTTTGGCAGGCGTGAAGTGGTCATGTATACGGAAGTATACTAAGTGCAATTATTTATTTAAAACACATACTACAGCAGTCCCTGTGTAATAAGACCGCCTTTTGGCAGACGTGAAGTGGTCTCTCACGGGGGTGCATCAGTTTATGTATACAGAAACAATTGCATTTTCTGTTACAACATCATCCTGTCATCTAACGTATGATCTAAGATAACGGCGTCGGTACAATTAGCTGTTAAATTAACGGCAAGTACCCGTTATAAAATGACGGCATGCTTAGCCGCAAGATTTACAGCAACATGCCGTAGCATGAACTTACGGCAAAATGGTCGTAAACTTTACGGCAACTTGCTGTATATATGAAATTACGGCATGAGCCTGTTGAATTTACGGCAACATGTCGTAAATGAAATTACGGCATAACTGTTGATTTTACGGTAAGTTACCGGCTAATTTGCTGCCGGTAATGCCGTAAAACCAACGGTTTCGGTTTTACAGTGTATATTTTATTACAAGAGCTCCCAATATCCACTTACACCTGTAATTACACATAGAACATATCTCTTCTTGTTGTAACTTGCAGGTCTATGAAATCTGAAATTCTTCCAAATATAGCAGGCTGAAAGTGACACTTGTTTTCATATATCATTTACAAAAGATTTTTTTGTCTTTTAATTTCGTTCTTAGTACAGTTGTAGAGTTAATTTACTAATGAATCTAAAAACGGAAGTTTTGAGTGTCAAAGACAACCCAAAGTCATTATTTGCGCGACTACTCGACGTCGACTGTAAGAAACACATATAAAAATAGTTTTCACACTTATATCATTCCACTGGTGATTTATCTTGTTTTTTTTTTTATTCATTGTGAGATATCATTGTCTTACAGTTACAGAGTGTCATTTCACTCACGATTTTTTACAAAGGAGTATTAGATAGAACTCACAACCAAAGTCATATTTATGCGACAACTCAATGTAAGGCTATAGTAGAATAAAATACCATGATGAAAAACCACCTCAACCAGCAATACTCAGTATATTTTTAATTTGGAAGAGAGCCAAACTAAACGACATTAAAAAATATAAAAAATTGTGACTGATATACACAGATCTTCTGAAGTAAACACTGCCCTTCAGGGAAAAAAATCCTATCGAGTTTGCAGCAATGGAATATACACAAAAAAAACCAACTCAACAACTCCAAAAATTCTCAAAAGAAATGAGCACCTTTCCTTCGATAGAATGTAGAAGGGTCTGTCGTCCGATGAGGTCTCCCCTTGCAAAACATCAGTTGATAAATGTTTACTTACTTTGTGGGAGGCTATTCACTGCAGCAATCATCATTTTCAGAAATCATGTATATATTTGACAAAGGCATGCGCTACAAAATCTAGCATTTATACTTATAATGATACCCCTTGGCTAGCAATGGAACAGAGCATGCTCATGAAATGATCTTTGACATATTACAAAAAAATGATTGTAGGTATAATAATAAAATTGTGATTTACTAAGATTAGAAAGATAGGTAGATATATAGATAGATACACATATATATAGATATATAGATAAATAGATAGATAGATCGATAAGATAGAGACAGACTGACAGATAGACAGATAGATAAAAGATAGAGTTAGAGAACTATACAGCAAGACACACAGCAAGGCAGAGACAGATACAATATTATTTTAATGAAAATCGATATAGACTTCTTGTCATATATGTATGTTACAGGTTCATCATAGGTTCATGCAGATCAACAACCCAAACTTGTATATAAAAAAATATCCCCATATTACCACGTTCCATTGGTTGCCAAGGGGTATACTTATTTTGTGGTTGTTGTTGATTGGTGTGGTTTTGTTGTTGTCTCCTTGCTGTCAGAGTTGTTGGCTTACCTGGTCGTTGGGTGGAGCCGGATTCTGAAAAAAATTCAAGGACTTTTGTACTTTACAACATCAATTACAAAGGTATACAAAATTGACAATGGCAAAAATACATGTATAAATGTACTGTTTTTAAAATTTCATGTTAAAATTGTATTAAAATTTGTCAAAATCATGTCAAAGTATATATCAAAATTGTTTATAATGTTGAAATAGTGTAAAATTGTGTCAAAATTTGTAATATGGTAATTTGTTAAAAAAACAGGATGTTATTTGAATTAATAAATATAATGTCAAAATGTATAATGTCAACAATTTCAGAATTTAAAATAGTGTGCATTCAAGATAGTGTGTATGGAAACGAACATTTATGATGAAAAATACTAATAAAAATATTTTTAAACCCAACTGTGGAAAAATACCAATTCAAAGCACAAAATTGTAATTTCTTTTTATAGAAAAGTGATAGGAACTTGAATCATGGGCACCAGGAGATTGAGCAAATCACCGCCTGTAAGATAAAGGCATTCATAGATGGATGGATGATTGGGGCTTTACGTACTGTATTTATGCACTTGGTAGGCTAATTAGGACAGGAGGAGGACACGGCAATGAGGCAAAAGATGATTGAAACAGTCGTCCAACACAGGCCCAGGTGACCCGGCAAGAGCTGGATTCGAACCCTGGACCCAGTGATGGGCAAGGCATTCATAGAAGCAATAGGTACACTTTATATTAATATAAATCTGATCTGGGGAGGTTGCTTGGAGTTTTCTGCGACAGGAAATTATTTATTTCACGGAAATGCCAGGTGTTATTTATTCCAAGCATGCGATACCCTAAACTATTTGTTTGTAAATCAAACAATACAGCATCAAGAAATCCAACCCATAGAAATTAATATATTTCTAACAAAGCATCTTCGACATATTCAAGATATCATGATCCGTTCAGCTCTTTGAGCTTCACCGAAGATCAGGATTTCCGAGCGGCTGACGTATTCTGCCTCGGGTTACTAGTGTCAAAGAGACTTGACAATAATCCGAATAATGCTCGAATGATCCATTGATTGAAACAGAAGAAAGGGCTAAACACAGATCAAAGGGCTATGAACAGGAATTATGGAGCAAAAATAACAGGCAATGAAAGGGTGAAAACAACTGATTTCTTTTCTGTTTTCCATAAAAATTCTGATTTTTTACAAAGGTGTCTGGCTCGAGCCGGGTGATTGTGACGATCAAAACATGATAAAAATAATTTCAAAAATTTCATTCATTTAATGATCAAAAATATGTGCATGACAATTTGGAAATTTGGAACACTGGCCTGGGTGGGCTCTCGCACCTGTTGAGTCTGTAATATCACTTTGTCTTTTTCATTTCATATTAGTGTCACTTCCCAAGTTGCTGTGTCAAAAGAATGACTTGAAGTGTCACTTTCAAAGCACTAATCCTAATCATTAAAGACTTTACTGGCACCAACCATACAATAGGTGTCAGCCCTTCTGTTGGTGGCATTGTCATCAGTGTCAGAAAATGATATGATATGAAAGCCACATACATTGTAATCAGTTTCAACAAGTTCAGCAAAAGTATGAAAAGTACCAGAAACCGGTCAGTATTTCAACAGTCTCAAATTACTAAGAATCAACTGCATTTTATTGGTATCAACAGCATATTTGTACAGCTTTGGCCCATCCAGGATCCACTTGGTATATTTCTGATGTGAACAACAACTAGGTCTTAATCAATAGGAATGTATCAGCAGTACCACAACCATTAACTATCACCATTACCTGCATGTATATATATATTGCAGCATCAAAACTACACAAGCAAGAAAACCAAAATAGTTCCTGAAGACTTACATAATGTCATGTCATATCAATGACACTGTTAATCCATTACCCATATGTCACACAAGACATGCATGCATGCCATTTCCTTCTTCCAAAAATCGTTCTATAGATACAGGCGCTTGAGAGCATTTCTTTGAACAGTAGAAAGAACCTACATTTATAAGAACTTATCTTGTCATGAAACCTTCTTTTCAAGAACCTTTTATATTACGTTCATCATAACTTCAATATTAAAGACACCTTGACATTTAAAAGCCCTTATCAAACATGTGCCATGCTCTATAGAAAAGACAAAACATCTAGCATGATACAGAATTAAGGTTGTTCTTTGTTAAAAGGAACAAAAGGTGTCTCCAGATCCAAAAGAAGGTTTTCATCAATGTTCTAAAAAGGTCTAATGTGAGACATCTCTTTCCTGGATAGAATCCAAAACTAGACAAATAAAAGATTGAATTTTTATACTTTAATGTAATTTTCCTTGTCATCATGGATCTGTGTACATATATTGTATATGAGAGTTGCAATTATAAGGTTGTCTGTTAAATTGTTAAATACGAATGAAACTAGAATTTATATATTTTATAGGCTTCCTTCGTCAAAATGCATGTCATAAATGTGGACTGTGGAGTGTGACTTTTGAAAGGTACAATATTGTTGCTGGTTGGCTCATTGATCTCCAAACAGAGTTTAATAGACTACCCTTCAAGTCAAAAATTAGAAGTGCTTGGCCTGCAACAAATGGCAGATGTTGAAATAGTGTACATGTATGTAATTGTAACACAATACAATATATGTATGGAGATTTAAGGCAGGTAAAGGTAAAATGATAGTGTACTTTACTTTAATTACACAGACAACAAACTTCTGTACTATTACATCACTTGTGTGTAGTGCAACTTAATCACGCACAAAAGTAAATTTGAGCAATTACTCTCAGCCTCCCCCCTTCTGCGACCACTAACCTCCTGCCATCAGCCCCTGTACAGTTAATATAGGGACACACCCAACCACTCAGCTTTGTAGTCTAATAACACTGTACAGACTTTAGGGGGGGGGGGTGTGCGAGATCATACAGTTTACTTTGAAGAAGAATGTTATTACTTCAGCCCATCCTATTCATATTAATTCATAAATATTGTATTTGTAGAAGATGTTATATTTTACACGTGTGTTCAATTCACTTTGCAATAATATTTATTGCCTACAAGCTCACATTAGAGATAATTAGTGCCTATATGTTCACAACTTTTTTCTGGTGATTGTACAGATAAGTGGTCTCAAAGCATTGACAAATGATTAGCACATGTACCTGGCCAGATGTTCACAATCAATTGGCCTGACGTCTCTACCTGTTGATTGCCTTGTGGGAGACTCGAAAGAAAAGTATTCATCAAAGGAGCCAGGTGAGACCATTGAGATTTCCCTGATGGCAATTAGCTTTACATCATAGATCAGGTGTCCAACTGTTGATTTCTTTAATTAATATAATTTCAGTGCAAAAAAAATGAATTCATAAAGCGAAAGCAAGTTTGAAAGAGACTGCCTGGAGTTATGACTGCAGGGAGACTTTACCACTTCTATGATCTTCGAAGTACACTTAATGAACTGGGTGATCCTAGTTTATTCCATCATCATAAACTATTAAAACTTCAGGGATTAATATACTTGTGTAGGGACTTCTTGTAACTTCTACCTGTGTGATTATATAAGCTCTTCAGAGAAAACATTAATTTTTCCACCTGTAATTACTACCAAAATGGCTTTCACTGATTTGAAAGTCGACCTTATTTCATAAAACAGATTTGACTCCTTCTCAGCATGTTGTAATTTCCACACTTTACTTCAACAACTAGTATTTAAGTAACTTTTAAATTCTCCCTGTCTAGCTGTAATTGTG
Source organism: Platynereis dumerilii (assembly GCA_026936325.1). Classification (NCBI taxonomy): domain Eukaryota; kingdom Metazoa; phylum Annelida; class Polychaeta; order Phyllodocida; family Nereididae; genus Platynereis; species Platynereis dumerilii. Next base: position 2,549,405 of record JAPTHN010000028.1, read on the forward strand.
TCTATCTGTCTACCTGTCGGTCTACATAGCTGTCTACTATCACTGCTATTACTACTCCAGAAGCTGGATAAGCTTGGACAGTAAGTTTCAGTCTTGTATAGACCAAATTCTCACAGGTGACAGTGGTGTCCTTGGTCGTTTCACAAAATGATAGTTTCTCGTGTTTTAATGGTTACATTAAAATCAGCCACAAGAAGACGTCCTTCGCATCAAGATAACTTGTGCAGCCATCTTGGAGATTTTGAAGTTTACGGAAAATCCAATTAAGGGCAAGTAATATGATCTTACTTTTAACAACATGCCACAGGGCATATCAGAGGACACAGGCAGACTAATTATTACAAAATGGGAGTAAAAGATTGAAAAAAGAAAGAATGAATAAAGTAAGAAGAGCTAAAATCAACCAAAACTTGAAAAAGGTGGATACGTTAAATGCAGATTGAAAATTGGAAGATAATCAACAAACAAGATGGATGGATAATTGGGGCTTTACGTCATGTATTTATGCACTTGGTCGGCTAATCAGGACAGGGGGAGGACACGGCAATGAGGCAAAGGATGATTGAAACAGCCGTCCAACATAGGCCCAGGTTATCCGGCAAGAGCTGGATTCGAACCCTGGACCCAGCGATTGGCAGCCCAGCATGCTACCACTAGACCAACTCTCACCCTAAACAAACAAGAAAAGAATTGACAAATGATGAAATGAAAAATACATTGACAGGAGGATATGGGGATTTTAGCTGTAACGAATTGCCAATGGAATGAGGAGTCCATGGACATGGTTCTGCTTTTAATAAACATTCCCTGGAGGCTGGATAACCTGATTTTCGTGAGTATTGGTTCCTCCAATTAGTACTCCAATTTGTAATGTTGCTCTAATTATTTCTAAAAGGTAAATCATTTTAAAATATTTTTGCATCCTTTTCGGTTCCTTTCCCAGGTTTGTCCCACTGATATATTTTAAAATTATATTTTCTTATAATTTTTCAATCTATTTCAATGTTTTTGCATTTAGCAATCTTCTGTTGTGTCAGTTGTCACATAGGTTTAGCTATTAATTCTGTGCCTCTTCTACTATTTCTGTTTTTGTTTTTTTTTACTTCCCTTAGCTACTCTTATTATAGTTTCACATACTTCTGAACCCTTCAGTCTATATGATTTATAGCAGTTTTGTGATGATGGGCAAATAAATGAAAGTCGCCACAAAATATTTCATTAAGACCTAATTAGCAACAATACATTCCAATTAGCTTAGAGACACAGAAGGGGCCAATTAATTACAATGAAAAGAATGAATGTGTGGATTCCAGGTGCAAATATAAAAAGTTCAAGCAAATATACTATAATAATTGTGTTATAGCAAAAATCAAATGAAGGTAGCAAGACGTGTCTGTTTCATTATTTGCAAATACTCTTTCTAACTATAACTTGTGATTAGAATACTGATATCTAGTAATTTATTATCATACAAAAAAATTGTGTACCACGAATGGTAAATGAGAAAAATTATGTATTGGTCTTAATTTGATGAATACTAAAAATCTGGACATTTGGATAAAGTTATTAAACATTTTATATACATGCTCTGTATTCTATCCACATCATGGAAAAGAGCATTCTAAGTAAAAGGACAAACTTGATTGGCCATACTCTAACACAAAGAGAAATACATCATGAAATTGAAAGAAAAAATCATCAATATTATGCAAAGGACAAAGCAAGACACATGGGGCAGGCATGATTTAGGTGAAAGGGAAATCACATGTTAAAACTACACTTTGTAAGATTTTCAAAAACATGGAAACATGAATAATTTAGTTGTAAGGAACACTCAAAGGCCTTGCTGCCTTCCTTTGATCCTTCACTCTAAAAAATGTGGGGACAAAATTGGTTTTTTAGATTCAAAATGGTTTTTTGAAAAACCAAATTTCAATGCAAAACCAACATGGATTTTTAAAAAAATCCATGTTGGTTTTTTGCATTGAAATTTGGTTTTTCAAAAAACCATTTTGAATCTAAAAAACCAATTTTGTCTGAAATTTTTTAGAGTGTTCTTTCAAGAACTTTCAAGATCTCAAGAAAATCCTAAGGTGTCCTCAAAAGGTCGACTATACTGGAAAGGTCAGTTGCCATGTACTTGATATATAATTCATGGTTACATGCACCGGTCAAAGGGTTCTGGAAAAGGGCAGACAGAAGAGAAGGATGGAGGGGGATTAAGGGTGTGAATAGAGGGGTTCTGGAGGGTTTTGGAGGGGTATGATAGGGCTTAACAGGGATTGAGCAGATTTGAGAAGATTTGAGTTAAGCATGATAAAATTATATGGCTTTACGTCCTGAATTTTTGCACTATACCTAAGTGAAATAATACCATTCGACACCTCTGTCAGCCAATCATGAGCCAGTATTTCACTGCAGTAAAACCCATATTCTTTGTTGTCCAGTTATCCTCCCATGGGAGAATAATAAGTGAAGCTGTGAAAAACCACAGCAACAAATGACAAGTTTCAGTTTTGTCTTGTGGTATAAGCCGGTTATTCACCGCGGGATCGGCAATATGTGTTTATCACAGCTTGGGCTAACGCCCTCGCTGGATAAATCACATATTGCCTCTCCCTAGGTGAATAACCTATACTTAGTCACAGATTGCTCTCTCTGAGAATGACCAAGAAAGGTAATTTACTGAGCAGCATGTTATGAAATAAGCTAAACTATCAAGACCAATATTACATTCTTTCCGAACTCAAATTGAATGAAGAAGTTGTGTGGAATAAGTAAAGATAATAAATATTCAGTAGAAAATTAAGCCATACCTCGACAAAATACATTTATTACTTCAGATCCACCTAGCTTAGACATAAACTAAACCTGAATTGAGCAGGAGGAGGATGAGGTTCTGGAATAAGCAGAGTGTGAGCCACAGAGAAGAGTTATTACATAACAACTATTGAGGAAAGATGCATGGAGTCGTAAGGTAATAAGCATTTTGCTTCAGATCCCTGCAGCTTAGAGAGAGAGACTGCGATTTGAGAAGGTTCATTCATTGAACCAATGTCCAGTGATTTGTTAGAGACTAAAGGGGAGTCTAAAGGGGAGTCGATTTTGAAGATGATGTGGACAGGAAACTGAAGGAAGAGGTATAAAAGAGGAAGGAAACCTGAGTCAATTGGAAACTAGCCTTTACAGGGCCTCCCCACCCAGTGCTATAACATCAAAGGTAGAGCCAGCAGGTAGGGCTTTGATGATCAGCTCTCTGAAGTCCATTGTTAAGCAAACTGGTCGTAAGCAGGGCTTGTGCCTTCCATGCCTTGTGCTTAGGCTATCATTGTGTCCAGGCTCTTTTGTCCATGTGCTAGCCCCACCCACATGTCCATAGGTTCACAGGTGAGGGATAGCCTCTGGACCGGGTAGTGGACCCCCTCCCAGTTTCCATACAAAAAGATAGGAACCCCCTCTCTTTCTCTTTTTCTACATCTCCCCCTCAGGTGAGCTCTAAAGGATCTGAAAAGATCTTATCAGATGTATTATGTTGGTTATATGGTTGATGCATGTTGATTAGTAAATGCTTAACAACATCTTAAGCATCACCATTATCATCAAAATGCACGATTGTCACATTCATAATGGACCATTCTGATATGTGGAGACATAACAGGTACATCCCTATTAGCCTCATCACATTTTTAACACTATACGGTTCCCAATTTTTCAGTAATTGGTAACACAATGCAAAGCACGAGTATATAATGATTGTGTCTGGCTACAACTCTTTTGTTTTCAGATTGTAGCATTCTTGATGATTGGACCAACTGATCACCAATTCTGACATTGTTAATGAAAGTTTTGCAGGTCTTGTCTCCAAGCAAGAAACACCAAGTGTATTATGCCCTTGAAAACGTACTGCCACTTTCAAATGTAAACTTTTTCTGTAAAATCATAAATTGGGGTCGCCCGAATTGAGGCAATATTCTGATCCAGCCTCATGTCGAAATCATTTATAAATAAAATCCTTAAATGTTGTTCAACGGTCTGCTAATAAATATAGATAGTACACGAGCCTTTATATTTAAAAAAGAGGGAGGAAGCTCACTTCATATTTTAATAATATATACTCTTTGTGTGAGTACCTATTCTTCATGTGGTGAGGGTAAATAATATCTAACCCCCCAAGCCATCCCAAATCTGAATCCCACCCCCTCACCCACACCTGGATCCGCCAATTGAAAGAACTGAAGACGCCCAAGAAGATGAAAGGATGGGCCACCTGCCCACAAGCATTCTATCAAAATCAGGGTATATACGTAATCAATTAGGGGGATGGTGACGTAGCACAACATCACCACTTGTCTGAGGAGTGCCACTGGGTGGAGTGCTCCATCATTGTTGTGTGTCACCAGGCAACATAAACAAGTAACCCTGGGTGGTAATTAGATGAATGGAGAAAAACTTCAGGCTCCTGCATGCTTCTGCACACAAGGTCTCAAGCTGGGAAAAGGCAAAAGTCCAAGTCAGAAGGCAGTGGTTGGCAGTGGCAGGCAGCTGCAAGGTAAATCTTTGTCATCTTCTGCAGCTGCTTGCAGCTGTCCCCAAAATGACCATCAGCTGTATTAAGTTGTTAGCTGACCAACTGTCCAAGATGACCCTCACTGAATAATGAGGACAAGGGACTCAAAGCAGCTGCAGGAAACTGGCCCTGAAGGCTGTGGCAAAGCAGGGAAGCAGTGTGCATGACCTCCCTCTGTGTCTCAGTATGTGGCCAAGATCCTGCAGTCATTGGGAAGTTGACTCCAATCTCTAGACTGTAATTGCTACCATAAGCAGAGAAAGTGAAGTACACTGTAAATTCTGAAATTTTGAGTTTGCTCAAATGATTGAGTGAGATGGTTGCACAATTTGTTTGAGCCATGATAGCTTGCTGTTTTGAGTTATGATAACCTTTATGTTGTTATAACTTGCAAACAACAAGCTATCTTGGCTCAAAGGAATTGTGCAACCATCTCAATCAATCAATTCAGTTAACTCAAAATTCAAAATTTACAGTGTAGCAGCAGAAAATGTACAACGACCTGTACAAATTACAGCAACTGACAAGATTCTTAATTTGTGTAAGCGAAAAGTGAGAGACAATTTTTGTTGAAAGGTCATTACATTATCTTTTGTGTTAAAAAAGTTATCACAGCTTCATTATGAAGCATTTTGATTGATAGCCTGTACTTCGAATGATTACCATGTTCCCATCAAAAATCAAAATGTAAGTCTTTATTTATTACTTATTTGGGTATTATTTCTTGCTTCAAATTTTAAGTATGCAATTGTACACACAGCATAGCGCAAAGTAAAAATGTGCTATCTCGTGAAAATTCGGAAGTCAGTAACATACGTCAAAGATTATTGTAAATGGAATATGTTTTCCTGTGAAATTAAAAGTCAATAACATAATATTATGTGAGAGATTATTTTCTGTGGAATATGTTTTCAATTCCATGTTATTTTCAAGACCACAATGTACCAATAATTGCTTATTCATTAATTTCTAAAGTGCAAATGACTGGGTTACAAAATCACCAACAGTAACATAATATATAGAAGTTGTAGGCTATCACAGTGCCAAGGGGTCATGTTATATATCAGCGTTTTTTTATTACTTTTTCTTGGAATAACTTAATTAACCTAATCATACCTGACAGGTGTGCAAACCAGAGAAACCTTGCAGTAGTTAGCAAACTCACAAGTGCTAATTGTATAATTTCCTGGGATAACTGGGGGTGTTAATAACCTCTTATGACACCTAAGCTTGTTTCTCATACGTGCGTTGACAACTCCATATACTCTGCACCATGTTGTGGCTTCAGGACCAGAAGTTGGGTGGCTTTTTGGACACTATTGTTTCATCAGTGGCCCTGATGTCATTTGTATTTGTATTTTCACAACATGTTACTCACCATCAGTGACATCTATTTTTTCCAATTTATCTATCTTGCACCCAAAAAGATACTCATTTTTATAGATATTGCTTGTGAAGGTTCCCCATTAAATTTCTCCTGATCCAAAATTGAACCCGGCATCTTCCGAGGAGTGCATGAGGTTCAAGCCCATTAAGCCTCTTCTTTATGTCCTTACATACATCCGTCATTAACACCCCTCAAAAGAGTCCGATCGGAACACTCTGCGTCAAGATCGAGCCGGGGAAAAAGCATGTTCGAACCTGAATTCATGGCAAAAGTTAGTGTCGATCAGACGGGATCTACCGCATAGCCTTTAGGAAGCATTGGCAGCCCATTGGAGCTGTGTGACACTGATTTACCATCTCCATCGATCGCCTTTCATCCATCACCCTCTTTCCATTCAATTAACAAGGCTGTAATCAGCAGACGGCCTTGATTCAGACACCTGACATGATTCCTAACTAAACTCTGCCAATCCTTGGATCTTGTCAATATGTGATGAGATGAGGAAAAAGGAGTTAATCTGTAAAATATGGAGTCCACACATAAGTCAGAATGTAGTAGTTTCCGAAGGACAGCTCTTCCTCCGCGGCCTGCGCCTGTGGGTAACACTGGGTATGGTTCGAGTCGTGGGATATAGATGCTTGTCAGGGTAAGTTTTCTGAAGTCAGCAAAGAGGAAGATGTTGCATATCACAGGGATGGTTTGATTGCTTATTTGGACTTTATGTCCTGCATTGGTGCCACCTTGTCAGGCTAAAGATGCCTGGAGGACACATCAATTATATTGCCAATAAGGCAAAGGATGATTGTAACTGCTGCTCGAAGTGCACAGGCGCAAGTAAGTTGGAATTTCAGAGGGCGGTTGCACAAAAGGGTTGTGGGTGCTAATCACAGGAGTCACTGCATGTATCAAGAAGTTGAAGCGAGTTTATTTAGTAAACAGAATGCATGGTGTCTATATTTGCTTGTGCCTTGTGAGGCATGATAGTTATGAGAGAACTGAACCACATCCTGCATGTCAAGAACTTGCTTTGGAGGGATGCACTGTCTACACCAAGTGGATTGATTGTACCACCATTTACCAGCGCCACAGTGTATGTCCACTTATTCTGAAGAGGCTACACTTCTGCTCTTCTCTGACATTATGCGGTCAATTTTTTAGAGAGACATGAAACATGACAGTCCATCATCTCTCTTTGATGTTAGATATTTGTCAAGTGATGTCTCAGTGCCCATTGATTGTTGACCTTTTAGAAATGACCACAGAGTCACGAATTGGGGTTGGAAGAGGCCAGTTAAAAGGAGCACTTGTGTGGTGAAGATGATAAAGACAGACAGATGGAAAAGACAGACACAGAATCCCAAGACAGAGAAAGGAAGACAAGGATGGTATGCACTAGGATGGATGGACAAAAGTATGGAAGACAATGACTGAAAGACAACTTTAGGCTGAAAGTGAGGACCCAAGAGATAAGGTCAATTTCTGTTTCTGATGACATGCATGTCTATCAATCATTTTTGACATTCAATTATCACCAGAGATTAAATTTAGTTCCAAAAGTCAGAGCCAAATGAATACAATTCAGCTGTCCCAGACATGAGAGGAATTATTTTGAAGACATTAATTTTTTGCATGCAAAATGTTGAGAACGAGCATGAAAACAAGCTAAACCAGTAATGCTGTACATGAATTAACTTCAAAATTTAATAATAAAAAAAAAGCATGAATGGATCATGGGTTACTAACAAAGTTGCTCTCAAACATTGATGTAACTTTTTTGCAGCCATTAGCAGGCCATTAGTATCATGCTCAGACTATAGATGTGGGGCCCTTATACTTGAGACAAAACTGTATCTGTTGGAGAAATTCAGTTAACCATTAGGACAAAAACGAAATGAATGAAAGCAGTTTTAGTTCTGAATTGAAAGCACACAAAATCCTACTTAAAAGACCTACTTAAACTTTGAAAAACAACAGGAGCTTCATGTCAAAGGGGAGTATAAATCTGCTCTGATTTTGTTCTGAAAGTCATGAAATAATCTCAGGCTCAGTTTAAACAGGCAGTGGGCCAGATTGAAATGTTAACAGAGGAAATGAGTGACAGTTCATAGCAAGAGTGCTGACATTATGGGACATTAGCTTGTTTGATTCCAAGAAGACTGGCATACCAAAGAGGTCTAGACAGCAGAGGCTTCGATTTGAAAGAGAGGCTAGATTGTCCAACATCACACGTCAGAATGAAAGAGTTCCAACCGACTCAACTGGGGCATTCGACTGAAGAATTTTGACTCAGCATTGGAAGATGGTGTTGATACCAATTGGTAAATGCTGTTGAAGGTGACAGTGGTGCTGTTGATGAGTTGTTGAGATTGATGATATAACTTTATCAGTAGTGCAATTGCTAATATTGTTAAAGTTGTTTATGCTGACACTGGACAGGAAAGGCTGTTGAAGATGTTACTATAAAATTGCCCTTGAAGATACACAATTATTGTCATACTTTGTTATTGATACTGCTGTTGTTTATGAATATCATTGAGGATAATGCTGTTGAGTGTTGATATGATGTTTTTTTGTGGATGCTGCTGTTGGACTCAGACTGTATGTATTCAAACTGTTGTTTTGATACAAAATGCCTTCAGCCACCGATTTTGAATTTTATGACAACTTTTCAGAAGGACATCATTAATGCTGTTGATGTGATTATTCACCAAAAATGTATATATTTCCCTGCTCAGGTATTTGTAGGTATAAGAGGATATAGTGGAAGAAATGTATATGTTCGAAAATAAGATAGCTCTGAGGCAGATACGAGTATGGCATTTAGGTAATAACAGGGTATTATCATTGGGTATATCAATGAAGCCCTTTGAGGCAATCACTAATAATACTACTGCTGATGTTGTGATTTCAGAAATGGCATCACCTGAGGATAGAACGAATTCATACTGCAACATCAGCAACATCGTCAGCGTCAGCAACATTGTCAGCATCAACAACATCCACAGAATGAACAACATCATCAGTATCAACCTCATCGACATCATCACCAGCATGAACAGCTGAGTGATATCAGGTTTTATCTAGGGGATAATGATGAGAGTCAATCTCACTTCTAAAGGTTATAATTTATCTTGAAACAACTTTGAAATAACTGGCTCTGTTGGATATACTGAAAGTTCATACCAGTGAAAATTCCCAAAAATATACAAAAATAATAGTCATGCAAGTACATCTATAAACATCAACATCCACAATAATGTGAATCATATCCAGCCCGTCACAGTGCCCCCCCCCCTCCTCAGTGCCATCACCTCCAATCACTACTACCCCTTCCCTCTCTCTTCTTTTTTCTCTTAATGGAAAAATGTCTGATGGAAGTCTCACGAAGCGGCATCTTCAGAGGGAAGCCTCCGCTCATTAATTTCACTTGGACATGACGGAGAAATAATTAGCAGGGAGGTGGGACAGAGGAAATCAGCCGATGAATAATGATGAGACGCAATTAGTAATGGCCCGGATAAAACACTTGTCGAGTCACATCTTTCTGCGGCTACAGCATACTCCCTCCTTTCCACCGTCCTCCATGTTATGTCTGGAGCAGGTAGCATCACAGCAACTCTGGTCTTAGCCAGGATAGTAGTCTGAGGCATATAGCCTTCCAAGGATGTCTCGGGCTTTTTCAGACCTCAGACTTGCTGTGACTCAGAAGTCTCAGACTGACATTGGCACTGATTTTGTGAACCAAATGCTGTTGATCAGAGGAATCAGACCAAAAATGGCAATTGATGAGAATGATTTGAACCACTATAACAGGACCTGAATAGGAATCAAACCCTGGACCTGCAAATCTAATCATCCACTCTGTGGCTCCGTACCATATGGCCAGCTTTCACCTTAACAAAAAAAAAGCAGGCGCAAGATTCTCGTATGATATTCTTGTCTTATACCGGACCGGCGTTTTATGGCAAGAACAGGACCTGTAGGAGCTGCTATGGAGACAGGAGAAGAGACAGGGCCAGAGACAGGAGCAGGGCAGGATGAGATTGAAGGTGTGCACGCAAGACTGGCCTGCCAACCCCGGAGACAAGGTCTCGCGACAAGAAATACAATTAGCACCTTGAGGAGAGGCGATGGTGGGCCTTCGGGGATGCTGCGGGGAGGTTGAGGAGGTCCGGAGGTTGAGAGAGCGGTGAAGGCGGTGAAGAGCGGTGAGAGCTTAGCCATAAACGACACATTGTGCTGAAGGCGAGGAGGGCCCAAGAAAGACGGATGAGAATATTTGGTGGCACACAGCACTCAAATAGGTGACACACACCGTCTCCTTTCTGTCACACATTATCGGAGTGTCCGCATGCTGCTGTCCCGCTGTGATGGATGGCCAGGTTGGGCCCTGCGCCCCCCAAAGGAACTAGTCTGTGGCCAGCTAAGTCCCAGATAGCCAGTGCTAGTCGTCGACCTAGTCCTTTGAAAGGGTGATGAATCTGGGCTTAGCGCGGCCTGATTTCATGGTCCAGTACCCTCTAGCTGTGGCCCCCAAGTAAACCACTGAGTAAGGGGTGCTGTCAGTAGTGTCAGGTACTGGGGACTGCCCGGAACATCTTGGGGAGGCTGTATCAGCGACCCGCAGCCCTCCATACCCCTTATCCTTACGTGGCAGGGGTGAATCACAAGCTGTCTTCTGGCTCACAGATTAATGCGCCTTTGACGGTGCCCATACCTTCATCACTTGCTTGTTGGTGCCCAGACTGCACCGTAGAACTTTACTGTTGTTCGACAAGTCACGCTTCGATTTACAGTTAAGTCGCCATCAAATACTCAAATCGCAGGAGTAAAAAGGACCGTAACTTCTCCTTAATTCTACAGTAAGCGCTTATTCTGGAGTAAGTTGCTTATCTTATCGAATTTCTTTTTCATCAAAGGCTCGGTTCCTTTGATGGGCAGACATCCAGGTTTGTATGTTATAAACTTTTCAGTTCAAAAGACCACAATATCATGTGTTAAACATTTATACAGACAAGAGAGAGTTTCTTAGCCAAAAAATGCTCAATGCAAGACCACTCGGTCATATTGCCTTTGCAAATGATTCTTATCAAACTTTTAATGACAGTTTATAAGAATGCCAGGTGACAAAAACTTATACCTGTCTAATATTAACACAGTAACTTTAACTGAAGTCGCTGACAGTCTGCTACAGTTTCTAAACTACTGCTTCTGAACTGCAGTTTCTGAAGTCTGAACTGATGTTTCTGGAGTCTGAACGGCAGTCAGTGAACTAGTAGCTGCTACTGCAATTCCTGCTTGTCACTAATTCCTGCAAAGCCACACTGGCCCTGGTAATTCCCCTGTCGGCCCATCAGCCAACCTCCTGTGAACTAATGGTGATCTAGTGGACACAGTGATGGCCTGGGTGACACTTGGTCCTGCCCTCCAACCCTGGCCATGCTCCCTTGGCTTGTACATGGAATGCAGTGCCCTCGCCAGTTCCTCTTCAAATGCCTTATGCAGGAAGGGTGAGAGGCTCCACTGTATGAGTTAAAGGCATGGATTTTATATTGGGCGAACACTGTATATTTTCAGCAGACTGAAACAGTTACACCCTTTTCAGCTTTTTCTCAAGCATTAGCATTTACATTGTGATAATTCTATGAGAGGTGTCCTTCCCAATACCTATAATAATAAAAAGAAATAAACTTTGAATACTGTAAACTATGTATGGAAAAATAGGTAAATCTGAATCTATCCAAAGATGAGACCTGACAAAACTGCTATCGTTCAATTGACAGAACCGTTGCCAGTAACAGAACCTTCAAAAGAATCAGAATTAAATTCTGATCAGTGTTTTTTTTTTTCAGGAAATGCAGTATTTGAAAAGGTATCTTGCTCAGAATGTGTCCTTGTCGTGGGTTATCAGTTCTGTTCCTTTACCTTGAATTCAATCCAAGATTTCAGCAGGGAACATTCGCTGCAGTTCCATACACCCTGAGAAAAAAAAAGAATATTTCTGCATGAGCCTGAGTGATCAATTCCCAGGGCTCGCTTAAACCCCAATTTCCACCCCTTCCTTCTTTCTCCTTTCCTAATCCAGGTCCTTATGTCCATATGAACAAGAACAGATCATGATAACATCCATGCAAGAGGACCTTGGGTGAGCTCTGAGAACCTGAAGACCAAGGGCCAGGTCCACCCTGTTGTGTCATTGCCATGGCTGTGAGGCCCTCATAGGGCACCTAGGACCTCCTAAGGCCCCCTCTGACATGTCATTCTGGAATCAACCCTCTTGTTTCTGGGTCATGCTTTCCTTTCGAATCAAAGTCCGTGCACAAGATTCCGTAATCCGGTTTGTCAAAAGGACCGGAGAGCACAGAACAACGCGGCATAACGTGCATAAGGCTGTTGCTTCAGGTTACTTCAAGCAAGCTGGGATTGGAGACATGCTGTAATTCTAGGTGATGGCAAAAATAATCTGAGAAAAACTGGTCAGGAATTCTCAATTCAGGGTACCGGTGAATCATTCAATAATATTTAAAAACACGACAAGAAGAGCTGTGGTTAAGAAACAATGAAAAAAGGTTCTATGCGTTTCTCCAAGGCAAGGAAAAGACCCAGCCCCAAAGGTTTTGATGACATAATTATTTCGGATGGACATTCTTCGGAGACTGAAGGCTTGTATTGTGACAAACCTTCCATTTCCGATTTTTCGAGTCTCACTAGTTACCGGAGTGTCGCTCTGAGGATACTTTTGGAAATATTTGAGCTCGCAGTGAAAGTGCATTACTGGAAGCATCAGAAATGTATCCATGAGACAAGTTAGAGCTGCTGCTCTTCCTTGACCTTGGGCTTCAAACTTGCAGACCCAGCTGGCTTCAGTTTCACATCTGGTCATGCGTCATGAACTGGTCCATTTTGCGTTACGGGTCAAAAATTTCCCATTTTTCAGTTTTGTGATATTTTATCAAACAAACATAACACTACTCAGTGCTTCAAACAGAACTTCATTATCTTTTATACTTTCCGAGATATAGACACTTTTGTAGCTATCACTCCCATTGAATATATGAAGATTTTTGATTTTTGAAAGGGCTTTTCTCGAAATTGAGACTTTTTACCAAAACACCTGCAACTTTCTTATTACTTAACCAATTTCAATGAGGTTTCTTGCGAAATGTTCATAAGAAGTTGCTTGAAGCAAGCATATCAACATATATTGCATAAACCAAATTTGTCTACATGAAATCCTCACTGCAAAACTGCACTTTTTCACTTAAAAAAATCTTGAATCTAACCTGCTACTTCAGTACTTGTGTTTCTGAGTGAAAATCGCCAAAAAACTTTAAGAAAAAATACATTTCCTTTACCCTGAACATGTTCTGGACATCCTAATATGAGTAGCTCATCACACATATGACAAATTGACATAAGTATTCTTCTGGGAGACAGATTTGGTCAGTGGATCAACTGATGACAGTGGTTGGGGATTGGTATTCATAAGATGGTTAGATATAGATTCAGATGATAGATTTCATATGTTCAAGGTATTCATATCACAATTAACCATTGCACAAATCACGGGTGGTCACAGGCACTTTTTGAGTATACTTGTACATAGCTGTTTATGATGTTTATGTTTAAAATGTTAATGTTTATGATATTTATGGTATGTGAGTATATATATATATATATATGTCTTGTGTTCCCTTATGCCTAGTCCTAGCCTAACCAAAATCTGTCGTTCTAGGTTAGGGCCAAGTGTCTATTTTAACCAAATTTTCACGTTTTCTATTAATCTTGGATGTATGTAAATGATTATGTTTCAATTTTATATTTATTACACATGATAGTTCAAATCAAATGTTTCATTTTAGTTTGTGGTCATACATGATGGTGCTTTTTAACTGCAGTGTTACCATTATTTTATGAAAATAATATTTTTTCATTCTCTTTGATGTGTTTATAGTCACTATCCCTCTCTTTTTGTATATATATCTTCTTTGTTTCTTTATAGTTATTTTTTACCATCATCACACATGTATCTTGTTGATATTTCGTTGTGAATAAAATAATATATATATATATATATATATGTGCAGCCCCTCTAAGGCCTGTTCTGGTCACTCACACGGTTTTTTAGATGAGATAGAAGAGAGGATGTGACTCTGCAACATGTTGCAAATCTACCTCCATATGAGGGATCTTTTACTTGCCCAGCAAATACTCTGATACAAGGAGCCTCAAATTTACACCTCATCTGATTACCCGCAAGCTGGGATTTTGCTCCTAACCAAGATTAAAATGGTTTAGTTTCATCAAACCCATCATTTTGCTATGTGCTCCATCTAGATTAATGCTGGATTTGTGAGGACAATTTTATGTGGGAAGTGCACACAAATCCCCAAATAAGATATCTCAATAGTGCACATTAACTAAAATAGCTATCTGGCAAAATAAAATATGAGCAGGATAATGCAGAGAGGCTGATTTCTTCGTTTCATAATATCGCCAATCCGACTCCGCCAATCCGACTCCGGCTCCACCCCTGAAACTTCCTGACATGCTACCACTTTGTCATGAATAACTTTTTAATGGGTAAAGTTTTTTTGAAACCGATAACGGTTATGTAAACTAGAGAATATTTGCTTTCCAATAATATCAAATATATTAAAGATATCATTTTAGACGTAGTAGCAAAGTTCTATAGAAAATTTTGTTTTTAAAATTCTTGTAACGGCTCCACCCTTTCAGTGGACCAGTTCATGACGCATGACCATCTTAAGGTGTCGATTTAATTTTCACCTAGAAGCAGCATTACCACCATCAACAGCAGCACCGTCAGTTCCAGAGCATCAACAGTAAGAGCAGAAATATCTTGGAACAGATAGCTCAGAACAAAATGCACTACACTGGTAGTTACCAGATTTGGTTTATATGTGATTATTTTCCAATGTAGTGGCATTGGACAAAAAACAGGAATTGTGGTATAATGAATTAATATTGCTGGATTACAGTGCCTTCATGCAAATACTCAGTCAATAAATTTAGTTATTCAGGGTTGACTCTAAAATATGATATTAAGCATGACAAACAAAGAGATTACTGTAATATGGGGTGAATTGGGACAGAATTGGCCGTTTTTCTGTCATAGTATGAACAAAATTAAACTTAGAAATCAAACTATGGTGTCAATTATGTCCAAGCACAAGGTCTTAGTATCCCAAAGAGTTCACTTTCCGCAGTACAGAGGTTAAGGTACTGCAGCTCCTTACTGCCTGCAGTTAGAAGTATGAAACTGCACCGAAGTATGTTCTGGTATGTCTACTATAAATGTGCCAAAAATCAATTTCCTGAGTTAAAGGGAAGTAGTTGTTTGTTGAAGAAATAAATGTTTCCCTAGTCTGTCCCGATTCACCCCAGTGTCCCGATTCATCCCATATTACGGTACTTTATCTTGAGGAATAATTTGCAATCTTACGTTATTAATATGGGTTGTAACACCAATAGAAGTTCCATCAGTCGACAAAATAAAAAAGAGCAAATTGTCATTTTCAGCAATATCAACAGCATAAGCAAAACCAACAGAAGAGCCAGCAACAGCAGTAACAGCAGCCTCAGCCTCCCTTATGTCCGCATCTTAGCATCAATCACAATCGGCTGATGGGCCATAAATTCATCTCTGCTTCACCTGGAGCTTTTCCACATCTCAATGTAGTTTTTCAGCTAATCTAATATCTACAAAGCAGAGTGGATTAGAAACTGGCATGTTTTGGGTCATTCAGAAAGGAAAATCAAAATGAAGCTTGGAGATTTTCATTCCAATAAAACGATGATTGATTTGTCAAAGTTTTCCTTTTACACAACGAGGCTAAAAAGACACAGGGGGATAAATTACCCCGGGGGAGATTAGTGGTGGGGGTAAACAATTGAGATAGCTAATCAGCCCCCGAGATACCAGTCAGTATGGCTATTTAATGGTGGGAGCTGCTAGTTTGAAAAGACAAAAAGTCAAAATCAACAAAAATTTTCAAATTACAGACTTTCAAGGCCAGCGACAGTCTATATTATCAAGGTCAAAAGTTTGCTACAGTAAAACTCATTAAGTAGTAAGCATCACAGATAGATTCAAATTGAAATTAAGTGCACTGCCTACTAATAACATGTTCAAATCGTTCAGGGGTCACTGGATTATGAGATATAGCCATGCTAGTATACATGTTTTTTTTTTCTGGTCAGGATTCGACAACCATCATGGAACATGAGAGCATTATGTGAGGAGTCATTTATTCACTGTCATAATTCCTCTGCTCGAATGTCCAAGTAAAAGTTTTTAAAACTGACAAAAATCCAAATTATATGTGTTGCAAACAATGTGCTAGATGGGAATGTGCTTCCAGTCACACCACAGATACAATGTTATTTAGCAGTCTTCACAACACATATATATTTCAAGCAGGGAGCACTCGATTTGCTGACTCGGTCTGAAGGAGTGAGCCTGTGACACTTTTCTTTTCACTCTGCATTAAGTAGCAGTCTGCTAAGATCCCTGATCAATCTGAGTTCTGTCTGGCGGCTCTCTTGCCTTCACCTACTCCTCTCTTTCTCTATTTCGCTTCTTTTTTTTTTCGCTTCTATTTTCCTTCTTTTTTGCTTCTATGTTTGTTCTTTTTCTCAATTTCGCTCTGCTTTAGATCCTTTATAGGTTGATAAAATGGAGGTATATACAATATTATAGGCCTACACTTACTGCCTACTACTGAGTGCAATGTCAGTTTTTATGCAAAGCGTCCTCGATGACTGATATTGCACTCGGGCTATACAGTCGTGCAATAAAAGTAATTTCGCTGCCATAAAAACCCATATTGCACTCGGTAGTGTGCAATAACCGAATAATATTGCACAGTGCAGCCTCTAAGTGGTGGGGGTAAACAATTGAGATAGCTAATCAGCCCCCGAGATACCAGTCAGTATGGCTATTTAATGGTGGGAGCTGCTAGTTTGAAAAGACAAAAAGTCAAAATCAACAAAAATTTTCAAATTACAGACTTTCAAGGCCAGCGACAGTCTATATTATCAAGGTCAAAAGTTTGCTACAGTAAAACTCATTAAGTAGTAAGCATCACAGATAGATTCAAATTGAAATTAAGTGCACTGCCTACTAATAACATGTTCAAATCGTTCAGGGGTCACTGGATTATGAGATATAGCCATGCTAGTATACATGTTTTTTTTTTCTGGTCAGGATTCGACAACCATCATGGAACATGAGAGCATTATGTGAGGAGTCATTTATTCACTGTCATAATTCCTCTGCTCGAATGTCCAAGTAAAAGTTTTTAAAACTGACAAAAATCCAAATTATATGTGTTGCAAACAATGTGCTAGATGGGAATGTGCTTCCAGTCACACCACAGATACAATGTTATTTAGCAGTCTTCACAACACATATATATTTCAAGCAGGGAGCACTCGATTTGCTGACTCGGTCTGAAGGAGTGGGCCTGTGACACTTTTCTTTTCACTCTGCATTAAGTAGCAGTCTGCTAAGATCCCTGATCAATCTGAGTTCTGTCTGGCGGCTCTCTTGCCTTCACCTACTCCTCTCTTTCTCTATTTCGCTTCTTATTTTTTCGCTTCTATTTTCCTTCTTTTTTGCTTCTATGTTTGTTCTTTTTCTCAATTTCGCTCTGCTTTAGATCCTTTATAGGTTGATAAAATGGAGGTATATACAATATTATAGGCCTACACTTACTGCCTACTACTGAGTGCAATGTCAGTTTTTATGCAAAGCGTCCTCGATGACTGATATTGCACTCGGGCTATACAGTCGTGCAATAAAAGTAATTTCGCTGCCATAAAAACCCATATTGCACTCGGTAGTGTGCAATAACCGAATAATATTGCACAGTGCAGCCTCTAAGGCAAGTTCTTCACAAAGGTGGTTGGTGTAATGAAAGAGGGAAGTTCTCAACATGAACTTTCTTCCATGTATGCATGGGTCCCCTTCCCAGCGTTATATATAGTCACCAACAGGTACAAGGGACAGCAATGCAGCATCTCATCCTTACAAAAGCAAATAGGTTTATTTTATCATAGATTTATATTGATAGGAAATTGTCCCAATCTGGAATCCCACCCATGACCTTCAGCACCCCGATGAGAGAATCAACAACTTTGCTCCCAAGCAGCAATCGGCATAATGTTATAATACTATTTTTGTCACACCTTTGTATAAAGCTAGTCTTTCTCCCATTTACTTTGTGGTATTTTACTAATTCTCCCCATATTTGTTCATTTTCTGTTAACTTCTTTGTACCATTTTTTAAAAATTGTTTCCTCCCTATCTCCTCAATCTTTGTCATGTCACCTTTCTTTTTCTTATCTGTAATGATTTCTGACCTTCTTTATCTCCTCACCTAATTTGCCCTTTCCTATCTATCCTTCTTTATTTCCTAATATTCTTTCTCCATTTGCAATCTTCCACATTTTTATCCTCATCCCATTTCTCAAATTTCCATTTCCTTCTGTTCGGTTCTGCGTGTAACTGTCTATATGTCTGTCTTTTTCTCCTGTTCTGCCCTGTCCTGTCTCCTATCTCATGTCTCATATCTCCTGTCTCCTATCTCCTTTCTCCTGTCTCCTGTCTCCTATATCCTGTTTCCTATCTCCTACCTCATTTTCTCCAATCCTCTGTCTCCCATCTCCTGCCTCCTTTCTCCTATCTCCTCATTTCCCATCTCCTGTCTCCTATATCCTATCTCCTATCTCCTATCTTCTATCTCCTATCTTCTATCTCCTATCTTCTATCTCCTATCTTCTATCTCCTATCTTCTATCTCCTGTCTCCTATCTCCTGCCCTGTCCTGTCACCCCCTGTCCTCTCCTACCCTGTCCTCTTCTCTTCCTTATTTCCCCATTTGCCTCTCTTTCTGCATACCACAAGATGCTGTCTCCAACCAGCAAGGTCAGACACCCTCTTAACCATAAGACAGTGTCCTTGGGTCCCCCACTTGGAGATTCTTCATTTCCATATTGGTCTGGATCCACACTCTAGATTCTAGCATTTAACAGCAAAAATGCGACCACATTTAGATATGAGGCAGTGTCTGTCCTCACACCATATTGTCCTTAAGACAGTGTCCTCTGAAATAGTTTCCTTACATAATATATTATGGGCTGCCATAGCATATATTATGGCTGCCATATCAAAATGGAATTAAGAATACATTCCATTCACAATCCCAGATTTTGCAGAATCTCAGCCTGAATTGTGTTTGGCAGGTCTATCCTTACTTATTTAGACCAATGGACAGTGTGACGAAAGTCAACTCATCTGACCTGAGGATAAGGAGACTACATAATAATCTTGGATCCTGCCATACATTTTAAAATATAAAGTGTGTATATTTTAGACATTTTGCAAACAGTATCAAGAAGACATGCTGTTGTGTAGAAAGTAAAATTCACAGTCTCTCAGACCAAAGAACTGCCACTAAAAGTAGGAAAAGTGAAAGACAAAAAAAAAAGAGGGAAAAAATCTTCTGAAAAAGAAAGATATAACAAAGAGAAAAGCAGGAAAGAAACATGCAAAAGTGATACTTTTGATGGACCATCATAACTCGTTCAAGATCTTACAAGTCATTAGTGTAGGAAACAAATGAAGCTAGCATTTCTCTAATGAGAGCCAGGGGAGGAAGAGATCAACAAACCAAGGTCCCCTTAATTGGACAAGTTGCCATATGGCTAAAAAGGCATAACTGCCAAAAAGAGGATTAAGTCAAATACTCGACAAAATACTAGGCTAAATACTTTGCTGAAATCTCAACTTTTTGTCTAGCGTGATTTTGTGGAGAGGAGAGGAAAAGGAGGGCAAGTCAGGAAATGGGAGGAAAGGAGAGGAATGGGAGGAAATGAGAGAAAGTGGAGGAAAGGGGATGGAAGGGTTGGGAAGAGAGGGAAGGGGAGGAAAGGGAGGGAAGGGGAGGAAAGGGAGGGAAGGGGAGGAAAGAGAGGGACGGGGAGGAAAAGGAGGAAAGGGAGGGACGGGGAGGAAAGGGAGGACAAGGAAGGACAAGGGAAAAAAGGGAGGAAATGGGAGAAGTATGGAATTGAGGAGAGGGAATTGAGTAGATGGAAAGGAAGGAGATGGGAAGGGAAGGGAAGGGAAGGGAAGAGAAGAGAAGAGAAGAGAAGAGAAGAGAAGAGAAGAGAAGAGAAGAGAAGAGAAGAGAAGAGAAGAGAAGAGAAGAGAAGAGAAGAGAAGGGAAGGAAAGGGAAGGGAAGGGAATGGGGAGGAGAAGAGACGAGATGAGATGAGATGCCACAAGAACATGTTATGAAGACACATGACCAAAGAGAGGAGATGACCATTTGTGGTGAGCATATGAAGGGAGGTGGTTTGGTGAGAGCAGACAAAAGGACACAAGACAATGAGATGAGAATAGGAGACAGGAAGACACCAGGAAAACAAAACACAACAATTGAGAAACTTTGCTTCAGATAATTAAACGAACAATTACAAAGGAAAAAACTTTATGTAAATGCACTCTCAGTATGCATGTCAGCCAAAAGGGAACAATTAAAAGCCTACTGTTCATTTATTCTTATAATAATTTTTCCTTCTTTGGATAACAAATACTCTCTTAGCATTTCGTGTTTAGCTAATCATAAAGATGTTGATAGCATTTTATGGTGGATCAAATAATATGACATCACGCATGTGAGCCGCCTAATGCTTTCATATATTCTACAGACTTTGGCTTTTTCTCTCCGCATATTGCATGTGTATCATATTATAGCTAATAAACGAAGTGAAAAAGTTTTTAGCTGATACAAATATTACCCGCTGACAAGTCACAGTACATGACATTGTGTATTGTGTAATGTAATGTCGTTGTTGAAATCTATACAAGTCATGTACATGTCAAAATTAATAAGTGAAGTATGACGTGTTGGAAGTCAGATGTGACTGCCATTTTCCTTATGCATATAAAAAACCACAAGTTGACATGAGACGCCATGCAGTCACATCGCTCCAACAGATATCAATTTTTTTATTCTATTGACAGGTAAAGAAATGCAGATCTCAACAAAACATAACACGAAAAGGAGAAATAGAGAGAAATGAAGATATGATGAATATGAATTATATGTCTATTCCATTTAACGATATTTTTGAAACTCTGGAATAGGAATGTACTGAAGTGACATGATAAATCTAAAGCTGAATCTTACATTTAATTGCACAGGTTAGGTTTTAGCAGTCTCAGAGAATCGTTTGTTTAAGAGGATAGAATTAACTGTCAACAATAAATTTAGGTCATGACATGTGCGCACTTGTGATTGTATCAAAGATATGTATTTCTCTAACAAAATATATTAAGCAGATGTAATGCTTGTCAATAATTCATCACATCTATACCACAGTTGCCACACATGTATATCTATGGGGCTTGTTATATCACATAGATAATTCATAGAGAAAATATGGAGAGACTGGCAGAATAATAAAAATATATGAAAGGACAGAATCTCAGGTGTCTTAATGGGAAAATACCTGGAGACAGGGAGTCCCCTTGTAGCTTTTGAGAGGCGCCACAGTGGCATGCTGTAACTGTAGACAGGCCAGCAAGAGCTGGAAAAGAGCTCATTGCACGTTTAACATGAAAATATTTTGTTTGATGTCCTTTTTCCAATGCACCTTGCATCATCCTATCTTGCGGCCTGGTTCATATTTCATGCCCATCGACCTTTTATAACGCCGTTTGCAATGCTTTTTTGCATCGAATTTTGCCATGGCGGATAATACGAAAATAAAGCACAGCTCTCGACATCCGGGCATTGCATTGAGGGCGTGTGGTAACCATAGAAACTGGCACCATCCTTGCAACGGATTGGACAGAATGGTTATTGAGGGCACCTTCATGTCAGATTTGGTAATGTGTCTTGGTTTTTCGGGTGGATGTCCAGATTTTAGGTTTGGCGTCCAGATTTCATAGGTTTGGTAGCTTGGTTGTGATCTTACATTAAGTTGCCTGTTTAAGGGACAACGTAAGACAGCAATACTTGTTGTCTGTGGTACTTTGAGAGAAATGTCTTTCCTTTTCTCTGTAATAAAACCTTTGTGCTAAAGGACTAATGCACGAATCCTAATTAAGCCTTGAGGGGGTACTACAGGGAGTATCATCAACTCAAAGGTAGAATTAGATGGTTATTGGAGCTGCATCGACTGGACTATAGGCAGACACAAGCTTAGCAGAGCAAAAGCAAGCAGACACAAGTAATAGCTGGCTGCCGAATGAAGCAGAAAAGGGGAATATAAAGCTCTGGGCGGGCGGGGGGGGGGCTTTTAAGGGGGCTCCAAAGCTCCGGGGACAGGTCATCGGGTGACCAGTGCGTGTGCTGTACAGCAGCCTCTGATACATGAAGCCACTCCTCTGATGTACCTGCCAAGCCCTGTCTTGACCCCCTCCATGGGATTTGACCCCCTTCATAGGGCCTGACCCCTTTAAGGGTCGCCTAGTGCTGCCTGCAGGCTTGCACCTGCCTCCCCAAAGAAGCTGCAGCATCTAGTTGCTGTCCTCTTGGCCTGCTGACAGGCTGCCTGACCAGCTCTCATCTACTAACTACCTTTCTGATAGCTTTTCTAGCTGCGTTGTTGGCTGCCTTTCTGGACTTTTTTCTGTTCTCCGACTCTTTTTATAACAGCCTTTACGACTACCCGGACTTCTGTATTTCTATCTATCTGTCTTTCTGGCTACATTTCTGATCACCAGGCATACCTTTCCGGGCGCCTTTCTGACTACCTTCCTGATGATTTCTGAAGGCTTTTTAATCACTCGTCTGATTGTTTTTTATACCTACCCTTTTGACACCCGTATACTACATTCCTTGCTGCTTCCCTGATTGTGGTTTACATCCTTGTTTTGTAATTGCCTTTTCATTTTAAAATTGTCTAATTTCTTTCAAAACTAAATTTCAGCTAGAATTTCTGATTATCTCTGAGGCTAAATATTTTTCAAGCTTAACTTTAGAGATGGAATACTGACTGCCTTTCTGACTTGATTTGAATCTTTTTCTGTCTGCCTTTAGTGCTTGCTGGTTGCATGGTAGCCTGAGGCAGCAGCTTTTAACTAGAGATCTTAGCTTTTCTAGAACGGCTGGTCCTCTTTATTCCTCTTATCATTTCTTTTTAATATGTTTCCTCCTCTTGTATTCTTTTTCACTTGAATCGTTCGGTTTTTGTTTGACTTGTTTATTGCAAGTACAGAGTATTTAAAAGGTTGTTTGTCACACTTAAATATGTGCTGCCGCTGATGCTTCTGATGACGCACTTGTTTTTGATGTTGTGGTCAGATGTTGTTGACACTGATACTGTGTGGTTTTTCATGCGGTTTATGCTGTAGACAGTGCTAATGTATTGTGGTTTCGATGTTGTTTTGCCCGCTTATGATGTTGAAGTTGTTCATGGTGAATAAGACATTTATTATTCTATTGTAGATGTTGCAGGTGATTCCATTGACAATGCAAATGATTTCTGAAGTATTATACTCTGCTGACGCTATTGATTATGTAAATGATGTAGACATTTGTAATGCTGTTGATAATGTGGATGATTTTTACTGTTGATTTTGAATGTTGTTAATAATGTCAATGATTGTACTGTTGCATTGCTTATTCTGTTGTCAATGTCAATGATTATACTGTGACATTGCTAATGCTGTTGATAATGTCCATGAATGTACTGTAAACATTATTAATGCTGTTGGTAATGTCAATGATTGTACTGTGACACTGCTAACGCTGTTGATAATGTCAATGATTGTACTGTAACATTGCTAATGCTGTTGATAATGTCAGTGATTATTCTGTGACATTGTTAATTTTTGCATTGTGGGCCGAACAATTGATACGAGAGGAGCTTCATTAGATGCTGTTGCTAATACTGCTAATGCTGACAGTTTCATTATGACACTTCCGGTACTAATACCGCATCTCTTTATCATTCATTCTAGTTCAGCATAATTACATGGTGGCACTTAGGTTAGTGGTGAAAGACACTAATGCCAACAATACATGACAATCTATCCTGCATTAGAGAGCTACATTACAACCAGCTCCATCCAAAAAAACTTACGTCATTAAACCACACTAAAGCTCTTGTGAATTTAAAATAGGACAAAGTACATCGATTTGAACTGAGCCAGGCCACCTGTTGTTGTCCATGCTTTGTCAATAGGAGGTCTTGCTGCATCTTGTTTTAGAGGTTTGTGCAAAGGAATATCAAGTTTAGATGACAAAGAGGCTGAAATGAGGAGAATTGTGTTACTGAGGATGATGGTTCTGTGAATCTGTATTTGATCAATACTATTATTAGAACATAGGAGATTGAGGACAGAGGAAAGTGCACATGGGTTTAGGAAATGAAAGAGGTTATATAAAGAATTTATAAAGTAAACATTGTGTCTTATCTATCTTATCTTATTCTTCTTTAATAGAGAAATTAGAATAATGGCACCAGGAATGAGAAAATACAACTGAAATCAGAGCAAATGTCAGAATGGACTTGAAGGTTTGAGGATATTTCTGGAATTTAAAACTGCATGAGCGTGATAAAGAAATCAAAATAAAATTTACAAGAGAGAAAAATCTGGAAGATGATTCAGTAAAAGCGGACAGGAGAGAATTAGGTTACAGATTAGAAATTATAACTCCGGAATAGACCAATGATGAGAAAGGAGCTGTTTATAAAAAGGCAATTCTGGAATAAGAATAAAATTTAGAAAACTAGACTAAG
This sequence comes from Platynereis dumerilii, assembly GCA_026936325.1. NCBI lineage: Eukaryota > Metazoa > Annelida > Polychaeta > Phyllodocida > Nereididae > Platynereis > Platynereis dumerilii. Next base: position 2,574,142 of record JAPTHN010000028.1, read on the forward strand.
AATCATGTAGCCATTTTAAACAAACTATTTATGAGATAATTGCTTCTGATATAGACTATATGAATGTACTATATTTTTGAAAATACAAAAAATCTAATCTAACACAAGAAAGGTCAAGACTACTTAACCTGGATTTCTAGATGTAAACAAAGAATGAATCAACAGGTGGAAAAATTAGACAAATGATGAATGAGCAGATACCTTTATTTAGATTGAATAATGACATTCAGAGAGAACCAGAAACAAACCAGAAGAATCCTGACAAACGGCGAATACCAGGGAAATCAGATGTCTAGAATTACTGGAATCATGAAAATCACTAGAAATCGGATAAAATCAGGGAGGGAGAATTGTTGAGAATCAGTGACAGAAAGAGAATCTGTTTGCATGGCCAACTGCCTATTAAGTGCGATTTAATAGGAGCCAGCAAAGGATTGAGCAATTAGTTGACACGATTTAAGCCAAGGTAATCTTCAGAAGTTGGGGATTGCCATTTAAATCTTTCATCTGAGGCAGAAGTAGCAGACAGGGAGCTGACAGAGAGGGCTTACCAGGCACAGAGCTCACAAGGCCTACAAGTAGGCACACGGGTCTAATAGACACACAGCAAAGACACAAGAGAAATTTCCACCTGTTGCATTACGTGTGAAATATACTCATTATGCACAGAACTTGGGGAGTAGTTGTAAATTTTTTGCCAAGATGCATAATTTTCAATAGATACAGAGCTGAACAGTAATACTTCAGCAGATACTGAGTCAGAAGACACAAGGTATAGATAGGTATACATGTCAGTTCTTATAAAAGCTCAGTAGCACACTGATTAGGGTGAGCTCAACGTGTCCATGGAAGACACAAAGCTCAGGTACACTGTTCAGGAATTGACACAAAAGCATAAAACTCAAGAAAAAGAGACTAACTCCACATAATAGGGACAAAGCTCAGTGGCAGCCACCGAGCAAAGTCGCAGTTATATCTCAGTAGTTGGTATAAACTCAGCAGGAACTAGGTTGGTAGGCTACATCACTGAGTTCAGGCACAGTACTGAGTCAGTACACACGAAGTAGAAAGACACAAAGGTCACGAGGAACCACAAAGCTTCATGGGAGCCAACGAACTTCGTAGTAGATATCTCGGCAGTGGGCATAAACTCAGCAGGAACTAGGTCGGTAGGCAACATCAAGTAGAGCTGAGTTGAGGAGCAGAACTGAGTCAGAACACACAAGGTAGAAAAGACACAAAGGTCACGAGGAACCACAAAAGCGCAGAAGGAGCACAGAAGCCACAGAGCTGCTCGGTAAGCAAACTTGAGCAGTGAACAACGTCATAGAAGCCTGGAAGAGGAGACGTGCAAAATTGATGACTCCTGTCAGAAGTCTTCAGCCGCAAGATGGCTGTTCGCCTTGAAACTTTGTCACATTTATTCCTGGCCCTACTGTCAGTTGAAGGAAATGGATTACACTCGGTAATTGGTAAATTCCACTTGATCCTAACATGAATCACCCATCAAGGCTGTGGGTTCCTCAACTCGTAAGGGATTCTTATGTGGCATATCTGTCAGTGCCATGTAAGCTGACAGCATGTCTACATCTAATTCATGGCTGGCTTCAACAGCTACCCACATGCCATTCATGGCAGTACTGAAGTAGCACTGAAGCAACAGATGAAGGAATGATGTAGCATTATCAAAAACAGAATGAGCTATAAAGATAGAATTGACATTAAGAAGTTACTATGTGGTTCAAAGTAGACAGCAGGCACATTCCAATCTTATATATATAGTTTACGTCCAAAGCATTAAATTATGGAATTTTAAGGCACCATCAGTGAAAACCACAAAGAAGTTGACTTTACCTTCCCTTTTCACACCTAAGATAAGTACAGAGGCACTGATATCAAAAGTACCAAAGTGAAATTCAAACAGGACAAGTAAAGACTACAGATATCAGTGGGGCAGGACAGGTAGGGACTAAAGGTACATTTTGTATCAGTGGGCTGCACTTCTTGTGCCACTGGATACAACTTTCATGTTGAAATTGACAGTAAATGTAGTTACATTTTAGGCCATTCACCAACAGCAGTACCACAGAGATAGGTATTACCATTTCCCTGTCGGAGGCAAATATCTAAAAAGCTAAAATCAAACTTCATAGACACATCAACCGTATCCACAACATCAACATCTCCTAGGGCATCAACAGCAAAAGCATCAAAGTACAACAGCAGCATCAACCTTGCCCCGCTGTGCGTGTTAAGTACCTTTCCATAAATCGTCTTGAACATCTTCGAAAGATGACAAATGCCATTTTACAACGCAGCATTCGAATCTGTTCACAGTGATTCATTTTGTGATTGTGGATGCAATGTCTTAAAGACTGCTGGGGGCTGTTTCTTGTGTGGTGATGTTGAGAAAGATGTATATGTACAGTGGAGGTAGGGAGCCTCAGGATACACTGTGAAATATGGTTGTTGTGCAATGCATTTTGTAAGTTGTAGGATTTTTCTTTAATCTGAAGCAGACAAGTGAATCAAGTTTATAATTTGTGAAGGTAAATGAAAGAGCTTTACATCCTATATCATAGCACTGATGAGACATAACAGGACAGACAAGGACTATAATAATTGGTGTGGTGCACTTATGACATGGATTACAGGATGAAACATCTGTCTTACCAGGAGTGAAGGACTTCCGATCCAACCCAGCATGCCATACCTCTGGCTATGGCAATTCAATGCCATTCCACACATTTACCATAATAGTATGAGGAGGCACAGCAGTAGTGTAGTATTCAGTGTACAAATGTCTTCCGTACATACTGTCAACTCAAATTCGACCTTAGTCTATGGTATTCGCTGTATAAAAATTCGTGTTGAGATTTACAATAATAATTGCCTTGCAACACATCCTTGTAACATTCACTCGGGCAGTATTACAGTTTTTTGCCTATCCACAGGAGAGCTACATTCGTAAACATTCTGCAAGCATTTGCAAGCTTCTTGCCTATGCGGATATTGGCTTTACATACACAATAATTAACAGCCATTAAAGGATCAAAGAACCTAGCAACTACCCTAAAGCTAAAACACAGAGGTGCAATTAGAACTACAGGAGAGAGCACGGTTATTTTGTGGAGAGTAAAAAAACAACCCTCTCCTCTTCTCTTTCCATAATGCATTTCGTTGCATTACAAATTGCATTACAACTTGCATTACAAGTGCATTAGAGAATTCAGAGTGGCGAAATGATGCAAAATTAAGCCGCTGGACCTGAGATTTCAGCGGGGATCCAGGTTGTAAACTTTGTGATCTTTTAGCGATTTTCAATTCGCTTTTGGAAGTGCTTAAGCAAAATTTAGGTCCTGGATGCTGGTAGACGGTGAGAATTATGAAGGGAATTGAAGAAAAGGCACTGTGAGACTATTGAGGCAAGATGTTTTGATGGAAAATTGGGAAGGGATATACAATTTACGTAGATGGTTTTCTGAGGTTTTGTGGGAAATCAGTCTCCCGTAAAAACATGTGTTACTTGTATGCGATGAGTGACCACTTTCCTCCTGTGCGAAAATTGTATTTTTAGAAAACATTCCAAAAGGCAAGACCGCATCTCTGTAAAACACCGTTTCAAGAACTTAGATTCTGGCTGAAGGAGCGATGCTACAATGTAGACAATAGGCAATAGATCAATTTATTTTACTTTGGTATTTGAATACAGAAAACTTTAGTTTGAGGACTCGCATAGTTTATTACCGACAGAGAGAGCGCATTTTGCTTCGATACTTTTTTTAGTTTTGGTGGACGATTTAAAGGTATTTGAAATAGAGAGTATATCTTTTCCTAAATAACACCGTACAAAGTAGAAAAAATGTAGAAAATTAGCTTGCACTCGATTTTGGGACCAGATGACAGAATTAGACAGGATTACAACCAGAACAGATTTGCTCTGCAGATGTGAAAGTTGGAATATCGCATGCAGACGGGGATGGGCGTCAGAATAGCCCTCAATAGTAGCCGATGGGAGCAGGCAGGTTGTCTTTCATCACATCCAACAGGCTACTATTATTTTTGAAACATTAGAAGCAGCCTGTTAGGCTTGAAACAATAGAACCACCTGGGTCCTGCTGTGTCCCCTCCTCTTTTCCCTATGCCTGTCCAATAGCAATAAACTAGATTCTCTCAGTGGTGCCCTGGTAGAACTCAACCACATCACACACAGTAAATGCATATAGAATTGATATGTTGCAAGTGCATTGCCTGCGACGAGGAACCCCTACCAACATCGAGATATGAAGAGTCCGTTGCAGGCATTTTTCTCCTTAAGATAATTTTCCTGTAACATTCCGTGTATGATTCACACAAGAAAGTGGCGCCCGATCCTTTAATTTGTAGGTTTTTTAATCCGGCACATTTGAACTGACAAGCGGCTAAATAGGACAGGTAAGGACCACCATAATGAGACAAGGTGAACTCTCAAAACAGGATGAAACATCCATGTAATTAGGGTTGCCCATGGTTTGAGACTTGAACTAGGATCTCTGAGGTTAGTATAATGAAGAGGTTTCTTATCGCAGGAATGTCTTTTGAAGCGCCTTCCTTCCATGCCGAACCACTCATCTTGCATAATTGTGGACAAGCACACTGGTTATTTATTACATTTGACAGGATATGCCAAAGAACAGTCTCAGATACTGTAATACATGGGCACCATCTGCGGCGCGATGACAATTTCCCACTGGATGACAAGCCTGCAACATACAGTCTTCGACATGCGACGCGCCCACTTAATATTGCTGTCCCACTTTCGCCTACTTTTGGGACCACTTTTACCGACAACTTCTTGGAAAGTTATATCTTTTCGTGTGTGGTGCTTTTGATAGACGGAAGCAAAAACCCGAGCCGCTAAATGTTGCCTTCTCCGGCAACGCCCTAATTACTAGCCATCCTGATCAGGCGACTTTTAGAAAACCAGCATTTACTACATACAGTAGTTGAACTTCTCGTTCTCTTGTTATCCTTTCTTTCCTAACAATGCTTTTCTACTTAACTTTTTGTTCTTACCTTGCCAAGTTCTACTCTTTGATTCAATGCAAATAGCCTTGTTAAAAAAGTAGCTTAATAACCTTAATGATCTATAAGCCTTGACAAGAAACATTCACATAGGACTTGAACAAGAGACCTGTACAAAAGATCTGAACTAGAGCAGAAACTTGAACAGGAAACTTGGAACTAGAGACTGAAGAGACCTGCACAAGAGACATAAAAAAGAGACCAAAGCAAGAGACCAAATCAAGAGACCTTAATAAGAGAGATCTGCTCAAGAGACATGGACAAGACCACGAAAAGTGACCTCAGGGAGAGACATGAACTGGATACCACAACAAAATATCTAAACTTGAAACCCAAAAGTTAACAGACCTGAATGGGAGACCTGAACGAGAGACCTGAATTAGATACCTGAATTAGAGACCTGAATTAGAGACCTGAATTAGAGACCTGAATTAGAGACCTCAGCAAGAGACATCAACCGCAAGAGACTTGCACAAGAGACTCGAACAAGATCTGCACTAGAGACTTACTCAGGAGCTGGTATACATCATCCAGAGCTTTTGCCTCGGCAACAACTGCAACCTCTATATCCTCTCTACGATTCTATGATTCCCTTAGGCCTGTCCAATCATAACTATCTTGTAATCAAGTTTTCCTCAGCAGACATCCTGCTCTCCTATCACTAACCTATTCTTAGTACTTCTACGAGCAGGAACAAGGTGCACTAGCCATGGATAGTCCCCGGGGCAGCCTAAATTACATCCCCACATACAGTACTGGATTTTGAAAGTGACTGACAGTAGCTATCTTGGATGATCTTGAGCTGATATGGCTCAACAGAGTCCAACGTATCCATACTTATTCAGTGTGAAAAAACAGTAGATAACTGATGATCAAAAAAGATTAGGCCAAGAGGGTGTTTTTATCATTGTGTGGAGAATCTATTACAGAATCCTGAGAGTGATGTTCACCTTTTTCGTGATACAAAAGGTCATTAAAAAGTTCAATATTCAAGTTGTAAATGCTTTCTCAAAACAACAGACACCTGGGATTGGATATATTCATAAAGGTATATATATATATTGTATAGACGAACCTTAAGATTGTTAATTTCCCACTATTACACATTCATCTTTTTCCGGTATTTTTAAAAACCCCTCCACCCTATGAAGTCTGAATAGCAATACATGTACATGTATATTTCTAGGAAATTTAATTGCCACAAAATATGAATACAGATACTACCATACACTCCATCCCAAAAGAATACAATGTCATATCCTTTCGCAACCTTCCTACCCCCCATCCACTCCTTCTACCCCCTCTCTCCTCCTCTCTTGCCTAAGATCAATATATCACACCAGACTCTCCAAGTCTCAAACTGTCCTTGTCCCCAGTGACTTAATGATCAGACTCAAGAAGGCAATAAATACCCCGGGCCCTCCTGCAGATGACTCCAGCTTTTAACTGCAACAATATAGACAACTAATTCAATTCCCAACCTACAATTAAATCAAAGTACCATACAAGCTGCACTCGTTGCTTGCTCGTGTACTTGCTGAGTTGCTGTGTAACCATGAGGACACCAAGATGTTTAGATGGCTATAGGAATACAACATGGCTGTAGGAATACCACATGGGCCCAGTTGGTTGGTTGGTTAGAATGGTTGGTGACTGGGTAGATATAGGACTTTACTTTCATCATTTTCTAAAGAGGTTCACTAATCACAGGATGAACCTCTTTCTGACATGGGATGCCAGGGGTGGAAATCAAATATGTGTCCTATATAGCCTATTATAGGTTAGACCAGCTGGACTAGTATGTAAACAAGTTGACACATTGGGATGAAGTTGGCTGGTTGGTAGATTGGTTTGATTGAATTTTTATGTAAAGATCAGTTGGTTGGTTTACATTTATATGATTTGTTAATTGAGCAATGTAAGGATTCAGATGCATTGGACTATCATGGTATACACTCATTTGAAAGGGTACTCCAGCTCACTATTGCTTTGCATATAGCAGGAAACCTAAGCAGCTCAGAGGCCAATGGCTTAAAGCAATTTATACAAAGACAAAAGTACTACTTGAATTTACATACATACTCCCCAATTTACATATCCCCTGATTAGTTTGAACAGCAAGATAATCTTAGTTCATGAAAGTTTTGTGTTGTAGGTACTGTTCAAAATCGAGCCTCAATTGGTTCTTAAGACACACAAACAAAATGTTTATCATTTATTCCTGTCTATCAATATCTAGACCTATAAAACTATCGATTCCAGACTATTTATCTATCTATCTATCTATCTATCTATCTATCTATCTATCTATCTATCTATCTATCTATCTATCTATCTATCTATCTATCTATCTATCTGTCTATCTATCTGTCTGTCTGCAACCTCTTAATCTAGCAACTTTTCTCCTCCTATCTTGTCTATATAGCAAAACTTATCACCCATCTACCCAAATTACCCATACTGATCTATCAAAAATCGATCTCTTTTTTGTGTGTCTTTTACAAGAGAACTTGAATGATGCTGAAGTGCCAATTACACAACAGTTTGCAAGTGGCTCTTGACTGGGTTTGGCGAGACACAGGTGAAATGCCAGTTTGTCTGCCATCAACAAGACACTTATCACAGACTTTTAAGGTAGATGAGCCTTCCTGTGCTATCCTAGAGAGACTCAGTGAGAGCCAGACAGTCAATAAGCTCAAAGGTCAGGCTAGTTGGTTCTATCAGGGATGTGGTGAAGAGGACAGAGTACCTGGGGAAAGATGGGGGGGGGGTGGTTGCAAGGGAGTTGGAAAGATTGAAAAGGTGAGATTAAATTAAAAACATACGAAATACCGGTTTACAGGAAAATCAAAATATAAATAGATGTATGAGGAAAGTGGATGGATGGCTGATTTAGGCTTAACGTCCTGTAGGTTTATGCATTTGCTAGGCTACTTAGGGCAGAGAGAGACATAGCAATGAGACGAAGGATGATTGTAACTTCCATTCAATATGGGGCAAAGAGACCCTGTGTTAAGAAGTTAGATTCGACCAAACTGAAAGTGACCCAGAAACAGCTGGCTTTCAACCCTGCTACCCCCTACCCCCCCCCCCCCAACCGAGGTGAGAGAGGGATATGTGACAAAAAAGAGAGATCTCTCATTGAAGACTCAGTCTGGCAAAAAATGCTACAAAAGCTTATCGATAATCTTGGCACTACACCATGCCAGAGAAATTCATTGATGGAAATTAAAGAAGAAAAATAAAAGGCAAAAAGATTGAAAAAGTGAGACATTGAAGTTGTTGAAGTTGTTGTCTGACCTTGAATGAATTTTTCCCAAATGATATCCAAGATGGAATGAGCGCCAGCCTCCAGAATTTGGCAAATGATGCGAAAATATAATTTCAAGAAAAGATGAGTTGTGAAATGAATCGTGGTATGAAATTACGTCTAATCTGTCCTAATTCATATAGTGGCAACATGCACCTACAGGTAGTATGGATTTGCTGGGTAGAAGGAAAAATTATGTGATAAAAGAAATATCTTGCGTCTAATGGCGAATCATAGAATAGATCAGGGATATAAAACTACACGTAGAAACAAAAGACAGTTAGGAGAAATATATATGACCCTCATAAAATTTCCTGCATGTAAATATTAATCAGCAGGTAAAGAAAATGCATACGTGTCTGGTATTTTCACTACTTTAGACATAATGTTTAAATTTGGTCACCTAGAAATGGATCATCCATTACCTGCCATATTTGAGAGTGAAAACATGTGCTTGAAATTTTGATTTTCTTATGAACTCCAACAATGCCCCGTTTTATTTTCTTTAGTTGCTCTAACCGAACAACAACAGGTTCGCAATTAGCTAATGTGATCCCTCATACACCATGTCTTTTTCATAAAAGATACACATCCACAATGCTTTTAGGAATGTTCTAATATCAAACAGAATTCTTAACATACATGACACTGAACATTTCATCACATTTCTTGTACCTTCTGTTTGCATTTGAAAAGCTTCACAAACACCCATTTCTGCAGAAATTATAATGGAAGGCAATCTGAGAATTTTGAAGAAAAATATTGTAGCCTATATCATTAGGAAATAATGTTTCCCAAAAAGGAATTGACAATGTGTCCAAAGAAAAAGCAAATTCAGGATAAGATTATTAAGAATTTAAACAGGTCAATGTTTCACTTATTTGCCAGACAATGTTCCACTTATTTGCAAGATAGATAGACAGACCGACAGACAAACAGACCGATATACAGATAGACAGATATACAGATAGACAGATAGACAGATAGATAGATAGATAGATAGATAAACTCTTTGCTGCTCTTTCAAGATTTCATTAGACCTTTTCCCGGTAAACAACACATGGACACTGGATTAAAGATAGGCCTACATCAATTTACATTCTAATAACCATCAATTTGTAAATATTTGAAGAGTAAATCAGTTGAAATTGTCGTAACACCCTCAATATGGTCCATTGTGGTTCCAATGCCAACGAAAGTCAGGTCTTTTATAGCATTTGGAAACTATAAAATAATCCATTCACTAGGCCATTGTATTTATGAGAAAACTTGGGCCATTGTCAAAATTTTATGACAAATTGATAAGTGTCACTCTGAATAACTATCATTGTTTATTTTCGTAAGCAGTTTTCAAGAGGTAATGTCAAGTATAAGAAGCAAATAAATGAATAAATGAGGGTAATAACGATCTTCAGATACACACAAGCATTGCAGGCCTATATAAAGGAAACTTTATTTTTTAAGTGTTTTTTTTTTTTATTAACGTGGTTTATCAAAATGGTTAAAACCACAAATACTATCTAATTAAGGCAATCTTTAATGTCTTACATAATATGGCAGATCTATACATTATAGTCACTTAATAATTGGAACAAGACCAAAATGTAATTTGAGAATGCAATTAGTGTGTGTCTGAAAACCTGGGAGGTTAAACAAATATATTTGATTAGGTCGTGTGGTAAGCAGAAAGAACACACAAATAAGTCATAAAACTACATTCACGTGGCTTTGATGGGCCAAGAAATATTATGCTAATCGTTGAGGTTACCCATAAAGTGTTTATAGTCTTTATGCTTTGCATAGATGTAGTTTTTGTGATAAACAATCGCTCTTGCGGCAAGACTTGTGCACATGGCTGCTAGCCCTTAGTGAGTTTGATATAATGTAAAATAATATTTGTGTTGAAAGAATTATTTTGTTAGGTTGCTCGTATAAGCAGTTATTAAGCACCAAATTTACAAACAGTATCGGTTGTATTGTGTTCTTACTTATGGACACATCTGTATTACAAATTTTCTCATAAAAGTATTCCTGTACGAGAAAATCACCAGCTCAGTTTATAATTTGAACCAGTGCAACGACCCCTTTTTTCTTTTTTTGTAATCAACCTCTTTTTGTGTCAGCTCAGAAACAGTTATTATTTGTGCTAAAAATAGCCTAGTACAAAAAGGTATAGGAGTCTAAATGAAATTCGAAATTGACAATAGTTTAATTAAATGGCAAATTGGAGATGACGACGTTGAAGTACAAATAGTATAATATTGTTCTATGGCAGAACTATTAATGAGCCACAATATTAGCTGCAACGGGTCCCAAAAGTCATGAACTGACACAACAGCCTTTTTAAGACATACTTTCTACCTGAGATGAGAAAGAGAGTTGAACCCACAGAAAGTAACAGATTTTGCCAGTGTGAGGAATCTTTTACTTGCCCAACTTAGACACTAAAATAAGGGACCAAGTATTGCAAATAAACTGGAAAAACCATATTGATGGAACAGCCAATAAAATTTCTCGGATAGCTGGCATTATGAATAAACTTAAACATGAACTTCCTTCCAATATATTATTCACTATTTACAACTCACTGATGGTACCGTATTTAAACTACAGCTTAATAGCTTGGGGAAATTCACCTAACTCAACAATTAATAGAATCCAAGTTTTACAAAAAAAGGTCATGAGAATCATTGACAAAAAAAGATACAATTCTCACACCACTCATTCATTTCATAAATACAAAAGCTTAAAACTAGCCGACTTATACCAGTTCAGATCTTGTCTTTTATATTACAGAGCCCTGAACAATTACTTACCATCATATTTTAAAGATACTTTGAAAGCAAACGAAACAACTCATCATCATTCCACCCGTGGAAGAGCAAACATCCACATAAACTAAGTTCAATCCCAAATTGGTAAACAATGCCTTAACTACAAAATTGCTCAATCCTGGAACAGCTTACCTGAGGACATTAAGTCTCATCGTACAGCCTCTATTCATATCTTTACGTCTAAATTAAAAACCTTTTTCATCAATAAATATTCCTTGCCATGTACCATAAGGAACTGTTACATTTGCAATCGATTTATGCCATAACTGACTCTATTACCTCCATCAGCATTCTACGCAAATTGTCTACTTCTACTTTTTAGATTTATGATAGATAAAATTTTTTAATTCTTATCTAATGCATTAATTGTATGGTCATGTACTCAGAAAATGTAATCCTTGTCACAAGATTCGAGATTGTATATTCACGTAAATTGTCTTTTTCTATTTTTAGATTTATGATAGATAAAATTTCTATTTTTTTTTTTTTTTTTTTTTTTTTTCTAGTGTTTTAAATGTATGGTCATGTAATCAGAGAATGTAATCAGTGTTATAAGATTGTAATTATCTAAAAGCTTAATTAGATGCTGTTTTTGTAGTACTAAGCAGGAGTCACTCGCAGTTTTTGTCAAAACTATTGGCCCTGCTGTGCCTTATGATTATATTATATTTATGTATTCATTTTGGTACAAATAAAGTTCAAAGTTCAAAGTTCAAATCGATAATCTGAACGACAGCTAAGATGTTATTCAGAAATGTTCATGAATAAAACGAAGATACAATGTATACCGATAGATTGTTTCCTGTCAGGAATCGAACTTAGGACCTCAGATGGAGCCAACCAAGACAGCCATCTAACACTTAGACCTATTACTGAAAGAATGTATATGGCATTTCCATCCTCAGTAACAGAAATATATCCACAATATAAATCGAAATTTACAACAATGAGAAAAGTACGAATTAAATATTTAAAGTATACCACTTGAAACTCAGCCTAGCTAGACAGAAATTCATAACACACATCGCTCCAGGTGTAATTGTCAATTGAAGCAGCAATAATAAACTGCTTTGAACCTATAAAATTAGCTGCGAGGCAAAAAAAAGCCAATATAAAAATCGGAAAATGTGACCAAAAAAAAGCCTACATAAAACAGAGAATGTGACAAACTACTGAGGCATGTTTGCAACATATGGTACGCCATTTTTAAAACAGATGAAACAAGAAATGAAAGAATGAATAAAAGAAAAAAGGCAATGCATCAATGCATTAGCTTCAGGTGTCATATAGAGCTATAATTCACTCAAAAAGTTCAATGTCTAAATTCCTTTGAATCAAACGAAATCACACTTTGAGAATGAACAATTTCTCTTAAGGGAGAAATTAGACAGCCTTAAGAGAAGCAGTGCAGCTCCCAAGTACAAATTTATGCATTCCACTGACAACTTTAAGGTCAACAGATAGTAGGCATTTTTAACCAGTTTTTTGATTAATCTTAAATCTTAAAACAATGATTTAACCTATCTCTGATCTGTTATAATCAACAGTAGATGTGATACGTTTGTAAACTGAACCTAATTTGTATACCTGCCTTCATTTCACATTTCTGCAAATGGTAAGATTTGACATTTAAGCTAAATCATTCACGTCATTTGTCACAATCTTGCTTCAAAAGACATTAGATGTGGAGCATTTTAGAAAACATGTTGAATATGTCATTATACTGCTGTTTTACATAATATACATCAAGTATAGATCTCAGTTTTGTGAACATCTTCAAACTGCCGTAACCACACTTCTACATCACAGACAAGAATAGCCCACCCCAGTAAATCATATCTCCAACAGCAGCAAGCCTATATGTACGGTACTTTGTTCTTAGCTTAAGTAGGGGCCATGTCTTCGCTCATATTTTATTCATAATCACAATGTAGTAATTATTAGTTTGCTCTAAGCCTGACGGATTATTTCTAGTCTCAAGTTGACATGTGCATAAAATAATTCTGTGCTTGCAATCTATGCCTGAGGTCACTCAAACGAAAAGACACAATCATTGTCTATAGGTCCCCAGGTTATTACAGAAGCCTTTAAAATTCCTGTGACCAGAATGAGCTGACATAAAATGGCACTGAAACAGGCTACCAGACACAATGGAAAGAAGATATTTTCCCCAAGGCTACTCAAGGGGAGGGCAGCAGCTAGCAGGAGGGGGGGGGGTGTTGAGTTGGCTCCTGTGGATCTGGGGGATGGGGTTGAAAAACTTTTAATTACTAATGTAGAATACGATCCTCATTTTAAAGTTACAGAGTGTGTGAAATTAAATCTCATTTATTTTTTAAAGTTTTTTATTGGGCATTTTCCATTTATCAATATATACTGTGTATCTATCCTTAAGAATCAACTGCACTCCTGGCTGTCTGAGTGATGATGAATTTCCAGCTATAAAATCCTCTCTCTTTTTTATCATTCTTTTTTTGCACCTGTGAAGCAGTAAACTTCGAGAGCCCATAACATGAACATTGTCCACATTATAAAGCCATAAAGCCCCCCAGAGAGCACTCCAGAGATTGAAAGGTTCATACTTCAACCACTAGGAGGCCACAAGTCTTGCTCTTGATACCCTGGTGTTTCTTAAGAGAAACATTATCGTCTGCTGAGGAGAAATCACAGGTGCTACCTGGCCATTAGGCCTTCTTACTGTTCTCACTTCTCAGTCCTCACCATTTTCCAGATAAATATATGCAAATCATTGTATGGAACTGAATTTATTCTTGTTAACACCAAGTATTCTCATTTAATTATTGAAATAATTAAAAAGATTTATAAACATGTATGTACCTGAAGCTTGGTACCTGTTGCCTGACAATAGTCACCATTTGCTTGTGGTAATGCAAATATAACAAATTAATTGAATACATACGAATTTAGAAAATGCCAAGACTTACTAATCATCTGGGTTGCTAATAGCCTACTGTTCTTAGAGGTAACTTTATCAACAATACTTTTTCCATTTCATATTTTCGAATTATGTAGTCTCTGTTGCGGTCACAAAAACGTGTAAGAGCGGAGCACTCTGGTAGGAACATGCTACAGATGCTCAAAGTTGAGTCATTCAGGCTGCCTTTGAGCTCATGGAGCAATATATATGGAAGACACTAGGGGGCATAAAGTGTATATATGAGCAGACCTGCCATCTGGCTGGTCGTAAAACCTTCAGTGGCGTCATATCTTACATACACACGAGGTGGCGCTGAGAGTTAGTTCATTTGTCTAGACTGTGTCGTCTGCATCCTTCTGCTAGAAGTTGACCTGCCCATTCAGGGACAATTTTGTCTGGCTGATTCATTTGTTCTTTGTGTGGAGAACAATATATCAAATGACAATTTATCTGGCCAGAGGCATAAGTAGTGAATAAAGCTCTTAACAATAGTATCATTGAGGACAATTAAGAGCCTTGGGTCAAAGACTGCAATAAATCCTCATAAATACTCTCTGTCAGACACTGCAAGGCAGTTTAGAGGTTATTAGAGCTCTGAATGGTAATAAGCAGCTCACTGGGGTGCATCTGAACTACAACTAGTATCAAAAACTCAACAAAAACACCTGGAAGAATAACAAAAAAGATGGAGTTTCAGGAAATAATGTTTCGAAACCTCTCCACTCAAAAAGTACCTCTTTTTTCTCCGTCTTAAAACTGTCTGACAGAACTTCGTCTGCTCTTGCCGATGTTTCCCACCAATTAGTGTTCAACTTTTTCCCTCGTTCGCATGTTAAATCTTCCCAAGACATCTCCAAATTTGTCAAACCTCTTCGCAGCAATAAACGGTTCGTAAATTGCATTTATTCTCCAGCAAATTGACTCACAAATAGCTGACATGTACTGGGAAATTAATGTGAGTTTGCCAAGCATTCTACAAGTTACGAGCGTTTCAATTTGCAGATGAAGTTAAAGACCTGTTGTAGGCTCCATTTTGTCCTTATGAGATGTCATAACTCACAGATTTGTCTGTTTTTGTTCTCTTGTATATCAACAGTAATCCATGCAGTGAATAAGACAATCCATTATTCATCCACCGATAAATCAATCAATCCAAAAGATATGATTCAATCATCCAGGGAAGTTGGTCAGCAGATAAATCAATCAATCCACAGACCAAAGAGCTATCTATCCATCTATCTATCTATCCATCTATCCATCTATCCATCTATCCATCTATCCATCTATCTATCTATCTACCTATCTATCTATCTGTCTGTCTTTCTGTCTGTCTGTCTGTCTAGCAGTCTGTCTGTCTGTCTAGCAGTCTGTCTGTCTGTATGTCTATCAATCTATCCATCTGTCTACCAATCTATCTACCCAGTAGACCTTGTACCCGTCTTTCAACCACGGTGACACAATGTGAGTAGCAAAATTAATGCCTCAAATATCATTTGAAAACATCAACAATGCACTCAAATGACCAACAAGAAAAAACTTACTTAACCCATTTCCTAATGCATTGTGTAAAGTGCATTTTGAAATCAACAAGCAAACCATTATTCAAATCATTATTTAAATCATTATTCAAATCATTAAATCAACTGCCTGTTGCTTCTGGCTAAGATGCCAGACACTCAACGGAGAACTTCTAGGAAAGGCAGACAGCGGAAAATTGCGTGCAGCAAATTTACACTTCGCAATTGCGCTTCAAGGTCGTCTCGAGGTTTGAGTGCGAGTTGCATCACGCAAAGTCACTCTGGTCACGTAGTATGGTCACAACTTGTAATTTTACACCATGTGTCACAAGCCGTTGGTTTGTTACATGATGTGAGTTATTGTTTAATGTTTATAGTATACATTATTTGTTATGTCATGTACATCACGCAATGTTATAATAATTGTTACTGTATGACCTGAAACAAATTATGAAATGGTGTGATGCATTGTAAACATGTCATTATGGGCTATTATGGTATAGCAAAGTTAACTGTTGTCTGTCATAATATCATATTGACCATTAAAGATTCGTGTGCAACTTATCCTGTGTACTAGTGTGTAGGATAAGACAACTTGCATGTATGGTGTCTAATTTAATTACTCAATATATCACAGGTAATATCAAATTCCGCTATCACATGATGTATAACATCACATGAAGTCCCACTCTATCACAGTGAGTAAGGCCACACCATGTGATCTACAGCTCTCCACCGTGTAATTGATGACTGTATAGATAATATATGTAGTAAAACTTTTACTGGAATATGTTCATTTGACATAAGAAAATGTTTTGATTCAATAGATCATAAGCTTCTTCTTACCAAGATCCAATACTATGGAATTAAAGATAATGCATTACAATGGTTGAGGTCATATTTATGTAACAGAAATCAAGTTGTAAGAATGAATGGTGTGATTTCTGAAAAACGAGTTGTTTCAGTAGGGGTACCTCAAGGTTCTATTCTAGGACCATTACTTTTTGTCATCTTTGTTAACGATATCAGTCAACATGTAGGTATTGCAACTGCTAATCTCTATGCTGATGACACTTTAATTTATTGTAATGCGAACTCAGTGACAGATGTCCAAGAGAAACTTCAGAGTTGTGTTGATAGTATTTCAAACTGGTATCAAGGTAACAATATAGTGATTAACACTGAGAAGTCATGTGCTATGGTTGTTAGATCTAGACGAAATGAATCCGACTGTTCCCTGGATATCACTGTTAATGATTGTCAGATAAATCAGGTTAATGTTATGAATTATCTAGGGCTGGAAATCGATGAAGCTCTAACATGGAATAACTATGTTACCAAATTGTGTAAGAGACTCTCTTTTAAGAGGCTCTGCCTGTAAAAACCTGCAGAGGGTGGCCGGGGACCCGTCAGACTTTGCAAAATGTCATATACCGGGGGTTAGCTTATAGTCTCAGGAGGCTCAAAAGCATATTTTAAGGTTCAGAAAATTATTGGTATCCATAGCAACAGCCCCAATATTGACCAAGGTCAGACCCCCCTTTTTTACAGCTGTTTCAAAAAGTGCAATTTTGCCAATCTTGATTTTATACATTTTTGTTGGCTCTGCCAAGATTTCTTACCAGGTGGATCAAGGTCTGTCAGTCATTTTTGGTCAATATAGGTCAATAGAATTTTCACAGACTATTACTGGGGTGCAGGCAAGGTATTGTGTTCTCACTACAGCGCCCCCTAGTAGCCATGTTTTTTCTATTATCTCATACCTCGAAAAGTCTCAACTTCAAGGCAAATTTATTTCTATATCCAACGAGACCCAGGTAAGTGGTGCATGTTGGGTTTTACCCCAATAGCTGTATTTCACAAAACTGCCATAAAACTCGTGGGCACTCATTCCATTTTCAGTGGCGCCCCCTATGTATTTTGTGAAAATTTCAATTTTTTAGAAAATTCCATGTATTTTAGCATGCTAAATATACAGAATGGAAAGAAATGAAATTCTGAAAGTTTTTGGAGAAAAAGGTCAAAACAGCTGCAGCCCAGGGGCGATGCAAAATATTCCGTGGGGTCAAAGGTTATAGAGTGATTAAAGCCCCCTGGTGGCCATTTTTTCACATTTTTGCAGAATTAATGAAATTTACGCCAAAGACAAATACTTTGATGGAAGGAATGTGCTTTGATTAAGTTGCTTCAACCATGTAAAATTGAAATATAATGTCATGCCTAATTATGCAAATTAACAACTGCATCCATATATGGAAGTAGCACTACATTGTATCAACCCCTGGTGGCTCTATTTTCAAATCTGTTTTTGGTGGAAATATGCATCTCACACAGATTTAGCAGGCTATCTCTCCAAAACTAAAGCATCAAGATGTTTGAAATTCATGGTGGTAACAAGGCAAGACATCCTCAGAAAATATATTCATGAAAACATTCCATGGGGCAAAGTTCACTGCACTCTGCTGCCCCCTGGTGGCTATTTTAAACAGATTTTTGAGTTAATATGCCTGTCACAAAAGTTTATTTGTCCACACCTCCCAAAAGTAAAGCAGTAAGGTGGTTCATATTCATGGTGGTAACAAGGCAGGACACCCTCAGCCAATATATTCATGAATACATTCCATGGGGTCAAAGGTCACCTCACCATGCTGCCCCCTGGTGGCCCTTGTCTACATATGTTTCGGTGAATGCATGCATGTAAAAGATGTTCAGCAGGCCATGCCTCCAAAATGAAACCATAAAGGTGGTTCATATTCATGATGGTAGCAAGGCAGGACATCCTCAGCCAATATATTCATGAATACATTCCAGGGGGTCAAAGGTCACCACACCATGCTGCCCCCTGGTGGCTCTCTTCTATATATTTTTCGGTGAATACATGCATGTAAAAGATGTTCAGCAGGCCATATCTCCAAAATGAAACCATAAAGGTGGTTCATATTCATAATGGTAGCAAGGCAGGACATCCTCAGCCAATATATTCATGAATACATTCCATGGGGTCAAAGGTCACCACACCCTACTGCCCCCTGGTGGCCCTCGTCTACATATGTTTCGGTGAATGCATGAATGTAAAAGATGTTCAGCAGGCCATGCCTCCAAAATGAAACCATAAAGGTGGTTCATATTCATGATGGTAGCAAGGCAGGACATCCTCAGCCAATATATTCATGAATACATTCCATGGGGTAAAAGGTCACCACACCATGCTGCCCCCTGGTGGCTCTCTTCTATATATTTTTCGGTGAATAAATGCATGTAAAAGATGTTCAGCAGACCATATCTTCAAAAAATGAAACCATAAAAGTGGCTCATATTCATGATAGTAGCAAGGCAGGACATCCTCAGCCAATATATTCATGAATACATTCCATGGGGTCAAAGGTTACCACACCATGCTGCCCCCTGGTGGCTCTCTTCTATGTATTTTTCGGTGAATAAATGCATGTAAAAGATGTTCAGCAGGCCATATCTCCAAAATGAAACTATGAAGGTGGTTCATATCCATGATGGTAGCAAGGCAGGACATCCTCAGCCAATATATTCATGAATACATTCCATGGGGTCAAGGTCACCACACCCTACTGCCCCCTGGTGGCCCTCGTCTACATATTTTTCGGTGAATGCGTGCATGTAAAAGATGTTCAGCAGACCATGCCTCAAAATCAAACACTAAAGGTGGTTCATATTCATGATGGTTGCAAGGCAGAATATCTACTGCAAATGTATTCATGAAAACATTCCATAGGGTCAAAGTCACTGCAATTAACTGCCCCCTGGCGGCTATTTTACACACATTTTTCAGTGAATATATAGGATGCCTGTCACATAAGTTCAGCAGGTTATATTTCAAAAAGTAAAGCAGTAAGGTGGTTCAGATTCATGGTGGTAACAAGGCAGGACAAATTTATTCACACAAAGATTCCATGGGGTCAAAGTCACTGCACATTATTGTCCCCCTGGGGGCTGTTTTCAACCCATTTTTCAGTGAATTTGTGCCTGACACAAACGTTTAGTAGACCATACCACCAAACTTAAGCATTAAGGTTGTTTATATTCATGATGGTAACAGGGTAGGACAGCCACAGCAAATTTATTCACAAAAATATTCCAAGGGTTCAAAGGTAACTGCACATTGCTGCCCCCTGGTGGCTCTTTTCTATAAATTTCTCAGTGAATAGATGTTTGTCGCAAAAGTTCAGCAGGCTGTTTCTCCAAAACTTTGGCAGTGAGGTGGTTTATATTCATGGTGAGAACAGGGCAGGTCAGTAAATGTATTCATTAAAACATTCCATGGGGTCAAGGGTCACTGCACATTATTGACCCCTGGTTGATCTTTTGTCTACATTTATCAGGGATTATCATAATGCCTATCGCAAGAGTTTACGGCAAGGTTCAAGATTTGAGTAAGATTTTTGTAGCATTTTGGTCCAAAATTTTATTTTTGAATTTCGGTATGAAAAATAGCCTATCTTATGTAAAATTTCTCCTTGAATCATAATCTGAAATCAGAAATACAAAATCTTTCACCCTTCTCATTCTGCAGATGTTTTTATAACTTGTCAATCGGAACCTGGCATTTTTAGCTAGCCATAGGCGTAGCTATTGGAATGGGTGATGAGAGTATGGGATTGTGTAACCATAAATCATGTAAACACTGTAAACAAAAAACAATACACATTTGAACCAAGAACTGGCTAGGTGGCTTAAAATACATTTTCTAATGGATGCTTTAATAAGAAACTCAAAATAACGGATACAATTAAATCAAGTAGCACAAAAGAAATCAATGTATCAAAAACAATGTTTTCATGATTTCAGTTCAGAAGTAAACATAGCTTATTTCAATGGAGGCAGGTGTATGTTTACTTTTGAATTTTATAACCCATACATGTATTATATGGTACCCAACCAAAATCAGGAAAACATGTTGTTGCTTATATTGACTAAAACGTTCATGTCATGAATCCATTTTTGAGCAACTTGACTTTATAGTAAACATAATGTTGAATCATTTGCAAACATCCATTTTAAATACATCTTATATAAATTCCTATGGAAAATCGCAAAGTAGTTTACATATATGACCTCAACCGTACATTGGTGGGTGCAACGGATCCCGAAACTGGCAGCATCTGTCTCTGTCTCCAGAATGCTAAGTCCACTATCGGGAACAAGCCGTCAGCAGAATTACCTGCAGAGTCTGCCCCTAGGGGCTGTTTTCAACCCATTTTTCAGTGAATTTGTGCATGACACAAACGTTTAGTAGACCATACCACCAAACTTATGCATTAAGGTTGTTCATATTCATGATGGTAACAGGGTAGGACAGCCACAGCAAATTTATTCACAAAAATTTTCCAACGGTTCAAAGGTAACTGCACATTGCTGCCCCCTGTGGCTCTTTTCTATACATTTTTCAGGGAATAGATGTTTGTCGCCAAAGTTCAGCAGGCTGTTCCTCCAAAACTTTGGCAGTGAGGTGGTTTATATTCATGGTGGGAACAGGGCAGGTCAGTAAATGTATTCATGAAAACATTCCATGGGGTCAAGGGTCACTTTACATTATTGACCCCTGGTTGATTTTTTGTCTACATTTTTCAGTCATCAAAACTGGTGCAGGGGGACAATAATGTGCAGTGACTTTGACCCCATGGAATCTTTGTGTGAATAAATTTGCTGCGGCTGTCCTGCCTTGAAACCACCATGAATGTGAACCTCTTTACTGCTTTACTTTTGGAGATATGGCCTGCTGAACTTACGTGACAGGCATATAATATATTCACTGAAAAATGTTTGTAAAATAGCTGCCAGGGGGCAGTTAATTACAGTGACTTTGACCCCATGGAATGTTTTCATGAACATATTTGCTGAGGATGTCCTGCCTTGCTACCACCATGAATATATATGAACCATCTTTATGGTTTAATTCTTTAGGTATGGCCTGCTGAACTTCTCTTGCATATTCACTGAAAAATTTCTAGAAGAGAATCGTCGGAGGGCAGTAAAGTGCAATGACCTTTGACCCCACGGAATGTTTTATGACTATATTTGCTGCAGTTGTCCTGCCTTGTTACCACCATGAATATGATCCACTTTACTGCTTCTCCTTTTGGAGGTATGGCCTGCTGAACTTATGTGACAGGCATATATTCAATGAAAAATGTGTGCCAGGGGGCAGTTAATTGCAGTGACTTGGACCCCATGGTATGCTTTCATAATACATTTGCTGTAGATGTCCTGCCTTGCTACAATTATGAATATGAACCACCTTTATGGTTTCATTTTGGAGACATTGCCTGCTGAACATCTTTTACATGCATTTATTCACCGAAAAATATATAGAAGAGGGCCACCAGGGGGCAGTAGGGTGTGGTGACCTTTGACCCCATGGAATGTATTCATGAATATATTGGCTGAGGATGTCCTGCCTTGCTACCATCATGAATATGAACCACCTTTATGGTTTCATTTTGGAGGCATGGCCTGCTGAACATCTTTTACATGCATGCATTCACCGAAAAATATATAGAAGAGGGCCACCAGGGGGCAGTAGGGTGTGGTGACCTTTGACCCCATGGAATGTATTCATGAATATATTGGCTGAGGATGTCCTGCCTTGCTACCATCATGAATATGAACCACCTTTATGGTTTCATTTTGGAGGCTTGGCCTGCTGAACATCTTTTACACGCATTTATTCACCGAAAAATATATAGAAGAGAGCCACCAGGGGGCAGCATGGTGTGGTGACCTTTGACTCCATGGAATGTATTCATGAATATATTGGCTGAGGATGTCCTGCCTTGCTACCACCATGAATATGAACCACCTTTATGGTTTCATTTTGGAGATATGGCCTGCTGAACATCTTTTACATGCATTTATTCACCGAAAAATATATAGAAGAGAGCCACCAGTGGGCAGCATGGTGTGATGACCTTTGACCCCATGGAATGTATTCATGAATATATTGGCTGAGGATGTCCTGCCTTGCTACTACCATGAATATGAACCACCTTTATGGTTTCATTTTGGAGGCTTGGCCTGCTGAACATCTTTTACATGCATGCATTCACTGAAAAATATATAGAAGAGGGCCACCAGGGGGCAGTAGGGTGTGGTGACCTTTGACCCCATGGAATGTATTCATGAATATATTGGCTGAGGGTGTCCTGCCTTGCTACTACCATGAATATGAACCACCTTTATGGTTTCATTTTGGAGGCTTGGCCTGCTGAACATCTTTTACATGCATGCATTCACCGAAAAATATATAGAAGAGGGCCACCAGGGGGCTGCATGGTGTGATGACCTTTGACCCCATGGAATGCATTCATGAATATATTAGCTGAGGAAGTCCTGCCTTGCTACCACCATGAATATGAACCACCTTTATGGTTTCATTTTGGAGGCATGGCCTGCTGAACATCTTTTACATGCATTTATTCACCGAAAAATATATAGAAGGGAGCCACCAGGGGGCAGCATGGTGTGATGACCTTTGACCCCATGGAATGTATTCATGAATATATTGGCTGAGGATGTCCTGCCTTGCTACCATCATGAATATGAACCACCTTTATGGTTTCATTTTGGAGGCATGGCCTGCTGAACATCTTTTACATGCATGCATTAACCGAAAAATATATAGAAGAGGGCCACCAGGGGGCAGTAGGGTGTGGTGACCTTTGACCCCATGGAATGTATTCATGAATATATTGGCTGAGGATGTCCTGCCTTGCTACTACCATGAATATGAACCACCTTTATGGTTTCATTTTGGAGATATGGCCAGCTGAACATCTTTTACACGCATTTATTCACCGAAAAATATATAGAAGAGAGCCACCAGGGGGCAGCATGGTGTGGTGACCTT
This sequence comes from Platynereis dumerilii, assembly GCA_026936325.1. Taxonomy (NCBI): domain Eukaryota; kingdom Metazoa; phylum Annelida; class Polychaeta; order Phyllodocida; family Nereididae; genus Platynereis; species Platynereis dumerilii. The sequence goes on from JAPTHN010000028.1 coordinate 2,597,684, forward strand.
TGACCCCATGGAATGTATTCATGAATATATTGGCTGAGGATGTCCTGCCTTGCTATCATCATGAAAATGAACCACCTTTATGGTTTCATTTTGGAGGCATGGCCTGCCGAACATCTTGTACATGCATGCATTCACCGAAAAATATATAGAAGAGGGCCACCAGGGGGCAGTAGGGTGTGGTGACCTTTGACCCCATGGAATGTATTCATGAATATATTGGCTGAGGGTGTCCTGCCTTGTTACCACCATGAATATGAACCACCTTACTGCTTTACTTTTGGGAGGTGTGGACAAATAAACTTTTGTGACAGGCATATTAACTCAAAAATGTGTTTAAAATAGCCACCAGGGGGCAGCAGAGTGCAGTGATATTTGCCCCATGGAATGTTTTCATGAATATATTTTCTGAGGATGTCTTGCCTTGTTACCACCATGAATTTCAAACATCTTGATGCTTTAGTTTTGGAGAGATAGCCTGCTAAAGTCTGTGTGAGATGCATATATCCACCAAAAACAGATTTGAAAATAGAGCCACCAGGGGTTGATACAATGTAGTGCTACTTCCGTATATGGATGCAGTTGTTAATTTGCATAATTAGGCATGACATTATATTTCAATTTTACATGGTTGAAGCAACTTAATCAAAGCACATTCCTTCCATCAAAGTATTTGTCTTTGGCGTAAATTTCATTAATTCTGCAAAAATGTGAAAAAATGGCCACCAGGGGGCTTTAATCACTCTATAACCTTTGACCCCACGGAATATTTTGCATCGCCCCTGGGCTGCAGCTGTTTTGACCTTTTTCTCCAAAAACTTTCAGAATTTCATTTCTTTCCATTCTGTATATTTAGCATGCTAAAATACATGGAATTTTCTAAAAAATTGAAATTTTCACAAAATACATAGGGGGCGCCACTGAAAATGGAATGAGTGCCCACGAGTTTTATGGCAGTTTTGTGAAATACAGCTATTGGGGTAAAACCCAACATGCACCACTTACCTGGGTCTCGTTGGATATAGAAATAAATTTGCCTTGAAGTTGAGACTTTTCGAGGTATGAGATAATAGAGAAAACATGGCCACTAGGGGGCGCTGTAGTGAGAACACAATACCTTGCCTGCACCCCAGTAATAGTCTGTGAAAATTCTATTGACCTATATTGACCAAAAATGACTGACAGACCTTGATCCACCTGGTAAGAAATCTTGGCAGAGCCAACAAAAATGTATAAAATCAAGATTGGCAAAATTGCACTTTTTGAAACAGCTGTAAAAAAGGGGGGTCTGACCTTGGTCAATATTGGGGCTGTTGCTATGGATACCAATAATTTTCTGAACCTTAAAATATGCTTTTGAGCCTCCTGAGACTATAAGCTAACCCCTGGTATATGATATTTTCCGAAGTCTGACGGGTCCCCGGCCACCATCTTCTGATTTTGCAGGTTTTTACAGGCAAAGCCTCTTAAAACTTCAAAATTAGCAAGGCTCAGCAAAGTCCTTCATAAAAGTATTCTTATAAAGATTTACAATGCAACTATCCAACCCTGCATTGATTATGCAATTTCAGTATGGGGGGGTACAAGTCAACATAATTTAAATAAAGTACAAAGGTTACAAAATCATTGTGCTCGAATTATTGAGGGTAATTTTGACTACATTAACACCAGGGGTTTAGACCTTGTAAGACTTTTGGGATGGATGGACATACGAGAGCGCTTCATCTACTTCCAGGTTTTATTAATTTATAAATGTATCCATGGTTTAGCACCAAATTATTTAACTAACAATGTAATTTTTGATTTTGAGGTATCAGGAAAGACTACACGGAAGCATGAAATGAATCTATACTTGAATATACCAGACAATGAATTTCACAAAAATTTGCTTTTTTATAATGGAGCTAGAGAATGGAACAAGTTACCATCAAATTTGAAAGACTGTTGCAATATTAGTACGTTCAAGAGTATGTTAAAAACCCACATCAAGAAGAGCAGATAAGTTAATATTGATATTGAGTTGTTATTGGATGTTATACTAATGTTATAGAATGGTCATATTATTTATTGTTTTTATGTTACAACTGTACTATGTTTACACTTTGTTATGATGGTATTATTCATTTTATCTTTTACACTTTACATCTGTTTTTACCATAGTTGTAAAGGGCCCGGTTTTAAAACAGCTTTGCTGACCCGGTCTTACCCTTTTAAAATATATTCGAAAAAAAAAAAAAAAAAAAAAAATCTACTTTATGTGATGAACACCACGTGATCCACGCTACGTGAGGCACACTAGGTCACAGTGTGCCTTCCGCCGTTCGCCGATGCGTCACTGGCTAGGACTGTGGTTGGGAGAGCCAAAAATCTTGGTCATTTCCGGAGCAGTAATAGGCAGGGACTGCATGTATAATGGCTACGGACTGGGAGAGCAAAGGGGATGTTGCCGTATAGTGGCTGGTTAGGACGCGGAGGCCAAATTGATTTCTGGACTTAGACATGCGGGGTGCTATTGGATCGAGGTGAAGACAGACCAGCTCTAGACTTCCGGCCCCCATTGATCCCGGGCTAAGGGGGTGAAATGTGAGGGTGCCCGGTAAGGGGGGGGGTGACTCCCGAGTCTCCGAGAGCTCCAAGAGGGGGGGGGTTGCAAGGTAGGGGGTGTTGGCATTGAAAGGGGGACGTTGTTGGCAGATGACCAGTCATGATCAGAGCACAACAGAAGCCCCTTGTTCACTCTGCAATAAATCACTGCTGTAGTTAACAAGCGTTCATCATTATGCCACTCAGACCTTTGCTTCCCTTGGCATCCCCAGTCCCTGCTAGAACCCCCCCCCCCCCCTCCATGTCCCTTGCTTTGGGTGCTACAGGATGCTGCCCATCAGGCATCCTTTGCTGTCACTTGCTGCTGTCCTTTTCTGCTGTCCTTTGCAGCTATCCTTTACTGACATCCTTTACTGCTATCATTTGCTATCCTACACAATGAAAAAGCCCAGACCAGACAAGTATCTTACACAATGGAAAGGATGTCGTCAGAATCTCAAAGCAAAAATTTCTAAGCACTGAGGAAGAGGAGTGTCATAATTTGTTGTGTCCTTATTATATTACCATAATTGAGCAGACTGAAGTATATACTTGTTTGGGGACAAGGCAATTAGTCAAAAGCCAGTAACTCTGCATATAATGATATGAGAAGACACAACTAAATATATATATTCCTCATTCCTGATTATATCCCATACATCATACAATGTTCTTACACTAAACCAAATATCCTTCAAAGTCATTCAGACGACCTGTTCTCTTGTCTATAAACGTTTTGACAACAAGAGTGCAGGAAGTAAAACCCTATCCGTCGAGGCAGCCACCTATCACTCCATTACAGCTTCTCAGTACTATCTAAAGTATCAATCCATCGATCCAGTACATTTACTCTCAAATGCCCCTTTCCATTTAACCCCGTTTTGGGTATCAGTCATAGTCAGCACCAAAGCCTCAGAGTGCAGACAAAAACCATGCCAATTGCCAATTCTAGATAACAACACAGCCTGTCAATGCTGAATAGTGGATACCCACCAACACTGGACCCAGTGAGTACCAGAGAGCTGCTGGGAGGAGCAGAGAAGCTCAGATAGTGTAGGGGAGCTACCAGCTCAATAGTGATGGTTTGCTAGCCAGTCACAATACACACACAAATTGGCAGGGAAAAGCTGAGCCACATAAGGGTGTTGTCATCTGATCTGGCCAGATAGGAAACAGATCATAGCCCCCTGATGTCTGTAGACACCCCATCTAGCACTGAGGCATGGAGGCAGGGAGCATGCAGCAACAGCAGCAGCCACATATTGACATCCCCCATGACAAATGTCTGGGCTTAATCGTTGTGGAAAACGCTTTGTCTTCTGCTCAGATCGCTCTGGGTCAATGGCAAATGAGGGATTTCCTTCTGTAGCCAGTTGTAGATTCTCTGGCTGGCACAGCTCTTGTGTTGTCCTCCCAGGCACCAATACATGTAGCATTGCAGCTGGTTGATAATAGTTCAGTGTATACTGATCAGTTTGGTTCTTCTAGATGGATTTGTTACTTGTGATACATTTCAGCATACTTTGTGACTAAGATTTGATTTGGTATCGGCTAACAGATTTGTTTGCAACATCGGGTCCAGGCCTTGGGTTTGATTAATTTTCATTACAGAGATCATTCGGAAAATTACAGAGATGTATGGTTTATCGGTTAGAATCTAGACTATGATCTGGTTACTGACCTGTCCAATCATTTATTCACATGTAATTCAGGTTTCCCCAATACATATGGTTTTAATGACGGAATTGCCACAAAAAGGTAACAATAGCTCAGATTTTGTGGTAGAAAGAGAATTGTGGGTCAGAGTTTGCAGGGTAACTTGGGTTGAATGGCATGCAGAATGCATAGATTTGGAACTTTTTGGAACCAAAATAGTCATCAGGGATATGGTTTGGCTTGGCTGATAAGAGAGAAGATATAGTTATGGTGGGGAAAACTTGAGTAGCTCTCCAATGTAATATAATGTTACTGGACTCAAATGTAAATATGATGACTGACAGACCAGTTTGACTGGCAGAGTAAGATTCTTCCCCTAGATCTGGACCAGGCTCTAACTGGAAATTTCGAATCTGTGCTTGGCATCGAGTGTAGTTAGACTGTTAGATTTGGCTTGTTTGTGAGACCACGATGATTGGTTGAGATTTGGCTAGCTGGAGATTATTGGTGGTTACATTTGATTGATGGTGGTTGGATTTGACTGGCTTAGATGACTAGATTTGGCTTAGCTGTTTAGGCTGGTTAGCCAGACCCATATGAAAACATCCAGCATAAATAATTCAGCGCCTCAGGATGAGTCCTGACTCAGTATGGGCTCTTGTTTCTCAGAGACAAAGGGTGCATGAGCACAATACCGAAATCTAGTTACTAATTACCTTCTAAATAAAAGATCTCCAATTCTACGAATTAGGCATATGGTTGCCTACTATTTAATGGAAACAGATGAAGTTCAACTAGAAGTGAACATAGAGTTTCACAAGGTGGCCCTGCATGACTCCTTGTTATAAGACCAGCTTGCCTAATGTGACCAACTTCATCCTGCACTTAATCGTATTTTAGTGCATATTCCAAGAAACTGCACCCCCACGAGAGACCACCTCACAACTGCAGAAGGGACTCTTCTTATAACGCAGGTACCACTACAATGTCATATTTTCAAGAGTTATTGTGACGGGCAACCTCCAGATAGGCCTATATAATAATATTATGGGGTCTGGTCTCTCCTTGGAATATATTTTCTTGCAAACTACATCTGATTGAGAGATGAACAAGTTTGTGTATCAAAGAGAGGTTGTAGGTTGGAGGCTGTACATCCCAGGGACCCTTATTCTATGAGTAATCCAACTTTAGAGTTAAAAATAGATTTAAAAAAATAATCAACAACCTTCATGACAATGGCAGATAATATCTCTGTGCAACTATCGTGCCATATTAAAGTTTGATGTAGTTCAGACAAAACAAGTTCTAAATGAGTTCAATAAACTTTCACATTATCAATGATTATGCATGCAACACAAATCAAGTGAACAGCGCCCATGCAGATGATCCAAATGATCAAAATATGATCACTCTATCGCTGAATATGAAGACAATCATTGCATGCAATAAGGCCCATGCCCTAGATCTGGACTGCTTAATTGCTTAACTACCCCATAATGGCTCTAGCCACCCCATGATACATTAATCACCTTGGGGTTTTTACCCCCATGCACAAGCATCGCAGTGAATCAAGTGGCTTGGGGATATGGCAAAACGACGTGGATTTGACTGATAAATATAATAGATTGTTAGCCGGTGAAATGTCACTGTTGACACACTACTGAAGCACTGCAATGATGTATCAACCACACCACAAGCACAAAAATGAGCAATGGGGCAAGAGAAGAGCAAACAAAAAAAAACAAAGGAAAAATAAAGGCAAAAACTTAAGTATGGAGAGAAAAAAGAGGAGAATGTTTAGAAGAGGGGGAGGGAATGAACAAGAGAGAAAACTATAAGGAGGTAAGGAGGAGGGAAGCGAACACAGAAAGACACAAGAAGCAAGAAATAGTTCAGTGGCTTAGGACATGACTAAAAGATGAAGAAAATAAGAAAGTTATACAGGACTCAAAAAAAGTACAAACTCACTGAGAAAAAAAGCACATAAAAATAGGTAAAATCATAAGGAATATCAATGTTGGAATAACAGTGGAGATCAGGTTCAGAAATCATGATGAGAGTCTGGACAATCCAATTATGTGTATCTAAGGCACAGAAAGGTCGATAACATCCCCTGACAGGATCGAGTAGATTATCTCCGAAAACATAGAAAAAGTGGGCTAAATAGGAAAGAAAATAAGTAGAATAAAAATAGGTAAAGTGAGGAAGAAGCAGGTTAATGGAACCTCAAACAAGATATTGGACCATCAAGAAAAGGATTGAAAAATCAGTTTTAAAGGCAAGGAAATCACAAACAAGTTGAAAAAATAATAATAATAACAAGGGCTAGAAAAAGATAATTCCATTGTTAGATTTCAAGAAGCAAGAAATCCGAGCCTTCCTGGTAGGAAACTCAAGTTTCGGAAATAATTAGATTGGTTGGAAGAAGGCTGTGAGAAGATCTAATGTCTGTTCAAATGCAAAGAAATAGGGCATCAAGAATGGACATCAAGTCACTGACAAGAAATATTTGCCCAAAGAAATTTGATATCTGGATGTCCAAATTGGCTAAGGATTCACGTATGCTGCTTTGAAGTAATATTTCAGTTAGTTTTGACATTTGAAAAGTCAGATTGGCTTGAGGTTCAGATTTGTTACGAAGAATTGACATTTAGGGTCTCTGTGTGAAGCTTAGTTCGAACGGTGACATTTGCTTAATATAAAGTGGATTTAATTCAAGTTCAAGGGGCATATCACAAAGATTCAGTATACTTGACCAATTTTCAATTATTTGTGATGTGTGTTCGTTGATAGATACAGATTCCATATTCACAAAAATATCATTCAATGCATCTGATGATTCTGAGATATCAAACAGTTTGATATTCAGAGTCACTTGGTTTAGAATCTAGGTACATTTGAGACAGGTCTAACACGACTGCTATCATTTAGGCTGATGAAAAATTCAGAGGCGGCTTATGTCTGCAAATCTTGTAAATGTCCCATTGCAAAGACCTGGGGGAGATAGCTATCATCTTGTGTAGTTCAGGCTGCCTTGGGTCCACAGCAGTCCTGCTTCTCTTATCCACACTTGTCCACAGCTTTCACTGCCTTCCAGCAAACATACATGTACACTGTTAGACTTACAGGAAAACCTAAGCGCATGTATTACAGTAAGGCTAAATGTCACCTAGGGTCTTTTCCCCACAGCCTTTCCTTCTCCATCCCCTTCTTACATAAGAATAAGGCTCATGACCTTTTGCCATTTCAAAGGTCAACTAACAATAACATTAGGCAATGATCACACAATCCAACTATACACAGGCAATCCTCATATTCACTGTATATTCCAAACTACCTAGGATTTCAGCAGCCATATATATATATATATAATACCACCAAAAAGGCACAACCAACACATATGTCTGTCTGTCAAACCAAAACAGGGGCTCTGAAAGCCACAGCAACATATCATCTGTCCATCTGTAAAACTCCACATTGTAGCTTTACTCATCTGTCAGTCCAACTGTCTGCTCATCTGTCTATTCATCTGCCAACATGTCACTCCATAACAAGTGAAAGTTTAGCTCTTGTGTATCGCATTGCTGTTTGCGAAACAGACCAAATATTGCGCTCGGCTTCGACTTATGAAATTCGATTCATAAGCAATGTCATAATAACAATCAGTCATTACTATCACTGATGGATGGATGATTTGGACTGTAGGTCCTATATTTGTGTACTGGGTAGGCTGGTTGGGACAAGAGGACACAGCAATGAGATGACGGACGATAGAAACTACTGTCCAACATAAGTCCAGGTTATCCGCAATAGGTGGAATTGCACCTGGGACGCAACGATTGGCAGCCGAGCAATCTACCAACTGCACTTACCTCTCTCCTCTTTATACTATTAACAAATATGTTATGCAGTACTCAAGATCATGTATCGGCCCTTGGGGCATGATACACGGGCCAATATGATATGAAATGCCATGTGATAATAACATATATACATATCTAGGTCAGAACTGCATCATTGTAAATTTTCCAGTCGTGATATGCAAAATAAAAGGAAATATCAAGTTACCAACAATATCTGTAATCCTTTTAACACAATTTCGCTGTGCCTCAAAAATAAAAATACAGAAACGGTGTAGAGAACCGCCTGAAGACCAACTGCGAATAAGATGTCAAAACCCATCTTCGTTTCGGTTTGTCTCCGCAAAAATACAAAACCACATCACATTGTAACATCCCCAGGGTATTGTCAAGAAAGAGAGCACTTTGCAATCATCGGCATAATACTTGCAGGCCCATCAAAAATGCTGGGTTTTAAGAGCAGTGCAATTGTCTGGCGGTTACAAATGCCATATTTAATGAAGCAAGCATTGAAAGGATGATTTTTGCCACTCCTCTCAAGTAGACTGCTATGATTCACGTGTTCTTTGTCTAAACCACGTTTCCACTTTCAAGCTCTTTCCCAGATCAGTTTACTAATTTCAGACTCAATTCAAATCTGTAATATTTAAGATGAGGAGACAGGTATTAGCAATGGTATTTAAAACTACAGCAACAGTTACCAGAGCCAATTGCAGGATTTAAAAGGAGAAAACTTTTAAAGAGATTTTATCCAGTATTCTCCACACGTCCAAACCTGTCTTATCTTCATGCAGAAACTCTTCCTATAAATTGCATTGTCTCAGTGCTGTTGAATGGAGTAAGAAGAAGAATTCCATCAACTTCTATGACCATCTGTCAGAGGAACACATATATAAAGAGATGACCAATAAGGCATTAGTACTCACTAATGTATTAATAAGTATAACCCTGGACATTCACCGAACGCTTGACCATTACAACTCGCAAAGTATCATACAATGTACAGACGGTCTTGTCCTATCCAGCGTTCGTCTTCTACATGCTTCCGCATAGACCATTTTTAAAAGAGACACATCAAGTACAAAAATCTGGTAATATATACGAATAACTGATGATACTATAGAGCTCCACATCTCATTTGAATAGTATCTGACCGGAACGATGATAACATTCAAATACTAAGATTTGGATCGAAATCCAGGCCAATCAGATCAGGAAAGATCTTTAGGAACCTATTGTAAAAACATAGTACACTCTAAAAAATTTCAGACAAAATTGTTTTTTTAGATTCAAAATGGTTTTTTGAAAAACCAAATTTCAATGCAAAAAACCAACATGGATTTTTTTAAAAATCCATGTTGGTTTTGTATTGAAATTTGGTTTTTCAAAAAACCATTTTGAATCTAAAAAACCAATTTTGTCCCGACATTTTTTAGAGTGTAATATGCATTCAATATAGAATTCATCAAGTTACTGCCTTGGATGGTAGGGCTTATCCATGCACCAAGCACAGAAATCCAGGAATTAAACTCAATCCACCACTGGCACCTAATGCCCTCTCACCCTGTTGATTTTGAAAATCTTTAAATTTAATTTTACACACCCAGAACTGCTGGAGGGTTTGTTGATAGAGGCTGGAATTTCAGCTCAATTGTTCATCAAGAAAATAACCTTAACACAAAGGCATGTAGGAGGACTCAGGACAGTAGGGTCCAATTTATGGGCTCAAATAGCCCCGGGGCAAGGGATGGAGGGGGGGGGCTAGCAAGCCAACTGGAATAGGAGGGGGATATGAACAGCAGCAGCAGCTAGAGAACAACTAAGCAGGTTCAAAAGATCTGGGTCACTCTGCAGAGCCTGATGTCAAACACACAGGAACCTACTTAATAAGACATTGGTTGCCAGCTCAGGAAGTAGCAAAATGGAAGGGAGACATGCAATGCCAGGCATATTCAGGGCTGTGGCCAATCCACTGCAACACCAGTACATACACCTTGCATCTAACTTGGATTTGACAACAGTTACTGTTGGACAAGGACTCCATAAAAATGCATTCTCTTCTATAATTATTTTATCTTCTCCCAACATATTACCCACATGACGTAGTACATGACCTTTTTTAATTCAATTTGACACCCACATTGAACTTCAGCTAACTTCAATACATGGTGCTATTGTCCGTGGGTCACCTTATAGAATGACCAGTTGCCAGAAGTAGTATAGACATAATGACATGACAAGGTTTCGAATCCATAAATGTATGTATACCTGTTCCATTGGTGGGTGACCAGGGATCTACTTCTTTCTTGCCTCGACACAGAAACCACAAGGAACTGCCAAGTAAATTGAACAACCGAAAGAATTCAGCTTGAGCCATGCATTGAGAAAATTTATAATCCTCTATGGCATCACTGACTATCTGAAACTGTATTTCTTTCTTCAGTATTCATATATCTGCAGAAATACAGGACTTAAATTCCAGATGCTCAAACATCGATCTATCTCTTACAGTGTACTGACGTGGTCTTTATATTGCAACTAATACCATATTGGAATGGGGGTACATTACATTTTTCTTTCACAAATAAAATCACACAAAATTTAGTAAATCGCTCTTTCAAGTAGAAAGCAGCTATTACACTGAGCCTTTTTGTGCAAATTTCTTCTAACAAATTGAGCACACTACTGCTCATAAATATTTCAAAGAGGTTTGTGTTAAAATTACATTTAGATTGATAGTGTAATTCTAGATTCTGTAACTCCATTCTAATGTGTGTTCACACCCTCCTCCCATGCTTAACAAATGTGGGTATTTCCAATTTGCATACACTCTAAAAAATGTCAGGACAAAATTGGTTTTTTAGATTCAAAATGGTTTTTTGAAAAACCAAATTTCAATGCAAAACCAAAATGGATTTTTTAAAAAATCCATTTTGGTTTTTTGCATTGAAATTTGGTTTTTCAAAAAACCATTTTGAATCTAACAAGAAATTCTTTTAAAAAAAAGAATTGTAGTCAGCTTTATGTGGCATAGGGATATTTTGCATTGATGAAGAACTATTATACAAAGCCTTTCCATGAAATTCACATGGTAAATTTGGCAGCTGACATTTGCAGTTCATGAAGCAGTGAAAACTGTGTTTGTCAAATTCAATGAAAGGCATCAGAAAATATTGGTGTTGGATATTTTTGGGTCATTAACCGGTACATACACAACTGAGAACCAGAGATGTATAGACCTAAAAAGGCATGCTTTCAAAACCTCGAAAGTGGTTAATGCAGATTAGAAGTGAAATTGCAGAACACATTCTGTAAATGAGATTCACATGGCAAATATATATTATTAAAATTTTTACTTCATGAAATTAGAGTTGACAGGATTTGGCCAACAATAGATGTCACTTCATTGGCAGAAAAAAATTATCACAGAAAGACCATAGAAAATACAACACAATGAAATGATAACCTCTAGTACTAATTAAAACACCTTGCAACTGCTAAATTAGTGGAATGGACAGACAACATGAGATTTTGAAATGAAGGTTTTTTGATACGATTTGAGAAATGATCAAATCAGAAAAGGATCAAGATATATGTGAATTAAATGTCGTAGAAATCTTTCAATAAAATTGACATACCAAATATTGTTTTGAAATTTTCCTGCTACAAGGGCTAAAAACTTTGGCTGTCAAATAATGGATTAGAAGCAAAAGTGTAAGAAAAAATGTATTTGAAAACCCTTTCAAAGAAATTCACATGCCAAATATTGTTGTTGGACATTTTCGGACCTTTTATTTTTATTTATTAAAAACTAACCAATTTTAAAAAGTGAAATCCAAAAATTTTGAAGCAAAAGAGAACGGATTTTTCAGCATCAGTTGTGAAAATTTTGTTTGTCAAATGATGGATTAGAAACAAATGTGTAGGAAAATTAAATTTGGAAACCCATTCAATGAAATTCACATGCCAAATATTGTTGTTTGACAATTTTGGACCATAAGTTGTGGAGATTTTTCTTGTCAAATGATGGATTACAGACAGACAGACAATTTGAGGCAAAAAAATATTCATAGTGACTATTACAAGCTAAAGTGTAGCAAATACTGTATTTGGAAAGCCTTTCAATGAAATCGATACACCTAATATTATTGTTTTACATTTCCTGACCATGAGTTGCGAAGATTCTGCTGATCAAATGATGCATTAGAAACAAAGTGTAGGAAAACTTATATTTGGAAACCCTTTCAATGATATTCACATGCCAAATATAGTTTTTTGACATTTTCGGACCATAAGTTGTGACGATTTTGCACGTCAAATGATGGATTAAAGCAAAAGTGTAGGGAATTATATTTGGAAACCCTTGCAATGAAATTCGCATACCAAATATGATGGTTTGACAATTGCGGACCGCAAGTGGAGAATATTTTGCATGTCAAATGATGGATTAGAAGCAAAAGTGTAGGAAAAAATTATATTTGGAAACCCTTTCAATGAAATTCACATGCCAAATATTGTTGTTTGACATTTTCGGATGGTAAGTTGTGGAGATTTTGGTTGATTAGAAGCAAAAGTGAAGGAAAAATTATATGTGGACATAATTTCAATGAAATTCACATGCCAAAAATGGATGTTTGACAATTTCGGACCATAAGTGGTGAAGATTTTGCTTGTCAAATGATGGATTAGAAGCTAAAGTGTAGGAAAAATTATATTTGGAAACCCTTTCAATGAAATGCGTATGTTGATGTTCATCCAATCATGAATGATTAACTTTTGTTGTGAAACACTGATTTGGGACACATAAAATTGTCATAGATTGTTAAACCATTGATGCAGACTAAAATCAAAAATACATTCAAATTTTCTCTAAATTATTTCAATAAAATTCACATGGCAAATGTAGTTTCTGATATTTTCATTTATAAAGTCATAATAACATGGGTTCAGTAACAATAAATGGAAATGAGAACACAAGAAGCAGAAAGAGAAATTGATTCAAGAATAACTTTGGAGAATTACATGATAGGGTAAGATTCCTTGAGGCATAATTGTTTAGTTTCTCCATGAGTCGGACACACATAATATTAACAAGATAAGAGCAGTGGTTTGCTTTAACAAGGAACGAAGAAACTCAGGCCTGCGGGACAACAACTGGTAGAATTCCAAGTATCCGGTTGGGATAGAAACCTCCAAATCGGTGTTTAACTAATACTTGGTATACATAGACATTAATAACCAATAGCGGTTAAAAGATTCTGAAACGAACCCGAATTCACAACAGAATTAACAGTGAAAGAGCACCAATAAATCCAAGAAAAGACCACAAGCCCAGAGAATATACTTCCATCCGATTTCATCAGATATTAAATGTGATTAACCAACTCTTCAATGAAATTCACATGCCAAATTTTGGTGGTTGACATTTTCATTTAATGAAGTTATGAAAGGGTTATGAATAATTGACAATTTGACTCGCATTAGAACCAGAGATGCGAGCTACAGTAAGGCCTAAGCAAACGATGAATTAAAATCTCTCAATGATATTAATAGCTTGGACATATTATAGACCTTTTTCAATTTATATAATTCTGACATATTATATAAGCCACCAATCCACCTCTTCAAATAACATTTTCTGAAAATGTGATGAAATTCACATGCCATTGTTACCAAACATTTTCATGTCCTCATCCAAATCAAAAACAAGGCATTTAGTAGATCATTTTCAGTCGACAATAATTTTGATTGCTTCACACCAGAGGCCTATACAGTGGGCGACATCCAGGTGACAGTTTTTACAGTGAGAAGTGGTTTTTATGTGTCGCATTATAGGAGTTGGTGTTCGACACATTTGGCAGATATTTTCTAATAATTACAACTGAAAACCAGAATAGTTATATGCAAAAGTATTTTCAATTGAATCTGAGGTCTCAACACAAAATCGCAGGGTGTTGTTTTTTGGCTCCGGAAGATTGCTCAATCGATCTGTGTGATCTTCATGACTGGAAAAGAAACAGTCAATATATATATATTATCATGAAAATTTACAATAAACAATGTGAAGTACCATGAAAAGAGTTCAAAGTCACTTAACTTCAATACCATGGCAAATAAATGTGCAGTTAATCACCATAATGATTGCACTACGGATAAAAACATTTTTTTAAGTCGATTTTCCAACTTTTAGGATTTTCATATTGACAATCTATAGTTTAGTTATTTTTCTGCAAAATCTGACGCCAATATTTACGGAATCACGCTGCATTGAAAATTGATAATATTCCTGTACAAATTTCAATTTCCTTAGAGCATTAAGATACCAAACAGCACATCTATAACAAAAACCATAACAAAATGCATTGGTCGCAACATTTTTGACATTTTTTAGTTCTATTCTAGAAACTGAAAAATGTTTTAAAAAACATTTTCTCCAAATTCCATAAATGTCATGTCATAGTTTGGTACTAGTGATGCACGGATAGTGAAAATAGCCGGATACCGGATACCGGATACTCCGGCCAGACACACTGCCGGATACCGGATAGCAACCGGATAGTAGGAACCGGATAATAAACATATGAAAAAGGTGCTTTTCGGCATTCGCGGCTGATAATAATTTTTTTTTTCTCATAGCCAAAAGATACCATGTTCGGCAGGAGGACTGTTCCTCTGGTGGAATGTTATTACAATGTTCTGTGACTGAATAATTTGATTTTGGAGATGATTGAATCATGTTTTTACTCTGTTCAAATAACACTCTTTAATTTATTATCGAAATTTTAGCCTTTTACTAAGTTTTGACCATGACAAATATCCGGTTCTGATATCCGGTTCAGATACCTAATTCTGCCGGATACCGGATATCCTGCAAATTTCAATATCCGGCCGGATACCGGATACTGTGCCGGATATCCGTGCATCCCTATTTGGTACACTGGCCAACACACAATGTGGGACTACCGCTATTCAGAGGTCAATACACAAACGCAATACAATACCCTAGGCAGTACATCTTGAGCATTATGTTTGAATGTCATCCTTGCAGGGCTTTGAAGTTGGAGTCGTGCAGTTGGAGTATGAAACACACTTTGGTTTTTAGGTTGATTCGGAGTCAAAAATTTATCAGGTGGCTCCTGACTCCTGAAAATTATTTTTAAGGATTGATGAAAACTAGGGATGCACGGATATCCGGCAAGGTATCCGGTATCCGGCTGGATATTGGAATTTGCAAGATATCCGGTATCCGGCAGAATTAGGGTGTCAGAACCGGATATCTGGGATGCTCAAAAATAAGGGAAAAGCTATAAAAATTTTGATAATAAATGAAAGAATGTTGCAAAAAGAGAGTCAAAAACATGATGTAACCATTCAGTCACGAAGCATAACGAAAAAGATTCAATCAGAGGAACAGTCCCCAGCTGGAAACGATTATCTCTCAGCTCTCAGAAAAAGACATCTATTATCAACTTCGCATTCTGGAAAACGTCCTTTTTGCACGTTTACTATCCGGTTCGAACTATCCGGTTAATATCTGGTTTCCGGCAGTTGGTGTTGCCGGATTATCCGGTATCCGGCTATTTTCACTCTCCGTGCATCACTTATAAAAACACATTATAGAATAAAGTAAACTGTATAGAATTTATGGTTGCAACACACAAAAATAATTTTTATGTACAAAAGCCCCGGCTCAAGTTAAGAATTCATGTCTGGCATATTGGGAGTGAGTTGAGTTTTACCACTCATCAGCACCAGAATTCGTCATGGGAAGCACAACATTTATATTATATAATATATACAACAAGTGTCTGAAAATTTAATTAACTAATTTATCAATACAAACCTCTAGACTCTCCAAGAGAGCTCTCTCGACTGTTCGAAATTACCTTAAGGAGTATTTGATGGACGAAAACATTCCATCTCGAAGCGATTGCTACAGCCGCGCATGTTCAGTCAAAGGCTTACATCTGTGGTAGGTAATTCCTTCATTCCAAACAACTTCACTTCTGGTCACTCCAAAAGAAGAAGGCAAACATAGTAAAAATATGCGAATAAAAAATAAGTGCTGGAAATAATTTGATCTTCAACAATATGATCTCAAAATGAATTTGTAACAATAGTCGACTTTTATCTGTTTGATCTGCATTTTAGTGATAGTTGAGTCCACCCAAACCTTGTTTTATATGAAAAACAATCTACTGTACATATAGGAGTTTTCATCAGTAAGTTATCTGTAAAAGCCTCATGAGAACTACAAAACATAAAAATAACAGAAATATCGGAAAGATTTATGTATTCTACTTATAGATATTTATACAATTTCACAGTTTCATACACCAAGTCGACATTTCACAGACCAAAACAGGGTTGGGTCGTTAATTAGGACGCACAATATATATCCATGTAACATGTATGCAATAAGCCTTGTACATAATATAATATCTTGGAATTGAGAGTGGAAAATTTCTTTTCTCACTAACTGTATTGATCGAAGGGAGCAGTTTCACAATAAAAATGAGATCTGACACCTCCATGGCAATCTGCATGGTTCTCTCCAATGTCTCCGTCTGCTTGTCTTGCTTGACCTGGAATTAAAATGCAGTAAATATGAAACTTAAATGTAGAAACTTAAAGTTGCAAGACGTTTGGAATTGAAAAGACAGGGAGATCCAGAAACCAGGATAGTCCATTAGCCTGTGCAATTGATAGTGCATTGCCAATGGTTTGGTGCTTCAATAATTGACCCTGGAGCGCTGCAGCATGAGATCTGACATCACAATGGTTGACAGCTTACTGGAAAAATTGGCAAATTGCCAAACTTGGCCATTTCTTCACAGATTAAAGCACTTAAAAAAACTAAATATACTAGGCAGGTAAGCCTATGTCCAATGAGTGTTCAATCAAGCAAAACTATGCACAAATCTTCAAAGGCCCACCACAGCCTGTGTTTTGACAATTAATTATTGATAATTTCAAAATGTCTGATTCAGCCATTTTTTGACATTTTAGGCAAAAAAAAAAGAAGAATAAACTAATTGCAATTTGCTTCGTCATCCTAGATACATCCCATGAATGTTTGATCAAGCTAATTTACGCTCAAGTCCTCGTACAACGAAGTTTCTAAAATTAAATTTTCATAATTTCAAAATCATCCAATTTAGCCATTTCTTGACATTTTTAAACACATTAAAAGGCAAAATCATCCTAGATCTATATGTCCCATGAATGTTCGATCAAGCAAACTTACGCAAGGCGTCGCATAACCAAGTTTTTAAAAATTTTTTTTTTCGTCCAATTTAGCCATTTCTTGACATTTATAAACACTGAAAAATGCTAAATACACTAAATACAACATGCCCCATCACCGTAGATACCTCCAATGAGCGTTCTATCAAGCAAAATTAACCATACATCTTCGCACAACCACGTTTTGACAATCAAATTTTCCTTAATTCAAAATCGTCCAATTCAGCCATTTCTTGACATTTTTAAACACAGGAAAAAGCTAAATAAACTAAATACAACATGCCCCATCATCCTAGATAAGTCCCATGAATGTTAGATCGAGCAAACTTATGCTGAAGTCTTCACACAACAAAGTTTCTAAAATTATACTTTCATAATTTCGAAATTGTCTAATTCAGCCAATTCTTTTAAAATAAACTAAATACGAAATGCCCCATCATCCTAGATATGTTCCATTAAAGTTTGATCAAGCAAACTTACGCTCAAGGCGTCGCACAACCAAGTTTTTAAAATTAAATTTTCATAATTTCAAAATCATCTAATTTAGCCGTTTCTTGACATTTTTAAACACTGAAAAAAGCTAGATACACTAAATACAATATACCCCATCATCTTAGATACCTCCCATGAGCATTCTATCAAGCAAAATTAACCTCACGTCTTTGCACAACCAAGTTTTAAAAACCAAATTTTTCTGATTTCAAAATCGTCTAATTCAGCCATTTCTTGACATTTTATAACACTGAAAAAATCAGATCATACTAATTCCAACATGCTCTATAATTCCAGCTATCTTCCATGAGTGTCCAGTCATGCAAAATTTCATGCGCCCACTTTTTGACAATTAAATTTTCCTTATTTCAAAATCGTCTAATTCAGCCATTTCTCAACATTTTTGAACAATAAAAAAAGCAAAATATACTAATTCCAACATGCTCTATAATCCTAGCTACCATCCATGAGTCTCCAGTCATGCAAAATTTACCATTATCTTCGTGCAACCACGTTTTGACAATTAAATTTTCCTTATTTCAAAATCGTCTTATTTAGCCATTTCTCGACATTTTTGAACACTAAAAACAGCAAAATATACTAATTCCAACATGCTCTATAATCCTAGATACCTTCCATGAGTGTCCAGTCATCATGTCATGCAAAATTTCGCCCACATCTTCGTACACAACCACGTTTTGACAATTAAATTTTCCTTATTTCAAAATCGTCTCATTCAGCCATTTCTCAACATTTTTGAACACTAAAAAAAGGAAATTATACTAACTCCAACATGCTCTATAATCCTAGATACCTTCCGTGAGTGTCCAGTCATGCAAAATTTCGCCCACATCTTCGTACACAACCACGTTTTGACAATTAAATTTTCCTTATTTCAAAATCGTCTCATTCAGCCATTTCTCAACATTTTTGAACACTAAAAAAAGGAAATTATACTAATTCCAACATGCTCTATAATCCTAGATACCTTCCGTGAGTGTCCAGTCATGCAAAATTTCGCCCACACCTTCGTACACAACCACGTTTTGACAATTAAATTTTCCTTATTTCAAAATCGTCTTATTCAGCCATTTCTCGACATTTTTGAACACTGAAAAAAGCAAAATATACTAATACCGACCTGCTCTATTATCCTAGGTACCTTCCATGAGTGTCAAGTTGTGCAACATTTCCTCCACATCTTCGTACAACCACGTTTTGATGTTGAAAATCCATGTATTATAGTCTAAGAGCAAGAGCTGTCAAAGTCATCCTTTCCATGGCAGCCAATCGCTGAAAATGCACGTAGAGAACCCAATTTTGTACCGAAATGAAGCTCAGGACATTTACTGTTCATCTGGCTTGTCGGTAGAGTGATACAACAACTATTATTGCGATAAATGTCCATTTTTCGGCACGTATTTCCAGCGACGACACAACCATTTCACCTAGCTGACAAGTCAACTCGCCACAACACAAATCGCCCATCTGCAACTAGCCCACAAAAAAACGGCCTGGTGCCCTGACACTGTTATAAGCTCTATTAATTGATGAGTTTGTGCCTGTCATTCATTCCTCCGGAGTTTTATCAATATGAAAATATGTGAAAGAAGTGACACAACCATTTCACCTAGCTGACAAGTCAACTCGCCACAACACAAATCGCCCATCCACAACTCGCCCACAAAAAAACGGCCTGGTGACCTGACACTGTCATAAGCTCTATTAATTGATGAGTTTGAGCTTATCATTCATTCCTCTAGAGTTATTTAGGTATAAAAATATGTGAAAGAAGCTATTATGAATATTTTCTCATGAGAAAATCCACTGAACCCTAGAACACAGTAGTAGTAGTAGTAGTAGTAGTAATATTGTGTTTTCCCTGGACTACAGCTAGATTTCATTGGTAATTTGTCATGTAAGAAATCAGAACTCTGGTGAATCTCAAGCAATAAGTAGTATAGCAGTGCAATATTTGATGAGTTTGAGCTTGTCATTCATTCCTCTAGAGTTATTTAGATATAAAAATATGTGAAAGAAGCTATTGTGAATATTTTCTCATGAGAAAATCCACTGAACCCTAGAACACAGATATTGATGATGTCATGGGTAATCTGTCCTGTAAGAAATCAGTACTCTGGTGAATTTCAAGCAATAAGTAGTACAGCAGTGCAACTGCAGCTATTCAACCTCTTCAGTTTGTCACATAGATTTCAGATGCTGACTACAAAAACCAATTTTGTCTCAAATTTTTTAGAGTGCACAAGTAATTGCTTTCTTACCACACCAACTGGAGGGTTTTGTTGTCATTTCCATGGGTTCAGTCCATTAAATTTTCGATGAGGAGATGTAACCCAAATATCAGACTGAAGAGGATTTCAAGCATTTAGATCTTCACTTACAGGTTTAGTGAAGAACTCTGATACAATACAAATGGAATGTCTAATGAAAACCTAACATCCCCTTGTACTGGCAGAGAAGACATCAGTTTCTATAACCATGAATAAAGACATTGGATTGCTTCAAAGACCACAAATGAACACATCAACTAAACCATGAATGAAGATATAGACTGTTTATTAAACTATTTAAAGACACCAGATTGTTTCCCAAACCATGGATAAAGACATCCGATTGCATAACCATCAATAAAGATATCATAATGTTTCCAAAACCATGAAATGGACCAGGAATCCCTTTAAAATAGTAGAATATGATCTACTGAAGTATTGTCTCTTTTCCGTTTAGGTAAAGTGGGCTTAAGTGGCCTATGATACATGACTTTATCCAGATTATATATAAACTGGTAATGCTAGTATTTGAGGACAGATCACTACACAAAGACCATCACTTGCCAGTGGTTGCCATGGTATTTGTTTAGTATTGCCAGGCCCCCAGATATAAACAGATGAGAGTTTGATTTGGCTCTCAGCATATCCTACACAAAGCCCTGTGGAGGACCACAATCCATGGGCAGAATAGTACAACAATTGGGGACAGACTCCTAGCATATGGACATGCCTATCCACTCATATTTGGACTGAGGACTTTGGTTGCATTGAGATTAGGCTGCAGGTCTACTGCAGGGAATGCCATTATAACAGAGGCCCACAAGTATGTGCTTCCAGTATGGTACTTGTGGGGTGAGGGCCCTCCAACCCAAATCCTATCCCCTCCTGTTATTGTAGATCCCTGTGAGTTAGCAAGCAGCCAAAATCCAACTCACAGTGAGCTAACTGTGAGTAAGCTATGAGTACTCAGTCTGCGAGACCTTAAAGGGAGAGCTGAGTAGAGTTGGTTCTAGTGAGCTCCAAGGGCTTTCATATGAGATCTATAGTTAGCATTAAAAGTAAGGTGGATTGAGACATTCTATCAATGTAAGATTTTGAAGAATTTCAAGTACTGTGGCAGTGGCACTCCAGCACCATAGCAGTTCAGCACACCACAGCATTTCAACATTTCATCTGAAAGCATTTTAGCATCAGCATCCCTTGAGTCAGCATTCAAGCACTGGAGCACATCAGATGTTGTCATCAGCACTCACACAGCAACTCATCTTGGGACTCGACAAAACCACATGCTCTTAACATTTTCGTGAAAAGGAATAAACTATTATAAATTTCAAATCTGGGACTTTCTACAGGAGTACAACCCCTTTTCAAACCTGTCCTCATCACGTTCTTGTGATTCATAAATTCCATGAAATGGAATATTATTTTGAATTCTGAAGTAAAGCGCAAGGAAAATGCAGTCTGTGCATGCACAGTTGCACACAACATATAATAAAATTGTACGAAGCTAAGACAAGGAATATTATGAATCCAATAGTACTCTGTAGCACTGTAGAAAGAACTAGTAGTCTGATCATTATACAGCTTGCACAAAATATACATCACTACCAAACTCAGACAAGCAGGGTGCTAACACATTCTGCCTCATACGAGTCTCATACGAGGCTAATATGTTACTGAATGTCAGTGAATGTCACACGTTATGTCAGCAAGTATAGGAAATCCCCTGAATACACTGAATGCTAAAGAAGTGTGGAGTACAACACAGTGTTGATGAATGACAATCCTGACCCATGAAGGTCCATAAGAAGCACCCTGGGGAGTACCATATACCCAGACTGCTGCTGCAATGAAATCCTCAACAGATGCCAGAATATTGACTGCAGTCTGAAACATGTTACCACCAGGATCTTGGGCCACTCATTCAATAAAGTGATATGGAATTGCTTTGCACACCACATGTTGCTGTTGTTTATGTTGTGGGGTTGTCGTTGTTCATACATCAGTGGATTATCTTTCTATCAAGATGGTGCTGATGTTGCTGATAGCTTGAATACTCAAATTGGTTGATAAATGTTAATGTTCATGATACAGCTGATGTAAGTTTTATTTTATAACTGTTGTGTGCCAATTTTGTTGTTGTTGCTGCTGTGTGCCTGTTTTTATTGTTGTTGCTGTTTCTAACAACTTTCCATTATGTTGTTAAAGTAGTGATATATGATTAGTTTAAATAGCAGTTTTTTCTCTCATACTACTAATGATGATATTGAAGACCTAGATAATTCAGACCTTGTTGATACTGTTGGTAACATTCCTGAAAAACTGTTTTGTTGCTGTTGGCGGTGGTTATACCCCAATTAGCAAAAGCACTTTTGCCCTGTGATCTGCATTGCTGTGACAGCAATTGACATGACAACACATTTGCAAAATCCCCTTGAAAACTCTAGAAGGGTGGTCTTCTAACAAAGAGATCACTGTACTGTTACAAATGCTGCTGAGGCAAGCACTCACACAAACAGCCAACAGGCAACAACATCTCTGTCAGACAAACAGCAGTGAGCTGCACATTTCTAGCACCTTTTTTTCGCCTCCTGCATCATGGTAATTTGCTCCAGGACCAGCCGCTCCAGCAAACATTTGCATTTGCATCCTGATCTCCCGGGTGCTCAGCCAACTTCTTGACAACTCATCTGTCACATGGACATTGGCTGGTGCTAAGAACAAGCTCATCCCTTGCTTCCTTGCCTCTCTTCAATTGAAAGCGGAGTGCTTAATAGCAAAACAAGGCTCTTGGCACAAGTTGGCAGGACGGAGCACCACGACCACTCCGAGCAGCGGAAAGCACACACACACACGAGCAAGCGGGAAAAAGCCGCTGGCAAAGAGCCGCCTTTTTATGCATACCAGCAACAGATTTTATCTAGAAGTGTTGCTGCTGCTGCTGCTGCTGCTCATGCTGTTCAAGCTGATGATGCTGCTGAAACTGGTCCTGCTTGTGGAAAATTCATCCGACAGCATCACTCGGCTACAACCACAAGTCCGCAGACACTTGAGGGACCTTTCTCCTCCGAGCGAACGGTTTACACTGAAGTGGCAATTTATTAGCCGCCGCTTGATAAATGTTTCATGCCCACAACAAAGCTGAATATTGTTATAATGGAATGAATAATCGACTGGCTGGTGGTCGTCTTTATCAAGAAAGACGGGGAACAATGCTGTGCAATAAGGTCTGGCACAGCGCTGTGACAGATGTGTCCCACTAGACGATGGCAGTTTGGAGGCTGGTAAAAACCTTCTTGCTCTGCCGCTTCATCTACCCCAGCTCTGTGACTCGATCAATGTCATTGTAACTGAAGTCTCTTGCCACATTAAGATTTGATAAAGCCCTCAGTTAGGGTGCCTTTCCATCCCAAAAAGCCTGAAATGGGCAGATGTCTGAAAGCGAATCAAAATTGATGAGAGAGTTTGCTCGCGAAACCCTGTTAGCTCAGAGGAACACTTCCGATCTATTGAGGATGTATATGGCAGTTAACAAGAGGGCTGGACCTGCTTTTTACTTTCTTAACAAGAAACAGAATCTGTCCGAACCATTTGATTCTCTAGTGCACGAGGCTTCTGGGAATGTCGAGGAGGTTCTCGGGAAGCAAGGGGACCATTGTGTGGTCTGCGGAGGCTCTGCTGTGTATTTAACACATCACCAGATCTAGTGATCTAACACATAAGAAGACAGAATCAAGAGTTGTTACTCAACAGATAGATGGGTGGGAGGGAAGGACCACTGCCTTAAGTCACAAGCAAAGGCATATTACGTGCTGCGACTTCAACGTGTCTCTAATTAAGAGAACTTCGGTTCGACTGAGCGAAAGAAAAGTGACCAAAAGCAGCAGGAAGTCTGCAAAAAGCTCCACAAAGTCAACAAAAATAAGATGTAGAGTGCAGTAGCTTTAGTTTTATACCCTGTATTTTTTCACCTAAAGACATTTGAGGCAGGTGGAAAGCATGACACACATATTCAATGAGAAAAAGGATGAAAGCGCCATTCGACTGAAGCCTGCCTTGATTGGTATCCAAGACCAGGATATTGAATGTGTCTGAAAAGTAAATCCGCTAACTGTGAGCTGGAGTTACACAGAGGATGAGTATAGGCCCTATACCCTGAGCCCAAGAAAGTTGATCACGATACATGCCTCAACAATTTATCATGAGCAAGATGTCATTTGCCTCATGTTCCTACATATTCATTGCATAACATGATGAGTGCAAGATATGACTGACAAATATGAATCATTAAATGTTTGTCTGTTAAAAACCTGAAGTATGGAGATATGACATTATAACTAAGAGCATTCTAGTAATCACTCACGTTTCTCCAGCTGTACCAATGACAGATCTTACAACCACTCCGATAAACTCCCAGCGACAAGCAACAGCTAAAAGGATCGGTGAGATATCTCAGCATTTCCAGTATATCCTACTATCTCGTATCGATTGAGCCTTTGTCTTAGTCACTTGCACACAGTTGTTGGTGCCTGGGTCTCTCAACACCCTTCATCTGCTATGCTAACATCCTCATCTTCCAGCTTCTTCAAACATATGCAATGGCTGAGTGAGTTGAGCAAAGAACACAGAATTAGGCACCCTCCTCCAGGATCATTCAGTTTGTGTAGAACTCCCAGTCTTCTACTAACTGATCCTTGTACTTCCTACAGCATTCTATGCCACTCCACCATTTCTATTCTGCTCTTCTGCTTCTGCAGAACTTCAGTGTTTCTCTTACACTGCATGTTTCAAGAGACTTCAATCTTGAATGATACATATTAATAAGTCTTAACTGTAGAATAAAACATAGTGAATTAACTTTCATACTGTGATATTTTACTACCATCCTTCATCAAACTGATCCTGTACACTATAAACACAGGGTGGTCAAAATGAC
This sequence comes from Platynereis dumerilii, assembly GCA_026936325.1. Taxonomy (NCBI): domain Eukaryota; kingdom Metazoa; phylum Annelida; class Polychaeta; order Phyllodocida; family Nereididae; genus Platynereis; species Platynereis dumerilii. The sequence continues at coordinate 2,622,745 of JAPTHN010000028.1, forward strand.
AACTCTGGAGTGACCAGTAATTCCTGGTGCCTAAACACCTTGAGTCAAAATTACCAAATGGTTATCAATGTTACAAATATTGGATTGGTAACATGTACTATTCTGGTAATCAAGGTTATGTAGTCATTATGATTATGATAGAATAGTCAAAATGGTTTCCCAAGAAGTCACTGCCAAACTATGCAACAATTACCACCCTGAAGTAGTCATGAACGAAGCAAAGTGACAACCCAATGTTTAGAGTGTATGTAAGTATACATCTTGGGTGTTTCCTTTATGATGCATGCTGTTGTTTCAAACGCATCTTGAAATAGCTGTAAAATCAACAAATCAATAGAGAATTTAAAAATAACATCTCTGCAATTTCACAGCAGTGGCTTTACAGTGGCAGTGGTTGTTTAAAATGAATAGTTTTTCCATTGCCTCAATCCATTCTTGAATATTACCATAGATGATCCATAATAATGAACCGACTGGCATATCCCTAAGTTCAAACTTATCATCTTACATCATTACGAGTCAATTTTGTTTTGATTTGTGACTTTGAAACCTGATGAGGCATTGAAATTATGTCAAGTATTGACATAATGTTGCTGCTACCTCTGCTATCTCAACTTCAAAATAATTATATGTTGAAATACACCAACAGAGAAAACTGTTTCATGAAAGATGTTTCCATCACGAATCAACGATTCTGATATCATGATTATAACAAAAACCACTTGTGTTATAGAATTACACTTTGATGAAGCTGTTATCATATTACCATCTTCTTCAAAATAACTTATATTCATGTTTTCAGTGCACTGTTTATCTACTATACACAGGCAGTTTAACAGCTGGGTGGTTACAACCAATACTTGCTTTGGTAAAGGTCTTTGCCTGCATGAATGCACGAGTTCAAACCCTTAGATACCGGTCCACGGGACCTTCAATAAGGGCAAAATCTCAGCTGGATGTCGTTCGGATGTGACTTTAAATTGGTGGCCCCTTGTATTATCAGTGCCTTATGCAGGGCAAGTGAAAGATCCCTCACATGGGGTGAATGTGTAAGATGTTAAGGACTCCCAGTCGTTCTCCCTTACCATCAACAAACCCCCAAGAGCCCTTCGTACTTATGGTCTGCATGCGACACTTCAACAAGATGCTTTTCTCAAATTCATCGCAGCCTTTCTATCGTATGTGTTTGCCACAATTATCGTATCAAACGTATACACAGAATGTAAACACACATCTAAACGTCTTTGAATCATATCCAAATGCTTTACATGTTCCAGGGATGATAAAATATCTCATTTTTTGTAAGGGAGATAATGAATCAATTTCCTTGAAGAAAACACCCCTTCCTTAAAAATACTAAATCAATTGTTGAAAACTGAGGAAATGTATGGATTGTTTTCTTCACCAATAGCCAGATTCAACCTCAAGCAAATGCACAAACAGAATTGTAAAATGTAACACATTTCAAGGGAAGGGGGCCATCATTTAATCTCAAGGGGGGACCTGGATTTTTTTTTTAAATAAACATTTTCTTGCTCAGTTTTGGCAACAAAAAAAAGAAAATCTGGCCAGTCTTGAAATAAATAATTTCTGGTGAGGATATTTCTTAACAAGGTGTTGCTTAATTTAGGAATGGATATTCGAGGAATTCGCACGCTCGACATAGATAATTACTGCCACCCTCACCGTGAAATAAATAATTTAACACTGAGGAAAACTCCAAGCCCCCCTGGAAAATAAATGGTTGCCCCCCAAGTCTGAAGAAGTGCGGTCCTCTCTCTTAAGCAGATCTCGTTGAAACAAGGACAGGTTGTTTAATTGAGAGAGCGGAACTTTGAAGAATTATTTTATCACAGAAATGGAATTCCTAAAAGATCACTTGTAAGCGTGTCAAAACTTAATGTAATTTCAATTAATTAGTTATTGATTGATTGATTGTTATGTAATAACTAATGTATATTGTAATGGAGAATTATAGATAATGAAATTATCTATCCCTGATGCAATTAACACAAGAATAATTCAACATGTCGCTATATAATTCAGGTAATTGACAACTTTCTGTCAATCTGATTGAAAAAAAAGAGATGGATACATTTCATGAACATGATTAATCGTTCAAAGATCCCATTTGGGTGGTAAGATCATGCTATATTGTTGATATAGGCCTAATTGATAAAACTGAATAAAAATGAAAGAAAAATCATTGGTAAAAGATGTCTGTAATTTTCGAATGGTAAATACACCATTGCAATTGCAACAAGTTATGACAATGGCGTAGAACATCGACAAAAGTTCACGGTTTTATTGTGTAAATTCATTTGGAACAGTTTGCCAATTTCATCTATGATGATTCGCTGCTAAAGTGATACTGTTAACTTTTGAAAAGAAAATAATACTTCTTCTGTGGCCATGTAAAGATATCCTTAAACAGATCTAATGAAATAACAGGGTGGGCATCAAAGGAATTATAGAATTTCACCCTCATATTACCCCAATCATACAGAACCCCATGTCACCCCTTGCACCTCTGTTGCACCCCCTTGCACTCTCCTTTACCCCCTTGCATCCACCCTTACACCCCCTTGCTTCCATCTTTCCCTACAGGGGGTTCAAGTTCATGGCTAATCAAATTTTCCATGGCCACAAGCCACTGCAGCATGTTGCTGAACTTATTGGAAAGGAAAACAAAAGACAAGTGTCTTAGTCACCAAGCAATATGGTTTCAAGCACCAAAAATGTGGAGACTTTTTTGCATCTGAATGAGCTTATGAAAGAGCTTTTGAAAGAGATTATGAAAGAGCATTGCCGTGGCATTTTGTTTCCTTTGTACAACTTGATATGATTACAAAATACTTGACATTATTTGTTCAACATGACATTATCTTTTTTTTTAATTTTTAATTTATATCGACTGGAATCAAAGATCAAACATATATATACAAGTTGATAGCTCAAGGATCAACTTCATCTAAATTCATTACTACAACACATCATCATTTGATATTCCTTGCTATGATTGGATTCTTCCTAAGATTGATAATCATTACTTGATATTAGATACCTCATATATATCTGTAATTTGACAAATAGTATTGAAATTAACATTTTAAAGACATCCAACATCTGAAGAAACAAAATTTAGAAAACTTACACAATTTAGAATTTGATAAGCTGCACAGATTTCGTTTCACTGTATGAGCATATATTCTAAGAAAATCATGACATAATTGTTCTTGAGTATTTTCAATGTCAGAGGAGACAGGCAGGTGAGCTTAGATTTTGAATCATTGGATCACAAAGAAAATAATTAGATGTTTCAAGGAAAAAAACATTTGTCACAGGAAAGAACATAATTCATGTGATTCCATACAAATTGTTTCGTTATGTCATGAGTTGAAAAGAAATAATTGAACATCTACATAATAATTAAAAAGGCGGAAATATGTCCCAGAGACATAAATATTTGCCCTTTTAAATATTCATAGCCAATTAGCTCGTAATGAGACTTTGGTGTAGGTTGGTTAATGACAACAAAACAAATATTGCAAGCATCAATTTTGTTTTAAACAGAAAAGGGGAGTATTTTTTTGTTTGTAATAATGTCTTAAATGTCTCAAATCAAAAAGCCACTTCTTTTGCGTAGCGTTCACAGTAAACTTTTAAATTTTGAGTGAGCACAATTTGTTTGAGCTGACATAGCTTGTTGTATTAAGTTATGATAATCTTTCCATTGTCATTATAATCTTTCCATTGTCATAACCTAAAACAACAAGCTTTGTCAGCTCAAAGGAATTGTGCAACCATCTCACTCAATCATTTAAGCTGAATCAAAATTCAAATTTACAGTGTACAGTACCCTTGATAGCTCTTGATAATGGTAGGCTTGCCATTACTCTTGGACAAATTGTGAAAGAAACACACGCACAGAGTTGTGAGGAATCTTTGTTTTGAACTGTCTGTCAACAGCTCTGGGGTGAATGGTTTCTACAACAACAAGTGTTTGGGGGTATCTTGGAGAATTTGAAAAGAGAATCTCAAGAAACCTCAAAAGGAAAATCTCGGACAATCTCAAAGCAAAATCTCAGACCATCTCAAAGAGAGTCTCAGGCTCAGCAAATCTCAAAAGAGAACACCTCTGAATCTCAGAGACAGTGAGACACACATTAGTAAAGAGCTCCATCTGAGACTCAAAAGGAGGATTTCTTTAGAAAAACGTTTCAATCCCTTTGTCTTCTTGGGTGTTTCAGGCTACTGTCTCAGGCAGTTTTTCTGTGTTTCAGGCAGTCCAAGGAGTTTGCAAAATAGTGCATGGGAGTGGAACTGAAAGAGTGATACACTTTTAGCTCATCTGCGTATCGTACTTCGCATTTGCTTCACCACTACTCCGTGTACACTGTTTTACTTTCACTTCGGTGTGCCCATCCGCATATTATTTGAGTCAATCTGTACATCACTCTATTGTCATGTATGTTACCATTTGTATCACTCTCTGCATGCCACACACCTCTGGAGCCCAGGTTCGAAACCTTGCTCGCGCAACCTATGTCGAACATGCATTGTCACCCAGTGCCAAAAGTGCAACTCTTATAATTACAGCAGTCCCTGGATGTCCTGTTAAGCCTTGTCAGTGTACAAATACAGGACGTAAAACCGTATAATCCATCCATCCACTCTGCATATCACTCTATGCCTTTTCTGTGAATCACTGTGCCACCCTGCAGATCTAGAATACAAGGGAATTTTAAAATAGAAACCCTCCAACTGCAGCAGACTGCCTGCAGCACAGCAGCCCAACTTGACAGAGCCATAAAATGTTAAAACATTGGGGTTACGATCCATGATAAGACAAGCAAAACGCTAAAAGTGACACATTTTCGGCAAGAACATCCTTTTCCCAAGCAGTTGCAAGCAGTTCCATGCAGTAAAAGGGTCCTTATTCATGGCAAGAAGCCCCTGTAAGGCCTAACAAGCTGCAGACTTTGTACACATTGACAGCTCACAAGCTTAAGCTACGGCCACGTTGACAGTTCAGATCATTAATATTTCGCTCCTGCACAACAGTCTACAGCTAAGCCCGGAGAACAGTATACTGTCTAATGTCCCCCTAGAGATCCACAAGCATTCCAGGGGCTCCTTTAAAACGCCAGACAAAGAACAGGTTCCTTGAAGGTCACAGCTGCACAGGAGGTGTTAAAACTCAGCAATGGGTGACAGGCCATAAAAAAGGTCTCTTCTTGGACAGCAATTGCAATAAACCTTCAAATTGCCTGCAATAAAGAGACCTATTTATTGTTCATCCACACAATTACAATGCTGTGGCAATGACAGGACAGGGTCAGGCAATACCCAGATGAATGCTGATGCAAAATTGAAGCAATCCTCAAACATTTAGACAAAGCTCAGATAAAGGTCAGACAAAACTGCATATCACATGCAGACATATGAAGGATATATATAGATCATCAGATGCTCAGACAAAACTACGGGGAAAAAATAACAATGCTCTGAGAACATTTTCAGCTTTATTTCAATAATTCCACAGCACAATGGATATCTTGCTAAACTTTCTTATGCTTAAAGAAAGCAATGCCCAAATGATTCCAAGGCAAGTCCCATACAAGGGCCAGACAAATGCCAAGAAAATCCATGACAAGGCCCAAATAAACAACGTTGGTTACCTGCCAGTGCCCAGATAATGCTCAGATAATGCTCAGATAATGCTCAGACAATACTCAGACAATTCTCAGACAATGCTCGGACAATGCTAAGACACTGCTCTGACAATGTTCAGGTCAATGCTCAGACAATGTTTGGGCAATGCTCAGACAATGCTCAGACAATGCTAAGACAATGCTCAGACAATGCTAAGACAATGCCCAGACAATGCTAAGACAATGCTCAGACAACATTCAAACAATGCTCCGACATTGCTCAGACAATTCCCTTGCAATGCGCAGGCAATATTCAGACAATGCGCATGCAATACCCTGCACAGAGACAAGGGGGCAGTAATGTTTGGCATTCTGTTCGAGGAATTGTGCAGCTAGTGTCTCTGATGGTGGCCAGCCTATCTCCGCCAAACAGTCATACATCAGCCCCTAACTTGATTTACTGCTGAGAAGCAGGGGGACATATGTGCTAGTGTCAGAGTCACCCTAATAGGAATGCAGCCTGGGCAACGAACACCAGATGGCTGGGACCCGGAGGAACAAAATTCAACAGGGCCATAACTCTGTCATGATGACCATCAGACGACATGGCCCTAGTAACTGATGCAGCAGGCTGACATCTGAGAGGGTGGTTTGTCTTGCACCCCCACTGCTCCTGACATCCCAGCTGACATCCAACATACATCCCAGCAGACATCCAAACAGCAGAATCAGGAACTACTGAAACAGCACTACTGTGGTGACAACAGAAGCAACAGCAGTGATACTGGTATATTCTAACAGACAGACCAGCAGAAAAAAACAGGATGTTAAGCCAGCATTGTCATGATATACATTTCACCATATAATTCTGTACCCTGAAATTGCAGAACTATAAACAGCATAAGAGCTAGAAGTAGTGACACTTGTCCAAGACATCCAAACAGCAGAGCAGGCCAATTCAGGAAAGCCCTAACAGCTGCATTAAACAGCAGTTCTTGCAGATGTCAAACACAGCTATCTAGTCAAACAGCTGCTATTACAGAAATATCAACAGCAGTAAGAAAGAAATGCTTACAAAGCAGCAGCAGTAACTGCAGTAGCAGTACAATGTCACAGCAAAGGCAGTGACACAAGGACCAGATCATCACCAACAGCTCTGGGAGCCTCATCAACAGCTTGCCCAGCTCTGAAACCTTAGCCGCAGTAACATTAGATGGAGTGATGAGATAAAGAAGACGCATCAGCTCCATCGCTCTAAATTGGAGATCACTCAGATCGCCTACCTGCGAAAAGCGTCTCGATCGAGAGATGACTCCGGGAAGATGTGGAGATCGCATGCAAGGCACCACTCTCCGACTGTTGGCCGCACTGCCTGGGAGAATGTTAAGGGCTTGTTTTCAAGACTTTTAACGGGTGAGATGTTGGCCAGAGTTGAAGGCGATGAGCCGGGGGAGCCCTAGGGAGGCCTTGCCCTATCAGACACCTCCACGTCAGCCACCTTCTCCGCGCTGTGATAAACACCTCATAAGGCGAACGTTAACCGCCACCCCTGACCCACGAGCCACACCTCCACGCAGCCAGCTCCTTAGCTTTCTTACTGGCCCTTTATTGCCCGGCCCTCCATCATTTGGACTGTCATGGCCATTTCTGCAAGACAATGCATCAGGACTAAGCCGGCCATGAAAGGCGTCCCCGGAGCACGCCCTATCGCCCTCCAATGCTCCCACATCAAAGACCCTCCTAATAGCCACTAATAAAAGCAATATCGCAGGATAGCTGCCAATGCCCAACACTTTGCCATACATTTATAATCAGGGTCCCTGTGCAATACTGGCCCATATTTTCGGCTCAGTGCACTGGAATCCTGTGGTATTAATACTGATAGTGCCTATAATTCAGCCAGGTGAGGATTTATTGCCTTTCTTCGCAACTCGTTGAAAGTAAATCATGCCTATTCAGTAGCATTTGGCTGCATTCAGCAGCGTCGTTTTCCAAAATCATAAAAAGAACCCTAAAACTTCAGTAATTTGACTCCGAAAACTCGAATAAAGCCCCACAGGAAACAACGACAATGAAGTCCCAGCCGGCTTTATGTGCGACAAACATTCAATAAGTCCTCTCATGTCATGTTTCATGTTTTCCGCAGACAATTGCCAATTTTTCACACACTTGTTGAGCACGATTGCTTGTTCTGTTGACAGCTTGACAAGCTTTCCCTGACAGCTTCAGACAAGGTTAATTTGTGCAGATTACTGTCAGAATGACAACCAACAACCTTTGCAGAGATACCGATTTGGCATAATTGTGTCAAAACACTCCAATAAAAGTAATTCGTACCAAAGAAGTTTTGACATTTGACATTTTGAGTAAAGTGGCAGAGGAAATATCACTTCAACATATAGGATTGAGGATTAAATAAGTCAAATATTACATGCAAAGTTGATTGACAAAATCAACCATCAAAAGTTTTTGACCACATACAATGCCTAATATTGCCTATATCAATCGCTAATAATGAAGTATGATTACCATAACTTTGGACCATGAAAATGGTGTTACAACATATACCTCACAAATGAAACTTATAATAGTTTTCAATTAAATGGAGCACAAATCCGGAAACCTCATTATAAACTAATGTACTACAAAAACTTTCAATTATAATATGATTCTTGTTACCACAAAGAATAACATCTCATTATGGAAATATAATGATCTTCATGCACAGAACTATACAATGTGTTCCAAGAGAACAGGCCAGGGCTTGCTTTTACTAAGATGGTTTAACTGGAGGTTAAACTAATCCAGACTTAATCCTGGGTTAAACTGGGGGTTTAATCATGTTTCATTCTACTAAAAGTTAAACTGGTGGTTAATCTAGGTTCACTGGTTAACCTGACTGGTTAAACTAATTTTGATTCTATCATATGTTAATCCTAGTTTAAACCTAGGTTAAACTGAGATTAACTCCACCATCACACATGGCTGGTTTAAGAAGATAATACAAAGTTATCGTGGTTTCTAAAATCCAGGGCCTGGTTTCACAAAGCTATCGGTGCACATCCCGGTACTAGGGTGGTTCCCGTCAGTGGCGGAGCTATGGGGGGGCCTGGGGGGGCCAGGGCCCCCCAAATGGATAAGTGGCCCCCCCACTGGCCCCCCCCATTTCAGATTTGAAAAATTTGAAAAAAATTATTGGAGCAGCAACAGTCACTGAAATGCATCCGCCTGACGTTGTGGCCTTCGCCGGTGCTCATGCACTTATACCTGATTTTCTCTAGAATGAGAGTTTGAAAGGTTCTGAAAAATTTGATAATTTTTGATTTCCTTTATTTGAATATATCTAGCAATATGTGTACCGCTCGTAAAACTTTTAGGCGGTGAGCGACATTAGCCCAGATATCAGGATCTAGATTTAGTAATATTCCAAAAGAAATCTCTTTGAAACTATTGATTGTTAAAAATTTTATGTTTATCTAATTATCTGCCCGAATTGTTTTGCCTTTTTCCCAAATTTTATTGGGGGAGGGTGACTACTCCCCCTTCCAGTATGCCTATGTATAGGTATCTAGAGATTCCATGCAACATCTAAAATCAGGGTTTTTTGAGGAAATCCTTCTGTCGCCATTGCTCAGTTAAAGAAATAATGCTCCTTTGAAATTTTTTAATTACACAGATCTGATGTACCAGAGTGATTTATACAAACTGATCAAATTTTCATGTGTGCATGGAATTTCCCTACATTTTTGGTATTTGTGTCATTTGCACAAATTGCTACTACCTTTTAGGCCTATTTGAGAAGTTGGGTAGATTTCCATCAAAAGGACTTTTATAAATTTTCGATCAGAAAGAGGACATTCTTCGCACAAATATACTGAAAACTTACAAAGACAGTTATGAAAAAAAAAACAAGAGGACCATTTCACTGCAAAAGATACTAAATTGTGACTCATGGTAATTGATGAGGTGTCATTGTCATACATTTTTAAAATAGGTCAAAACTGATTTTAGTGTAAGTATGAGTTGTATGGTCATTTTGTCTATCAATCACAAAAGCTAAGACAGTCCCTATTGCCAAGTCTATCGTAAAGAAGACTCGGAAATTTGTGTAAATATCTATTCATGTAATGCCGCAAAAATTTCGCAAAAATGCTGCAAAATGCTGGCCCCCCTAGTTCAGACCCTGGCCCCCCTTGGCCCCCCCACTCATGGATTTCTGGCTACGCCACTGGTTCCCGTTCCTGTCCCCACTCCAACTACAGTATCACAAAATTGGGGCATGTCCCAATCTGTCCCTTAGCAGTACCCTGTTTGAATGGGACTGTCCCCGTTGCAGGCAGCAATATTTTAATTTTTGAGCTCTGGATGTTGTACTGCAGCCATGCAATTAATTGCCTATCAAAATAGTGCAGTACTAAGTCAACTTCTTGATTGTTTGTTTAGATTTAATTTACTGCTGTGATAGGTGGAGGAAGGAGGACAATATAATAGTTAAAGGAGACAAGAAGAGGTAGATATAGGATGAGGAAATGGAAGATAGGACGAGATAGGAATTGAGAGATAGGATGAGGAGGTGCACTGTAAACCTGATGTGTTGCTTTAACAGCAGCTACCGTAATTAATACGAAAAAGAGCCACTTTACGATAGGAAATCGTTGTTTGCATGTACTGTTGTTTTAACTAACTGCCGGCAGCTGGGGTTACAGTGTGGGATAGGAAGGGAATGTTGGAGGAATTGGAGGAGATGGAGAATAAAAGGGATAGAGGGAGGAGAAGATAAGAGGCACAGATGGGAGGAGGAGGTGCAGAAGACGGTGCAAAAGGAGGAGTTAGAATGAGGAGTCAGAATGAAGAGACGGGAGAAAGGATAAAAGAGTGGAAGTAGGAGGAGATAAGGGGCGCGGATAAGATAGTAGGAGGAGATAGGATGAGGAGATAGCAAGAGGAGGAGGATACAGGATGAGAAGATAGGGGAGATATTAGGAGGAACAAGAATCCGCGGATTGCATAATGAAGGGGTGCGAAACTTTTGCGGTTACAAAGCTATTATATTAGCAGATTTAACGCAAATCTTTCTCATTGATGTATTTTACTTGTATGTAGCATTTTCTAACAAAAAAATGGTGAATGGAGTAAGAAATTTAGATTTGCTTCACATTTCTGCTGAAAATTTCGCATACTTTTTTGAGCATTTAGACCCAAAAAGGCACATCTTGGGTATTCCTTTGTGTTTGACTGGATACAATCTTAGAAGATGGCGAAATCATGTTGTTGGCCCTGCTCTTGTGACATTCCTTTATTTATCATCCAACATTTAGCCTTTAATCAAATTTTTACCATGCCAGATATCCGGTTGTGAAACCGTAATTCTGCCGGATACGGTGAGATGTTAGCTATTCAGCAAATTACAATATGCGACAGATACCAGATACTGTGCCTGATATCTGTGCCTCCCAGGGAGGCATAGATTTCTAGCACAGTATCTGGTATCCTGTCCACAATCTTTTTTTTAGGTAGTCCATAGAAAAAAGGATTGAAAGTTGCCAAATATGGTGTTTTCAGAGCCTGCTACACTGAATCTTCCCATTTTATGACACATCTGGCATGTCACAATACAATGAAGTGTGTTGAAAATTGCATCAGTTCCTCATTTTTGCAGTCCAAGTAAGCAGCTAAAGTTGTGAATTCAGACTGAGGCCAAAACAAACCATGGGTTGCTATGGTGACACTACAGAGCCTCACTCAGGAGTCTTCTTCTTCTGTTACGCTCTTCCGTCTTTCGACATAGCGCGGCGCACCACAACCTGCCAAACACTTCTATTTTTAGCTAACTGTTCATGATCAAAACATTCATATTTGTAATTATTCCTACCATTACCATTTACAACCGTAACATTTATACTTAGTTTATCAAGATCTTTGTCCACTAATATCAGCCAGGTCTGTTTCTGCCCTCCCCTTGGTTTTTGAACATATTTTCTCGCTTCCCTTAGCGCTCCCTTTGCTGGGGTGTCTTCCGGTAGTCTCAATAAATGTCCAGTTTTCGGCAAGGAGGTTTTTACTGGTAAACCTTGCATGCCCCTCCCTCCTAGATATTAACGGTCAGTCGGTCACCTTTTGTCATTTTGCAAAATAGTTGTGATCATACTATTTAAGAGCCTTCAGTTTTAGCAATTTTTGACATACCTGTCCCAAAACACTGTTTTGAACTTTGCCCACCGCCATAACTAGTATACCTGTAGGCTGCTGTCGAAATATATTTTTTTCCACTGCTTCCAAATTGATGCCCTGAGGGGCAATCATTGTACCATTTGTTGAGGCTCAAGACTACATTTATGCCAGTGACACTAAAACTGAACCAAATCATTCCAATTACTCGTTCATAAGACCAGGTTAATTCAATACACAAGAATTGATGGACTTGAATCAAGTTGAACAACTTGAAACTTGATTGTTAACTTGTTTCACTCTTACGAAAAAAAAAAAACAGTAACTACTGAGTTGTAGAAATTTTCTGTCATTTTAGCCCAGGGCAAAGTATCATAAACTGGATTATAAAATCAGCACTAAGTTACTTGTGACAAAGAGTTACATGGTTAGCAAAAAACGCCAGCCTTCTAGCTTTTCTAGAAGCTAAGTAACAGAATTGTGTGATGGCTGATGAGCTTCATTTTCTTCAGGTGATTTTAATTAACTTTAAGATGTTCAGGTGCAAAGGTCAATCAAGTGTCATTGACTAATATCAAAATGATATCAGAGTAACAAAAGTCACAAAAGTTAGACGTTTTGTTTGTCTGGAAATACTTGACTAGTTACATTCAAACAGCCACAAAAAGTCAGACATTACTGTTTGTCTGGTAATGCGTCACTAGTTACATTGTTGCAGCAAAGTTACAAGAGGTCATTGACATGATTAGTCCGAGTAGAGTAGGCCTACATATATGATCAACAACTCTCAGACGTCTGCAAAAGATTTGTTCACGTTCATGCCTGACAAGAAACTAGGTCAAGTTGACCTAGATTTCGAAATCACTTGACCGGAAGTAAAATCTCGCATGACAATCCTTTCTGAGCAGGCTCAGCCAAAAAAACACTGTGTCTTTGAATGCCTCGTGCTATTCTCTGGAGTATTGTTGGAGAAATCCAAGCAAGATGTACGACCTAGACATTATTGCTGAAGTAATGAACCATCTCCCCGGCCCTGAAACTCTTCCAGCAGGCCTGCAGGTGCGATTACAAATATAGCTGTGACTACGTGATTTCATTATGAAATTAAGGATTTAGCAGACGAATTTCCAACAAAAAACCCGATTTCTCTGATCAAAACACTTGCCAGATCGGAATCAGTAGCCTGCACACAACTATGTATCCAGTATTTCCGTCTAACACAACTTTCATCTGTCAAAACGAGCGCATGGTTAAATAATAGATCTGCGTCATTAATTGCCGATCAAATGGTTTTCGAGTAACCAGTTGAATGAGGGCGCTAAAAGCGCCCTTCATTAAAAAGGAGGAAGTGACAGATGGAAGATACGGAAGGAGGAGATAGAAGAAGGAGGAGGAGGAGAAGGAGGTAGGGTGAGGAGCTGGAAGATACATGTAGGAAGTTAATAGGATAAGGAGATCGGAGGAGGAAATGGGATGATGAGTTGGCATATGAGAGGAGGTAGAATGAGATAGGAGGAGATGGATATAGGATGGAAGTTAGGAGTAGCCTATGAGGATGAGACACGAGGATGAGAATGGAGGAGAGGCGAAGAGGTTATATGTGTAGAAGATAGCAATAGGAGGTAGAAGGGGGGAGGAAGCTGTAGGTGCAGGAGGCAACTGGAGCAGGAATTGGAAGGGTAGGAGATTGAAGGAGATTGGAGCAGGAGAAGGAGGAGATGGGATATCAGAGGAGATACAATGTAGAAAGAGGCAGGAATATGAGACAGGAGGAGTAGGAGGAGATAGAAAGGGGAGATATGAGGAGGGGATAGAGTGATGAGGAGGAGGAGATAGGATGAGCAGATAAGGATATCAGAGGAGGACATATGAGTAGGATAAGAATTAGGAGGAACAGGTTGAAGAAGATGACAGGAGAAAGACGTAGGAGATATAAGGAGATATATCTTCCTCTTCCCATTTCCTCCTCCTATATCTTCCATATGCTCATCCTTCCATCTCCTCCCTCTTTCTCCTCCTTCTATCTCCTCCTTCTATCTCCTCCCTCTCACTCCTCCTATCTTCTCCTTCTATCTCCTCCTTCTATCTCCTCCTTCTATCTCCTCCTATCTCTTTCTATCTCCTACCTCGACCTCCTGTCTCTTCATCTTTCCTCTTCCTATCTATAATCCTGCATGAAAAGTCATTAAAAACTTTCAGTAAAGGCTACTAAATTGCCTGCCGTCATTTTAGGGTAAGTGTTCTTGAGTCGGATACTTATTAGGAAAGGCAACCTTGAGTTGGACACTTTTAGTGGGCTGCTTTTCCATCAGCAGCTGATCAGTGTATTTGGCACAAATGTGTTGCCCAAGACGTCTTATATCCATTAAAAAAAATATGACAGCACTTGTACCTTTGATGTCATGTTTTTACAACACAGCTGACCGACTCAAAAGTACCCTATCTCATTTTTAATTTCAGAAATGTATCCCCTAATTTAGATGTTGAGTTATGCCAAATGTCAATTTTCTGTTAGGTTTAGTAAACAATTCATTCCTGGCCCTGGTTGACAATCAATAACCCATAGGCCAAGCAAGATATCACTTTATAAAAATAATTTATACAGAGTCTATGTGTCCCACTGAAAGAACCTTTCCCTATCTGTTTGAAAAATAAAACAAGTGTTTAAAGAGTTTATCTCAAAAAAATTACTACATTGGCGTGTCATTGCCTAATTTGTACTTATTTACTTCAATTTATTTATTGAGCTCAACCACCTGTTTTGTGTTTAAAAAAAAGAGGAAAAAGTTCATGTGTCCGAATTTCTTTGCACTTGTTGGTGTTTTTCAGAGTCCTAGGTTTAACCAATTTACCAATATGTAGCTTGTGCTGGTACTTTTACAGTGTTGATAATTATCCTTATTCTAATTGTGAATGGATAGCTACATAATACACTATAGGCCTATCTGTTTAGAATATTTGTATTTACGTTAAATTTTCCTTGCCAGCAGAAATATCACTTTTTTTCACAATATTCAAGATGACTTGCTATCAAATATATAGCAAATCACTAACCCTATTTTGTGACTGACACATTGGGAAAAGGCCAATTTTAAGAAAAAAAAATTGTGAAAATTAATGTAAAAGAATGTGAAAACTTTCTTATTTTTCTTATTTTTTAACCGAATTTGCTTGATTTTTGTTCAATTCAATACACTTCTTTTAGCCTTCCACAAGTAAATTATAATAAAAGAACTTTTTGACATTTCTTTAGTCATTTTCTGTGTGTGCACTTATTGTTCACATTGGACAAAAGTAATATTCAAATGATAATTACGTAA
Organism: Platynereis dumerilii; assembly: GCA_026936325.1. Taxonomy (NCBI): domain Eukaryota; kingdom Metazoa; phylum Annelida; class Polychaeta; order Phyllodocida; family Nereididae; genus Platynereis; species Platynereis dumerilii. The sequence continues at coordinate 2,637,887 of JAPTHN010000028.1, forward strand.
AGGTCAAGAAAAAAAGTTCATCAATTCCATTTTGTATTGATGGTTCTATAGATCTATGCATCATCCATGTGTCGATGTGTGTGTATAAAATAGATTTGGCAGCATTTCTATTGTTGAATTATTCAAATTTAAAATTATTTGATTTGTAAATGCCTAAAGGTAAGTGGTATTACAGTAAAAAACATCCACATGTTGGCATTGATAAGCCTAAATCAGCTTATCTGGGGCTGTTCCCGCCAACCATAGAGCTGGTATCCAAGGTGTTGCTAGGGGGGAGGAGCCAAGCCACTTGAGCCTCATTCTGAAATCTGAATGCACTGTCAACTGACACTAAATATTATAACGATTCCCTCTCTGGATGATCCTGTTAAACTCATTGCAATCCAAATTCTTGAAAATTATTGATCTCTGTTAGCTTAATCCACCAGTTAACCATTCAGGTTAAACTCAGCCTCAATCTCAGTTTTGTTTATGTCCTCAGTTCAAAACTTTCATGGCATTTTTCTTGAGGATTTAGAGAATTACAGATGAAACAAGACAAGGGAAAGGCTGTGTTGGTGTGTAAAACAATTTTTCTCAACTTACATCTTGTCTCCTTCTCCAAAATATAGATGAAAGGCACTTATTTCTTCAACGGTTTTTTGAGGCTACAGATTAAGACGTCACAGTTAGTTAATCTGTGGTTAAACTATTTTGATAAAATATGGTTAAACTCCAAGATTAGCTAACCAAAGTTTAACTCTTAAACTAAGGTTAAACTAATCCATTTTAGTAAAAGCAAGCCCAGGAGGCCACCTGTTGATCCACCTCCAACCATATTACTGGGGAATAATGATAACATAATGCATGGGGGCTGGAGAATGAGGGTAATTTATTCTTTGAGATGGAAAATTATCACAGAAATGAGGAGGGGCTGGTTCTGCTGCTAAGCTGCATGGTGTGTTGTGTGTCAATGAACAGAAGCTATATTTCATTCTCCTCATGAATATGGCACATTGGAGGAATTCTGCTCATTCTTACAACGACATATTTCATCAGCTGAAATGTCATTGCAAGGCAACTGCCAAGCAGGGACACTGAGAGGGTGGGGAGCAGGGTTTGTTGGAGAACTGGCAGTTGCTTGCCTGCCATGCCTGCCACTGCCTGTTCAGTTCTGCCTGTTCATTTCTGGTGTTCCTTTTTGCCTCCAGCTATGCAGTACAAAAATAATCCTGCAGCACAAAATACAGCCCAACATAACAGATTGGCAAAGCCATTCCTCCATCAAAATGAACAGCTCATTGACAGAAGATTTGTCAAAATGGCAGAACGTTTTGTTTTATGGTATGCAACTTCCAAATAAGAATAAAGAAAAGCATATTTGTCTCCATAAACAATATACAGCTTTAAAAGCAACAGTTTTCTGAAAAAGCAACAGCTTAGCGAAAGAGAAAAGTTGGATGATATTGGGCAAACCTATCTCCAGCAAAAAACTGACATCCCATTGACAGCAGATTTGTCACACTTGTAGAATGTTCGTACAATTTGTCTTAAATCGAATAAAACGGGTCTTAAACCACACACTTGATTGTTTACATTTCAGATGGATTTGCTTTGTGTTGCATTCAAACAAATTTGTGTGAGTTTGACCAGCTTTTAAATAACAATCAATTGTTTCAAAATCATCAATAGAAGCATTTTAATTAAGCAGCCCTGTAAAATCAGTTGCATCACAAAAAGAATAAGTAGTACTATTATCCATACAACAACAGTACCATTGTTGTCGAGTAGCAAGTGACATCACCAAAACATCAGCAGAATAATTGCTAACCACCTCATCAACATTACAAACATCTTCCATTTTCATTCTCTCTACTGAATGAAACCAAGGCAATCAAGTCAAGAGCCCAGTATCAAGCATGGCAAATAACATTACAAGCAGTATTCCAAGTAGCCTAGCAAATTGCCTGTACTGGGTGCTTCTTCATCATGAGGATGTCAGGCTGACACCGGACACCTAATAATAAATTACTTCCATGGATTCTTTTGTTCATGTTGAAATCAAGATGTCACGAAGCAATGTTGCATATGAATGTATTGTATTGTGTCATGTAGCAGTGTTGTTAATGAGGAAGTTGCATCCACGATTGTGGAGGGCTTTAGAGAGTTGCATTAACAGTTGGGAGAATGTTCAGTGAGACTTGATATTTTGAATTCGAACCCAGGACAATGCAGGAATGGTATCATTATCACACAATACGATGTATACATGTTAATGTCCAGAAAGTGGACTATCTTTCTTGTGGAGTGATATTTGAGCTAAATTGATGACCAGATTTTAAGACCATATATATTTCATCATCATTGTGCAGATAACTGCAAATACCAGCTAGTGTGTGATCAATTATCAAAGATGAGCTGTTACAAACTCTTTAGAGAATAATCTGTATTACACAGTGATCTGTTACCATAAAACAAAATACTAGTGTCTTTTTCCACTCAACAGGAAACTTCTTTGCATCGCCTATATATATTTTCAGTGTTTTGTTCCATCAATCTCACCAAAAACATGATTTTTCTCATTAGGGTAAAGTCTGTGTAATTTTAAGTGCTGTAGGAGAAAAGACCCGCACAATATTTCATGTCATTTTTCTCCTTGGGAGGAACAGTCCATCACTTTTACAAGAATCTGCCAGGGCACAAGAGAGAAACGGGTTTCTTTGGGGTAAGACACTTGCTGAATTTTAACAAGACAAGGCACACAGAAAAAGAAAAGAGAACAAAAAAAAACAGATCTGCGGGCTAGCAGGGAGCTGCAGAGCCATTTGCTATTCATTACACACTCCATAAAAACATATTTGCACACCAGACTGCCTATCTTAAATCTTCAAAAAGCCCTTGCACAAATGTGGAAATATATGCAGGCGCAGTCAACAACGAAATACCCAGTATGCCGTACTGCTTCGCTCGCAAAGGGCTCGCAAAGGGCTCGCAAAGGGCTCGCAAAGGGCGGAAGCATAGCCCCATTAGAAGAGCTTTAAAGAAGCACAAAACAACTAAAAGCTAAATAATTTTTGACTTACCAGCTCTGTTTTCACTGTCTGCCGGTTTCACTTGTATTGGACGGTTCATCTGGAAAGACAACAAAAAAGATTAACATTTATATGTACACATTGCGTTTAAGCGAGCAAACGAGACGTATAATGTTGCGGCGAATGACAAAACATTTTGCAACAAATACATATTGTAAGTGAAATGTGATAAACTGCTATAGTGTAAGCAGAGTAAAATACCATGTAGATAGATCATGTATATATGAATCACTTTACCACAATTGAATGTCTGATTGCAATAAGCCATAAATAAAGCAATTTGTGTGGCATACAGATTCACTGGAGGCTATGGAAATTATTCTTCAATGTGAAATAAAATAAAAACTATCCTATAAAAACTCAAAATGCACAACTATAGACCATTAGCACCATGTGATTTCCATAAAAATCATTTGTATCAACACTAAAGTATCCAAGTTTACTCCAGACAGGCAAGGAAGAATCCCCTTTGTACGTGCATTCTCATCCATTTGGAATGCATTGGGGTCATTCCATGCCAAATCACCCAGGGGTCCCCAGGTCACCATCTCAGAAAAAATTGAAAAAATTCTCAGATGTAGTACTACCTGAGGTAGGCACCTGGGAAAAATTTGAAGTCTGTGATGTCAAAAGTCATGGAGATATGACCATTTGAAATTTAGGATGATTTTTTAACTTTTTCGGAAATGCATTTTCGCCTGACTTTGAAGCAGTGTATAGAGTAACATTTTGCAACTACAGGTCTTATATTTTGGTTATTAGGACAATTGCACCCATATTTTAGGTTTCTGGTGTCAGATTTGAAATATCTCTATTACACAATTAGTACCAGAGCTCCAAAAATGGCCGAAAGCCCAAATTTTCGAAACGGGTGGACATTTGAAAGCTCTGCCACAGGAAACTGACCCAGCAATGAGTGCTGAAACTAGTTTTTGCAGTTTCATCTGATGTCCTTTAACATATCAAAACTCTTAAAACCTGTAAATTCACATATACCATTGCACAGCACACAATCAGAAAACCCAGGTTTTTAAATTTTCGCCAAAAATACCTTTATTTGATACACTAAAATCACATGTTGACAGTTGTTGGGAATATTAAAACTTTTACCACAGTCTTATATACCTCTAAAGATAATATGAGGAAAAATTCAGTTTTACTATACAATGGGTTCTATTTTTAAAAATTAGAACAAATATGAAGCAAATTTAACAAAAATATACCTTTGTAATTACACAAATTCAGCATACTACGTGACATAATACAATATGATCATGAAACAATTATTGATTTAAATACCTGGGGAGCAGAGACAACACCTTCTGTTCATCTTGTTTATCTAGGCAATACTGACGAGCTCCCCTGCCTTGAGCTCTGGGTGCAGTGACCAGACAAATGATGTGTTGAAGGGGCACCCAACACTCATCACGTCTTGCAGGTGGTGGCCATGAAAGAAGATTATTCCGTGATCTTTTCATAAAGTTCACTAGAACATCATGGTGTTCATCGGAACGCTCTGTTATATTGCCAATATACCAGTTTGTATCATACATGCAAGCAATATATTTACCCGGGTGACAATTTTCCCACTTGTTGTTGGCTTCATCTGCTTTACCTATACGAACAGTAGTGTGATCAACATCAAGGGAAGTACGCTTCATGTTCAAATGGGTTGTTGATACAGGTATAAAGCAATGATGAGATCTAATACCTGCAACTGTTCTGCTATTCTTGAAACGCTCTTGTAAGGCAAATTGTTCGATGTGCTGCTCTACAGAACCTTTATCTATGTAGAAGAATTCAATGCCAGTAATGTTACCTGAGGCCCAATTGAACAAATCTGTTGGTGTCAAAATTTGATTCTCTACTGGTGCTTGTAAACTTGCTCGCGCAGCCAGCCTCTTGACGGTACCCCCAATACCGTCGCACGGACTCTTTCCGTGACTAGTGGCAAAAAAATGCCATTCCGCAGATAACCCAAAATCAGCATGGTGGTTACACAAATTCATGAGGTTTTTGAAGTTTTTGTATTGACTGGCGGCGCCGTCGCTGTAGTAGACAATTTTCTCTAAATGTGGATACTGTTCCTTTAACTTTGATAATAAAACATTAGTGAATGCATGAACACTGTTTGTGTCATGTTTAAGATGATCTGAAATGAGGCAAGCACATTTACACTTTAACTCTGGGCCACCTGGATCTTTAATATATATTGTAAAAGGATGGAGTGTTGCCTGGGAATTGTCCCAGTGCTGACCCTGCACTGCGTCTTGCACTATAAAACTATAATTTTCCGAAAAGTCAAGTAGGATGATGGCCGTTTTGTCATCTAAATTTTCTTTCATTTGGTTAAGAGCAGCAGCCTGAGACTTCGTAATATAATGGTGCTGCCTCAGTGTATCTATAGACTCACAAAGGGTATCAATAAATTCTAGGACACTTGATTCCTGAGACAGAAGAGTTGTACGATCAGTATGGACCCATTGCTTGTATGGGCCATTCTCAAATTTCGGGACAACGGGTATAGGAAAATTGTCCTGTAACGGAGGGGACAATGTGGTAACGGAGGGGAATTTTGATGTAAAAAACCAACTGTAGGAACAGCAACAATAGGAAAAATGATAAAAGATTGATTTAACTATTATTTTCAGAAGTACTTCATCTCGTATCAGTAGATTTTTTGGTACAAATGTCGATTTCTTGCTCATGATCTGGTAACGGAGTGGACGGTAACGGAGGGGAACAATTTTTTGCTTTTCGCTCATTACTGCTTTTTATTTTGGAGATTAGACAAAATAATTGCAGAATATTAAAACCTGCCACCCTCAGCAACATATACATGAAATCGCTCTGTAAAATTATCATTGGTAAGCTTGGAAATGAAGGAAACGGAGGGGACATTTTAGTGGGACCAAAAACATTTTTTATGAACATTATGTCATAATTTATTGAATACATGTTTTATGAAGTCTGCAAGGCAGTGGTACTATGGCGCACATGCGTCTGATGATATTCAGTGAAAATAGCTCATAAAAAACAATATCGAACAGAGCCATGGCAAGTAACAGAGGGGACAAAAAAATTGACATAAATTAGTGACACGACTATTGTATCAATTTAATCAATGAAATTATACAAAAAAAATTGAATATGAACTAAATATAAATTCAAGTCTATATTCCCATGAATCGTGCAAAGAAACTTTGAAAATAATGGTATATTAGGAGGAAAATGAACACTTGATTTTGTCATGTCAGGTCCAGTGACAGGGAAAAACCATTGATTTTGCACGGATTTCTGGACATAATGCATTAAAAAAAGTCTAATGAATGACTTTTTGCTCCAAATGCAGTGGTTCTAAGTAGAAATATGAATAACAGATGCAGAGTGACGCTTCAGATATTTATCGCATTCATATTAATGTCAGGGAGCTAGAGTGACGCAAATTGTCCCGAAATTTGAGAATGACCCGTATTTGATAGTATTGTCAATGTCATCAGACAGAATGTCAGACAAATAAGTATGAAGAGCTTCTTTACCGGGACAATTTTCACATAAGTGTAACATACATTCTCTGCTTTGTAAATCACAAACAATTTTCTGTATTAATGTTTTGTAATCATCCTCTCCAGGTAAAGATGATACAAGTAGCTTTGTATTCTGATGGTATTGGCATACGCAAACAGTATGTGTGCCTTTGGGGCCTACGGGGATACACCACTTGGGTCTGAGTGAGCAAAATTTAGAAAATCCAATGTGCACATCAGGATTATTCTCTTTGAAACTTAAATAAATCTCTTTAAGATTAACAAGCAACAGTCGCTTCTGCTTATGCACTTTTTGGCCCTCAAAATTAACACTTACAAAATCTTTCATTCCTGGGCATAATCTAGATATTCCATCTGTCTGATAGAAATCAATCACTTTCTCCTGAACAATAACTGACAAAGGCCTACCAAGTTTTTTCTCCGGCTCAGCCAGAATACCCCTTTCTTGCTTAACTTTCCTGGCCTGCCTAACCAAATATTCAGAAACATTGAAGACATCGATAGTTTTCTGCTTTGACCAGCTGTCTGGTACTAAAGTCAAGATCTTGATTTTCTCCCGTCTTGATGATATTCTACATTTTTCAACCAATAAATCAACTAATTCATCAAATTCATCACACTTTCTGCATTGCTTCACAATTGTGTCTGATGAAACTTTTGCCTCATCTACATTCATCAACTTGCACATCTTAGTCTTTGTAACTTCTTCCAAACGATGCACTTTGCGTTTAACATAACCTGCCTTATCTTTGTCGCTTACAAACTTCAGTGGTGAACAACCAAGGCTGGTGGCACTGACATTCAGCTGGTCCCGGATAAGATGCTCTGCTTCATAGAGCTCATCAGTACTTGTGCCTGGTATTGGCTCCTCCTCCTCAGCTTCAGCACTGACACATTCATAATCTTGAGGAGTCTCATCCACCTGAGTTTGTGATAGCCTGGAATTGTGATAGCAGTTCCTGCACAGTTGTTGGCCAGGTTTGACGTTCAATGCCTTTGCAAATTTCTTGTCAACAGGAACTAACCATTCTGAAAAAAAATATAGACCCACAACAGTTACTAATTGTTAAAACTGATAAATTCGTTTATACGACAGGTTGCTTCATTAAAGATATTCAGTTATATATATATTTGTCCTGGGACCAAGAGATCTGTATCAGTCGTATCTATGAATATTTATGTATGAAAATTAAATGCTTAAAACGATAACAGATCTGAATAACTTGGTACTTTTTTCCTCTCAAAAACGTGAAAACTAGCAAATAATTTAAAAGTAATAATACTCACTTGTCACTTTCTTCTTGTGAACATTTTTTGGGTCACAACAGTACCGCTGATGACTTTCATAGCATGTCAAATACATTTTTTCATGATGCAAGCAAATGGTATCATTATTTTCCAGTGAAAGACCACTTCTCCATTGTAAAAGCTCCTGATCTTCAGGTTTCAAATTCATTAACTGAATTAGTCCTGTTTTCCTTGTAAAAGTCTTCTTGTTACAGTCATCATTTACTCTTGTACCAACATCACATGTTGCCAGATGGGCTGCCATGGTGAATTAGGTCAATCTCAATCATGCAAGGCTTTTATAGTGAAGAAAATTTTGCAACGTCCCATGTCAAGTCTTAACATGTAGTGTGAAAATGTTTTGATGACTTAATGATAATGAGTGGACAGTACCCCAGTTACCAGGGATCAAGTCTGGGCATGATCATATTTTCTTGTAATATTCTATTACAAAATGTGTTATGGTCAATGACTTCTATTGTAAACAATTTACTTGATTTCACAAAACAAAATTTTAAGTATAATGCAGCTGAATATAAAATTTAGAGTTAGTATTTATAATTACTATTTATTATTTCTTATTCAGATAGTGAGTGCAATTTGCAGGAAAAACATAATGTGGAAATACATATGATATAACCCATGGACAAGGGTTTTTTTTACTTGCCTCAGCAGAGATATGGGAAAAAATTAATCAAGAATTCATACATTTATAGGCTTACTAAAGTGCATTTAATTTTCCAGGAAATCAGATACACTTTTTCAGGTTACAGTCAAATTTTGTCACTTTCTGTGCATTCGTTTTGCATTAAAACCACTGTACATTAATTTCAACTTTAAAAATAGAACCCATTGGATAGTAAAACTGAATTTTTCCTCATATTATCTTTAGAGGTATATAAGACTGTGGTAAAAGTTTTAATATTCCCAACAACTGTCAACATGTGATTTTAGTGTATCAAATAAAGGTATTTTTGGCGAAAATTTAAAAACCTGGGTTTTCTGATTGTGTGCTGTGCAATGGTATATGTGAATTTACAGGTTTTAAGAGTTTTGATATGTTGAAGGACATCAGGTGAAACTGCAAAAACTAGTTTCAGCAGTCATTGCTTGGTCAGTTTCCTGTGGTAGAGCTTTCAAATGTCCACCCGTTTCGAAAATTTGGGCTTTCGGCCATTTTTGGAGCTCTGGTACTAATTGTGTAATAGAGATATTTCAAATCTGACACCAGAAACCTAAAATATGGGTGCAATTGTCCTAATAACCAAAATATAAGACCTGTAGTTGCAAAATGTTACTCTATACACTGCTTCAAAGTCAGGCGAAAATGCATTTCCGAAAAAGTTAAAAAATCATCCTAAATTTCAAATGGTCATATCTCCATGACTTTTGACATCACAGACTTCAAATTTTTCCCAGGTGCCTACCTCAGGTAGTACTACATCTGAGAATTTTTTCAATTTTTTCTGAGATGGTGACCTGGGGACCCCTGGGTGATTTGGCATGGAATGACCCATTGTTAATCAGGCATGATGCACACACTCTAAAAAATGTCGGGACAAAATTGGTTTTTTAGATTCAAAATGTTTTTTTGAAAAACCAAATTTCAATGCAAAACCAAAATGGATTTTTAAAAAAATCCATTTTGGTTTTTTGCATTGAAATTTGGTTTTTCAAAAAACCATTTTGAATCTAAAAAACAAATTTTGTCTGAAATTTTTTAGAGTGCAGTGAGAAGGAGCACAAGTGTCATTATTTTCATGGCATGTTAACACAATTACAAGGAACAGCCTACATGGTAAATTTACCAATACTGATGTGACAGGTATATTAATCATAGCAGGCATAGCAAGGATGTCAGTAAGTAATCCTGTGGAGCAAACAGTTGCACAAGAATGTTTCCATATACATTGCATGTGCAAAATAGAATATAATGCACTAATTACTAGATAAATATGTTGCAAAACACGTTGCACAACCAGCAAAAGTATTGAAATCTCAGAAAAAATCCAGATTTGAGTAACCTCGTTGTAGGACAAATCTTCCAATGATAGCATTATCTAAGAAAGCGAGTAAATTGACTGCAATAATGCTAAGCATATGTATAAATATACAATAACGGTCCTATTGTTGTCATATAAATGTTGTCTGGCAATTGAAGTGGTTAACCCCATTTCCAGATAATTGAGTTTGATTGAGTAATTATTTGAATATCAACATTTAAACAATTACTCGCAGTACCAGATTTTCTGTGTTTGTCAAAATATGAAATGGAATATCATAATGTAGCTTACATACTACATGTATGTATCATTCAAGAAGTCATATTTAATCCATCCAAATATAATATCTATGTCTGTTAGGTGTCAGTTACATATGTAATAAGCAGGGATCCTGCTGTGGGATCCTTTATTTTTGTTTTTGGGAAATAAAAAATAATCAATCAGCAGCATTTACTTGCTTAAATTGAAAGTGAAACGTGTTCACAATAAACCAAAACATAACCCAAATTCTATATTGACATTAATCATATGGAGCTAAGCAATTAAAGTCTTGATTTATAGTAATCCTGAAAAATTAGGTCTATAACAAACAGCTACAATTATCTTTTTTCTTTCTCTTTTAAATTCTTACAAATTCCTTGATTTGAATTAGATCTACGAGAGAAGGAAAACAAAATAAAAAGATGAAGAAAAAAAGTGAAATTAGAATTGACAAAAAAAAATCTCAAGATTTTCTCTTGAAGGGAGAGGAGTTCTGCCACACGCTTGGCTGGCAATTCTAACTTCAGGGACATTTGGAATAAATCAATTAGGAGGATTTTGAGTTTTTTTCCATTTTATTAAAAGGAATTAATTGCATCCTGAACGAGTTGACACCCAAGCAATTTGTCCTGTCAGCTGAATGATTGGAAGATAGAATCCAACAAGATCACATTGCCAACAATGTGCTGCTCAGGCATTTGGATCTGGAGGAATGTGAATCCATTGGAGCCATCCATTGGAGCTATCCATTGAGCTGAGAATAAGGAGGGGTGACAAAGATATAGCCAACAAAAGATTAAAATGAGCAGCTGGGGCATGGATATGTCTGCAGGCAATTAAGGATGAAATGTTTGTCCTGTCAACTACAATTTAGGCTACACTCTAAAAAAATTCAGACAAAATTGGTTTTTTAGATTAAAAATCCATTTTGGTTTTGCATTGAAATTTGGTTTTTCAAAAAACCATTTTGAATATAAAAAACCAATTTTGTCCCGACATTTTTTAGAGTGTATATCGTATCTTGTAGACACATAACAGTGCAAGTTAGACTATTGGTTGGTGCAGTAACTGTCTCTCCTTGTTTGTTACAGGTTTTATTCTATCCATCTATCTAAACTATCTGCCTAATATCGCTATATCATCGTCTGTCGATTGGGTATCTTTCTACCTCTCCATCTCCTCATCTTCATTGTACCTACATTTTTAGACTATATGGATCTACTTCCATGCTATGCTGTAATATATCTATATATACATATATAGATATATAGATATTTTTATAATGGTTCATCCATCTACCATATCCCTTTCGTTGGCGATAAGTTTAACCATCTGACAAGCCCCGCCCTTACAGCCATTTATTTTTTGTTCACCGAAATACATTTAACACAATCAAGAAACAAACAAAATATAGAATAGCATTGTGCAAAACAGAAACCATTAGATCATAATAAACCAGTAACATTAAAAAGACAAAACACAGTTTTGATAATATTGCCAAATATAAAATCATCAAATTTTGCAAATGTCATTTCTTTGCCATAAATTCTGACGAGACAACCAGGCAGGCTTGTACGGTAACCATTCTGCTTTTAAATCATTTTTGTGTTGGTAGTTACCTACTTAAATAGTTTGAGGACCTATTCTAGGCAAATTGGTCTCTAAATGACACCCACTGCAGCTGTGTTCCAGAATAAATGCACAACTTAAGTGAATTATGTCTACCTGAACACATGACACTCCATTTGATGCAGACATTTGATGTGGATTCTCATTACCATATATATCTTGTAATTCTGGTTTTAAGACTCTGGTTAAACTCAAGAAGAGCTTTAAAGATGGTTATTGGATTCAAGATCTACGACTCTGCACAAGATGCAGCTAAGATGTGGGTTGCATTCTAAGTTGGTGCTGCTGTTTCCAGAGTCTGTCGATACAGTTAAACCACCTTAAAGCACATTAAATTGTAATGACTATTTGGTTCTGTTGTATTTTTAAGGTGGAGACTAACATAAGAGTCAATAATGTCACCAAAATGGCAAAGGATGGTATTTGATTACGTAAGCCTTTGTAAGGCCAGACATAACTGTTTTATAGCTTCTCGGATCTTCTCAAAATAAATTGTGGGAAAGCTCTTTTTTTCCGTGCCCAGAAAATCTGTTGCGCCTGTCGATCGGAGACGCTAAAAATCAAATATATATGGCCAAAGGTATGAAACTGCAGACGTCAAAACAAGTTTTATGTTGACGAAGCAAACAAAATGTCAGTCATTTTTAAACACATTATCTAACATTTGTGATACTATGCAACAAAGGGAATTTTCAATAAAAGATGACCTTCGAAAGGTTGAACAAATGTTTCTAAGGTTTTTCATACGATGTATTTTAGGTTTTTCCAGGACAATTTCGTGACAGTAGCAACTAGACGAATTTTTCATTCAAAGACAACATTCAAAAGGTTGACCAATTTTATTTTTGCTTAAGTGGGGTCATTGGATTGTTGACCACCTTGGCCTTGGTCAGTAAAGAAGTGACTCATTATTCACTATAGATGCGGTTGGTGCTTTGAGAGAATTATTTCCCCAAAAAAGTGTTGGCGTTATCAGGAAAGATGAAGGCGATTCATAAGACAGGTGTTCTATCTTAAAGAGGCTGCTTATTATAACGGCTATATTTCTTTCAGCAAACTAATAACATAATCAGGGTTTATTTGGAATGATCAAGTCTTTCGAAGACAATCCGATCAATCATATTGAGCAATTTTATAAACGGTTTACGCGACAAGTAACCTGCATCTAACATAAAGAACATGTATCTCATATGTGGATTGGTCTCTCAACGGGGTCATGAAATTAAAGTCAGTATAGAAAGGAGAGATTGCAAATCATGGGGGACTGTCAGAGAGGTTGTATATGTAAGATGCTTACACGAAGGACAACTTTATGTTATTCGCTAATACGAACCAGTGTCGAACCACTGTGCTGTGAAAGACTCAGGCCTCGTGGCTGATTTCTAACCTCTGTAACCGGTTCCGATTTCCATCATATACAATTCATGTTATTCTTAAGTTTATGCCTGTGTCAGAAATACACCTCTCCTCATTTGTCCTTACCTTAATCCCATCAAAGCCTAAATGCAGGACATAAAGCTCTATCAACCACTCCACCAACCCACTATATCGTGAAGTGTATCTCCCATAAAGACCACGTCCATGTTCATAAAGGTCACCCAATCTGGAGTCTACTGTATCTTAATCATTGAGTGGGTGTAGGTCCAGACAGCTTTGAAAGGCTCTTGTCATGCAGATCTGGGCTTCAGTAATCATTGGATCATTTAGCAGGCAGTCTCATATCACCCCAGTGAATAGTCTTGTATATGCACAAGCCAAGGCTAGCATGCCCATAGCAATGGCTTACGAATATAAATTTACAGGACAATCATACAAAATAGGGGAGACCGGGTAAGTTGTGCCATTTTTTTCGTCAGGCTGATTTTCCGAAAAACCAAAGCTTAATCATGCAATCTGAAAATCAGACATCAAAATATAATACGTTGGCCAGAATCAACCAAAGTTTCTGGGCAGTCAGACCATTGGGAAGGTCATGGCAGGCATTTGAAAAAAGTAGGTCAAGTGGCACAACTTGCCCCGGTGCCGGGGTAAGTTGTGCCGCATGACGGGGTGAGTTGTGCCGCCTAATTTATTCCAAAAAGATCTTGTATTTCACCTGTTTCTTCAGATAGATCATTTGTATCATGTTTTTAACGTATGACTGACATGTTACATGAAACTAATCAGACATTTATTAGCCATTTTATACACAAATTAAAAATGCTGAAAAAACAGAATTATTTATTGTTTAGAGGGTGTTATGACTCTTTTAACATGTGTTCCTTTCAATGTAAGTAATTTCATAACATTTTTAGGCCTTGCGTAAAATTTATACAAAAAAAGATGAATAAAATATTAATTCCTATGTCATACCATTGGCACAACTCACCCCAATCAAAACGGCACAACTTACCCCAAATTGATTTTCTGGATGAAACTGGTAGTCAAAAATAAACAAACAATGCAAAACGAAATCTAACAACAGAAATGTCTAGATATACCTCTTAACTCCATCCTACCAGAGGGTCATCATCTTATTATAAATACCAAATGACTGAGAAACCAGAATGTCAGTCCTCGGCACTTCAAGTTTTCAGCTACAAAATTGAATTTATTACTGTAGCTTTTCATACCATTATATTTGGTAGTTTTTTTCTTGGTGCCTGATGATGTTGACCAAGTGGGTATATATGGGTGGCATTGCCTTCTTTGCGCAGTTCTTCATTTAACCCCAACAGTGGGCGGCACAACTTACCCCGCCGCACAACTTACCCCAGTCTCCCCTACAATCATACTGACAATATAAAATGCGATACATTCATAGAATTTCTGATACTCTCCATATCAAGTCCTGTCAAACAGTCAGGGACAGATGCTACTGGAATGTATCTAATTGTACTGTTATATTGGTGAATTCGAGGTCAAGTACAGTCCCTGGAACCAGCTAATGTACAAGGACAGAACTAAGGGTGTACCGAAGCTGGATTCGGTATTCGGTCCGGCCGAATATCAGACCCTCAGGATCAGTTCGGTTATTCTGTCACAGAACTCCTAAAATGGAACCTATTATATACAGATCATAGAATATTCTTTTTAGAAATAATTCCATTGGTAATAGTAAGCATGAATTGCATAAATATATCTCTCTTGGTCACCTTCCACATGTCCAGAAAACACCAGTTCTAGCTCCAAGTACTTGACATCAGCAAAAGGAGGGTTCCTGTTATTTCTTACTGATTACAGAAACACAGGCATATTTGATTTTCAGCTTTGACTAACCCAAGAGATATTCTGTCTACAGAAAAAATTGCGCTTCCCCACATTTTTATTTTTTATTTCCTTTATATAAAATTTGGCCTCCTAC
The DNA here is from genome assembly GCA_026936325.1 of Platynereis dumerilii. NCBI lineage: Eukaryota > Metazoa > Annelida > Polychaeta > Phyllodocida > Nereididae > Platynereis > Platynereis dumerilii. The sequence goes on from JAPTHN010000028.1 coordinate 2,653,029, forward strand.
CGACCGACCCTAGACAAAGTGCCGAGAAGGTACAAGAGGCTAAAGATCAGTTATGTCTAACCTTACATAGATCATTTCCAGTCATAATTATCAGTGACAACCAGTTGATGTTACTAAGCAGGTTGGGCATTCAAGTAATACTCTGAATATTTAGCGTTCTGACAAAAGCAGAATTTCTTGATATAAATAGCGAAGTGATCATTAATGTGCTAATTTCCTGGCCCCTCACAAAGCATGTCCATATTAAATGATGGAGTGCCAAAAGCATTCTGATAATGACAGCTCTGAATGCTTTGGGGGCTGTGCAAATGCAGATGCAAGAAATCTATGCATGGTCTCAGATTGACTGACCAGTACAATCTGCATACATTCATCCATTCAATACCATACATAGATATTGGCAATTCCGTTGACATGTGTAGAAGGTTGCCTGAAATCTCATGGAGGCTGACCAGTGCATAAGTCAATACTGGAATTTACATGGAAAAGTGATAAGTACCGGGTTGAACTGATATTTCTAAGATAAATGTCATTAATCAAATTGAATGAGTAATATCAGCCCTACACTCTAAAAAAATTCAGACAAAATTGGTTTTTTAGATTCAAAATGGTTTTTTGAAAAACCAAATTTCAATGCAAAAAACCAAAATGGATTTTTTTAAAAATCCATTTTGGTTTTGCATTGAAATTTGGTTTTTCAAAAAACCATTTTGAATCTAAAAAACCAATTTTGTCCCGACATTTTTTAGAGTGTACACTCTTGGACTTGGTCTCAGGGGAAAGCTCACTAAACATGAAGAGAGCAATAATACGAAATTGGTGGAAATAGTCAACAAAACTGTGTTGAAAATTAAAAATAGACATTTAACTTTATAAGAGTTCAAAATAGTAAGAAGAACAGAGTTTGAAATAATCTATAGAAAGTGACATGGGATAATTGACGAACAACTGGAAAATAGCATCACTGAGAAGTTTAAGAAAATGGTAACATTTTAAGGAAGTTAAGACAAAAAACTGATTGTTTTTATTATGTTGAGTTGGGGAAATGTGATGAAGACTTATATAAGCACATCAGGTACAATGTTTCACTGGTGAATTTCAGAAACAATTTTGGGAAAATGTGTCACACAACTTCACAGTTGACAGCTCCATATGGATGTTCTGTCCCGTTAGAATGAAAGTCAACTTTGACACCCGAAAGCGAGAAACCAATTGTTAGAAGCAACAAAGAAATGGCCTTAGAAAATTGTGACAGATATCTCATAACCATACTGACAACTTGGCATGCAATGGTGCAGAAGGGTATACAAGGCCATCGAAGGAACAGTGGAAAATAATCATGAAAGATTGTCAGCCAACCCAACACACATCTTGACAATGACCAAATAGAACAGGGAAGAAAATAGTCTTGGGAGAGTCTGACAGCTTGTAAATGGTGAGAGAAAATATGTTTTATCCTTGGGAATAAGACAGATGAATGATGCCACATAGTACCACAACTTCACTGACAATGGGCAACACTCCAATGAAGTCAGAATATTCTGAAAGGAATTCAAAGTCAAATGTGACATGCAATATTTGACTCCCAACTCTTAAGCTTATAATAGACTTAAGGCTTGACCATCTGACTCTCAACTCTCAGCTTTATCTAAACTTACACGTAAGGCCAGAACAACAGTGTTGGACAGTTGAGGCAGTCACGGTAAAATTATAGACAATCATTGGTGAGGACTTCAAATACACAACTTCCACGAAAAAACACCAATTCCTATAAAATCGTATTGAATTATACTGACTGATAACCTGAAACCACAAGCGAACACAACATCGAGTGTAACAGCTTATGACATTTGACACAATTTTGATAAAATGTTACATAAAATTTACTATAAGCTTCGGAAGGATAACTGGACATAAGCAATAAGATACCAATTGTCTGAAACTCGATATCGAGACAGATAGCCTATAACCACAACCTGACAGACAATGTCGCGTGCAACAGTGTCAGAGAGTCGAGACTCGACTACGTTAGACATAACCTCGATAACGTGACACACAACTTTGCATGCCACAATTGCCACATGAAGCACAAAGACGAGTGACAGACAACCAGACGGCTGAATAGCCAGCCACTCCTGCACATACAAAGCACCAGACAATTGCGAGGAAGCAAGGATGGAGAAGCAGACACAATGTGGCCAGATAGGGTTACATTTAACATTGATTTGAGAACGGCGAAAGACGGGAAGATTGTTTCTTGTAGAAACGTTCTTGAAACGTTCTTCGACAAAGTAACCATACAAAGTAACCAAACAAATGGGTGACCAGGTAATTACGAGAGCACCATTTAATATGCAGATTGGTGCCCCTCCATGGGAGACCAACGGGGAACAGAGCATTTCATGTGGAAATTTAAGCCGATAAGACAAGAAGACAAAGGGGTTTTGCGGCAAGAAGCTCCCGCCAAGATTCAGAGCACAGCCCTTAAATATTGACAATCCGGACAGGGCTTTGTTCAGTGTATGTGTCTGTGAAAGCTTCCCCTCTGTGGAATGACAGCATCCAGGAATGTTGGTCTGCATTGATGTAGTATCAGCAGCATCAACACTAGCACAGCTGCATCAGCAACAGCAGCAGCAGCAGCAGCAGCAGTAGAAACAGCAGCATCTGTAGAAATTGTTCAACAACATCCCTCAATTCAATCTCACCACTGCCACCACTAGCACAGGAAACCATACCCCAAACTCATTAACGTACCGAGTATATCTGTCAGTAGATAATCTGAATGCCGGCTACATTCAGTGGTTCTGCCACTCCATTCAAGTACAATAAGTTTAAACTAATTTGAGTAGATAGTACCGAAAGACAAAAAACAAGTGTAAGCTGATGAATGATGATGTACTAATCAGATGTGTTCAGTAAAGACAGCTACACCACTAAATTGAGCATATTCGACTTATTCGTACTTACGAAATTAACACATGTACGTACAAGAAATATTATTTATATTAAACTGCTGCATTGATAATGCCAAGAATCCAGTAGTCGAAAATAGTCATAGATGTGCAACATAGAGAAATGTAACTATCATGTTATGCAAGAATGCATGAATCAGACGTAAGACTGTAGTGTAACCTCTGGCAAAGAATGTAGCAGTTAAAAAAGCATGTAAAACTTGACAATAAAGAACAAGCCAAGCTTCTTACTGGCATTCAATCAAGCTTGCCATCAAACACATGCCATTTGTTACTCGAAGGAGACTGAGTTATGCCTTGCCTTCACTCTAAAAAATAATAAAAAGCAAATTTCAATGCAAAAAACCAAAATGGATTTTTTTAAAAATCCATTTTGGTTTTGCATTGAAATTTGGTTTTTCAAAAAACCATTTTGAATCTAAAAAACCAATTTTGTCCCGACATTTTTTAGAGTGTAGTTTACTAAGAGGATTTGAACATCCAGGTCATCAGCATATCCGATGCTCCACCACAGGCGAAGCTCTTCAGTCCGACAAGACACGTGGGGAGGCAGTTATAATCTCTCTTAATGTTTTCCCCGGTGGAATGGAAGGGCCAGATAATGAGACTGAAACTAATTACACTTATCTGCATAAAATACTGAAAAGGAAATCTGGTTAGAACAAAGAAAAATTGCTTTTATCCCTTCCCTATCCGTAGTAGATAACCACTATCATTTGGAGTAAAGATACTACTTCTCGGAAGATGCGCAAGGGAAGGATTAATCCTTTTGAACTTGTAAAACTTCGACTTCAAAAGGCTAGGAAACAAAAACTGAGAAGAGAAGATGCTTGAGGTAAGAAACTTTGTTGCTGTTTCGACACAACTTTCCACAGGAAAACATAAAAACATCATAGCAAATAACTCCGTGACCATTATCATTCGAGCTGATGACGTCGCAAGACCATTACGCCATTTTATATCAATATCTCACTGGCCTATTTTTCACGTCATCTTATTAATGGAATAATACGAAGACCAGCAACGTAATGAGAGAAGTGAGAAGAAAGAGAATGAAAGAGTCTTTGCAAGGTGTTAGATGTCTGTCAAGTCATGAGGAGACAGATGTCTGATAATACCAATCATGAAAATTGACAGCGGAGCCCCACAAGGAGCTGTGCAATTAAGCTGAGGAAAGAGCAGTGTTCTAAAGAGTTTCACCTGCTTCACAAGCATCTTCAGAAGCTACCTTAGAAGCTACCTTAGAAGCTACCTTAGAAGCTCTTAGATGTAGATCAGAAGTTAGCATTAGTGTCCAATGTAAGGCCTGTATTTGCTTTATGAAGGTGGCCATCCTCCTTCCCCTCTGACCGAACACTCTTTGTGTCTGAGACGAGACCGTCCCTCCACAAGGGCGTGACCTTGGCTTCCATCTCCGATCTCAAGGTCATTTATGCCATCCTACTAGATCTCGTAGCAAAGGTCCTCTCGCGAGGCTTACCATAAGCCCCGGATAGGAAACTAGGTCCCAAAGCCACAGCCACTCAGACATCTCAATATCAATTAAGCTTTAGCACTGACACTCCCACCATTATATAGTAATATCCATCTAACACACTGTTGTAGTGAGCAAGACACATTCGTTTAGTGTATTTAAAAAGCAATGTAATATAATTCCTCTAAGAATTCAGGAGAATTCCAATTTGTTGTTCATTTTTTGTCGATATTTTGCTTCAAAACATTTTCATATTTTTACACCTCATACTTTTCTCCTATTTTTCTCATATTTCCACACTTCCTCCATATCTTCTCTACGTTGTCCATAATTTAAGGAAGCGCGAGGATCAATCTTTCCATATTCGACTCGTGTTTATCATTCTCTACTCAGGATGCTATCAAACATTCATGATGCTTACCGAGCAAAGGAGAGAAGGAAGGGATTTTGGGCAATCGAAGAGCACCACTGTTAGACGGGGAACTATTTGCGATTGGATATTGCAGTGGCTACGACAGGCAACCTCCTTGTTGTACTCCATTCTTTCTTTGCAGTAATTCGTAATTTTCAAGGAGAATTAACCCGAATAAGACACCACAGTCCTGTGAATTTTCTAAAAAAGATTGACTGCTCTTGATATTATCTTCATTGAATAAACATCCCTGCATTACGAGACAACTCATCCTATAATCATGATGATGCGGTCTTTTGAAAGGGTCTTCTTTATAAATTTATAAATGTAATAGTGATTGATTGAGTTTATGTTTTATGCCCAATCAGCACCAGTGTGGGCTGGTTAGAAGCGCTTACACATAACAACTTTCTATCAAATACAGCGGTCCCTGCATTATAAGACAGCCCCTTCTGCGGTCATGGTGCAGTCTCTCGTTGGGGTGAAAATGCACTAAAAATACTACTTAGTGTGGGAGGAAGGCAGTCACATAAGGCAAGGCGGTCTTACAATAGTGGGACTACTGTATGCATTTGTGAATAAGGAAGGTGGTCACATACCAAAACAAGGTCTTACTACGGAGGACTCCACAACAAAGGGACAAATATATACATCAACTATAGAGGAACCGGTATCGGTGTCTTCCATTATTGACTGTCTTGTGATGAATAGGACTTCTTTGTTGTCTCCTTTGGACATAGACCATTGGTGTCTACAATTTCAGCCAATGCAAATTGCATTAGACTTGTTTACACCAAACAATAAGTACTAAAGAATGCATTGCTTTTGCATTGTCAATGCAAAGTTTGCCAACTCTATCCGCTTTGAATAATTGACAAATAATTACGGATACAGCGAGAGCTCCGAGCAGCCGAGGTTCTCTGGAATTCTCCTAAGCACTTGGCTTCCTTCCTCTCCCCATCGGAGTAAAAAACTCAGATTTTTTTGTGGGTGGAGCAGCCTATAAGCTATCTGTCAACTGTCAAACGTTACTATTAAAATTTCATAAGAGAGAGGGCCCTGGGAAGAGTTTCATGAGGCAGGGGTAATGCAAGGGGACGTGCTGTCACCTGTGCTAAAGAGTTCCACACTAGGAGCTGGAAAACTCAGGTCCGCCAATATTCCAAGTTGCAGCTGAAGTTACAACTAATTAGGGTGTTTTCTAAATGTCTAACAGAAACCTGTCACAAGACATTTCCGTTTGCTAACTTGGACATTTATCTAACATTATTAAGGAAATAAACAAATATACAGGTGCCATTTCAAAACAAACAAAAGAGCGTTGTTTGCAACATAGTATGCAAATCCATAAAACAATGAATTCAAACTTTGCTTTGTTTTCTGTCTGTCTACTTTTATCATCTCTCTTCCTCCTTATCTATGTACTTTTTCATCTCTCCATCTCTTTATCTATCTACCTCTTTATCTTTATCTCTTTATCTCTTTGTCTATCTATCGACCGATCTATTCCATGTATCTCTCAATATACGCATTTATCTATAGGCTCAAAATAACATAGCATCAGATTTCAAAGAGAAAATAAAACACCATGGATGTCTAACTCCAAAGTCTTCAATAAGTCTAATGGAAAGTAATACAGTGACTTGGCTGTAAAGGAAACGAAAGACATTCAGTTAAATGCATTGGATGCCCTGACATGTTAAGCACATAAAAGCATTTTAAGAGTCAGGAACTAGACATGCTAATCACAAGTACTGAGGTTTTGCTGATTCCAGTGATTCAATCTGAATCAGCCTAAGTCAAGGAACATGATCATTGATCAATCTGGAAGTCAGGTGCACAACCTCACCCCTGGTCTAATGGTTATAGGACTGCCTTTCAGGATGCAGGTTCTGTACCTAACTCTGGCACTATGCGGCAAAAATCCATCAACTTTAACAAAAGTAGAGAAAATTGTATCTGGTATTTTATTCCCCAGCTGGTTGGATAAATGTTACTGCAATTTCAATTAGTATGAGTTGCAAGGCCATTTGCTACGTAGCATTTCATTTTCCTCTGATTGGTCCTTAACTCATCATCAGCCAATCAGAATAAGCTTGAAACTACGTAGCAAGTGGTGCAAGCAACGCATACTTGTTAAAATTAGAGTAAACCTCATTGATCAGCAGCACATTGAAAATAATGTTTTCTTTCATATGCAAGACGATTTCTTTTCCATTTTAAGAGAAAATAGAACAGGTGACACATTGCTTTCGGCACATGGCATTGTAAGAAATGGAATGAATACAAAGACATATGTCAATTATATGAAGCAGACATATTCGTGTCTTCATCTAGCTAAAATTAGTTACATATAGCAATAACTCTATGAGTCAGTCATGTTACTCATCGATACACAATAGTGTTCCAGACAAAATGACAAAGTTCTGCGAAAAAGTAGATTGTGGCTTGAAACAGCAGATGTAACTAATGTCAAATCCGATGAAGCTGAAATGTTATATATCAAGCACAATATATATGACATATATGTGATGAGTTACTTATAAAATGCAATATTATTTTTAAAGTAGCAACAAAAATATGCATCACTATAAAAATAGTTTGTGAATGTGAGATCCCACACAAAATCATTGTATGAATCACAACCATTTCAACTTGGAGTATATATATACAAAATGTTTTTTTTTTAACCACAAACCGGTTCAGTTGTCCACAAAAAAATGTGATTGTCTGACATTCTTTCGTCATTGGGAAAAATGTCGAATATCACAAATTCACAACTGGAAAGTTTACAGAATTTCTTAAACAGTGCCACCTGTAAGTTAGTGAAACTGGTGATATTTTGCCATTGTCGCAATGCCAAACATCTTCCACCAAACTGCTTGTAGAAGCATGAATTCTCATGCAATGAGAGGAAAACCTATTAGGTCATATAGGCCAATATTTGAGGCACGTCGGACAACAATGGCTGCCAATTTTCTTTGCTGTACTTGGATTTAGACATGGGTCAAACTCTTTGTAAGTAAGTGAAACACAAGCCCAATGTTATTTCAATGGGGAGGGGTGGTTCACTTACTTATCAAAGACTTTGACCCATACCTAACTCCAAAGTACACCAAAGATAATTGTCCACCATTGTTATCCCACATGCCTCAAATATCAGCCTTTGTGACCCAATACCTCTTCCTCTCATCGGATGATCCTTCCAGCTTCTACAAGCAGTTCGATGGAGGATGTTCAACATTGCGACAATGGCAAAATATCACCAGTTTCACTAACATACAGGCGGTATTGTACAATAAATATATATATTGGACAAAGCACACCTCCATGTACAGTATACCTGGTACTATACCTACATCCATACATATGAGTATTCAGACGTACACAGCCAGGCACAAAATTCACGAATGTGACATATGTTTCCTGACTTCCCACCCACCAACACTGAGTTGAATTAGCATACACTTGAGCAACACCCTTGAATGTTAAATACCAAGACCTCAGAACCAGCATGCTGTCCAAACAGAATTTGTTGTGATCATAAATGTGATTATGAGAGTTGCCACAGACTAAGAGTTGTATGCATCCAGGCACATATCCCACATCTGACTTCATAATGTCCCAAGGGCTGTGTTTGCAGTTCTGCATATGACCTTTTTGACAGACAATCCCCAAACACTTTGCACAGTCCTCTTGGGAGACCACTTTGCATTGCTTTTAATACGTTTTTCGCCATATTTACACCACTGTATTCTATTTACCATATCCTATTGCCCACTGCTGATGTGTAACTTGTGTTTTGTGGAGTTTACACCATATACTGTGTACTTCCACAAATAAACTGACCAAAATAGAGCTTGTAAACAGAATCTAAATAAATATGAGAAATAACTACAGAAAATCCTTTATTTGGTCTTCATGTCATCAAAAGCCCCATATACAGTGTGCTGTAAAAATGAGGACACCCCTTTTCAAACTAGGATTGATATTTCAGATCCACAGGTATCAGCTGACTGCACAGTCTTTGTTGGTTATCAGTCTGGGATCAGTTACTTTCACAGCAGATACACCTAGGCAGGAACTGTTAATTCTTAAAATATCTCATCAAAATGGCAAATACAATATATGTAAATCTTTACTTTTGCTCATATATATAAAGTATGCATGTAGATATGCATTCGCATATAAAATTAAAATCAACCAATGAAGCATACATTCCCAAATAACCCGCCAACATTACTTTTCTCTTTGTCACCTGAAATTCTATCCGGTTGACATTTATAGCTGGCTAAATCATAATACATACAGTTACGAAATCTATTTACTCACATGTTGCATAAAATACCAAGTATATCATATTAAATACCATGCAATGAATACTGAAAATGTCAGAGAATCTGCTGCTATGACCTGTTTAATATCCTGTTGTAATCTGCTGAAACCTGATACTGTCTTCAAGATATGGATATCTGTAACAATCGCAGCAAATTGTATGCTACTTACTTTCATATACAGATATATATGGTGTATAATATGCCAGAAGGTCATGGTGTGAGGTTGACATTTAGAGTAGCAAACAGGTCTTGACTTTCAGCTCCCTATTATGGGGGGTTTCTGGGCAGTTCCCAGTTGGACCATTACATAAGAATTTATGCAGGTCCAGTACTGGCTTCAGTGTGCAACCAGTAATAGGAGAGCAACAGTATGCAACCTTTGTTACAGTGTGCGTTGGGCTGGTAGCTGTGTGTGGTAACAAGGTTGTTGCATTTAGGATGGTAGTCTGTGATTCTGTGCTACTAACTTGCAGTTCTCCACTCAATACATCAAGTCAAATACTCTAACAAATTGGACCTAATTAATAACACCAAGTTAAAGCAATAGCCAAAACAGTTCAATGTAGAGGCAGTATAAACATAATAAGGCCATTGAAGTTATGAATTTGTGTTGATGGTTTCATTTCAATAATTGAACACCTCCAGACAAACGTTGTGATAAACACAAATTCACACCTTTACGCTGCCTCTACAATTTAATACATCGAGTATATATACTAAACGCTAAGATCTTGTAGTCTAACTCTATCAAGTTATATATTGTGACGACCACAGGGATTAACCATTATTATGCTCTCTGTAATTTGACACAAGTAAATACTGTGACGAAGACAAAAGGTCATTTTAACAAATATCGTGTTATCTATTTGTTTAACAATATATAGTGGCTTAGCAAATGAACTGGGGATTACAATGTACAGATTACATGTACTTAAACCGAATGACAAAGAGCAGTTGCCCAGCTCATTTAAAACCTGTTGAGTGTTGACCTTCCAACCAAATGCCTCTGTTTCATCACAAGCAAGCCATAGCTGCTAAATTGCTGCAGAATGCCAGGATATAAAACTCAATCTATCATTATCACACCTTGTCACAAGTGTTTGAATGGCTCTATCAAAATCATAGTGACACAATGTTTCCTTGCATGCACTGAAACCCAGACTAAGTGGCCATGTTCCTGAATGGCAAGTTATCAATCTAAGCCTTGGAGGAAGTAGTCTTTAGTGCAGGAAATATCACCTGATAGCATGGTGTGCTTTTTGACACCACAGGAGACCAAGCCACCATTCATCCAATAAGACTGAGCACCTAGCAAACAATAGACCTTAGAATAAACCTTTGTTAAATGCCAAGTCCCCCTGGACTGAGTGCCTCTATATTCTCAGTGCATTCAAGAGGTGAATTTGTCATCTTAAATGTCAAGGGTAGATCACTAGCTAGCCCGAGTGAAGTTGTTAGTACATCCGCGACTCTACGTAGATGCCGTTCGGAATTGCAAGTCGTTCAGCAAAGAATGATTGATTGGACGAGTCCATCTCTTCTAAGTTGTTTTTCGAATAAACTCCACTCGATGAGGAAAGTCAATGCGTCTGGATTCGTGTCACAGCGGAGCGATTAAGAGGCAGAAAACAGAGCGAAGTAAATCTGCAGCTGAGAGCCTTATCGATAACTACTCCTACAAGTCAATTTATTTAGAAGGGGCACAGCTTCTGAGGTCCTGGGCAAGGCTGGGCGAGGAAATTTCCCTTGGGATTAGGCCATCATTGGTTGCTAACTTCACACCCTTCGTTCACCATGCTAAGCTGCAATCCCGATGTGTTGGGGCAAATTTGTCAGCTGCTGTTGGAGCAGTAGCAGCTTGAAGAGAGCAGCAAGTTGCCTGCAACAGCTTCTAGGCAGTGGACAACCTGCTACAGGCTGTGGATATTGCTCATGGTGTATAACTGTATATGCTGTTGAGCATTGGTGTAAGTGTTGTGGTATGGATGGTGTTGAGTGTCATGGAAGTAGATGTTGATGATACTTGAGATGTTGTAGATGTTTCTAACGTTGCTTATTCTGTAGACACTGTTGATTATGTTAATGTTGTTAAATTCCTTCATAAAGGTGTTGCTGAAGTATAATTATGTTGTTGATGTTATTAATGTTGCTGTTGATGATATTGTTGAGGTTGTGGATGCTGTAGAGGATGATGTTACTGAAGTTGCTGATGCTGAAGATGCTGTTGTGCAAGTGTAGGAGTTGTTGCTGAAGATGTCGCTGAAGTTGTAAATGCTGAGGAGTCAAGAGCTGTAAATATTGCTTTTCTGATCCTGCTGCTGTTGCTGATGTAGTTACTGCTGCCAGACACATCTACTGAGCTGGAGCTGCTGCTGCTGCAGAGAAAGAGACTCTCACCACAAGACTCAACAGCTGGCCCTGATGCATCTATCATCTCATACAATATCACAAATCGAGGTGCTGAGCAAATAGCATACAGGGAGTGATGAAGAAATGCCCTAGCCAGTAGCCAGCCAACAGTTAATGCCTCTCTATGTACATAATCCACAAAGTGCTTCACATCTTCCATTTCCTGAGTTACATTCCACATCTAAGAAGCATCTGTAGTCTTAAAGAAGGAGAAAATCACTAGAAATATATGGATCGCGGAATCCCCAAAAGCCTAAAATACATAATCATTGATAGTGTTTGACTCGATACACATCTTTGAGAAAACATAAAAAGATATGATACATACATTCAATTCTATTAGTAGAATACTTACATGTACAACAAGTATATTTCATCATGAATATAAAGCATTACGATAACTAACTTAGAAGGGTGAGCAGCTCTTAAAGGTACTGAATATATATGTACGTTTAATGTTGCTGTGCACAACATAGTTTTCTGAGAAAACCTGCTTCTTCCGGATATAATCTTTCAAGTAGCTAAAGGAAATAAGATTACTCATTGCCACAGGGCTTGATGTACAAATGACATATGCAGTATCAAATGGGAGTCAAATGTGAGTAATTACAAGATGGAGCTTTGATGGCAAATATGAAGTCAACGTACTGGCAATAAGAAATAATCAGACCAAAAAAGGGAGCAATATGACCAGTGAACTGAGAGCACTATGCACTTCATGTCATTAGATGTCAGGCAATGGCATGAGGCGCAATTTGTTCTTTCATGTCCAGGGTCTGGAAACTCAATGAGTCTATCTTAACATCTGCTAGTGAACCTGCATGCCTCGCACAGGAGTGAGTCAAGGAGCTGCTGTAAATTAAATTGGGAGGAGGGTAATGAAGTCAAACAAACTGGCAGTTTCCATTCAAAATGAAATGGAGGCAGTGAAGGATAAATATAGCAGCACATAAGGCACACCAGGCAGTGCAGTGACCTCAATCTTGTGGTCTAAATGCAGAGAATCATCGTCCTATCTTGACATTTAAGAAACTGGTATTGCGTCGTTGAAGAGAGGGGATAGCAGTCCATTGGTGGACATTCTTATGGTTTTACGGTGTCTATAAACTGTGTAGCCTTTTTTTAGGGAGGTGGTGCTGAACGCACGCGATGACCTCCACCGTCTACAGCAAAATTGGCCGAAAGCGACCTAAGTGCAGCAGAGCAATGTGAGCACTTTGTCACGCGGGCAAGGAGCCTAACATGGCCATCTTGGGGTGTGTGCTATTAACCCTTCTGTAGCTTCCAACAGTCTCTACCCCAGCTCCAGTCCAGCTTAGATACCTCCCTCCCTTGCTCCATCAACAGCTAGCTAGGATGCGGCAACACTCCATCAACAAAATGCAAAAAAGCGGCCGCTCCCACTCTCCTCCTCGTTACTAAATCGGTCTTAATGAGCGTCATCGATCACGGGCTTTTACCCCATTGCTTCTTCCGGGATAAACAATAACTGCGCATGTGCGTGCAAGATGGCCCCCACCATATTGGGTAACGAAGAGATTTCATTTTCCCCTTGATCCGATTTGGTTTTTGAGACAACACGAGATTATCTAATTTCAGAATGAGATCACCAGTGAGCTCAGGTTTCTATGGAAATAGCATGCACAAATCTGTACTTTCTTTTCAGTCTTCAAATAAGTTAACGTCATGTCAGTAGATGCTACTCCAATGCAACTACAATGCCTTTTGCTTTTGTGTAAGTTATGTCATGTCTACAGAACTAACGACAATGCATTTTGGTCTTGATCAAGTTAACGACATGTCAGATGATGGCTATTATGCAGAACTCAAAGAAAGAAAGTGTACTAGGTTTCAACGAAGCACTGTACTTCTAACAGGAATTATGTGCACTGCGTCTCATCAATAGAACACAGTTCATAGAACCATGTTTAGCAAGGCTGAAAACATGGTGTTTCTAAACGGCATGCACGATTATGCATTTAACCATCATGATACTCCATCATAAGCCACTCCGCTGTTGCCCCGTGCCTTTTCATGCAGAGTTTAGAATTGTAAATGACCGAGAAGATTAATAACTGACACACTTGTCAGATCTTGGGGCTCTCGGCTTAATCTCTTGCGAGCAGAAGAGAAATGGATATCGCGACCATTATTAGACAATCCGGGATACATGTTTTCAGCTTGATTTATGCTGGAGATCACAGTTTAATCAAATTTCGACAGTTGATCCATTACAAGCACTACCTACAATGATTAGGACGTAGTTTGCCATGGATAGAGAGCCTCAATTCTATTTCCTGTGCCATTCAAGCAGAAATTCACAACCGTTATTAATTTCCCACTGAGTTTCTCAAAATGCAAACGGAATCTGATTGAAACTCACTCTATTATTGCCTGCTGGGCTATAATGAAGTCCCTATTAACTGTGATGGATGTATTTAATAGAAAAGCTGAGTGCTGCCTTCAATAATTACAGACCTAATATCCTCACCTATTATTGTCTGATTATCTGACATTCGTGTAGTTTAAATGCTTTTCATCACCTGTCACAAAGAGCAAATATAAACATTATATCTTCCATTCTATATTCCAAAACTAATCTATTCGTTTGAATAATGAATGAGCTATAAATATTTTAGACATAATTACAGAATATTATAGAAAACAAAAGTGAACAGGAGGTATTATGGGTAAAATATTATGGTGCACAACTTAAGCTGAGTATCAGCTGAACTTCATTAGCTAGTATGATGCATTTCATGGGCATGAGGTATTAGTTGGGTTTAGTTTAGTGAGATAAACAAAATCAGATATGGGAAAAATATCGTTTATCATGAAAGTGACAGTTTAAATGGCCCAAAATGGCACCAGCACCCAAGAGGATTCTGGCAATGTGAGAGCATGCATTTTTACCCTCGGCAATGTATACATTGCCGACGGGTATTGTAGTTACTTTGGGAAAATTTGTCCGTCCGGCGGGCGGGCGGGCGGGCGGGCGGGCGGGCGGGCGGACGGGCGGGGCGGGCGTCCGGATAACGGGCGTCCCACTTGTGTATTGGGAGTAATGCCAAAACTATGGAATGTATACTTTTTATTTTTGGGACATTATTATATCTTTTATCCTAGTTGTACCTATTAGAGGTTTAATCCACATGAGATTAATACTTTTCTCACAATTATTGAAAAATGTGAAAAAATATTTTTTTGTGTATTGGGTGTCAAGCCAAAACTATGGCATGCATATTCATCATTTTTGGGTAAATATTGTATCTTTTATCCCAGTTGAGCCTTTCATAGGTCTAATCCCCATGACATTAATACTTTTCTCACAATCATTGAAAAATGTGAAAAATTGTTTATTTTTTGTTTCTGTGACAGAGCTAAAAAACTGCAGTACTTTTGACACTGAAATTGGCATATTGTATGTATTAAATACCCAAGATGTGTTTTTTGTGGGTCTAAATGCTCTGAGAAAGTTGAACGGACGACAATTTACCAAAAATATGAAAAAATACTATTATTTTAAACTTGTATAATTCAGTCAATTTTGAAGTTAAATCTATGAAATTTTCCACTTAGGTGTCTAACTTATGCCTCTTTAAACATCTCTAATCAGTTGGAATGTTGGTCCTATGAATTTTTATAAAAACCCAAAAATTCGAAAAAATGCCAATTTTCCAATATTTCTGCATGAAAAGCCAAATGGTAATGGGTAAGTTAGTTAACTTTAGGTCTTATTGTAGTTAGACACACTATTGACTAATATTCACAGCCATTGCATGAGTTGTTGCAATTTTTTCCATTGAAATGTATGATTGAAAAAAGGCAAAAAATCATTAAAATGTCTATTTACTCTCCATTTCCTTCTGATGTCATACCAGTCGTTGACATTTTTTTTGTCAAAATAAACCTGACATGTTTCACATCATCATCATGCTGATTTTGAACAATATGAAAACTTTTATTGGCAGCATAGGTCAATATTAACAAAATTAGATAAATATTAAGGATTTTCAGATAATCATATATCAGTAAATATTGGCCCTGGTCAATCAAATTTGCCACAATTATGTCTAAATTTGACTTTTTCTACCTCTCCTCATGAAATATTATATGATTTTAAAACTGCCAATTATTATAACTTTATGGTTAATATCTAAACTCAGTGATGTAAATTTTTAGAAGATGAATAAATGTCAGCCCCTTTTATTTAGTTGTTTGCATGAAAATTAAATGTGATTGAATCAGACAGATTGGCTTTTGTTGAATGGAGCACTGGAGAAGTCTTGATTATGTAATGTTATGTCACAGGGTAATTGTCTTCCCTGCTAATCCTTTGACAAGAAATCTTAAACTCTCAATTGTAAAGTTCTTAATGGTTTAAATCTAACATCAGTTATGTACATTTTAACATATAAAGTACTGTCAGCTTACTTTTATCTTGGTCTTTAATGAAAAAAATATAAGACAGACTGGCAATAATACCGCTATGTATATATAGAGGGTTATCAAAGAAAATTACTTGGCATGCAAATCCAATTTCTGCAAATTTCAGTGTGTAATTTTACATTTCAAGACATTATTGGATAAATATGTCTTTTAATTCATTTTAAAACTCACTCCAATTGTATTTTTAGCATTTTAAAGAAATATTGTTTAGGGGGTAAAAGTGTCATCATTGGAAGGGGTCCAGTTTTTTTGTGAATGGGCCTGGAGACAGTATGTCTGTGCTTCATTGTACCCCTCCCCTCCAGCCATTCATGTTATGTAACATTGTGTCACTAATCCTGTCCAGTGACCAAAGCTGGGAACAAAGGAGCACAAAAGCAGTGCACAGCACCCTCAACTTTTTAACAAATTTTCTTTTTTCTTAGAAATATGTCCAAACTGCATTGACACCAACTTAGTAGTCTTATATTGAACAAATAAAGAAATTTCCAATTTTAATAAAATATTTAGGCCAACTAGAAGCTGAGATATGACTTTTTGTAGCCCATACAGGCTGTACACAGAGTTGGGACATCTTTCTCTTGTTTTGTTTTTCTTTACAGCTATTGTTATTCTCCAAAGTTTGACCAGCATTTAACCTTTGTATTAACTAGCAACTTGCTTAGTCTTAAAAGATATATATATACTGGCATAAACCTTGTTTTAGTGTTACTATTTACAATGGTTTTGGTTGGAGACATCTTATCTATAATTTATGTTTTTAGACCCATATTCCATATTTGTAATTTATGATAAGAATAGCTAAGACTAGATAGACTAGATAGATAGATAGATAGATAGATAGATAGATAGATAGATAGATAGATAGATAGATAGATAGATAGATAGATAGATAGATAGATGGATAGATAGATAGATAGATAGATAGGTAGATTGATAGATAGATAGATAGATAGATAGAAAGATAGAAAGATAGAAAGATAGAAAGATAGAAAGATAGAAGGATAGAGATAGATAGATAGATAGATCGATAGATAGATAGATAGATAGATAGATAGATAGATAGATAGATAGATAGATAGATAGATAGATAGATAGATAGATAGGTAGATAGATAGATAGATAGACACATGTAGATAGATAGATATATATATAGATAGATAGATAGATTGATAGATGCATACATAGATGGATAGATTATTAGAGTAATTTTAATCCTGTACAATTTCTAAAGCTTTACAATGATTCAAGATTCCTATACATGGATATATCACAAAATCCAATCATCAACTGGAATTATTCTATTTTCTCAATTTAATCTCTTTTTACAAAAAGCACAAAATCAGCCATAGGCCTACTTGCCTGAATCACATGATCCAG
This sequence comes from Platynereis dumerilii, assembly GCA_026936325.1. Classification (NCBI taxonomy): domain Eukaryota; kingdom Metazoa; phylum Annelida; class Polychaeta; order Phyllodocida; family Nereididae; genus Platynereis; species Platynereis dumerilii. Next base: position 2,670,465 of record JAPTHN010000028.1, read on the forward strand.
ATTTCATTTTGACTAGAAGATATATCATTTCAAGTTTAATCTCTTGGTAACCATTGACTTTCAGTGATGTTTCATTGGACCCCCCCCCCCCCTCATCACAGTGGCACACTTCTGAGGTGTGTGAAGTATGCCACCCTCCATTCTTTTGTCAGGTTACATAATGGCATTGCATAAGGTGATTAAAAGATTGGGGTACAGCAGACAATAGCCAATTGATATGGGTGTTTAGCAGCTGAGGAGGGGACTAAGGAAGCCCCTTTAACCCCTTTAAGGGGAATGTCTGCAAGGATAATGTAATTTAACTGAAATTGTTACAACATCCAACAATTTACATGGCTACATTCTAAAATGGATCCAGGATCAAGATGATGTAGAACTGAAGTCAATGACACTGTTTGATTAGATATAAGATTTACAGACAGAAATTTATTGAACTGATAGATATCTAATTTTTGTTCAAACAATAGCTACCCTTATTGCAATTCAGTTTTATGCAGTTTAAATGAAATAGTAATTTTATCTTTTCTGCAGGAATTATGACACATCTTAATAGAAAAATTGATAGTTGGATTGATCAAACTACCAAAAATCTATCTATCTATCTATCTATCTATCTATCTATCTATCTATCTATCTATCTATCTATCTATCTATCTATCTATCCATCTATCTATCTATCTATCTAAACAGTCCCCTACATGTCCTGATCGTTTTCTGACTGTCTTTATCTCAGTTGTTGTCCATTTCTAGCTGTCTTTTTAATGGTCATTACCTGTCTATTGTGCACTGCATTGCTTTATTTTCCTGTCTGTCACCACTGTATATTACATTCAGACAAAAATAAGTTTGATAAAAAACCAACTTTCTAAAATGGTAGTGGAAGAGGGGACGAATTACTGTGGGTAATCCATGCCGGATAATATTGTTCTTAATATTGTCACCGAAACCAGTCATCTTCTTGACTTCATTTTTTTTAAATTTTATTTCTCAAATTGCTCGTTCACAAAAAGGCACAGATTTTGCCACAGGCCACCAATAGGCATAGTGGAATACTTGCCTGAATTTCATTATCCAGATTATACCAAATTATACCACTTCAACAGTACAATGTAACGTCTTGGTAATTGCTAACCATTGATTTTCAGTTCATTTGATCTTGTGCCACACTTTTTGACTCCTTGCCCAAATTTTAACTGTTTCCCCTCTTTTTCTGGGGGGGACCCATCCTGCAAGCTGATTGCATGTGGATTTTGAATTCCCGCCAATACAAAATGGCAGACAGGAAACATTTATATTATTTTGCTCACAGCTCTTGGCCATTCAATGAAAGTTTTTCAACGGGAATTTCATGTTCATGAGGATATTAGAGTACCCAGTGGGGTCCTGCCTCAATGTATCCCACTGTCTGGAGAATAGCCGCTGAGTAGCCGAGGGTATGCTGCCGCGCAGCCTATGTTTCATTGGAATATTCGTATATGAAGCAATGGGGTATAGCTAGGAGCTGCACTTTAACCTCAACTATAACCTATCAGAATGGATCAGCCATTAGCAGGGGCACTGGGATCTAGGGCCCCAGTAAGGGGAATGTTGAAAGCAAGATTTAGGAAGGGGTAAAAGGGTTTTCTAACCCTGCTATTCTCACTGCCAAGTACAAACTGCTTTCAAAGCTAATCCTGCTGATTATCCTGGATCTGACGTTATTGCAACACACAGGCACACACACTTTCTAAAAGGATTCTTCACAATAGCATCAAGGGTTGCATTAGCATTAGCAGCATTATTAACAGCAGCATATTCATCATCAACAGCATCATCGTCACCAACGTCAGCAGCAGTTGAGTACTTGTATCAAAAACAGCAACAGTATTGACACTACCATCCACAGTGAAAGTGAAGATATCAACAACATAAGCATTAACAACAACCTCAGCAGTGTCAGCACCTCATTAGATTTATTAATAGTAACCAAGGCGAAGAAAAGTTTGTCATTGTCAACACCAGATACAATTTCATCATTGGCGTCGTTTTAAAAATAATCAACTGCAATCTTACAATCAAAAGCAATGTTACAGCTTCAGAGTCATCATCTCAAAGACAGTGGGACAAAACATAATATTATCCTATTTATCAACATCACAATCAACATCAGAAGCACCAATATCTCCTAAATCACTGCCAACATCAGCATCAATACCACTATAAGAAACAGCACAAACATTATCAAAAGCAGCAGAAGCATTATCTACAACAGCACCAGCATTATCTACAACAGCACCAGTATTATCAACAACAGCACCAGCATTATCAGCTTCCACAGCTCACATCCAATTCCAAAAAACCCTGCACTCTGTGCCCTCTCAGGACAGGCTCATAAATGACACTAGTCTGCTCGGAGAGTAATCATTCACAATTCTTCATTTCCTCACCACTTTAAATCTTTGAATCTCACACAAAGGCTCCTAAAACATTTGTAATTCTCTTGGTGGTAGTAGATCACTCTTGGTTTTTAACTTTCACAAATGTTTTTAACATTTGACAGGCATATGCAATCCAACACTATGACAACAATGACAAATGGTTTCCACTGAGGACTACCATACTATGAGAGGCTCTCAGAAGACCTAGTGACAATAAAAAGCTGTAGGAAGATCCCATCTCATTCCCTTCTCTGTCTTATTCTCCCTTATTCTCCTCATTCTCTTCTCTCTTATCATCGCCCATTGTCCCTTTCTTCGTTATCTTGTCCAATTTGTCTCTATCTATCCTAGCTCATTACTAGCCATGTGTCTCTATTTGTCAGGCTGTCTGTCATCCAATTGTTGATATCTCATTCTATTATAAGCTAAGAGAAGCAGGCAGGTAGGAAGGGTGGTGGGTTGAGATGAACACAGGTTAAGGGTTTATCTTATGTATGGGCTATAATTCCTCAAAACCAGATTCTTTCACAGGGAGGGTTAATACAATTCAAATAAGGAACTTTGTAATATGTTACATGCCATGAGCTGGATGGGACCCCTAGCTATACATACATGGGATGAGGCCCAAATGATTCTATCATGTCCAGGGTCTGGAAACTCAATGAGTCTATCTGAACATCTGCTAGTGAACCTGCATGCCTTGCACAGGAGTGAGTCAAGGAGCTGCTGTAAATTAAATTGGAAGGAGGGTAATGAAGTCAAACAAACTGACAGTTTCCTTTTAAGAAAAACAGAAAACAAGCTGAATATATTGCTTGTAGACAACTGATAAATGTTTCCTTAGCTATGCAACTATACAGGAATGAACACAAAACTTTTGCTGTTAACATTAACAGGCCAAAATACTATAACGATGATGTCTGTTATTTGAGTCCGAAATCCCTGTTTGTCACAAGCAAAACACGCTCTGAAGAAATGAAGGCACATCTTAGGATAATTGTCTAACTGATAATAAACAACCGAAGGTGGACTAGAATTGGCCTCTCAGTGACTGAAAGCTCAACAGTGCTGCGCTTTTCCTGAAGTCTCAACCCCCTGTTGGTTTTGTTCAATGTCCACTTTATGCAGGGGCATACCCCACATTCGATTTCTGGGCACAAGCCAAGATGTATCCTCTTCCTGTTTGAACTGTATTGATTGCCTTCTGGACAAAAGCAATATTCCAAACATGTTTTATGTCTTTCACTGTGTCCTCTTGATGTTGCTCCTTTTTGTATTGTTTGTCTTGTCCTTTTTTCATCAGAGGTTAGGGAATCAAGTAGGTGAAATACATGAAGGAATATGGAACATATTACTGATTGAAGCAACTACTATACTCACACAAGAACGTATACCAGAGCTCGGTGGTACTTGCATTATAATCAGTGATCATGAACTATCATTGAACTAAAACTTGTGAGCAGTAATCGGATTGAATTGTCAAAAATCTACAAAATATGCTTAAGTTGAGAGGCATAGGGAAGATATCCCAAGTTGGGGATAAAATAGGGTATTTCACGATCCAGGGACTTCAGTGGCAGGTTTACTCTTCCATTAGCAAGAACTGAACAGCCACTACAGTTTTTTTGGAATCAACATGTATTTAAGTTTGCCTCAACAATCTGACAACACAAGAAGAATACTTATTCCAGCACATATGGAAAGCTATCATCTGTCCAGGGTATTAAGCAGGGATCTTCATCTCCTCCCATCCCTCCCTCCTCCCCCACTCCTTCCCCAAGTGGCTGTCCATTATCAGCCTGTGTTGTGCTAAATGTTTGCATCGAGCAAAGCCAAGTGTTTCCATTCGCTTCACAAAATGGAAATGAATAATTTGAGCACAGCGGAAAACCTGGGGCCATGAATTTTGGGCAAAAAATAAGGCATGGGTTGCATAATCCAATGGTGAATTCAATCTGACATCTTTCAGTGAGCATGATCAGCTCAATCCATCAGTGAAATCAACTGCACCTGCCTCTTTTTCTGCCCTTTCTAGGCCCTTTTCAGATTAATTTTCTGATCACTCTGAGCCCCCTTTTAGACCGTTTTAGACCCTTATTTTAAGTCCTGTTATAACTGTTTCCCTTCTTCCTTCACAGGCCCCGTTTTATATCAGATTGGGCCTTTGTTTCACTTTTGCAAAGTTAAGATGTCATACGTTGTTGAGACATTTTAACCTTTTATTGCACTCATTTTGTTATAACAAGGCTGACTTTTTGGGAGACCCTATTAGTCAATTTCAATATCCATTTTGGTCTATCTACCCCCCCCCCCCTTTTCTTTTTTCAGCTCTTTCTAGGTTTTTTGACCAGAACCTCCCCCCTCCCCAACCCTTCACTCCTTGCCAAATAACACTACAACACCGGCCCTGCTCAATCCTATCATTATTCACACAAATAGCAAGACGACCAAGCCATTGAGAAGGCACGTTCCACCCAATCTGCCAGTCGCTGATTGTTGCCTTGCTTGTGAGGCCAGCCAACCTAAGGATTAGGCCAATTCTGCCTTGACCAGACCAACAACCATACTGTTAACACTGCTCCTAATATGTGTTACTTCCTATTGTCAAAAAGAGGAAAGCCGGACAGCAGTTAAACTGGATAAGTAGCAATGTATTGGACGATTTAAAAAAAATTATAACTGGAATGTAGATCATTTTTTTTAAATTCTAATTCAAAGAGAATACCATTCAGTACTTTGGGAATTTGGGAAGAATTTGCCATCATCCTGCGTTGTTGAACAAGTTGGTTCACAAGCTAGACTGACTTACTTCAGAACCAGCTGATTGATGAGCAGCTTGGGCAATGAGGAAATCGGCTGACTGAATGATTTATGCACTGACTGAGTGACTGACTGAGTGACTGACTGACTGAATCTGGTAAAGTGAAACAATTGCATGTATATCTTCAAAACTAAGTAACATCTGGAAAATGGCTGACGACAGGTATATTTTCACCACAATCATTATGCAGTCTGGAAAGACCATAAAATTAAATACAGGCCAGAGAAGTCTTGAGTGCTCTACAAATTCTCAACTCTTCCATTAGTAGAAGCCACAATGCATGGTATTGCACTGCTTACATCCACGTGAGGAACCTGCTAATACAAATCTATTTCAGAACATGCAATAAGCATTGTGCTTAGACTGCTGACGACACATTTCTCAATTATATATATAGATCAGAGTCCAGTTGAGAACACAGGTGGAAAGTCAACTGAGATGTCTTAGTACAACTCGCAAATCTAAATGTTTAGTAAATATACACATATATATACAAAAAAGGGCTCAATTTACGCGTGCACATTAAGGCCAAATAAAGGTTTCATCAGACATGCTTCATCAAAGATGAAATAAAAAGATGAGAAACCAGTTGCAAATACAGGTAGGAAGTCGACCAAAAGGTATCCTATTAATAGACATGGAACTTGCAAATCGAAATTTAGTGAATATACATATGTAAGGGCTGTATACGTGCATAAAGGCTAGAGTTTGGTACATGTTTCATCAAAGGTGATTATCAAATGTAAAACGGTTGTAGTTTCTGTGATCAACACGATCGAATCGTAAGTTTTTAAGTAACTGCACCATTAACAAGTCTTATCCATTGCATTCACAGAATTGCAATTCCATGAAACAAGTTACGAATTCCGCGAAACAAGTAACGAATTCCATGAAACAAGTTACGAATTACAGATCATCCGCCATGAAACCCCTCAAACCTCTGTGAACTGAAAAGTTTGTGAGCTTCAGATCATCGAAAATTCTTTCCTGTAGCAAATGTCATGCAACAAGTTTCTGCACATTTGCTGCAAATTATACATAGCTCAAATATCTCAAGATCTTGCAACAGCAAGTAAGATCATTAATTTATTTAAAAGAGAAGTATCTCCTAAAACTTTGCATTGGCTTGCATGAAAGTTCGGACGTTTTGACATTCTCTTGTCTAGTAAAGACACTGATAAAAGAAGCAACCATTGTGACAGTCATAAACATATCAGCCGGAATCGGTTTAATAAGAAGCTCAGACTTCTATTTCAAATAGAGATTCAGGAGTTTTTGAATGAATCTGAGCTGAACACACAGCCAGTAAAGTTGGTAAACTTTAGTAAATCACACACAATTGTTAATTTGAGGAGAGGACATCAACTGCCACAAGTTTCTAGCAACAGGAGGGAACGGCAGCTTGCTGTCCAAATATTATTAATGGCAATCTAGGGAATCAGTCAGGAGTCGGGCCCCCAGAGACTAGGGGTGATTGGGGGACCAATTAGGCCATCCTCAGAGGCCTTCAGCAGCTGCAGGCCCAGGAGCATACTGCAGGATCCTGCAGGAGAGCAGCAACTGGTTCGTTTGCTGCAGCTCATGAGTATACTGCAGCTGGTGTTCACATGCAGGCTGTGGTGGTGTGTGGATGTTTTGTGGATGATTCCTGGGGTGTTCTGTGTCTGTTCTGTGGCTCCTGATATTCCCAAGGGGTCTTTCAAAAACCCAGGGACTTCTCCAGCTGAACTGTTAGACCTCTCCAGGCTCTCTGCTAACACGCAGTGCTATCATCAGTGGTATTAACACTGTTAGTATCAGCATCAACAGAAATCAGTGCTGTAATCAAGAGAATTAGTATCAACAGCTCAGGCTTCTGTGGAAACCAATACTGTACAGTAAGAACAGCTACTGTACCAACAGCATCAACAAGACCAGTTTCACCCTCTATATACAGCTATACTGGAGAGATCTATTTACTTTACAACACCAGAAGGAGCTATTGAATCATATAGCAAAGCATCATCAGCCAATCACCAACATTCACATTAACCCAAAATACATGACTCGAACAAACCCACAAGCAAAAACCATCTTAATTCTCATCATCACAGTCTCCATGGGCCCGGCATCAGCAATCACTGCAACATCATGCAGCAGCATTACTGCTGAAACTAATATCACCATTATCAACAACCTTATTATCAAAATTACTACCATCCTCAATCTCACCATCACCCTGACACCAAACCCTATCATCAACCCTAACTACCCAAAAACCCAAATCAAACTCCATCTCCATCATCACTTTCTGCATCACCTCCAATGTGACAGCAGCAGCAGCAGCAGTAGCAGTAGCAGCAGCAGCAGTAGCAGCAGTAACAGCAGCAGTAACAGCAGCAGCAACAGCAGCAGCAGTATCAGCAGCAGCAGCAGCAGTAGTAGGTAGAAAAGGGCACCTGCTACCTTTGCAAGTTAATCATCATGCAGCTCTCGCATTTACTGCAACACTAATCACTTCTCCCCTCCAGCCAGTGTCCAATCTCAGCAGCACACAAACATATCACTGGACCCCTGTTTTACTGAGTGTGTCGGTGAGCGTTTCAGAGGCAGTTCTAGCCGAATGAAAGGTCACACCATCAAAAGGTGGCCCACCCCTTTGTCACGCACAATAACATGACCACAGTGAGTCCCCGAGAGCAGAGTACATGTTTATTTACTCAGTTGTCCTTTGCTGGTAAAATAGGCCTACTATAGTATTTGTAAGTACAATATACATGTATACTAGGTTTGCCCGAAGCAAATGTACAGCAGTATAAAGTGCAGGTAGATACTCATGGTCATGCATACTTCAGCATATTTATGTCAGGAAAGACCAGTCCAATATTGGAGCAATGACTAGGAGCATAGCCTGTATTCCCATATTTGCAATTGAAGCATAAACTTTAATGTGTCTTCTAAGTTTTAACTCTTTTGGATAACAGAAAGCCTGAGAAATTGTCGAATTATATTCTAACAAAGACAGCTGTTAATAAAGGAGTCAATTAAATCCATATAAATTATATGTATAGTTCTCTTGAAATACATTACTTGCATGTATTAAATGATCACTGTTTAGTAGATCTTTAAAAGCAACAGCAGGCCCTGTAGACATATAAAGTGGCTGTAAGCTCATGCAGCTTTCAACTTGCCGATGTACATTACCAGTGATTACAGGCAATTTAGTTTTTACTCAATTTTAGTCGAGGCTCAATTTGGCTCAGTCTGGAAAGAGTTTTATCCAAATGGAAAAACCTCCTAACTTTAATTGTCATGCTAGCAGACTGTTAGATCACTGCTTCTTGTATTAACTGAATGAACCAAATGGAAACTGGCATCCTTGTTGTCTAGTTCCTGGTCTTTCTATTTTGTGAACTTGATACCTGCCTTGCTTAGTCCTAGGACCTTAAAGGGCTTAAATTTCAGGGACAGGCTGAAACTTCCTTCTCAGTTTCTCTGATCAATTGGCTTTGCATCTTGCTTTAGTGGAAGGGCACAGCGCAGGCCCCTGCAGCATTCCTTGGCTTCGAATCAATTATGAGTCACTAACTTTCTTTTTGAAGGGATTAAAGATGTCTGATTTGATGTTCTCTTTTTTTTTTCATCTACAGCTGCTAGCTGCTGTGGAATTCTGGAATTCAGATTTAATGTTTTGCTGTTGCTGCTCCTTTTTAGTTGCAGTAATGTTCAGATGATTTCCTTTGATAGGAGACATTGTTTTGAAATGGCAATTCTGTATTATGTATAATTTATATTGTATATACGTCATATAGCTCCAGTCCTGTATTTACCAATTTTGAAGGTCTTTAGATACATCAGAATGGTACTGACGCACCAATGGTCCAGGTAGAATACCAGATGAAACGTTTCAAAAGAATGAAAAATAATATCTTCTTCCTTCAAACCAACATAGACATAAGGCCATAGCAGATGTAGATAAATGTAGACATTATTTATATATATAATTGTAGACATTATTTATATATATAATAAGTGGAGAAAACATCAGATGACAAATATAAAGATACAAAAACACCAGAAGTTTAAATCTGCAAGATTGAAAGGTAGAAATCAAAATACATAAAGAAAGCCCCATAATGTCATCACATCTTGAAGAAGATATATGTAGAAGTTGTAACAGGTTGCTAAAGAAATAGAATATATGAAACCTACAAAAAACAGCCAGAAGCCAAAGAAAAGTATACATATTCAGGAAGCCATATAACTTGAAAAGTTTGAAACCACCTGTTTGCAACATATATACTGTTGATGAAACTTGTTTATTTGAGCCTATGGACACAGAGGTTGCTGAACCTTCCAAAATAAACATACTTAGAAAAGGTTTGTTACTCGAAACTGCAGAACACAATATCTTTGGGTTCAACAGAAAGAACATTGCCAGATTTGGATAGGAATTAGAGATATCTATGTTAATGGGGGAGGCAGCTTCAGAAAGGAAATGGCAAATACTGAATCAGAGATATCTTACAAGGAGGACAACCAACTTAATGCAATGGTCTATCACTCATATTTGGTATTTCATATTTCTGTGCCTGCCATGCCAAATAAGCAATCTGAAATAACAAATGTAATATAGATAATTTCCAGTCCAGTTAATTTGTCATATTCGTGTGACAAGCAAGTATAAATCACAAAATATTTCTAAATAATGGAAATTTTAAAAAGACATATTCAAAGTTATCACCAGATTCCTTGCAAATCATCCTTAAACGTTTTGAGTAAAAGAATGAAGAAAATGAGTTGAAAACTTGCCATCTGTTATAGAGAGTTATGAAGAATCATTTCTTTGGTGCAACTAGATTTTTTTAGGATTACTTAATCAGGCAAAGGGGAGTTTCTGCAATTGTGCTCCTTGTAATGGAAAGAATGAATGTAGTGCATAAAAATCAAGGGTTCAATTCAAGGGAGCTGAATTTCAGACATGACTCATTTGTTTCATGTTCATCTGACTGGGGGTAATCACGACAAGGGTTGACAAAGGAGAAAAAAGGTAGAACCCTCTGTACCCCCCCCCTCCTCTGTTTAACCCATCCTTTCAAAGCTAAATCCCTCCCTCCTTCTCTTGCCTCTCTCGTTGCTGTCTATCTCCCTCAATGCCACTGAGTCTCTGTCAGTCTTTCTGTCTGTCCCCTGTCTGTCCCCTGTCTGTCCCCTGTCTGTCCCCTGTCTGTCCCCTGTCTGTCCCCTGTCTGTCCCCTGTCTGTCCCCTTTTCTCTCCCCCTTCTATGTTCCCTCTCCTCTGTCTCACTCTCTGTCGTCCTCTCTGCCATCTCTTCTCTCCCCTTTCCCTTGTCTCCTCACCGCCCCCCCCCCACACACACAGCTTCCTCTCTCTTTCCCATTTCATAAAATGCCTTCAGTCCTCACAGTAACTAGCTAATGGTTTTTTATTTCGTTTTGCTCAGCAATTAAATCACAGGAAAGGGGTCTCCAAAAGGAGTGGCCTGGCAGCCAGCCTCAAAGCAAAATGCCTTTATCTCTTCAGTCACGAAATGTTTGAGTTTCGTTATGAATAATCACATGATTGGAATTGTACATTTCATGGTGTAATTTCAACGATGTAATTTCAATGTTCAATTGCCAACATTGTTGATCACTTCCAGTAACTCGATTACTCATTATTTAAACCCTAATTACTGATTAAAAGAGACCTTTTCGTGAAGAACTAGAGTGAAGAATTATATTCTATGTTGTATGTTTGAAAGTAAGAATAAAATGTAGAGATCGCATGTAATACATTTTTACTAAATGTAACTGTATGTAGTATGCTAGGGGCCAAATATTATATAATTATGGTAGGTGTTTCAAGTTCATTATTACACCTGTCAACCTGATGATGTGAGAGTCACAGTATCACTATTTTGTTTAGATGGTGATATTTATAATAGCATAAACAAAATATCAAAACCACACCATCTTTGACTATCTCTGTTCAGTCAACCACATGAAAAATTTAAACAAATTTTATTAATTTAAATGTTTCTTTACACCTAATACAAACCCAAAACCACTGATAGGACACGACATCCGGAGTTCCATATGACGTCATAATATATAATAAAAAATACCTGGGCTACTCCCAGCCACCTACCGGCCACTCCCATGCGCATGCGCGCACATTACATTCCAGTCATATTTTGATCTTGACCGAATAAGATCGAGATGCGGGGAGGCAGGGTGGGAATGTTGGGTGGTTTTGGGTTTGTATTAGGTGTAAAGAAACATTTAAATTAATAAAATTTGTTTAAGTTTCTTTACCCATAATACAAAGCCCAAAACCACTGATAGGACAGAATGGCCTAAACAGGATGGAGGGATCTTGTTTCAGGTAGAATAATATTGGGAGTGCCTAGTTGGTGGACTAACACCTCTGAGAAGATAGACTGAGTGCAGACGGTCTGTTCCCTAATGAGAGGTGATATTATAACGCTCCAGGGGACATTGTCCCCCTACCGACTGCTAGGTTGAGCAGAGATGGAACAGGCGTTCTTGTTATCCTTTCAACTAGTAGGTGGGGAGTAGCATCTTACCTGACTGTATTACTTACGGTCCTTAGGCATGAACATATATTTGTATGTTTTGGCCTACCGTCTCAGTCAGGGACCCTGGTCCTCTTCTCCTCGGGGTCTTGGCGATGCAGTCGTGGCAGGATAACCCCGAGGAGCCCCCCCCCCTTTTCTTTGAAGAGTAAGGGGAGATGTGGATGAGGAACCTGGTCTTCCAATTCATCAAGGCCGTCCACAGACTATCACCAGCTTCCTCCAGGTCTGTGAGTAGGAGACGGCCTGGCCCTTTTGGTGGTCTGGTCAGGTGTCCGCCCGCTTCAAACCATCTGATCAGGGCATCTAGATCCTCTTGGTCAGACCTCAGACCTGGCTTCCTTCTGGCCCAGTAGAAGATCTCAGTCAGTATAAGAATGAGTGATTCCCGTTATGACTGACAAGAGGAGACCTCCCTGCGCCAATTGAAGGATTGTCGCAGTTCTTTCTCAACTTATAAGATTTAAAGCCTTTTGGCTAACCCTCGTCCGGGTTATACAGCAACTGAATGCTGTCACCTGTAACAAATAACAGTGGATCAGGAAGGGCCCCAATGATCATAACTGTCAATTTCACAAATTACTGTGCTCATTACTTAGCCAGGATAGGTCAGATGGCCCACTGAATTCTCTCGGGTAACAGGCAGAGCCTGTGGCCTCCACGGAAGGCTCCTGGTGAGGTGGCCTGTACTGACACTTCAAATATAAAGCCCATGGCACTGGTGATACTAGCACTGTGCTTTGGAAGCACTTCATTGATAATGATACTATCATATCCCAGTAGGGAGAGATTCACAATGTGATGAGCCAATAATTTTGTGGGTCAACCACTTGTATAATTAAGCAATCTACTTTACTGTTCCCCTCAGCGAGGACCGGTACTTCCCTTTTGAAAGGCTGCCTCCTACAGCTGGTGTGTAGCCTGACCTGATGCCATCAACTGACGCTGGGGGGTCTCACTCGGGTCCGCCTGCGCTTCGATAGTGCACTGGGGAGGTTCTTGTCCTGTCCTGCTGTTCTCTTGGCGATACTGTTGAGCGTCACGGGAGTCGTAATCGTAGGGACCCATGAAGGGGGTACACTGCGGGATCAAGGCAACCTTCCCAGAATACAATCTCTGTCTTCCACAGCACTGCAGCTCGTTGGGAGAAAGATGCAAGAAGGCCACCTTCCCAGGGTTCAACCTCTGTCTTCCACAGCCCGGCGGCTTGTTGGGAGAAAGATGAGATGTCTGGTCAGCCATGAGTTTGGTTCTCTGTAACTCAATGTATACATATGTGACAGATTAGTGAACAACCATTGTGATTCTGCTGCATTTACCAGAAAATCAATAAGCATGTACCTCAAACTTCATCGAGCCTACGAATCTGCCCCCCAGAGATTCTTTGCTAGCAGATCGTGAATAGGATGCTGAAACCTGTTTAATAATCCATTAGAAAACAGTCAATAATTTAAGGACATATTTGTCCCATACTTCCCTCATATTTCCATGCCTTTGTCATGGGTTACTGCGATCAGAAATCTTACGGAGGATATTTCTGGATGAGTGTGAGCCTGAGACGATCATGAAGTTGTCCCGTAACAGACCTCTGTGTGGTGTTTCATGGCTGCGTGTATCCCAGGCTGGAACAACAAATTTCATGTTGTTAACACATCACAATTTAGACAGTTTTGGAGATTTCTTTCTTCAGGGTCTCCACATCCCTTGATACCTGTCAGCAATCAACACAGTGTCATGATATAAGTAACTTATTTCCCTGATGGGATTAAATATGTTCATGTAGTAGAGTACTTATCTGGCGCAGTAGAGTAACATCCTCTTCCTGTGAGGTAACCTGTGCTGCATGTTAATCGCACCTTTTGCTGTGCGTCCTAGCATCTTGACATTCTTTTGTAAATAATATCCGTAGCATATTAGATTCAGGTCTTTTATTTGTAGGTCATACAATCATTGTTTATAAAATTAAGATTGTACAACACAAGCTACAGACTATTTTACTAGTCCAAATGACAGAAATAACACTTATCTTTTCCTGGTGTCCTGTCCTGGACAGTTGAGTCCTGGCTCGTTATTCGATTAAGTAGTGTATTCTCTTCTTCCGAGCGAGATTTCTTGAGGACGCAACACTGGCTAGGTACCCTCCCGTCTCCTTGTTCATATTGTGGTTGTTCAGCCAGCAACATTTGCAAGAAAACCAGGTAGTAGCTGCTGTTTGTATGCATCCCTTACACTCCACAGGTAGGGTCAATAGGGAATCGTCCCTGCTATGTGGCGTTTCTGAAAAAATGCAGTAATTGAGCAACCTTAGTCAGGTTGTGAGTGAATAGGTTCCTATGCACTCTTGTGAAGTATGTAGTGTGTAACCAGTACGGTTATTAGCTACCATTAGAGTTAGGTCTCAGGTTGTCCATCTGACCATGAGTCCTGTAATTATTAGCGTGATCAATCTTTATAGGCTGAATCTAAAATTACAAGTCACAAACAGTCTCGAGGAGCGTTTTGACATGGTTTTATCAACTTATATTCCTGTTACGCATCTGGCAGTTAACCCAGTGAGTAAGATATATACTTATCTAGTGTGATCTGAATCCCACTTGTTCTTGTAGTCGGGTGTGTCGCTGTCACAGACGGAACATGTAGTGCTCTGGTCCCTCATAATGTGGTGTTAAGCCAGCAGTATATATGACCTGAGCAAGTTTGATTGGATCTTGTCTGGTCTGGCTCCTTGGGTAGACCTCGCCTTTTGCACACCATGTTCTTCTAAAGGTGGGCAACACCTCAGTAACCTTGTCACCTCTGCCGCTCACCTTGTTCTGGTCTGATACCAGAGTGTGAGCCCATGGATTCCATTCTTCTCTGGGACGGCAAGGAGTTGAGACTGGAATCAAAGTTATCTAATTAACCAAATGATGTCTAATGCAGTATACTTATGTACGTACATAATCCCCGTACCATAAAGATGTGACACAATTTGTGTATTCTATTCCCATCTTACTGTGAGTTGGATTTTGGGGATTAAGGAATTAAGACAACAACTTTGACCTTTATAAACAAGGAGGATGTCTAGTAACATCCAATGTTTTAGTCTTGTACCTTGGGGAAACCCTAATGGGAGATTTATAAGCAGAAAATGTACTTATCTGGTGCGTGATCAGGATGCTACATGCTGATGTAGTAGTTATCACCAATTATACCAGGGCAGCGTTTGTGGTTCTGCGAGTCATGATGGTGTTGACTGAACAGCGCTTCTGACTCCAACCAACAGCTATTGTTCCGCTCACCTAGATCAACACATATAGTGGTGTTTGGCCAGTAATATGTACAACCAGATCCAGTTGGCAATGTTGAAGTGTTCTGCCTTTATGGTATTTCACCAGTTGTTCCCCCTTGGTACTAGTTCCTCAAAATTTGTGTGTCGTTCTGCAAAACTGAGAAATACATATTTATCATATTTGCAAAACTGAGAAATAAATATTTACCATATCTGCAAGACTGAGAAATAAATATTTATCATATCATGTCTAATATATATACACTTGAGTATTTTAGAGACTGATGACCCCTAAGGGCCAAACAATCAGATTAATGGTGTGACAGAGCATTCATCATTATTTCCACCAATGGGACTGTAATTAAGTACTGTATTTAATTAATGGATAACCTGGTGATGCTGGTACAGGTCTATCCCACCTTGGGTCTTCCTTGTATTTATATTTCAGAAAATGGAATAAGGTACTTATCTTCTCTGTGATGCACCCAGTCTTTGTCATAGGCAATGAGGTCCCCCATATTGTACAGATGAGCTCAAGAGAAGAAAACAGGAAGTCCCTAACCTCTGTTCTTGTAGTGAACTGATACCCTTCTAGCATAGGCAGTGAGATCCCTCCTATTGGGGGATGTACTCAAGAGAAGAAGAAGAGGCAGTCCCTACTTCAGAGTCCAGGGAGAACCAATAACCACTACAAAAATAAATGAAACAGCAAAATGTGATTTTGTGTATTGCACTTCACACCCTCTGTACACTGTCATCAGAGGGATTTAATACTGCAAATATAAGCTTAAACACAAAAGGACTTATCTGTTCCCCAGTCATGGCCGTTTCCCGCCATTTTCGAGCGATTTCTGCCATGTCTGCATCACCTCATGGTGACAGGATGGGCGAAAATCGGGGGTCGCCACTGAAATCGTTTCGTTCTGTCTTCACCAAACGATGTCAGCTTCTCCAGGGATGATAAAACGAAGCCTTGAAAGGATCCCAACGAAGTTAAGTTGCTAACCAAACGAACCAACATCAAGAAATCGCTGAAATCCAACAATTTTCGCGGGCTTTCCCCCCGCGAAAATATGGCGACCAGGCTGGCAACCAGACGAACGTCATGAAGTAAATCGTCTCCTGCGTCTACTGGCTCGTCTGTCAATCACCATTTAGTGCTGGGAAACCTTTGCCAGAAGGTTGTTGAAGTAAAATAACCATAAAATCGACGAAGTATACGTTAGAAACGATGGAACTCAAGCTCCAAGTTGAGAGTACGTCGTGCTTTCTTCGCGTCAAATTAAAATATGACTGGAATGTAATGTGCGCGCATGCGCATGGGAGTGGCCGGTAGGTGGCTGGGAGTAGCCCAGGTATTTTTTATTATATATTATGACGTCATATGGAACTCCGGATGTCGTGTCCTATCAGTGGTTTTGGGCTTTGTATTATGGGTAAAGAAACATATATATATAAAAAAAGACATTTTCTGATATTTTTGGCTCTGGCTCCAATTCAACTTGGCTGTCATTCACTTGGCTGCGTTGTGTAAACATCTGTGCTCATGCAAGATAACAGCCTTACAGGATCAGTTCATATAAATTGATTGGATGGTGAACCATAATAAGTATACCTTTATCAGATTCCATACATTGACAATGGTGATTGATTATCTTACATTCTCCAAAACAATGGAGGGAGCCACGAAGTCTTGATGTCCGCTAAATGAACATTTCACCACAAAATAACATGATAATTCTTTAGATTGCATATTGACCTGCACCTGGTGTGAGTATTCTGAACATTCGATGTATACTTTATGTCAATTTACAAATCACCTGCTCTTATAAACCACTAAATAAATCTGTTTTGTTCTCAGAGATTTAACCATGGTAAATCCTTCCTCTCATCAGGGAGGGCTGCACTATGAAAAGTGTACATAATTTCTAAACTAAATATGAAAAGTGCACATGATTTCTAAACTAAATATAATGTACATTGTACCACCATTTGAGTTTCATGGCTGATCAGACTTTAGAACATCCCCCCCCCTTTTTAAATTGAAGATAAAGAGCTTCCACTTTCTAGATGTATAAACCACCTTTTTCAAGTTCCTAATTGAGGCAGCTATAAACCTCAGTGTCTATTTTTAAGAGACCTTGTTTCCTATTTGTTGGTTCCTTTTACAACTTTGCAAACAGACTGTTTCAGACCTGTTTTTTTCTGTTAACAACTTGCAACCTTGTCTTTGGAGCTTTTTTGTGGTGCTCTGGTAGTAAAACACTGCAGAGGGGAGAAACTTAGCATATATGCTGATGACTAACCCAGCCCGCATGGCATTGACCAGTGACTCAACAAGTCACAGGCAACAAGTATTTTGCAATTCCATGATACTGTACCTTTAGCACATATAAATGCCAGCAGATAGTAGACAATGAGAAGAGGATGCTTTACTTCCTATATCTTTGCACTTCATTGACGATGATTTGATCTAAGTTTTCTGACCACCTAAAGTAGAAGGAAACAGCTACTACTTTTACTGATCATATTCAATACACTGTAAATTTTGAATTTTGAGTTAGCTTAATTGATTGAGTGAGATGGTTGCACAATTCCTTTGAGCCAAGATAGCTTTGCAAGTTATAACAACATAAAGATTATCATAACTCAAAACAGCAAGCTATCATGGCTCAAACAAATTGTGCAACCGTCTCACTCAATCATTTGAGCTAACTCAGAATTTCAGAATTTACAGTGTAAGATATTACAAACTCAATCAAATAAATATAATCTGTGTGTCTTATCAGCTTTAGCTGGTTTTGGAAACTTGGTAATAGGAATAATAGCTAAGACAGCAAATGAAATATAGATTCATGCTTAACAATATTCTTCATTTCCACGAGTGAAGCAAGTCCAGAAACCAACAGAAGAACAAGGTCTACCCGACTTGGAATTGAACTTGATGCAAAAAAGCTTGCTTCTTACGGACAACCACTGCATACCCATCATCCCAAGTCATACCATGACAAAATGGCCCATAACCTTTGCTAATTCATGAATACTTAATTAACTGACCCGGTTTTGGCTCAGCCAGGCAGGGACTGCTTCATCACAGTTTGAAATTGTTGCTTCTGTTTCACACAGTTACAAATGGAGAAAATTCCATTGAATTATGTGTTGTCACAGTTCTGAAATGAAACTGTTTGAAAGTTTGCTTGTTTTACACTGTTTTTCTTAGTTGCCAGTAATCCTCTAAGTGCCATAATCGGACTAAATCTGCCTGCAAAATGCTTATGACCTAAATAAGCAGCCAATCACAGTTCTAAGAGGTTGGAAATAGCAGAAAGTCCTGTCCATTTTAGCAGGGCTTGTGTGGGGAGGATGCTGCATACCATGAACTGAACCACATGCACATTGTAATCCTCCAAATATCTTTCCTTGATCCTCTCCTTAATTCCCTAACATCGCCCCCTTCTCGATTCCAGGGCCGAGTTCCTACAGTAGCCTGCACAAGTCCACAAAACAAACTCTTGCCAGCAACACGTGACTAACAAGTGGGGTAAAATTACCCACAAGTCCTCATTAGTTTTCTGTGGACAGAGGAGGAGGCACGCACACCTTCACAATGGTGAACAAAAAAGTGCTTCAAACGAAACAAGCAGAGGAAAAAAAAGTCCACACACCATTAGCCTGGTCCTGCTGATCACCTCCAGGCTTCCCTTTTGAATCCAGGTGTTTGCTGTGCAAAAATGTGCAGAGAAGCAGACCCACAAATCAAATAGCCATGGAGAGCACCAAAAGAAGTGAATGGCAAAGGTAAAAAGGTGAAAGGGATCGAAAAGGTAAAGGAAACTGCAAAGGTGAAAGGTAAAGGAATCCTTCAGCAAAAGCAGAAGGCGAATGTCCATTCAATTGTAAGGGTAAATGTTAAGGTTGGTATTAGGGCCCTGCACGGGACTAGATTTTTGTCTCACTCCCGCCCGTTCTTTCAAAATCTGCTCCCGCTCCCGTCCCGTTCTAGGCATTACAATGATAAAATTTTCCGAATTTTGACCCACTCCCGCCAAATTTTGTCAAGATCAGTCCCGCTCCCGTCCCGTGCAGGGCCCTAGTTGGTATATGGAGATTGAAAAGCAATGGTAAGATTAAATGGAAATGGTAATGTTTAGTGGGAATTGAACAGGTAAAGTAAAATGCAAAGGTGAAAGGTAAATGAATTAAGGTATGTAAATGGAGATTGAAAATGTAACGCTAAGATTAAATGACAAGGGTAAATGTTGAACGGGAATAAATCCCTTGAAAATAAAAAGGAATTTGGAATATAAACAGAGATTATGAGAATATCAGGTACATTGTAAAGGACGAAGACAGTAAGTGCAAAGTCCACAGCTGGAACAAATTGCAAGAGAGTAACCATTTAAGGGTAAATGTTCATCAAAAAAGCAAAGGTCAGCAATAAGGTAACGGAAAGGTCATGACACAGGGTTAAAGAAAACTAAAACCGCCTCCAAGCGAAACTGTAAGGTTTAATAGAAATTGCAGGTGAAAGAAAATTACAGGTGAAAGAAAATTACAGGTAAATGGAAATTGAAAGGAAATTGACAATGGAAATTGGCAATGGAAATGGTATCGATGAAAGGAAATCAGCACGACGTAAATGGCAAAGGAGAAAGGTGCCTGAACAAAGGAAAGGTAATAGAGCAGGTAAATGTCACAGGAAAGGGCAAGGAAAATAACAAGGGCCAACTACAAAGGGAAATGACAGTCTGCTAGGAAATGGTTTATGATACACACAGATATATATACACTAGGTATTCCCAAATGTTAACATATACAAGTAACCAATTATCTTAGAAGTAATCCTGAAAGTAAATAAACAAATATTTATAGATCTCTGAAAATATTACTGTCAAGTAAAATGTTCGCTGTGTAGGAAATTCTACTAGGAATCTGTCTTAATTGCAGAGAGTATGTATAAGGAGTAAAAACAAGAAGAGCTTTATCTAAGAAAAAGAAACAATTATTAATGGAAACTTGCACCATCCTATACCCCAGAGTGTATTCTGAAAACTCAATAAAAAGAAATAATATAGTTTGCCATATCAGAGAGTACTTCTTGAGGTATAACGATACATTGTAACAAATCTTTTGATCTTCCTTTATTCCAGAAAGTAACCCTCCTTCCACCTCCAAGCATTCTAGCAAGTATTCCAGCAAGTTGAGAGCCAAAGCCATCCAAAGAAGCTGTCAACCAGCTGCAGCAAACTTCCTTCATCAATTACCTGGTTGTAGGAGCCTGCCCTTCTTGCATTATGTATACCTGCCAAAAGCAGATGCCCCCAGAAGATCAACTGTCACCACTCTCTTGTAAGATCAAGTGATAATCACACAAAGGGAAGTCTTCAGGATATCTGCTTGATGGATTGCTCAAAGTTTATCCCTTGTTTAAGTCTAGTAAGTTGTTCTAACAACCAGTGTGAAGTCTGGTTTCTGCATTCTTCTTTGTACTGAAAGGTTGGATAAGGTCAAAGGGCCTTGTCCAAAAGATATATTCTCTATCATAAGGTTACAAGCCATGTGTTCACACCTTCATCTAATAACCACATGGAACAGAAACATACAATTCTTATGGACCAGTTTTCACAAAACCTTTGTCACCAGGGTTAAAATACACATCCTTCAATTTTTCACCTGCATGGCTCAGCACCTGATTTAAAAGGTCACATATTTAGGACATCTTTTGCAATTTATGCTCTGATTTTTTAACAATTTATGCACCTTATTGGACAGTATCGCAGTGCTGCCAACATCTTCCATCATCAAAATCATAATTTATAGCACCATAGTAATTAATGCTTTGATTTTTGACAAATTTTATGCACCTGATTGGACAACATGGCATAGCTGTCAAAGCCTTCCATCATCAAAATCATAATTCAGGACATCTTTTGCCATTTTTGCTCTGATTTTTCAGGCAAAATTTGCAATGGTTATGCACGCGATTTGTTACGATTTGGCTCCATAAAATCACAATGCCTCGGCTCAGGATTTTGCAATCACTTGTGAGCTGATTCTGCAGTGGAATTCGATTGACCAAAACATTGTGATTATTACCCAGGGCACATTGAAATTCTTATCAAAATTCCTGGGAACCAAATTGAACCACAGTTGAATGGCTGCATGGCTTAAATGGCAGCGGGGAAGAGATTTTAGCCGAATTTAGCTATTCGTAATTCCATAACCGGTCTTATTCAGAGGGATAGATGCAGTGAAGACAGCCATTAGAGACATGTCATCAATGATTTGAAGAGATCTAGGACCCCCTCCGCTGCAACTCCCTTCTTTATAGAGGGGGGGGGGGCTTGCAGCCTTACATGAACACATTCTGACTCCAAATCATATCGTGTAATAATCTCAGATTTAGCTCGTCTCATGATGTCTGCAATGTCTGCGAAAGGTTCTTTCTCAAATGATTTCATGCAGCTTCATTTCTTCATAAATATAATATAGGTCAGATTGCTACAGAAGCTCCAGACTGCAGAGATATGGTTGTTGGAAAAAATAGGTATGAGAAGTTGCTGTGGATATATTAGCTTTTTTAATGGATTAAAATCATTTAACATGTACAAAAGTATAGATGGATGGATGATGGGGACTTTTGGTTCTGTATTTATGCATCCTGAAGTTGCTGTCCAAAATTAGTGATGATTACTGTCTCAAAAGATCTGCTTGCTTTCTGTAGTATACTTTTCTTATTCTCATCTTCTTGTCCTTATCATAGCATGTGAGGATCTTATCTATTTTGACATTTCCATTTAAGTTTGCAAGTTCGTCATTAAAGACAGTCAATGCCAGAGTGGATTAATCTGCATGCATGTCAACACATGATCTCCGTGCAGCATGCAACAGCAGGCTGCCTAATGATGCGGACACTACAAGATGGGGTCATCCATATAGATGTCAACAGAAGCAGCAACAGCAGCAGCAACAGCAATACAAGAATTAGCAGAAGCTACATATTCAGCTGTATATTGGCTGGAATCATTACCATTACATAGAGATCAGCAATTTAATATCTGAAGCAAAAGTATTTATAGTTTCATAACACCAGTGTTGATAGGTTTACATGCATGTAAACCCATCAACACTGGTGTTATGACATGTAGATGATGCAAAATGCAACAATAGTAAATTTTACAAGAGCAACTGATTGGTTGGCCTTTAATAATACCCATAGATAGACCTTCATAAGATGTGATACCTTTAATAAACAATTCTCATGAAACAGTAAATTAGTGGTCCCTTGTACTGTTGTCTATGCTGGAAAAATAAAAGGGTCCACATTTCCCTTTTGGAGGCAGCATGCACTGTCCATCTACACTGTACATGAAGATCTCCCTTCCACGCATAAGGTTCAGAAGCAGCAGTTTTGATGTGGTGGAATCACACATGGTTATAACAGTATAACAATTTCTCTATAGTCACAGCTTAGTAGCATGAGACCTAGCAACATTAGCAGCAGCAACATCTGCAGATTTAGCAACATTACCAGAAGCAGAAACAGTAGCAGGCTGCAACCCTAGACATGTCTTCTAACTATCTAATCCACTGTCACTTCACAAGACACGCTCAGAAAATGTCATGAAGTGATCAGGTTGCTTCTGAGATGAGCTTGGAAGGTCTGTCATGAATGCCTCAACCTGTCTCCAGGGCTACGACAATGCTCATCCGGGCAAAAGCGGAGAGAGAGGGAGAGAGAGAGCCGAGAAGAGCCATACGAAATGGAGACAGCAAAATGAAGCATATCTCAGGATTAAATGTACAGAGAAGTCTTAAAATGCCCCACTCGTCACGTTTACTGGCCATACCCACTCAGCCAAAGAACTGAAAAAAAAGGTATTCACTCTGCCACATCAACATTGCCATACTGATTCTGCTCTGTCATGCCAGTTCTTCCATACCAGCTCTGCCATACGGGTTTTGTCACACCAGCCCAGCCATACTGACCCAACCACACTGCCTTTCCCATACTGACTGTGCCATACTGAATCAGCTAAACCAACTTCACCCTGCCAGCTTTGTGTCTCATGGTAAAAAAGCCGAAGACGAGACGCGTCTTGCATTGTCATTTATCTAACGCCTTAAAATTTACAGCACGTTGCCTTTCTTTCGACTGAAAAGTGCAGCACAAAAGCTCGGTCTGAGCCTAATCTAGCCGCAGCAAGATGGCGACAGGAGAATGTCCTGCAGAGTCTCATCAGGCCTTCAATCCAGCTGAATGGGCAGCAGTTCCGGTGAGCAGGTCATGACTGGGAATCTAGACCAGCCATGATTGCTCCTTCTCCTCCAATCAGAGCACACTCAGCTGTCACATGACCAGCAGGACACCCTTGCAACCTTTGGTAACCATGGCAACAGACTTCCTATATAAAACACACACAGGTAAGAGGCGAATGGTGCCTTGACACATCTGAGGTAGCACTTCCTGTGGCCCCCAATTCCCTCTCGGCGGGCCCTCCCCTAATTACGGCCAGCACAAAGAAAGCCCGTCCATAACTCCCCACCAAATCAACAACCTCTCCGTTGTGTCCCTCTTTTCTTATCATCTCGCAGTCTCCGAAATCTCACAGACCTCTAACCCGCTACGTGGTGGCTACGAGGTAATCGTGCTGCAGGGCAAAAACCAGCGTGAACCAAAAAAAACTCGCTAAAAAATCCCACGGAGGGCCAAAAGCATGAAGCAAAAAAGCCCCTCTTGCATCAACTCCCTGATGCCCTATAACAAGCGAAAAACATCTCTCACAGGCAAATCATGGACATTAAGAAGGCATGAGCGCAGACAGAGCATTCAGTCACCTGTTGCTACCCACGGCTGTTCGGAGCGGCAACACGCTAAAAAGGCCACCCGCACATCTCCGGTTTACAGAAGCAGCAGCTTCAGGAGAATCAGCAGCAGCAGCAGCAGTAGCAGGAGCAACAGGCAGAATAGAATACCCCCCCCTCAACTTCCATGGAGGCCAGTTAGAAAGGAAAATAGTGACAAGGCAGCGAAATATCTTGCCTGTACTTGTACGCCTTCTCCGCTCTCCGTACTACTTTATGCTGCAAATCAGTAGCTGCTATTTTCCTTTTACCAAGTCTTGTTGGCTTATGCCTTTTGCAGTATCTTATTCTCATTGTGATGTCTGCAACATTTTACGACAATGGCTGTCTGCCTTTAGCAGTATTTCTTATCTATACTGCCAATCAGTTATAGGTATATCTTGTATATTTCCAACGTACATTGTATATACTATTTCATTCTCTTTCGTACACTCTGTGATAGCACTAGTTTGCTGCTAATCTCGCAGTGTTGGTGAAGATGTTTCCTGCCCAGATGCAAGCCAAATGCGAAAGATAAGTCAGTTATTAACTTGTTGGTGTATCTGTTTATCATGATATTCACATATTATACAGATTAATCACCAAATATATAAATCTCCTTATGACACAAAGAGGCTGAATATTATTGACGAAAAATGTATAATATGGACGACTTATAGAAGGGAAAGCCCTCAATCCAGTAAAGTCATAAACCTCTTCTTGCGACCTATCTTCCCATGATATGAAACCTCTTGTAATAAGGAATAGTATAGTGGATGGATGATTGGGGCTTTACGTCCTGTATTTATGCACTTGGTAGGCTAATTAGGACAGGGGGAGGACACGGCAATGAGGCGAAGGATGATTGAAACAGTCGTCCAACATAGGCCCAGGTGACCCGGCAAGAGCTGGAGTCGAACCCTGGACCCAGCGATTGGCAGCCCAGCACGCTACCACTAGACCAACCCTCCCCACCTGGAATAGTATAGTAAAAAGGTATTTACCAAGAGTGGATAGATGATTTGGGCTTTAGATCCTGCATTTATGCACTTGGTAGGCTGATTAGGACAAGAAGTGGACTCAGCAATGAGGAATAGGATTGAAACTGCTGTCCAACATAGTCCAAGTGCCCCAGCAAGAGCGGGAATCGAACCCGGGCACCCCCGGTGTGTAAAGAAAGAGCTAACCTTGTCCGTAAGGAGAGATCATAGAAACACGTTGGTTAAATAAAAATCCTGTCTGTATCATCAAATAGGGAGGTTGATTACAGCAGCATGGAAGGGATCGGTGTCTAATTCTATCAGGCATAATACTCATCTCCCCAAAAATCATTTCCTTACACCTATTCTTCATATCAACCTTTCTTCGCCGATTTCACTTTGCAATTTTTCATTCTGTCCATTCTGTTTGCTTGTTTTACATTGTTTTACCAGGGGTCATACACTTGCTTGTTAGTTTAAACAGTCAGCTTTGGTAGAGTGCGTGACTTTTACAAATGAACAAATAAAAAACCACAAAAAGAAGACAAAAAATCCCCATCTAAATCCAAAAAAAAGTCACCCTCTCTGCTCTGTGTTCACCATCAATCTGAAATGTCACGCAGATGCCAAATGCAATAACAAGTGCGTGACTCTTTGGTCAAGACAGGCTTATTGGGTCATGGCCTGAAGCATGCCCGCCAAGGTCACATGGAAATGTCTCATAGAAAGGTCTCACAGGTCTCCTGCAGGTCTCCCGGAGATGTTCAGGCCAAAGTTGTCTGTCTACAAGTGCACTGCACACATTGTGAGGTTGGTTTGGTTCTGGGGAATCACTTTTGTAGATGAGGGGAAATTTATCACACATTGATAAGTCAGTGATAATCCTATGACTCATTGTGAATTCGTGATTTATATTTTCTAGAAATGTCATTGGTAAGTATTTTATTAACTATATCCGTTTACTAATCGAAATATTCAATCAGCGGCGAATCAGCCTATTCCTCCATCCTTCTGTTCGCCTTTCATTATCATGGTGCATCTTGTTTGTCGACTTAGATGAAATTAATGTACTTCATCTATCTATCTATATTTCTCATATACATTTATCCATCTTTCCATCTGGGAATTATATCTATATAAATTACCCACTGAAATATCAAAAGGTCTGTTCTTCCAGGTATTCGTACATATTGTAGCCTACCTGCCAACCAACCTAAACCTATCAGCCTACCTGCCAACCTGTCTACTTTCTACAATCCACATTCCTATCAACCTATGCCCTGACACAAAATTCATAATAAATATCATGTAAGGAGGTAGCCAGGTTTTTAGCCTCCAGGTTTTTGTATGGTTATGACACAAAGCTGGATATGAGTAGGAAGGGGAAAAAATGTTATTAGTGTTTTTTAGCTGATGTTTGATGTTCTTGGAGATGTAAGAGGGGATTATAAGGGATTATGTTTACGATGCCTGGATGGATAAATAATACACATTGGCTGGGATATACATTGTTACAGCATACCACCTTGTTTAATGCTTAAAATCTTCCTTTAAGTAATTTCATGTAATGTATGATGATAGCAGACACAAATAAAATCTACATAACAGAATTAAAATCTGCATAAAGGAATCTAGTTTACTCCAGATTACAGAAGCTTCATCTAAATTTTTACACTCTTCCTTCTATAGCTTATATGGTGAAGAAGACCTACATGTTTCAGAATATATAAAATATAATTCTTACAGAATGAATATGGTATAAATAAGGCATAAACAAGGCATAAGTGTGGGATAGAATTTCAGCTACATAAAGCAGAATCAGATATCTACTACATCAGATTATGTGCTTGTAAATTCTTATATTACAGAGGATATAGAATGGGAGAGAGGAAACCTAGCAAGGCAAAATCAATTATTGAGGGAAGAACACCAAAACACATTTTATTGGTGTCAAGACTGGTGGCAAGCAGAACTAAAACCTGTAAGACAGGTCTTTCTCTTCCTTGCTTATTTCCTTGCCAGTATCCTTTCTTTTTTTCTCTAAACTTCCCTCTAACTGGAAGAAAAATCTTGACAAACAAAATATCAACTTGCTACATTTCTAGCTCAACAACTATGATTAGTTTATCCTTTAAACTGAGAGTATATAAGTTCTTGTCGAGACTAATTGAAAACAATTCAGACCATAAAACTATGAAATAGTCTTTCAATTGCTGCAATTTAGAAAACTCTTACTTTCCTTGCTTATTGTCACCCAATGTTTTCACAGTTTGGCAATTTTTTCTTTTTTTTTTACAGACAGAAAACACAAATTGGGAGATTAGTCGAACAAAATACCAACTGGTTGTTACTTAACCCCAAAAACTGTGAGATAAGGTTTTCTTTAGTTCTTGTTTTCTTTCTTTTCTTCCTTTCCTTTCTACTTCTTTTCTCTTTGTCCCTCCTTTTCCATTTTTTTTGTTCTGCTTTTCGCTCTAGAAATACAAGTCCAAAATCGAACAAGTCTGGCTGTCCAGTCAAGGGGCCACAATTGAGCCTGAAGAACTGATCACTTTGTCAACATGTGCTTCTACTGCAAAATACAATTTGGGGCAGTTTACAAGAAACTGAAGCCCAACAGCTGCTCCAGACTTGATTAGTATTTCAGAGAAAGTAAAAGAACTGTATACCCAAGCAACTCAGGCTGTCACCTGATCATGTGTCACAAACAAATAAGAACTGTCCTGAAGTTTGTTGAAGCCTTACACTAAAATATGTTGTTTACTGTGAAGCACTTGGTTGTTTAGACCATTGGTAAACTGTGGGTTGATGCTGCCAAATTTAGAACTTCAGTTTCAATGTTGTTTGCTTGATTTTTACAAACATATTCGTGCAACCAAGTACCCTGTAACATCTTTGTTATGGGGGTATTGTGAATAGCAAATTTAACAGTTGTAAAATGTTATAAATTTGAATTGTGCTTGAATCAGCCCAGATAACTTCATTTTTTTTCACCACAGATTGTACATCAAACTGTCTTAACTATTTTGTAAATGCTCTGAAGAATTATGCTACAACAACTCACAATATATTATATTTTCAATCTACAACATTGAAAATCAAAAAGTCAACACTTCTTTACTCTGCACTGAATCTGAGTTGACATACTGTGGCCCAGAGTATCCAAAGTGGCCGGTGTTATGGCCTTATTAAGTGGTGCTCAGCCATAGATTACTCACATATAAATGTGTTTGGATAACATATTCTACACCCATCATCTGTACATTGTAGTACTGTGGCCTTGACGTACTATCATCTAGTATTTGTACAATGCATTTGGCTGTTACTCATAGAAATTGGCTTTTACTCATAGAGATTGGCTGGGAAATGTTATGGCAAGGGCAGCATATAGCAGACAGAATGATGTAGATATGATGTAGATACGACCAGATAGATGTCAATCAATTCAGTAATTAGCCTACGGTTCGTTTGATCATGAACAACTGTGCAGCGCCAAATGACTTCCGTGTGGTTCGATCGTGCCTCATCCAGACACTGGAGGCAGTAAACAGAAGATGGATTCTGGCATTTTGCTTGTGTTGAGCAGAAGAGATTTCCAGAGTTTGTTACTGAGCCACAGACTTGATTCAGTGTTGTTTCAGAGTCTTAAAGCGACTTCGGTTCAAGGTCGTGAATCCGCTCTGATTAAGACCTGGCTCACTTTGTCGTAAACTCATTTAACTCTAGATTATTTAGAAACTTTGAAATTGTCAATTTTGGGTTACACAGAAAGGTTGGTAGGACAATCCAACCTATTTTGTGGCTTTCAAACATTGCTGTGAAAAGGTGCACCACCATCAAAAAGGTGATCACATCATTATTAATGACAGCAAGTCAATACAGTTCTTTGGACCACAATACCAGTATACAGGAATACTTACTTAATGATAACTCGATAAATTCTTTCTTAATAGAGAAAGTAAAATCAGTTGAAAGTGGGTTCAGAAGCACTTGCTTGCATAGTGGCTGCTGCTTGGCATTGAAGCAGCATCCCGAGTCGCAATGCTGAGCACTTGCAGAGTTGGTGAGTCAACTCGTGGAAACCGAGAGTGTATTTGGCAAAGCTAGAAATGGGTTAAGAATGATGTAAGACAATGGACTGGCTGCGGACTCTTTTCATGCTTCCTTATTCAAATGATGGATTGATTATTCCAGACTATCCGAGAGGCGTGTTTGTGAAGGTGTTTGCACAGGACCGCAAGAGGATGGGGCGCTGATGGCCCATGTCTCTATCTAACGTCTTCAATCTACAGGTCCCAGCGAAACGCTAACACACACACTCACACGCACACACACCTGCGGCTATCCATATCGCCTCCATGCATACAGATGTATGTTTTTCTGTTCACAGCTTCCAAAGTTTGTTCACAGATCAATAGTCTTGTACACGAAGCAGTCCCACTGTCTCACCGAGGTTGGTGAAGTCTTTTTGATCATCTATGATTTGTATGTGTAAGATTCACTGGTCATATGACATTACAAAATCTAACATTGCGGAAACAAAGACCTCGAAAGTGCTTTCCTCTGCCATGGACTGATATAGGGATATCCATTGTCTTTTCCTTTCTGTCATGGCTTCTTCCATTAATTGGATAATTAATTGCCTTCTTGATTTATTTTTGTCTGATCGACTGCTGCGAAACCCAATGGTTTCTAAAAGCCGCCTTTATGGGAGGCTCTATAAATTAAGTCTGGCGAGCGGGTGAATGCTGCGCTTGTATGGGGCTGAGAGGATTCGTGTGGAAAACAAGAACAAGAACACCGGGGAGGGTGGGACCAAGTGGAAAACAATGGGGCTGCACAAGGAAGGACTTAAGAGGACCGGGCCATATTAATGACTGCGGGAGAAATGTGTGTCTGCCAGACCAATAACTAAGGACCATGATGACATTCAGGACCAGCGCAGAAACACTGCGGACAGCATGCAGACAAGACAAATGAGATAAAAATCCGCATCGCTGAGGGTCCGGCATTCGCCACAAAATCTATGACCATTATAAAAACATCGCGTACACAGATGGAATGACCCTCTTTATGACTGACCGTCGGATATAGATGATCCAACAAGAAGGCCGAATAATAGCAATAAATTGCTTCCTCATTGTCATGTAGTCAAAAGACTGCTTTTTATAATAGCCTAATGATATAATAGAGTGACATAATAAACCGACATGGAGTGACATGGAGCTTACATTGTAGTTCGAGTTGAAAATATTGGATTCCATCTTAAATATCATGTTCATAACAACCGCTATTATCAATTGCAATGTCATTAAGCTGAAAGTCGATACTTGCATGCGATTCATCCTTAATTATTTGCATCATCATAACATTTTCCTCACAATTGGTGCAAAATTAAGTAGGCCAAATTTAAAAACCGTCAATAATAGCTCTGATATTACCCGGTGCTGCTGTTTCATTGAGTTTCGCTGCGATGCACTCGTAAGTTCTAGTTCTTTTCACTATTCGCGAGCTCAAGTTTCTCAGACAATATTCAAAAGCAAATCTGTCACAGGGACTCTCATCAAAGATAATGAAGTGAGCATGTAGCTCTTCTCAACTGCTCACAAATCAGAAGTGATTAAAATTCAACAGGCTACAGAAGCATGCATTAGGCATGAGGGAGATCTCATATCATTCATCAGTATCATGCATACACTCAATAGTTTATGACAGGCAATATCTTGTGACATACCATCTCCATGTTAAGGCCACACATCATGCTCAGGGACACAACATACGTCTTCTTGCTAATGTTCTGTTTCTTAATAAGACAGCCTGTAAAACGCATGCATACCAGATCACTGGAGTTGCCAAAACACTTCCCTGAGCTACTATTTCATGGTAAGCACCTCTACAACTCCATGTGTTATACTCTGAAGACTTGTCTAAAGGCTGGTCAAAAGACTGGTGTAAAAAGTCTGCAGAATGGACTCAACAGACTGCATTGTCTGAAGACATTGTCTTCCAGAATCTGTTTGCCCTTCATTGGCTTCAATCTAAAGATCATAAAAAGTATCAAACATTGAATTCAGGACCAGTACTCCATTTGAATGCATGCACTTTCTGTGTACCTGAATAAACACAGGGCCTACTTCCTGCCTTTCCCTGTGAATTACATCCAGTGGAATATCGACAAATTGCCAACACTTAGTTGTTCTTTTAAGCAAACCAACAAAAGCCAAAGGCAAAACTAAGGCGCAGACGAAGAAGGAAGGAAATCCAAAAATCCAGAAGGAAATCCAGAAAAAAATCCAGAAGAAATCCGGAAGAAATCCGGAAGAGCAGCATACATCATTAATGGCTGTGAGGCATTTTAACCCTTTTGTTTGGTCTAAGGTTGCAATGGGTGCCTCGGAAAGCTACATCACATAGCAATCCTATAAAATATTGAGAGCTATTGTCTTCAGTTCCCTTCATTCTACAGTAACAAAAAACAAACAGAGGGAGATTATTGGAGAATAAGGATAGAGAAAAATACAAAGAGAAACAGAATTGGCAAAATGGGTGGAAAATGTAGTGTAGGAAAGGTTACAAAAAGTAGAAAAGCAACCATTGCCAACCAATATCTTAACCCAAACAGAAATATTGATAAGGTCAGAAAACCCAATTTTAAATCTCATAGGCCTACATGGTTTTGCAAGAAATACTGAGGTAAAATAAGCATTGGAGTGACACAACAACAAAATGGTAAACTTTTTCATCTTCAGGTTTTATGTAAACTAAGATAGTAATCGAAGTTGCCAATAAGACTTCCTGAAAATAACAGTGTTCACAATTTTAGACAAAATATATAGAGAATAGAATAAATAGAAAATTGGCTTACCTATAATATCAGAAGCAGATGAAAAAAGAAAAGGAGAAACATTAATACAACAGTTTGAAATTGTTAAAAATCTGGAAATGAACAATTATTACACAACGTAATATAGTCCGACAAAGGCTGACCAACAACAACGTAGTTGTTGGTCAGCCAACTTTGCATTGACCGTTTTCAGCATTGGTGCGACATAGAATCTGTCGCACCTCTGCAGGGAAATATGGGGCAAGAATTGGGACAATTTGGACTTAATTTCCCAGAAACATCTATAAAAAGCTTGTATAAACTAACCTGGGCTGCTACTATTCCGGGAAATGTGTAAAATAGAGCTGCAAACTTTTGAATCGAGGACCGTGAATTTGAAGCATTAGAAAATGGTGGAATAGGCAACCATTACAAGGTGTTGCAACGCCAAAATTCGTCTGCTACAGCCAATAGGGGGCCAGGATTCGTTGCATGACAGCACAATTATACAACCGTTGCAACATGCTAATGCAGGAAAGTCTCAATGCAATGTCTTCTATCTCTGGCTGTCTTGAATAAGATAGAATTTTTCGATCTAAACGTAATACATATAAATCATGACAAAAAAATTTAATTTTGCAAGATATACCAAATAAAAAATAGCAAAATCTGAAGCAATAAGAGTGGAAAAATTAAGAAAAGAAAACAGGAAAAACAAGTTCTTTCTGCAAAAGATTTCGCTATGATACGAATCGTGCAGACCGACAAGGAAAATGATTCTTAAGTAAATACCGCAGAAACACAATACTTTTTCCATGTCATTTCCTGAAATTTCTAAGAAAATCCACCTGCAAAGCATTGCCAAGGAGATTTTTATGTCTTTTGCAAAGGAAAAAACACGACAAGGCATTGAAATTGTCTTTGGAAAAACATGAACCCTCACCTGCATGGTGGCAGCATGGTGCATGCACTCTAAAAATTTCAGACAAAATTGGTTTTTTAGATTCAAAATGGTTTTTTGAAAAACCAAATTTCAATGCAAAACCAACATGGATTTTTTTCAAAATTGGTTTTTTAGATTCAAAATGGTTTTTTGAAAAACCAAATTTCAATGCAAAAAACCAACATGGATTTTTTTAAAAATCCATGTTGGTTTTGCGTTGAAATTTGGTTTTTCAAAAAACCATTTTGAATCTAAAAAACCAATTTTGTCCAGACATTTTTTAGAGTGCATGCTGATGGTCGATACAAAATATGGAACAATGCAGATGGGGCTTTCATCATCATAAAATGATGCAACCTTTCTGTTGCCAACATTACAAGTTGAGTTTTTTTCATTTCTTGTATTCTTCTGTGTCTTGATAAGAAAGGTATCACATGTGATTACAGCAACATCGATTGAAATTAATATCAGAATGATGTGTTCTCTTTAATGGGATGGATTACGATCCAGCTATATCTTATTTGAAATATTGATAATCATG
This sequence comes from Platynereis dumerilii, assembly GCA_026936325.1. NCBI lineage: Eukaryota > Metazoa > Annelida > Polychaeta > Phyllodocida > Nereididae > Platynereis > Platynereis dumerilii. Next base: position 2,703,683 of record JAPTHN010000028.1, read on the forward strand.
TTATTTCTTATTTCTAACTAAATTTTGACAATTGATATCAGAATGATAATTCCCTTTCATGTGATGGATGATAATCTTGTAATTTCTCATACCATATATTGATAATTATTTCATTTCCTATTAAATTTTGACAATTGATATCTGAATATGTTCTCTTTCGTGCAATATATCACAATCATTAATTCCATCTCTTATCAAATATTGTTGTTTGATGGCTGAATGATCTGTTTTCTTTAACGTGATGCATGAAAATCATGTTACTTCTTACGATGAAATATTGATAACAATATTGTAAGGATCAGCACTCATTCAGCTGATTGAGAACCATTGTATTATTACAAATGAAATGTCTGCACGTACATGTTCTCCTTTGTTCATCTTGTAGAACCTCTTGTTCATCCCATTTTAACAAATATGTTTTCTTCTTATAAGATATTTGGTGGTATTAACAGAAGCAAATGTACTGAAATTCTATCTAACTATTTTTTTTAATCTAGAGTTGCAAGGTCTACCTTTAGTAATAGCATTAAATCTATTTTCAGAATTTCAGAATTGCTTTGTGCAAGTCAATTATGTTTCATTAATAAAATCTCATTTCTTCATTCCATTTTTAACACCTATATCTTCCTATCTCCAATTCTCCTCCAATAGTTCTCTCCATCCCATATCATTGAAATAGAAGTCTTTAAATTACAGGAAAACTTGAAGTTCTCTCTGGCAACCTGCATTCACTCTAAAAAAATTCAGACAAAATTGGTTTTTTAGATTCAAAACGGTTTTTTGAAAAACCAAATTTCAATAAAAAACCAATTTTGTCTGAATTTTTTTAGAGTGTTGGGTAAGCATTCTAGACTGGATAATTCTGAGAATTATTCATTACACTTTTAAGGTTTTTTTGTGATTGGAATGAAGCCCTACTCAGACAGGATTTTCTGGTCTCCTCAGCCAAGGCCAGAACTATTCCTTCACTCATTGCAGAAGAGATGCTTAACCTAGAACATGACTTAAATTGCTGCAACCTGCTTATTCTAGTGAAAAGGTGATAAGTAGATATTTGTGAACATGAAGTAATGATTTCTGACAGATGACATATGTTATAACTTTGGAAAAATGATGAAAATGCTTTTCATGCAATCGTCAATATCAGGCACACATTCCATTTGTCCAAAAATATGCATCATGATATGAGGATAAACAAGCATTATTATTCCAAGTAATTTCTGACAGAGGAACAATGGAACAATAAACATTACTGTTAAATAAAATTTTTAAAAACGCCGATACATCATTGCTGAGGAGCACAGATTATCAAGAGTGTTCTCATGAATTCGGTGCTTACATCTATTAATGTGAATTTTTAAAAACCCATTTGTCCTCCTAGTAATAAGATATTAGTATCAAAATGATATGATAGAAATCTAGGTAGGGCCTACTCATATACTAATATTTCAAAATGTGCACATAATTATTAATATGTCCTTTTTTTTAAGATACAAGACCTGATACAAGAAATAATGTTCAGCTTTTCTCTCTATCTCCGCAACAGCATCAAAATAATTCCTTCTGTTTCAATTTCCATATCTCTAACACATTCTCATTAAATCAGGTATCCTTATCAAAAGCTGTCTTAACAGCAGGGTAGCCCCATGCATTATACCCCAACCTACTAATTCAAAAGGTAATACTCCTCATTTCGCGCCATTAAAACTCATTCACAACAATTTCAACCAATCTGACAAGCTTCAAAGGCCTTGTGATTTTATGTCTAGCTAATTTCTGCAGAACTGCGAAAATATCTCATAGCCAGGGTCTTTGTAAGCAGACTGATAAAGCTCGTAGAAAGAATGACATCAGGCTGAGATAAAGCTTTACGTTCTAGCTTTTATGATATAGAGAAAATGCTTTGACATATTTTCACTCATTGAAGGAGCCCTGTTTGCACCGTTGCAACGTTACCTCTTTTAGGCTCCAAGTATAAGCTCAACGCGATGATAAAGAAATAGTTCACAACAAGCATCAATCCCTAGGGCTAATATTAGCTTCTTCTAAACAGGTTCACAAAATAAAATAATGAAGAAATCGGAAACCTCCTCCTGACTTTTTAATAAGATGGAGTAAACAAGTCAACAACAAGGTTTGCAACTGTACCATGATACTACCATCGTACATGACTTAAAATCCAGTGATGCCTGATCATACACTGTGTTCAAAATAACTTTATAGCCTTGATGTTGTTCATACACCTGATGTACATATAAAACCTAAAAAAAAAGTTCAAAATGAAAAGACCAAGGTATGATCAAAGATATGATGCTGGATAAAAACTTCCAAAATGTATGAAGGAAATGGCCATGATATGATTAAAGATGGTACAGGTAACACAATTCATTATTCAGTGAAGTCTCCCATTTCAAAGCAGGTGATGTTTCGGTGTTATGCTACTTCCTTCCTGACACCCTTTGAAGTTATCATACTGGTGATCCACCAGACTTCCACCAATGCACATTTGTTGTTGAAGAAGCCATTCACAGAATGTAACACCTTTAGCAATGTTCCAGCTCACCTTCATGAGGTTACTTTGAAGTGTTCCCAGACCTAATTTGTCTAATGGGGAGATCTAGAATACCAGAGACATGAGACAGAAAGGAGTGACAGAATGACAGACAAGAAAGACAGCTGAGACAGACAAGGCGGATTACTGATAGAAAGAAAGATGAGGGTAACAGAAAGGCAGGCGACACTGGAAAGAGGGGATGATTGATGATTGGGGTTTTATGTCCTGAGTTGTGTACTCGGTCGGCTAATTAACAATGGTGAATGAAGGCCTGCTCCATTGAATGGCCTTTCCTGCCTGAGTTCAAACAAGGGTTGGGGAACCCAGAACTTTCAGTGGCAATTCATGAGTCAAATCCCAGCTAGATGTCGTTCAGGTGAGACATTGTAAATTGGTAGCCACTTGTGTCAGTGTCTGCTGGGCAAGTAAAAGATCCCTAACACGGGGTGAATGTATAACAATCACTGTGACATGTTGAGAACTCACACTCCAATTTCATCAATCAATTCATATGATGATATGGACACCCAGAACTAGGCTTAGAGGGCTGCATTTACCCGTAAATATATCCACTTACATTTTAGATGAGTATAGAAAAACAGAAAGGTATGAGACACAACAGAAGATAGGGAGAAAGACAGAAGCAAGAAAACAGGAGAGACAGACAAATTGGTAAGAGAAGATAGATGGGAGTGCAACAAACTTTAAGGAGCAAAGAAAGACATAGCCAGGAGGGTAGACATAGACAGATATGAAACAGAGAACTGCATGTTTTCACCTAAGCTGATTTCAGCAAAGAAGGCCATTCAAAGAGAAAGAACTGACAGGATTCATCCAACATTAGCATTGCCCTGGGCAAAGTCCTCTGAAATTACTTTGAAATTCAGGAAGCCATGTTACCATGCACACGAACAAATAGACTTTACAAAGAATGGGGCCAGTGTATTAGGGGCTAAATTTCCATTTTGCAAACAACAAATGACAGCTTTCTCCAGCTTTCAGAAGCTTTCTGCAGATTTCCCAGGCCCTAGGCTGTCAACAGGTACAGTATAAGCCTTCATATTTTCTAACAAGTTTGTGCCATGACACCATGTTGTAGCTCTTTCTGACTATCCTGAGCTCTCCCTAGCCAAACAATATTTTGCCAAACAGATGCATCCAAGAATAATTATGCTGTAAATAAGACCAATTGTAATACAAGAGCATATAATTCAACTTGCACCACTGTACCATTTACATCAGTTTGGTTTGCCAACCATGAAGTGAAAACATCAATTAATCCCTCTTGACATAGCACCTTCAAATGGGCATCAGAAGAAGATTCTTATTTTTATATAGCAGACCCAATGGAGAAGCTATAGTTTCATATTATCTGTTATAAAAGACTAAGAGACCTTTTATATAAATAAATGAAGGATCTCTCTCTCTCTGAGTCCCTCTTTCTAGAATACTATCAAATGAAATAAAACATTTTTCTAAGATAGTCCTGTATTCTTCTTTCATCTAGAAGTCCCAAAGGAGTCACAGTTGTTAAACCTGTACAAAGAAAAGCCCCTCATTCCCCGGGGGTTCTTGTAGCAAACAGATATCATATTGCAAAAATCATTACCTTGGTGCAACAGGTAAAACCACAGCAACAGGTCATGTACAGGGCATCCTTACAGGTGTCACCTTTAATCATCTGTTAAGGAGCCAAGCGAAAGTAATCACCTGAGAGAGGAGGTCATATCTGACTTTTAATTATATGACTCTCCTGTACCTTCAGTGCAAAATTTTGGAATGTTTAAGATTAATCATAAAATCAGACATTACACTTCATATCACATGATCATGGCACAGGATAAAACGTACACCTGAAGTACACTGTAAAATTTGAATTTTGAGTCAACTCAAATGATTGAGTGAGTGAGATGGTTGCACAATTCCTCTGAGCTGACATAGCTTATTGTTTTCAGCTAATGTAACAGGCAGATTATCGTAACTTAAAACATCAAGCTATTTTAGCTCAAAATAATTTTGCAACCATCTCACTCAATCATTTAAGTGACTCAAAATTTTAAATTTTACAGTCCAAGCAGCACAAGCACCTAGCCAAAGAAAATTCTGGTGTCATCCCCTTGGGGTATGACTTCGTTCACTAAATTGAATCTCGGTTTCCATCAAAATATTTCTGGTCAAAAGCACAGACACAGAAGTGGTTGAATACGTTTACATCACCATGCTTTTCAGTGTGGTACAGGTAAATCACAGCTTGCTCAGACATTTCTGCTTTAGACTTCAGCCGTAATGCACATCCACACAAAAAGTAATTTGCAACTTTACTGCCAAGGAATTGTTTAAATTATGTCAGACACGATATATCAACTCTACACTGTACAGTAATATTTACAATATTCAATAAAATGCCAACTGTTAATCCGAAAAGGTTGAGAATGTCTGCCCGGTCTTCACCAACAAGCAATCATATAAACAGGAAATGTCTTCGAAAGAATGTTGTAATAAAAGCTACGAAAGCAGTAGATAAGTTGCACACTTTGGTCATATTGAGGAACATCTAAAAAGTATCTCTGTCTGCGGAAGTCAGTTCATTAACTCACAGATCTCATGTTTCTTACAGACATTTCTACAACATAAGTAAGATAGGCAGATAATACCTTTTTATCTTATAGAATCTTGCATTTCCTCAAGTCCATTAGACTTTGAAATAAAGGTATTAAAGCTACATCTAAAGGTGTAACGTATACAAGAGGCAATACGTAGCTATATATAGTCTTTTTAATGAAAAAGAAAGGGTTTATTAACCTGAGTCATTCAAAGGAACAAATACTGTTCTGCGTCTGTTCACGAGGCCAGAATATATCCACAGATCAGTCAATTAATACTCAGAAATAATTCACAGGAAACTTGACAGATACGTTGACAGATATAGTGATATGGCAACACATTTACCTGTACAATCGTTTGATTATTACCTTGATGTTTTCATGTCTATCTATCTATCTATCTATCTATCTATCTATCTATCTATCTATCTATCTATCTATCTATCTATCTATCTATCTATCTATCTATCTATCTATCTATCTATTTGTCCGTCTATATATCCATTTATCTATTTATCCATTTATCTATCTTGTCAATCCATCTATCTATTGATCAATTTCTATTAACCAACTGCCTTCCATGAGGCCTGGGACATAGCTCAGGGGTAGTCCACTTGGTTGGGAAATTTTAGGACCTAGGTTTTATTCCCATTCCAGGCAACCCATACAGACACGTTTCATCCTCCTCCAAGAGTGCACCAACTTCAATATCATGCGATCCCTACCTATCCTGTTTAGCCACTGCATAAATAAACGAAGTAAAGCCCTATCACCCATCTACATATCAATCTGATACTATCAGTCTACATTCCAAGTATCTATAAATCAACCTACTTGTTTTGACTAATGACCTTCACTTTTGTGTCATACACTTAGTTCACATGAAATGATGAATCAGGACGACTTCAAAGTGATGGCTAAGGAAGCAGATCAATCAATAGATCGAATATTGATCATAAGTCTAAAGGAATTCATGTTCATAGGAAGCACTGTATGGCACCAGTTAAGATTTCGTGCAATGCAAGAACTTCTAATAAGGCAAGGCAGATGCAAGAGAGACAGGTGCAATGGTATCATCTGAGAGAACATACAGAACTGCAGGTATCATGCAGGCCCAAAGAAGATATGTTTAGAATTTTTTTTAAAGACGCTGTTATGTTCACTGTTTCAGCTCTGATGTTTGCTTTTTAAGTTCTGATCTTATGTTTACTTTTTCAGCTCTGGTGTTCTTCAGAAAGCAACAGCAAAGCATTATTGTCCTGAAGGTCGTTTTTTTTGTTTAAATTACATTAGTGGTCCCTTATAGCAGTGTCTATGCTGGGCAAGAAAAGACCCCATAGATGAAGTAAATGGGTACACTGTTGTGGACTCTTCATCCCATCAAACTCCTGTGACAACAAGTCGAGATGTTGCACTCCCTATTCACTGTCTTCAGTTATCATACATATATGTATCTTCTTATCCATATTCACGATTAAAAAGTGGTCATTCATATAATGAAAAGAGATAACACTGTGTCACTGAGAGAAAGAACAATTAGGTCTTCTGTAAAATGTGTAAAAAGTATGATGTTGTGTTATATTGACCTGCTAGGTCCACCTTGATTAAAACAATTATGTCCATCTTTATAAGGGATCTGGTGTTGTTAATAATGCCGGGAAAATTGTGGATGGAGGCATCATTAGTTGGATATAATACTACCCCAACAGCATGGCAGGGAGCATGAAACTACCCTCCAATGGCAGGGTGAGGGGCTGAAAGTGAGACCCTTTGCTCAGGCCATCATGTTTAATAGGCTGAGGTTCGTAGGAAGAGCACAGGCTCATGTGTGGCATTGTCATCAAGCAGGCCAATTAACTCCCTTGATTGTGACACATCAATAGGTATGATGAGCCATGATTCATTATTGGGGCTTCAGCACATATCCCCCGCACGGACTTCATTAACAGGGAGGCATAAAGGCAGCCATAGATAGGTGGAAGGAGGGGGGTGTTGAGAGAATATCTGAGAACCTGGGCAAAAAGGAGGGGGTTGAGGATTAGGGTGAAAAATAGTAATATGAAGCAACCATAACTAGTAGCATGGTAAAAGATAACAGGGTGGCAGTGAGTTTAGCAGCATCATCAGTAATACTAGTAACAGAATGCTTTATCAGTAAAGCCCAGCCATCTTTCAAGCAACATGGCTTCGACAAACCAATGCCACAATGACATAATAGCCAGCAAATTAGAGCTGAGCTGAACTGTTAAAAAATTAGAAAGGACAATGCTGATCTATGATTAACATGATCTCAAATTCCTATCATTAATTCAAAAGTCATATTTGTTTATGATAAAGCAGTTCAAACCACATAGAGACATCACCACTTATTAGCACTTAAAACATACACAGATATACGACTGTAGTTTGGCGGAGAGAAAAAAGGACACCTCTTGCACAGAACAGTTTTCTCATTGCATGTTCAAGCAGTCCCCCTCCCATCTTGCTTTTAAGTCATTTGCTGTTGACCACTGCATTTATGTGTCTTGCCATTAATTTACAGTTGAGAAATAATTTTAAAAGCAGTTATTTTGAGTTGTAGTTACTTCACTTTCAACTACATGCTGTTTAGTCGAAATTTCCACTAGGTATATAATAGTGGAAATATTTGCTGTTGAGTTTGCAGTTCATCCTTCTCAAGTTGTAAATATATATTGCTGTTGAGTAATTAAAATACTGTAATTTACTGTTGACTCCCTTGCTGTTGATTGCATTGGAGTTTACTTCTCCGCTGTTGAGTCATCTGTACTCGACTCCATTGCTGTTTGCTTCGGAGTCCCTTGGAGTCCCTTTCGTGAGTGCTGACAGGACCCAAGAAATGTTGACTGCCTGGAGAATGTGTTTAATTAAGACAGAAAGCAGCAGGCGCAAGACAGGCTGACAAACACACGAGGAAATCAACATACTCTTCATCTTGGGAAAAGGCTGAGGGCAACATAAAAATATTTGATGTGTGCATGGCAGTCTCATCAGACGTAGACAAACTGATGACAATATGTGCTGAATCCCTGCTGACTCCTGCTGTGTGTGTGGCTGCTGCTGATACTGCTGCTGTTATTGCCACTGATGATGCTGAAGATGGTTGTAAAGATGCTGTGTTTGATACCAGACCACCTTTTTTGCAGTGGCTGATATAAGCAATGATACTGATGTTTCTACTATTCCTATATTTATTCTGACACTTACAATGTATGTTCGCATTCTTGCTTGTACAACTTAACGATTAGTTCCTGCTTCTTGTGACAGAGGCATCGTTGTTTGGAATGTCAAAAGGTGGACATATTTAGTTTGAAGATGCTGTAAAACGTCTGTTGCTCATTACAATGCTAGCAAAACTGCTAAACAAAAAGGCAAAAGATGCAGATGATTGTAAACGATGGAGGTGCATCAAAAAATGTTGCTTCTGATGCTGTTGGTGTGGTTAACTCTATTTCTGATGCTGTTGATTCCATTGACATAGTTGCTTACAATTCTATACTCTGAGTTTCGTGGGGTTGCTGTAGATGACATGCAAATCTGGAGTGAAGCAAATATCTATTCCTTTTACGAAGAGATGAACATCGGCACATGACAGAACCGGCCACTCTTAAAACTTAGTTTAGCCTCCGCAGACAACATAAAAGTGGCCATGACAGCACGAGACCGAACACGAACTGTTCCACGAACTGTTCCACGAACTGCTTCATGAACTGTTTCGTCATTCGATTGTGGAATATACATCAGGAAGCACGCTCGCTAGTAGCACCCTGAATCGATGAGTCGCGAGAGCAGTCCGGCGTGAGTCCGCTGTATGCTGATTTAACAAATTGCGAATTCCACAGCTGCCTTTGTCTTGCCACATTTGCCCAGTGCTAACAATATGGAAGGTGACTGAGAGAACAGCAGTCCACAGCTGCCCTGCTATAATGACATTTCACAATAGACATTGCCAAATTAGGCGCTGCAGCTGCCCCCATCAGCAACTCCGAAAGCACTCCAGTTACCAGAAGCAGGGATATTCGATAGCTCCTGCTCTATCTGGTTTATCAGCAGGTGACATGGCAGATTTAAATCCTCATCCATAAAACACACCTAAGATCAGCCTCACACAGCCCCACAGCACAGCCTGACAGCACTATAGAGCACTCCACAGCACTATAGAACACTCCACAGCGCTATAGAGCAGTACAGCATTACAGGACTAAGAGAAGCCTGAGAGATTTTAACACAAGTTAGCCAAAAGTGATAGCCCTGTTGCTGGCTTACACCATCCATATCCCAAAACTCATCTTAAGAGGTGGTTTCGTGAATTATGGCCAACTTACACCGTTAAGCTATCGTTAAAAAGCGCTTCTTTTACAGCTAACTACCCCAAGACATACCAAGACCAGCGTCTTAAATTTTAATCACGAATTCCTTTGACACATGGTGTAAATTCTTGCAGGTCAACGCCTCAAAGACGAAGGAGCAAAGATCATTCATAAATCTTGCCGCGAGTCACCGACATGTCGCGGAGAGTCGCTACAAGCCGGCTTCATATAAGAACCACCATTCAGGATATGTTATGTTATAATGCTATAAAAATCATGACAAATTGCTGAACTAGAGTGGGTACTAGTTAAAAGCAAGATGATAGAAAGGCACGTAATAAGAAAGGAGGGGAAAGTAGACTGGGTCTGATCAGATAATCAAGAGGAGCAACTTGAGTATTCCACACACAGGGCAGAGGCAGTTGATCACAAATAAATAAGGCAGTGGCTAAGGCTTGGGGAGCCCCTGTGCAAGAGAAACACGTTAAGTGTGGCCCAGCTAGCCCTGGTCAAATGTGGACAAATGAGGTGTGTCTGCGTAAGCGACAACCTGCCAACCAGACAAGGCGAGGGACAAGGCGAATAAGGTCATTTGCATTTATATTGAGTCGCGATAACATCGGCCCGCCTCTATGTCATTATTGTGTGCCTGTAATCTATATATCTTGGCTCATTTTAACGACTTTCTGGCAATTTAGTTCAGAAGCAACAGGAATCACAGGGTTGCAGATGAAAGGCCCAATCGTGTCGGTTGCCTTTAAAAAATGTCGCTCGGCACGATAACTCCAGGCTCCGCGTCCCCAAATTTAAGGACACTGCACCGGGGATGAATTGAAGGATGAAACAATTCAAATGCCATCAAAGAGGGGACGACCATGATGGGATGCATTAAATCACTGGAGTTTCAGCCACATGTACTTGATGGTCTGATTAGCGTGCAATTTTTAATGTATCAAATGTACTTTACGCAGTGCGACTGAAACTTTCCGGTGACAAAACACAGAGAAGAGTAATCAAGAGCAAAGCAAATTGCTGTCATCCCCAGACCATAAAGAATTCAATTTATAGTTTGAGGCACTAGAAAGAAAATTTACTCTGTCACATGATATGGCAAATGATGTTGAAGTATAGACAATGTGAAGTACTCGAGACACCTAATAGAATATATATTGTACAGTTTTTTACCATTTCTCATTTATCATGCCTATCGTCACATGTCCTGCCAAATCTGAATATTATCATTCATGCTGTCTATCTTATCCATATACATAAATCTGCTTCCATCCATTCCATCTAACTGGCGATTTGTTCGGTCTCCAATTCTCCATGTATATCTCTCAATATGCCCAACAGTCTCACCTTTCTATCTTGGTAACAATGTGCAACCTATCTACCTACAATCTATTTATTTATCTACATATCTATCTTTCTCTTTCTGTCTACCTATTTCATCTGATCTCTCTTTCCATTTCCTCTCATCTCTCTATCTGAAAGATCTGTTTTTTGTGTCTTTGCTGTTTCTTTCTTACCCCGGGCTTTCTTATATTCCTATCCTCGCGAAATCCTTTTTCTCCTTCTTTCTACCTGCTATATCATTAGTGTAGCTTCATGACACATATAAGTACTTGATTCATTGCTCGATATAGTGTAGCAGAAAAGTTTGAAAGTTACAAACAAGAAGTGTAATCAAAAGTATTTGCATCACAGAAAGTGTCAACAGCACCGAAGAAATTAGGTAAAAATAAGTCTTGAGAGGAGGTAGTGGCACATTGGGACTAAGCAGACAGTTACACAGCCACCAATCAGTGACACAGCACAGGCTGTGTGAGAAACTTGAAGCCACTGGGAGGTGGAGTAGAAGTGCTACTATGTGATAAACATGGTAAAATGCACGCTCTCAGGATGAATGGATGATCGGGGCTTTATATCAAGTATCTATGCACCTGAAATACTAACTTGGAATAATGGGACCCAGTCCAAACTGGAATCGAACCCGTGAGCGAAGCAATTGGGCCATTGGGGCAATGAGCTCTGCCAACTGCCCTCCCTGAGAAAAACTCAACAGCTGAGTGTTACAAGAACTTATTTTTTATGAAGACTGTTTGTAAACCTATTTGCCTTCTCGCTACTGTAGTAGTAACTGTAGATGTGCTGGGCTCCTTTGCACAGATACCGTACAACAATGGGAACCAGAAATTATACTCGTGACCTCCAGAGTCGCATTTACAGTCAAGTAAAAGACTAGTATGGGATGTATCTGGATTCTACAGAAAGCTCTTTATTCATACATTGCAAAGGTCTCAAGTTGGTCTATAATATTTTGACTAACTGCCTACAACTGAAAAGACAACCTAAAACCTAATACCGAAGATTGCTCCGTCTCAACCACTGAGCCTATTTCAGTATTTGGCAAAATAGCCAGACACCGCATACGTCCAAATTGAATGCACTGCTGTCCGCCAGTGCTGCAAATTTACTTCTGCGCAAGAATCTGAAATAGGAATCGGAAGCTAGATTCTGAAGCAGGATCCTGGCCTGTTATGCAAGGCATGGAGAGGAGGTGCGGAGGCCAGACGATGGGCTGTCAGTGGTCACCATCGTTGCCGTTGCATTTGTCCCGACACGACCCCGGAACCTGACCGGAATGCAGCCACCGACTTAACCCGCTGCGATTCCCGGATTCTCGCAGTCCCCTCTCAGTTCTCATTGCTCGCGTACTTAGTTTGTACTCGGTTCCAATCTGAATCATACTCAGTTCCAATTTAGCTCATACTCAGTTTTAGCTGGTTGTTCAATAATACAATTGCCAGGCATCAATGTGGTTTTGAACCTCTCATTCAGTTTAAGTGTCATTCAAAGTTCACAACCTTTACTTTCAGGACAGAGTCTAGTTTAAGGACTTATTTTAGGTCAATGGTCCTTTCCTTTCCTTCATACGGAAAATCTCATTCCAACATCATGAATGAATAGAAGAACCATTCTTCAAGTAATAATCTGACCCGAGACCTCTAGCCGAAGAGACAAGAACCGCTGGGCCACCCAACCATATCGATGATTTTGATCATTCTCAGCTCATCCTAACCCACACTCAGTTCATATTGAGTTGCTACATGGTTTCCAATCTAATTCCATTTATACCGAGGTCCAACATTTCCGCAGCCCTTCAAGTCTGTCGACATGTGCTCGGCTAACAGGTTCAAAGCAACCCCGCTCGGAGGCAGAATTGGCAAAAGGGCACCGCCTAATAACAATGATGTCCCCGGAAATATAATAATCTTGAAAGCATTATCAATATTGCATACAGAGGCATCTAGGTCACTGACAAAGAGAATAAATATTTCCATTCAAAGCCCTATGTATCTTCTGTGCACATCCATTATTTCTGTGTGGTACAACCAATGTTCGTATACAGAATAATTATGAATATCATAGAATAGGATAAGAAACATATTGCCGGATGCAAAAGTATAACAAACATGCCAAGCCAAACAAAGGAACGAAATATCTTTAAAATCCCAAAATATGGACTTTCAACAACCTGGGAGATATTCTGTGCTACAGTGTAACTGTAAATCTATCTTCAACTGCAGGAAGCAAGTTAAAACGAGTTGAATATACAATAGGGGAAGTGCAGCAGTGTTTCGTGTCAATACTAAGTGGTTGGGACACATTTGTGTGAATTTGGGAGCGCCCCGGCTTGTGGCTTGCGGTTATTAGTGGAAATTAGCAGAGGAGATAGGAAAGGCGAGGACGTGCAGTGATTATTCATTCACATGAGCAACAATAATGATGGAAAACACACAGAATGCTCAATATCAAACATGCAGAGTTAACATGCAGTGTTTGGAGATTTGAGGGAGGGTTGGGAGGGGGAGACTGGGGGGTTGGGGTAGTTGCCTTTTTGCTTTGGGGGCTGGAGGGCCATTGGAAGGGGATTGGGGGGCTCCAGGGCCTCAGAGTTGCTGTTTTAGAGATGCACAATTTCGGAAACCACTAGAGAAAACACAATCCCAGCAAACCTGTTACAGCATCAACAATAATGCGTTGTGAAAACCAATTTGAAACGTAATTAACTCCCAATGCAGAGCTTCAGTTTCTAGCCTAGCTTCATGTGTACCAGAAGCCCTTCGCCTCCCCTTGAATCTCTCATAAAATCATGCAAAAAGCAATCAGAGCCTGAATTTCAGCCAGGATTCTAGCCATCTTTCATGGTGTCTGTCAAATCATTGAATCTCCCATCCTTAAATTTTACATAAAATGAAATACAATGAAATTAGTTTCCTCAGAAGTTCCAGACAGCTGCCTTAAAAAGGGCCTTAAAAAGTGTCTTAAAAAGTCATCATGCTCCTGTGAGAATTATGGAGCTGAACAGCCACACCAACTTAAAAAGCAACAGCTTAAAAAGCTGGAATCATGAAGAAAAGAACAGCAAGAAATATGGAGGCGTAATACCATGTGAGCACGAGAAAAATACATTTTGAAATTATCAATCACCTGTAAAATGATACATCATCTATTGTTGCCAAAATGGGACATTTATTTTGATCACCCTAAAAGACATATCATGGAAAGTGAGGCAAGGAATGCATCACTTATTCTTATAACATTCCAAGAAAGATACATTGAATCATTTGGTCATTACTTGGAAGTTATTGTTGGAAGAAATGTATGAATACATCACTTAGAAATATGTTCCATTCTCTGTTACGTTATCATATTTCAAAATCTACCAAACCCAAAATGTAATACCACTTAACAAAAAACTTTTATTCCAGGTTCCACATATATCATACTTTTCTGGGATGGAAAGGAATATCGAAAATGCATGTGCAATAAACTGACAGAAGAATAAGATGATATCACAATATGGCTTTCTTTTACCAGACATAAATGAATGCACAATTTTGTTTTATTTGTGTAAATAGGTCCCTGTCAATGAGTAACTTCAGTTTAATATGTCATGTCTTTCTGCAATCATATTTCACAATTATCTTTTATATTTTATGAAATATCATATCATCTCACTGTCTCTTATTTCATATCTTTCTTTTCCATTATCTTCATTCTTCTCACATTTTCCTTTCTCAGTAGCTTATTCTTGCATCTCATATCGTCTTCATTTAATATCTTACATCCCATATCTTCCTTCTCACTATAATCTCATTCCATTTGTTCTCACTATTTTATATCTTATATCTGATATCTTATATCATATATCTTGTTTCTCTATGTCTTTCTTTCTCACTATCTTTTATCCCATATCTTTCTGGGTTATGTGTTTGTGCAACTGATCTGCACTCTGTAACCTGCAACACAATTCAAACGAAATAGCAGAGCAGAAAAAAGAGCTCCTTGAGTGACACCATTTTTTGTCTGATGTTTGAGCTGAACAGACTTGTTGACAATGTCAACTGGAAAATATGACTCTTATTCTATGTTGGCGATTTCTGTTGTTTTAGGTATACAACACACAAAAAAGCACCAAATGACAAAAAAGTGCAATAGCATAAAAATATATTGCTCTACAGAACAAATCAAGAAAAAAAGATCTAGCTCCCAACAATTCCAAGCACAAGAGAACAGTCTGTAGCTGCACTCTAAAAACAAACGCCTGTTTTAAACACATTTAAGTGTTAAATTACATAAACATGTTTGAAAATAAACACTTTCTACCAGCATTAACAGATTTAAGTGTTTATCAAACTTAGAATATTTTCTCATGTATGGTTTCAGAAATTAATGATCAATTTAAACAAGGAAATTTTGGTTATAAGATAACAGTATGTCATAAAATGTCAGTTGGTAGCATATTGTGTCTTTTATCTTTGTTTGAATGCTCCCAAGTGCAAGAAAATGTGTATTATTTCTTTTTAATGAAAATTTCAAAAGTCCTTTAAACACATAGTGTTTTTGTAAGTTTGCTGGATAAACACTTATAGTGTTAATCTTTAAGGAGGCAGACAATTTAAAACAAGATCACAAGCGACCGACCATGAAATCACAGCTTTCTGTACTTAACACAGATTGGAAACATGCATTGTGACTTAAGTCTTCACTGAAGTAGCTTATAACTGGTAAGCACAACTTAAAATGGTATATTTAAATGCTATTTATTAAACAGCAAAGAAAGGTATTAAACTACATTTTCATTAAATGGTATTTATGTACACTATACATGCATACATTTGCTAAGAAGAACATGTTAATGGCAGTATCTGTACACAGCATAACATGCATTTTTACATTATTAATTTTCATTTTATCAGAAACGTTTTGAAGTCTATCTAATTTCTAGATTTCAAACACATGTAATATAATTTCTGCACTGTGCACTGGTGAATGGGCAGAGATAGGGGAGTTGGGGCCATATGCG
Source organism: Platynereis dumerilii (assembly GCA_026936325.1). Lineage (NCBI taxonomy): Eukaryota > Metazoa > Annelida > Polychaeta > Phyllodocida > Nereididae > Platynereis > Platynereis dumerilii. The sequence continues at coordinate 2,719,541 of JAPTHN010000028.1, forward strand.
CCCTGTATTTTCATTGGTGTTTATAATTTGTATCTAATTATTTGACAATCATGAGACAAACTTATTTTATTTTTAGCAGATATCTGGACTCAATCTTCGAGTGTTAAATATTTTTGGAAGAATCCAGCTACAATTTGAGGCAAACCAAAATAATAAGAAGTTCGCATCTACACTGTGTCTAGCATGTCACTGAGGTAAATATCACATTATAGTAAGGCAATGCTATTTTGATAACATCAATCAACCATCTTTATAAACACATGTAATTGTTAAAATTTCAAACCATCAAACTGCAATCAGATTATTTAATCATATTTTAAATTTTTGGGATGAACGGGATTAGGAGGGGGTGGGCATATGATTGTTCAAGGGCATGCTGTGCATCTGAAAGAACGTCAAACTTTTTTTTTTCAGGGATTTTTGATGGAGGTCTTATGTTATATATCCAATTGAGGCCCTAACTAGTTTTTATATCTTTAAAGGGGGGAGGGTTGGTCTAGTGGTAGCGTGCTGGACTGCCAATTTCTGGATTCAGAGTTTGAATCCAGCTCTTGCCGGGTCACCTGGGCCTATGTTGGATGGCTGTTTCATCCTTCACCTCATTGCCGTGTCCTCCTCCTGTCCTAATTTTATTTTTATTTATTTATTTATCAAATATATTTACAATGGGTGGCACCGTTCAGTAACAACTGTTTTTCAAAGTGGCCCATTTCAACATCATACAAAGATAAAATAATTAATTACAGATAGATAAAATTAATTACAGAGAGATAAAATATAGAACTAAGTACAAGATAAAATAGTAAAATATAAAATTATAGCACCATTACATATTTACGAACATGACTCTTAAAAGTATCTATACAACTGAGGTCTTGGATAGTGTGAGGTAGCGAATTCCATAAAGTAGCACCTGTGTTCATAAGTGTTTTTGTTACAGTATCATTTTTGACTAGAGGTAAATAAACATTATTAAAATTTGACGACCTGGTTTGCCTCAGTTGAACTTCACATTCCATAACAACATTGTTACATAAATAATGAGGGGCTAAACCGTGAATACATTTAAACATGAGAAGCAAAACAAAATAATTAAATCTTTGTTTGACAGACATCCAACCTAATCTTCTGACAAGCTCAATACCTCTAACATTAATATAATCAAACTGATTTGTAATTACTCTAGCCGCATAATTTTGTATTCTTTGAATCTTATTTAAATTACATGATGTCGTATTGCCCCAAATAGTTAGACAGTAATCTATAGTGGGCTGAATAGTTGTGTTGTAAATTTTTAACAATATATCAGTTGGAGTAGATTTTCTAATTCTTGCTAACAAACCAACCTTCTTAGAGAGCTTGCCACACACATCATTTACATGGTGATCCCAAGACAGAGATTTTTCAAGTGTAACACCTAAATATTTAGCTAAATGAACTTGTAAAACAGGAGCATTTTGTAAAGAAATGTTTAAACAATCATTATCATTTAATTGTAGATGTCTGTACTTAGAACCTATTAACATTGTATTGCATTTATCAACATTGAGTATTAAATTATTACCATCATACCAGTTACTAACATCATCAACACATCTTTGTAAGTTTGCAGAAACATCATTAACATTGTCACCTGTGCAGTAAATTAGACAGTCATCAGCATATAAATTACACGTTCCTAAATGTACATGTTGGCTAATATCATTGATAAATAACATGAATAAAACAGGACCTAAAACTGACCCTTGTGGTACACCAATATTTACATTATTTACATCTGAGATTTGATTACCACATTTAACAATTTGTTTTCTATCGGAAAGGTATGATTTGAAAAAATTACATTCTTTACCCTGGATACCATAATATGTTAACTTCTCTAATAAAACAGTATGATTAATCGTGTCAAAACATTTTCTGATATCTAACAGACAAACACCTGTAAATATATTATCACCTATGTTCTCTAACCAATCATCAACAACTCTATGGAGGCATGTCTGAGTATTGTGATATTTTCTGTACGCTGACTGATCTATAGATATGAACTCATTTATTACCAAATATGACATTAATTGTACTTGTATAATTTTTTCAAAAATTTTAGCAACATGAGAAATTACGGAGATAGGCCTATAATTATTTTTGTCTTCTTTACAACCCTTATTCTTATATACTTAATTAGCCTACCAAGTGCATAAGTACAGGACGTAAAGCCCCAAACATCCATCCATCCGAATATCTTGAAGATATTTTATTTGTTTATTGCAGTTTTGTATTTTGTAACTTTTTCTTTCCACAGCAATTTGGACCCCAAAAGATCTGACAAAAAGACGGCTGCAACATAAAGCAAAGGAGAAAAATGAAAGAAAAAGCCACAAAGTCTTGGAGGTAAATATTTAGCATAATTAACATTTGGTTAACATACCTGTCACAATACCTATGTTTATAATCTCCTGGTTCTGTGGCTTTGCTTTTGATACATCCAATACTTTCAAATAAGTTAATTTACCAAGACTTAGTGTCACTTGGACATTGTTTAGATTGGCTATTAAATTGTTGGTTTATTTTATTCCCAATCATATGGGGTAAATTTTAAAACTATTTTCTGGTCCCCGCTATCACTGAACAGTTTGCTGCAAAATACGTTGAAAGCATGCTGTGATTCTCACTGATGAACTGCAAGTCATATCCTTCATACATGATTCCCTAAAGATCTGCATAGCTGCACTTCCTATTTTTTCTTTACCCATTTCAGTAAATTTCTGAAAATTATGTATGATGAGATATTATGTCAATATTCATAATATATTATGCCTAAACATTTAATAGTAAACAAGGATTCATACATTTGCAGGTGGACAACATTGACAACAATGACGTAACATTGAAGAAGGTTCCTCGATCTGGAAACATCTCATTCCGAATTTTTGCACTTCACTCGCTTTCTCAAATGGATTTATACTGTTGCTGAGGGACAATCATTGTCCCAATCATATTTGAAGCTTTTACAGAGACAATGCACTTCTTGTGTTAAGGACCTTGACTATCCAGTAATATTTGGACAGCTTCTTGAATGTTAAAACAATTATTTGATTGTATTCTAAAATAGTCATATCCATTTTCAAAGAAACACATTTAAAGTGCTAGTAAAAGAAATTTGACTGTTATGTGAGAACTTGTCACTTTTTCTGCAACCCCTAAATGGATTGCATTGAGAATCAAAACATTTTTGAATGGCACTACATCAATGATATGGATTATCACATGGAGTAACGGGATACCATTAAAATGCAGACAAAATGATGACATGGTAAGATTTTGACTGTACACCAATGTACTAACATAGGGTCTTCTGTTTTTCATAACAATGGGGTAAGAGGGGGAGGGGGAATGGGGAAATTCAAATGCAGTATCCACAATATGAAAAACCAGTTGATTGTGAATATGATTCAGTTGTTGAATTTCTTCGAGAATCTTGCAAGGTTTTTATGGTATACTTACACAATGGTTGAATATATCCGTCAGTGTCAGTGCTCAATTGAAGAATAAAATATGTACATGAATTATCTATTTTCTTGTCATTTTTCATCGGGTTTCAAAGGGGGCTAAATTATCCTGAACTTTAAGTCAAATCTAGCCCCTGTGATGACTTATTATCTAATGGTGGCTTGAAAGTGTCAAATAAAAGAATTTGAGCTTCAATAGTTAATCCATTCCATCATCCCATGCATTAATATGCACATTTTTATAAATATGAAATTTTTAGATAAGAATATGGGTCAAGGGTGATTTCCCCACCTCACCCTGAAATATAATAAAAAAACGAGGACAGCCCACTTATGCACTTTCAAGGGAGGGCAGGCACAAATATAAACCATCCAGTTTTTTTTTGTGTAAATACATTAAGTAGCATTAGTAATTGCTTGGTCCAGGGTTTGAATCCAGCTCTCCGGGTCACCTCGGCCTAGGTTGCATAGCTATTTCAATTAACATTTGCCTCATTGCTGTGACCCCTTCACTTGGCAGCCTATCGACTGCAGAAATACAGGACATAAAGCCCCTACCACCCGTCCATCCTTCCATCATTAATATTAGCAGTCATCATCTGGTTATAACAAGTAGCCTTTTGAATTTAATGAGGATAGTTAGTTTAATTACATAATATTATGAAGTATTTAAATTCAATTAAATCTATTTTAATTTGCACTGTTTTTTATAAATTGTTACTTGATTTCACTATTGTAACCATGTTATTTATTCAGAAAGCAGCTGAAAAACTGATATTGTGATGTACATTAACAATGTGTTAATACTGCAACACCAGAGTGTTTAATTATAAACGCTTTTTGTTTAACACTATAGTATGATAAACACCTTCTCTGCAGTCATCCTGGAAAAACATCGAGTGTTTAAGATCAAACACTTTTATTGTTATAAACACTTTTTAGTGTTAATAAAGTGTAACAAGCTATTAAAGCGTTTTTGTGTTTATAATCAAAGACACTTAAATGTGTTTAAAATCAAAAACACTTAAATGTGTTAAAAATCATAAACACTTTCACGCGTTTATTAAGTGTAACAAAAAAGTGTTTATATTAGTGTTGTTTCTTAAACACTTGTTTTTAGAGTGTGAGCTAGCTTGTCTGTGTTTACATATGTTTCTGACTGTCCAAACATCATAAGTCTGTCATTGTCCTTCTTTTATTGTTGGTCTTTCTTTGGGGCTCTCTGGAATACTCTGTGCATTAGGACAGGACCAAGAAGACATGTCTTCTCTAGAAGCTCTTTATTCTCCTGTCTGGGACAGAAGCACAACAGGACCACAAGATGGACAAGCAATGTTCCCCAGCACACTGGCTTAAGAATACAAATAATGGCACTCTCAAGGTTATCCAGGGTCATTCAAAAAAGCCTTTCAGCATATTGAGAATTGGTGGTGATGACTACTAAGCTGAAATTTGCAAAGTTTTTGTCAGATTCTTCTCTCCAGTGAAGTTTCGAACATTTTCTCCATCTTCAAATTGAGCAGACCTAAAGATAAAAGCATTTCACTGTATCTAAATCTTGAAATTGCAATCTGTAAAACCAGATTTCAGTGAATGGTTTGCAAGAAGATACTTTCAAATATCGAAATAAAAGATACAACAGCGACAATTCTACGAAATCAATATAATCTTGAATAGATAAAACCATTTTTGCATCAAGCAGTTTGACCAAACATGTTTTTACAGTCACAAAGGAAGCAGGAATGCACACAAAAATGACAGTCAATGTACGAGTAATGTCCTCTACATTCACTTTATCATAAAGTGCAGCCCTCGGGGCAATTATTTGCCAATCACAAGCCATATTGAGTTGTTGCCTGTCAGCAAACAATCCCCTAAATCTACAGCTCAGGCTGCTCAGCATCACAGACTCAACAGTCACAAAAAGAGCATAAAAATCTCATCTAGACAACTGATTCATGAGCCAGCAGACAGACAAATAGCAGAGGATTATTGTGGGAATAGACTACAAGGGGGACAACAGACAGTATCTGGCAAACAAAAGGGGAGGTAAATGAGATGAGCAGCCTTGTTTGTGTTATGAAATCGTCATGGGAGTGGCTTAGGGCTGAGACAGGCACAGGACCCTGTTGCGTCTGACCCCGGCCAATGGTGGCATTGTGTAGCAAATCTGACCGGTTGATACAGGCCAAATGCTGTTGCTGTTTGCTTCTGATGTTGGTTTTGTTACTGATACTGGCATTACTGCTTTTTGCTGCTGCTGTTGTTGATGCTGTTGATGTGGCTGTTAATGCTGTTTATGTCGTTGATAATGAAGCATCTTTTCCCAACATTACTCAATAGAAACATCAAATCGCTGATTAATTAGGTGTTGGAGGAGAATGAATGCAAGAAATGAAACAGTTTCTACTTCTCTTTAAGAAGTTGATTAAAACAGATTGAGACACCACAAAGGTGAGAGTGGCTAAAAAAAGTCTCAAATACAGACATTCCATGCAGGTTCAAACGTGTCCAGAAGTTATGATAATCAGTATAATCTGAAGTGGTATCACATCTTGCTTTTAAATAAATGCTAAAATCATCGACATCTCGAATTGGCGCAATGCAATCAAATTATGCACTTTGTATCAGCCAAAGCATGTGTGACTGGAATAACTGTTGAATCTATTTTCCATTGCTGATACGATGCATCACAATTCACAGATGCTGTTGCGGCTGCTGATGCGGCTGCTACTGAAGCTGTGATGTCCAGACCATCTGGTCGTCCGTCTCTTTCAGCCTATTTGGCGGACCCTATTCAATTTCCTGATGTAAAATCAATGGCAATAGGCTCCATGAAAAATGCCAGCCACTTGAGGCACGAAGTATGGCAAGGATGTGTGCTAAGACCAAGACCTACTGAGTGACCAATCGTCTCTTGATGGTTCTTGCACACAGGCAAATTACATTGCAACCAATGATGTGACATGTGATGGCTGACCCAAATGTATAGACACTGCCAATAGACACTTGCTGTTGACACTTACTGTTGACGATTACTGTTGACACTCACTGTGGTTTGTGGACACAAACCGCAAATAAATGAATGTGGACCCAGACACGGAACGTAGACCCTCAGATTAACTGTACATAAATAACTATACACACTGCATAGAAATAGCAGTAGACAATCTGGGTGCACAATATAGACACCAAATTCAGGCACTCGTTGTGGACACCAATGGACATTTGAAAGAAAAATAAAAGATGCAAATGGAAACATTAAGATGCAGAGTGTAGACGCTTACTGTCAACACAGCTAATCATTAAATGCAGACAATCTCTTTCTTGCAGACACTACTGTAGACACTTACTGTAGACGTGTACAGTAGACACTTACTGTAGACACTTACTGTAGACACCTACTGTATACACCTACGGCAGACACTTACAGTAGACACTAATTGTAGACACTAATTGTACACTCTAATTAATTATAATATATTGACTGTGGACACTTACTGTAGAAATTTACTGTAGACACTCACTGTTGACACTTTTAAATACCGTCGAAACTGCAAACACAATCTCACTAAAGCACCCATTCTAGACACTAACCGTAACCACAAGAGTGTTGAAAATAGCTCTAGACACATGATGTAGACACAAAATGTAGACACAAAATGTTGACAAAAGGCCACTTAGGCAATGAACTGCATTTGATCCTTCCTGTCTGGTCATCCAACCTTCCTTGTGTGTGCTTAACTCCTATCAATTTACACATCATCCTGGGGCATTTTGTTGACATGAAGTTGCTATTTTTTTACACCGACAATCAATCATTCCGCAAAAGCTCAAGTTACTTTATTTTTGCATCCTTAATGGCAACACAAAAGATCAAGTTTCTTTGCTTAACGACAGCGACAATTTAAAATTTTTATAAAATGTATATAGTATTTTCTTACTTTTCATCGCATTAAAGTTTGAGAGACAAATGACAGGTTATTTTACATTTTATCATCCCTAAATAAAATATGACGCTGTTAAGAATGTCGCAGAATTAACAATGGCTGCAATCGGATAAAAAATGCACTTCTTTGTCATAATAGATTAAAATTTTGATCTTCTACAAAACATCTATGTTATAGCAGTTACAGTTTTGCCAATCCCATTCATTTTGTCACGTTACAGAGAAAAACATTCAAATGTCACCATTTCATAACTAAAAGAGTTCAAGCATCCTATATCAGTATGCCCCAATTATCTTTAGCAATCTTGTTTTACTGACATTAAAAATATCATGAAAAGTACTAAAACTGGTCTGGTGTGAATGACATTTACTGATTTTTTGCCTCTTTCACTCTAAAAAATGTCGGGACAAAATTGGTTTTTTAGATTCAAAATGGTTTTTTGAAAAACCAAATTTCAATGCAAAACCAACATGGATTTTTAAAAAAATCCATGTTGGTTTTTTGCATTGAAATTTGGTTTTTCAAAAAACCATTTTGAATCTAAAAAACCAATTTTGTCTGAATTTTTTTAGAGTGTTTACTTCAATGCCTTAACCCCAAAATATAAACAAAAGATGTTTAGGGTGTGGCAGTCTTTATGCTAAACTGAAAAACGTCAATGTAATTTCAATTTTAACTACTGAGGACTCAAATATATGATACTGTGATAAATTTAAATTGTCTCATTGGCCAAAGATGTTGTCAACCTAACTTTACAGCTTACACAGCTTACAAGACAAGCAACAAGGGCAGATGTAGTGATGCGATGGTGTGTAGGTAGAGCTTTCAAAACAACCAACTCTAATTCTTACAATATGACACCTAACTGCTGGCAGTGCTGCATGAAACATTTTCTTCTCACACATAATTATATTCCATGAATGAGAAACTAATCAAATGTCCACTAAAGTGAGAGTAGTTCATCATACACGTATTGTACATTTTACATTGAGACTAGTTAGTTTTCTCCTTACGAGCAGCACAATTTATGGTTCTTGACACAACAGCAGAATATTTTTGACAGTGTTGCCTTGTGTGTCTAATACACAGATGAGTCATTTGGCAAAGACAACTCAGTGTCATCCACCTGTAGAGAACCCTAAAAGCAACAAAAATCTTAGTGTTTCATGAAAGAGGCATCACTTAAAGTCTTTTACATGTGTTGACAAACAAGTTATCAAGAGTCTCTTAAAACAGAAACATTATGCAGAAACAAATAATGACCCTTTTAAAGTTATTAAACCCACTCACTGTACTCAGTAATAGCTTTCTTGGTGAATAAGCCCCACCTCACCCTTTTTGAGTCATCTAAGGACAATCCTCAAAACATCAGGACACCTGGATACCTGGTTACCTGGATTGGGTATCTGACAACAGGTATTATGCCTTTGTTGTGACAATTAGGAAATGTAAACTGTTTTCATATTGCCTCTCAGATATTAATCAAAAATTTAATTGTATATATCAGTTGTAAAACTTGTATATCATTTCAATATTGAAATTTCATTTTGTAAATGGATGACAAATCATACAGATTTCCTAATTCCAATTAAATACCATTTTTAGCACTGGTCGATTTGGAAAGTGTAGTCCTGCAAGAAAAGTTCTTTCCACTAACAAGAAAAAGCACAGAGCTTTCAAAAGGAGATCAAATATTACGCGACCAAGAATTGAACCCGGGATAATCACTGGAGACGCCTCTATTCCAGAAGTCCAAAAAGATTAAACATAGGGCCAAACTATAACACTGCATGATTATACATATTACACAAGTATCAACAGGCTTTACATGGCTGCCTTCTCGTGTAAACAATGAATATTCAAATATTCAAGCAACAAGTGTTGCTAAAACTAACAAACTTATTCCAAGAGACATCTAGCCTGCTTCTATTACCTTGTTGTCATTAAAATTTAACAATTTGTTCAAGACGAAATTCTAAACAGGATCTGCAACAGCTCTACACTGACATGTAACTAACAATTGTGAGGTTGGCAATCTGTCTAAATTAATAATGTAATATTCTATGCTTCAGTGTGCTTCATGTATTTCCTTTGTTATCAATATGACAAGAGCTCTTCAACAAATGTGTAATTCATCTTGTTTGAAGGTATGGAAAATGCAGCCCTCTAAAAGAAAAGAGGGCAAATTTATGAGGAGGAGGAGTCCTTACTTTGGTTAAAATTTAACCTTATCTTCCATATTTGTCCAGAAGGATTTATTCACTTGCCAACCATTATACACACTGATGTAAGGAATCTTCAAGCTGACTTTCTATCCAGACAACATACGATTTTTATGATATTAAGAAAAAGTAAACAAATCTGCCTAAATGATTCTTAAGCAACAGTCTGCTCACAGACTCTGAACGAACAGCACAGCTGGAGAGTCTGCCAGAAATCGGATGACCTCCAGCTGACACATTTATTAATATTCGAGTAGGTCAGGTCATGTCTAGGTAGAGGGACCTCATCACTTGTGCTCATACGCACAGCTGAGCTGCCAGCAACATATTAACAAAGCGCAATCAACAATTTTAAACTGTCAATGAGTGCACATGCACTGCCAATGAGCACCATAAAATTATGAAGTTTTCAAATCCTTTAACAGCTATTGCCAGCATGATTTAAATGATAGTTTAGGGCGTTCTCCAACAAAACTAATTGAAACAACAAACGGACAACAATGAAACACTAAAGCATTCATTCAATAGCTTTGAGAGATCTGAAACAGTTAATTATGTCTGGCTCACCAAAGAAGAGTTAATCTTTTTGTTACAACTTCACAAATAATGTATGTTGTGGTCACTGGTCAGGGCAAGCTTAACAAGCTTATACTGAGAAGTGAGGGTGCTCGTGCGTGGCTGTCTGGCTGGCTGCCAAACAGGGACTACTCACATCTTGCTGGGTAGAAAAAGCATGGTTCCGTGAAAAAAGAAGTTCCACAATGGGTACCACTTTGCAGCAAAAGTATGTTTCAAAGCATGAACTGACTGATTAAAAATTATTCAATAGTCAACTTTAGGCCCAATTCAACATACAAATTCATTACTCCACAACACTACAGAAAACCAACAGTTGCTGAATCTGAAATCTGTTAGAGCTCACTGACAGTGTCAGATCGATTGTAGATTCTGTTCTGGATTCCAGAGGGCAGCACATACACTTTTGTGAACCTGTTGAGCTCTAAGTTTAGAGTGCTTAAGCAATGTATCAAATCCAGGACCTCCAACAGAACGAACGAAGGTCCTACCTCATTACTACTTGCCATACATCAAAAGATACCAACACTTGACCGCGAAAGCATGATTCCAACACACTACTGATCTCATATTCAGCAATTATGAGTCCTATCCAACACACTAACACAATATCATAGCTTCTATATATCCCAACAAATAGCAACAAGAATAGTAACACGTATAGTAACATGTATAGTAACACGTATAGTAACACATATAGTAACAATATAGTAACAGGTATAGAAACAGGTATAGTAACAAGTATGGTAAAAGGTATAGTAACAAGTACAGCAACAAGTACATTAACAAGTATAGTAACAGGAATAGTAACAAGTATAGTAACAGGTATAGCAACAGGTATAGTGACATGTATAGTGACTGGTATAGTAACAAGTATAGTAACAAGTATAGAAACAAGTATAGCAACGAGTATAGCAACGAGTATAGTAACAAGTATAGTAACAAGTGTAGTAACAAGTATAGTAGCAAGTATAGTAGCAAGTATAGTAGCATAAACTGTCTGTAAGGGAGGCACGTAGAAGTCCTTGGCTAACCTGATATGTCCAGGGTGACACAGAGCACAGTGTGCAATTTGACAGTCCTCCCTAAATAGGTCTACTGATGTTTCATGAATAATTCCTTTTCGTCACTGGACCAACAGGTCTGTGTTATGCCCTGCTCCCTGAACACTACTAGAAAGAAAAAAGGCTCCGGTTGCACCTAATGCCACCATAGCTGCTACATACAGTAGTAATCGTAAAGCTTTCCTTGTTGTGTTCTGCTCGCTGTCTGAGACTTCGTCGCAGTTCTAATGTTGATGCGCAACAGCGTTTTTTTGTTGAGGTTTTTTTTTTCACTTCAAAATTTGTTGTAGGAAGCAAGGTTCAGCTTTCAAAAGTGTACCTAAAGTCAAGTACCAGTTTGAACTATGTTACTGTGGAAACTTTTCAGTGTATCTTAATTAACTCATTTTGATGAAAGCGAACACCGGAAAAGAATGCATTGAAAAATGTGTGGGTGTATACGAACAATGAACTGCCATGGCATTTACAATTTAATATGACAGTGAGCACTCATATGGCTTAGTATGTGTGAAAAGAACTTATTTCACAACAAGTAAGTTCATGAAAGAAATGCAGAGGTTGGTAGTGAAGCGAAAGGTTGAGAAAGTAATTGGAAATCTTTTCGGCTGTACTGTATAACAAAGTAATAGTACAGGATTCTCATTGCTGCCAAATGTCACAGACTAGCTTAACCAATTGTGTTTGTCTCAGCTTGCAATGGCTAAAATCATGCAGGGCACGAAGAGTTCTTTGTTCAGAAAATGGTGTAAGACAAGGAGTTACTGTAGTCCCCTTATTATGGCATTTATTTGCACAAAAACTCACACATCATTATTTCTTCTTTGTGTAGACTTCCCAGACGTGATTTGATGTCACACTATACAAAATGCACAGGTTGTTACAAAAAAATCACTTTTATAACATCATATTTGGTATAACATCTATTGTTACCTTGGTTGAATCAGTGTCATAAGTCAGTGTGGCTGCCCCTGCCAATGCTATGTCATATTATACAAGATGCATAACAGGCTGAGTCAGGCAGAGTCCAACAGGTCTGCCTTGATATCACCTCATTTCCAGTGGTATCAAGGCAGACCTGCACCTTCCCACAGAGGTTAATTAGAGTATGAATCTTGGCTCAACCAGTGGCCAACATCTAACCTCAATAATTGATTCTTGGGGGTTGATAAATGGGAGATACATGTGCATCATTCATAAGTGATCCCTTGTTTATGGCAGGGCAGACCCTAAGGCAATTGTTGACTTAGCTACAGCAGCAGCTGAATCCACATCTATGGTGCTCAGCATCCTACAGCCAATAAAGGGGAGAATTCGTTGCTCACTCAAAATCCTTCCATCCCTTTCTTTTTCCTTTCTTATTTCCCCTTCCCTCTACCCTTCTCTTTTCGCATCTCTTTACCCCTGTTTTCAGAACTGATGAAGATCTACAGCAGCATTCCTTTTTCGCATGCAACCACAAAAGCCGATCAATCATTCTCCTTTAACGAACTGCGCATATATACATCTGCGGCCGGTCGAAGGGAACGGCAAAGCCTGAGAATGAACATTGGGAGCTCCCGAGAATGACGAACGGCAAAGAACTGAGAGAAAAGAGGGATAGAAAGAGAGATAAAAAGGAGTCCACTTAGCACGTGCTGTGCACACAGAATGCCAACATGATGCTGTCTTAATTAGAGAAGGCGTCAGGACGTTGGTATTGCATGCGTCGCTAACATGAGTACCATTACGCAGACATTTGATAGCGTTCGTCTAAAAGACCTCACGCGATATGTGTATATTCTCCCATTCCCTAAGGAAACAGTGCAAGGCCTTAGTGATGGTGACATGCGAGTTAGAACTGCATTGCTAGAAGCAACAAGCAAAGCTGTGTGCCATTGGCAATGTGCTCAAACAGAAAACAGAAAAATGTTAAGGTGACCATCCTCCACAACAGATGGTGTTGCTTCAAGCAACGTCAGTTCAGAAGGGGCCATACACAAATAGGACACTCGATGTAGAAACTCGGCATTCAGGATATACTCTATGCTAAACTTAAACTTAAATCTAAAATAAGACAGTAAGACTTCAGAGAGAAGCAAGACTTATTAACAGATTTGCTAAGTTTAATCAATCCTAAGGACAGGACCGTAAAGTTCTGTAATTGTATATACAGCATAACACTCAATGTCAATCACTTTCCTGCAGTATGAGAGGAAAAAATATCAGACAGATGAAAAGGTAGTAATGAATTTAAAAAATACAACAATACAACCATCCCACCCACAGAAAGTGAGTCTTTTTTGTTTCTTTGTAATCAAAACAATCCTAAAATTTTAAGGAGTGTCCATGAACAATATGTACATGGGATAGCCCTATGAGTCAAGGGCAGACAAATAACTGGAACTGAAGGTTTCACATTTCACTCAAACATTAATCATCAAGTGTCATATTTATGTGCTTAGAGCACAATTTTGGTTATGTGGTATATCTATATCATATCAAATAATCTGGAGGAAAAAACTGAACCTTCAGCAAAAATCTACGACGAGATTCTCGAATATTTAATGTTTAGCATATTAAATGCATATCAAATATTCAAGCTACAATGGATGGATGGATGATTTAGGCTTTACATCCCATATTTATGCACTTGGTAGGCTAATTAGGACAGGAGGAGGACACATCAATAAAGTGAAGAACTGAAGGATAATTGTAACTACTTTCCAACACAGGCCGAACTGACCCGGCAAGGACAGGAATCGAACCCGGGATCCTGCGTTTGACAGTCCGGTGCGCTACCAACTGTGCTAACCCTCCCCCTTATTTAAGCTAAGAACCTGGCATCAGATATCTTACTAAATAGCTATTATGGATCGATCTCAATGGGGTGACTGTTCAGTGCACCCATGTCAGAAGAAAATCTGCTGGCTGTCCTCCAGCAGATCAAACCACATGTCATGCTGACATGACACGAGCAGAAATCGAACCCAGGTCACCATGCAGTGCATGCACACATGTCAGACATGCTGACAACTGCTGGCCACAACAGCTGAGATTGAACTGGTGCTATTAGCATACACGATGGACCATTAAACATGACACCATTGTGGTCACAGATGAGATTGAGTGTACCGGTACAGGACTATGAACCACGGACACTAAATATTGTACTACACTCTAAAAAATAAAGCTAATTCAAAACCCTAATTCGTTTTGGAGCTTGTCTTCCACACCATTCTAATTATTATTTGTTAAATATAGTACAGGACAGCTGTATTATGTGCATTGCCATGAAATGCTGTAGGTTTTTGGGAAAAGTAAATTTCTATGCTAAAACAAACAAGTTGGTTTCTAAACAACCATTATGTATTAAAAAAAGCAAAAATAATTTTGTCCAACATTTTTTAGAGTGTACTAGGAAGTTGCCCGTAGATTGAAGGGAACAGGATGGTGGGATGGACTTGAAAAGGGTAGAGTTGTCCCTGTGTAGGTTTAGAAACGCAGATGGCAAATTAGAAGATAAGATATTACTTATAAGTTGAGATTTTTTTTTTTTTTTTTTTATTTCGAATATATTTTAAAAGGGTAAGACCGGGTCAGCAAAGCTGTTTTAAAACCGGGCCCTTTACAACTATGGTAAAAACAGATGTAAATTGTAAAAGATAAAAAGAATAATAACCATCATAACAAAGTGTAAACATAGTACAGTTGTAACATAAAAACAATAAATAATATGACCATTCTATAACATTAGTATAACATCCAATAACAACTCAATATCAATATTAACTTATCTGCTCTTCTTGATGTGGGTTTTTAACATACTCTTGAACGTACTAATATTGCAACAGTCTTTCAAATTTGATGGTAACTTGTTCCATTCTCTAGCTCCATTATAAAAAAGCAAATTTTTGTGAAATTCATTGTCTGGTATATTCAAGTATAGATTCATTTCATGCTTCCGTGTAGTCTTTCCTGATACCTCAAAATCAAAAATTACATTGTTAGTTAAATAATTTGGTGCTAAACCATGGATACATTTATAAATTAATAAAACCTGGAAGTAGATGAAGCGCTCTCGTATGTCCATCCATCCCAAATGTCTTACAAGGTCTAAACCCCTGGTGTTAATGTAGTCAAAATTACCCTCAATAATTCGAGCACAATGATTTTGTAACCTTTGTACTTTATTTAAATTATGTTGACTTGTACCCCCCCATACTGAAATTGCATAATCAATGCAGGGTTGGATAGTTGCATTGTAAATCTTTATAAGAATACTTTTATGAAGGACTTTGCTGAGCCTTGCTAATTTTGAAGTTTTAAAAGAGAGTCTCTTACACAATTTGGTAACATAGTTATTCCATGTTACACTGTAAGAAATGACCGTGTTTTTCTAGCTAAAAGAACCGTAAATTTATTGTTATTTTATCAGTATTTTTTTAAAACAGACTTTGTCAGTGAATTTACAGTTCTTTGTCAGTTACAAAATGGCTCCAAGATAAATTTACTGCATCATGTCATTTAACATTCAGTTCACGTTAATGAACAATTATTTCAACCGTTAATTTACTGGCAACTTGTAATATGCAGACAAAACATTTGAATTGGCCAAACAATCAATACACCTGGTCAGATTAGGAACTATAAACAAGAGATTGCATGGACTTCAACCACGGAGCATGTGGTGCCATCTATAACATATGCTTTACACAGCTGTTAGTCAAACTTAATTTATAACTTATCTGAATGTAAGGGATTATCCTCATTCATATGATCTTAAAGATGCTGTCATTATGCAAAAGTTGATATATTTATATATGACATTGACATTTGTGTGAGTCTTATGATGTGATCTAAAGAATGACACTATCAAAACCAAAATAACCCAGGCGCAGTCTGCATCAATACAACATACTTCGATAAACTTGACACCTGGTTCTCTTGGAAAATGTCCATCAATGTTATGGTTTGTGAGCAAATGTGAGCGAATTAATTGCTGGGTATAATTTGGACTTACTTCCCTGCTGTCAAGCAAGAGATGAGCAAGGCCGAGCCTGGAGTCAGTGGCTCTCTCACTCTCTCAGCTGATTCCAGCTTCGGTACATCCCTACAGCTATGCGACAGTTAAATCACATGCTTAGTCTGTTGTTTCACACTTGTGCAATAAGTAAGAATAACAGATAATATCCGTATTTTTACAGTAAATTATACAGCTCCTTGCATTCTTTACATTCTATGATTGACAGTTGATATAACTGTAAAATATACTTTAAATAAATTGTTTTATATATGTACATTATACCGTAATATCACTTTGTTGAATCTGCAAAATTACAGTTCAATGTACCAATCTGCATTTTACGGTTAATTGTCCTGTTCTGGTTTATTAGTACTTTTACAGTTCTTAGACCTGGAACAAAGTTGCCAGTTAATTTAACTGTAAAATTTAACGGGAATTTTTTGCAGTGTAGAGCTTCATCGATTTCCAGCCCTAGATAATTCATAACATTAACCTGATTTATCTGACAATCATTAACAGTGATATCCAGGGAACAGTCTGATTCATTTCGTCTAGATCTAACAACCATAGCACATGACTTCTCTGTGTTAATCACTATATTGTTACCTTGATACCAGTCTGAAATACTGTCAACACAACTCTGAAGTTTCTCTTGGACATCTGTCACTGAGTTCGCATTACAATAAATTAAAGTGTCATCAGCATAGAGATTAGCAGTTGCAATACCTACATGTTGACTGATATCGTTTACAAAGATGACAAAAAGTAATGGTCCTAGAATAGAACCTTGAGGTACCCCTACTGAAACAACTCGTTTTTCAGAAATCACACCATTCATTCTTACAACTTGATTCCTGTTACATAAATATGACCTCAACCATTGTAATGCATTATCTTTAATTCCATAGTATTGGATCTTGGTCAGAAGAAGCTTATGATCTATTGAATCAAAACATTTTCTTATGTCAAATGAACATATTCCAGTAAAAGTTTTACTACATATATTATCTATACAGTCATCAATTACACGGTGGAGAGCTGTCTGAGTATTATGTCCTTTTAAATAAGCCGACTGGTCATTTGTAATAAAGGCATTTTCCGTGAAATAGTTCAATAGTTGATTGTGAATTTGAGATTCAAAAATTTTCGAAATGTGCCCTATGACTGAAATCGGTCTGTAATTGTTCATATCAGAGATGTCACCCTTGTCTTTGTACACAGGGGTAACTCGTGCAAATTTCCAATCATCAAGTACAATTGACATCGACAGTGAAACATTAAACAATTTAGTAAGTACAGGTGCAATAATATGACTGCTATGGTAGAGTAGCCTTGAGTCAAAGCCTAAGACATCATTACATGAATCAGATCCCAATTCTAAGAGTTTGTCCAAAACACATTGTTGTCTGATATTATAGAAGCTGAAAGTAGAGCAGCATTTAGGCTGTTTCCATGGAATATTTTCAGGTTTGCTATTTGTCTGGGAAATAATTTGTTCTCCAATAGAGCTGAAATAGTCATTGAACAATGAGGCACTCAGGCTGCCATGTGGGTCTTGATTTTTTTGAAATTTACCCGCTTCATTTATAATCTTCCAAGTTTGTCTTGGATTGCTACCACAAGCCTTAAGCTTTTCATCGTAGTACAAGCTTCGACCTTTTCTGAGGTCCCTTGTTATTTCATTCCTTAATTTTCGATATTCTTTGTATAGTTCCTCATCCTTATTTCTCACAGCTTTCTTCTTAATAAAATCTCTCTTATACATCTTTCTAACAATTTCACTTGTTACCCATGGGTTATTCCTGTCCTTAAGTCGCATGGTTTTAAAAGGAGCATGCTTTTTACTAACATTTAAAAAAGCAGTTTTAAAGAGTTCCCACTTATGATCTAAGTCTGAATCTTCAAAATCAACAGAGATAATAGCTTCACATTTGCTTAAATCATGAAGAAAGTTTTCCAAACAGAAATCACTGTAATCTCTGTAAGTAATTTGCTTGTGATTGACACCTTTAATGTTTTCTTCCAGACAATAGTCTGAGACAACACAATCATGGTCACTCATTGCAACATTGATAACACCAGTATGTGTGTGTCTTTCACAGTTTGTCGTAAGTATGACATCCAATAGTGATTTGGAGTTCATGGTTACTCTAGTTGGGGACGAAATAATTTGTTTCATATCAAATAGATTTTCTATATACGAAATAGGACTTCTGTTGGGATCTGATTCATAGAGACAATCAAAATTTAAATCACCCATGACAATAACAGATGGTTGCACATACAGTGTGTCATTTTAATGTCTACAGCAGTAAGCCCGTGCAACATGCTGAATTAGATTGAACTTGCATGATAAAAATTGCCAGTGAATTACAATGGTGCTGTAAGGGCAGCAAGCAACCCGCTGGTTGACACTGATGCAGCTTGGGGAGCAAGTGGGACAGAGCTTGCAGGTGCTGCCCTTTTGTGTATAATGTAGGAATCTGCTTAAAGGTAATCATAATTATTTACGGCATTTAAAAAAGTGCAATGACCTTGAAAAAGGGAGAGTTCTGCCTTGAAGGGAACAGGAAGGCATGGGGAAAATTAGAAGACCAGAAATTGAGTATAACTTGAGATAAATCCCGTACGTTATCATCTTAATATAACAGATTAGAAACTACGTATATGTGCATTGATTGGACTATCTTCTGTGACAAGGAAGTAGAAGCACAGTGACATGCTATTGCTATACCAAGTATCACTGAGCCAGTTAACCTTAAGCACCCAGATACTCATGGCGCTCTGTGGTCTGATGAGGCAGTCTGCTACATATGGTGTATGAGAGGAAAGCACAAAGAGCAGGCAGATAATCGATGGGGCATCTTTCTGGTGACAGCTCCGATAGGTCAGCATGACGACCACATGGAGACAAGCCAGCAAGACAGAGCCCAAGACAGTCAGCCATTGCTAAGGAACATGCTGACATTCCAAGGAATCGCATGTACGTAAGACGAGGAAAGGGGATCTAGATAGCAAGGGAATCCAAGGCACAACCATCTGGAGACAGAGACATGTGCTTTTCAAGAGACACAATGTCACCAAGGTACAGTCAGGTATAGCAGGAGTGAGCAAGGCACATTCATATGCAATTCAGCACAGAATAGCAAAAGCTTAGACACTGTCTGATACTTTACAAGGCATAACCATGACACAGACAACCACTCCACCAAGACACAACCATATCTGTGAATAGCACAGACACAACCGAAGATCCAGCCTTAGATTTTCCAAGGCACATACATGTCAGGCAGAGCCAAAGACACAGACAAGACATTACTAGACCAAGACAGAGATTCAGCAAAGGCACTGCCAAGGGCCTTTCAGTGTTGGTGCTTCAGAGGTGGTCTATGATGTGATTCCATGGGGTGGTCTTATGAGGTAGTTGTGCAAGGCAGGATGAAGCAGAAGGCATCTGCAATGGAGACACGAAACGTCTTTGGTGGATATGGGTCCTAGATGTCCTAGACAACTAGCTGCTAGCCTGAGTCTGATGGTAGTCTGATGGTGGCCTGACGTTAGGGACCAGAGACCGGAGGGGGGAAGGCGGTCGAGCAGTCCTTTCAGCATGGCAAAAGACCCTGTTGATCGATCGCCTTGGCAGGGGCTTTTAATACAGGATACCAGAGATTCCAGCCCAAGCGTGCAGCCTTTACATCTCCGGCAACAAATGCATTATAGTTGTGAGAAATGCGCCTGTCAACCCCGCGGCCGGCCCTTCCCCCGCAACCTTTGACAGGGGCGTAACCCGGAGCGGCATCCTTAGAAAGGTACACGATTCTGCATAACAGCCTTTCCAAAGGCAATCACAGCCTCCGTCTGCCAATAGATTCCAGCCGATTCCATCCGATACAAATGCAATATGACTCTTCAATTTTACGCCCAACAATTTTCACTTGCAAAAACCCATGAAATCTGCTGCCGCCAAAGTGATGATATCTGCCTGGCATCCAAGTGAATCTCTATCATTTCAAGTACACATTGTGGAAAGAGGTTAAGTACATAGTGTATGGTCCAATATTGTGTCAAAAGGGAGGCCAACCGAAGAGAAGAGAACAATGGTAAGATTGAACCACATCTTAGAACCAAATCTTCGGTGTTTCTTCGCAGCAGTACTCTTGCTTGATAATTGCTTCTGCATGGCACGTTTAGATAAATTAGATCTTGATTAAACAAGACAATAAATTGAAAAATTTAATTGAGCAAATTGAGACTGGATTGAGACGAATTTTCAATCATGACTTCATTACTTGGGCTAATAGGACACATCATCTTGCACTGAAATGTACTTGCCACACATAATCCCTTTTGGTGCCTAGATCCGCCACAGTGGCGTTTCCAGGCAGTTAGAAGGAATCTGGGGAAGGAGAATGGATGAAGAATAGCCAGGGGGTGGAGAAAAGGGGTTTCTAAGAAGGGTATTCAAGGTGACCTGCCACCCTGAGGAGAATGACTCATGTGGATGGCTGCTAGGGGTGCAGGCATGCACGTAGCAGACTGTGATTAGCATTGATGCAGACTGGGGCACCCCCAGAGTGGATGGTGAATTCACTCCAATTCAGGTTGAGTTGTGGGAGAACCGAAGAGAACATTAGCTAGCTGTTGCACCATTGCCCCGCATGCTAGTAGCAGTTGGGTCCTGCAGGGGTTTAAGGTCATTTCTGGGTTCACCTGCCCCAGAGGGCACTCACTGCAGCCTCACCATGCAGGTTCACCATGCAGCTCACCAGTGTCATTGGGCAATTAGAGGTAAATGTCATCCTGTGAATGTCACCATGTGAAAATCACCATGTGAACATCACCATGTGAACACCGTGATGAGAATATCGTGACATGAATCTCGGAACATGTGTATCAGTAAATATGATCAGAATAAGAGGCCCTTGGTTGCATGGAATCTCCACACTAATTTCTGTTCCTAAATATTTAAACACTCCTTCTTATCTTTCTTCTTTAAAATATTGACCAGCAATACACACATGTGTCACTAAATGACAATGTCATGAAAAGCATTTCAATTAATCTGATGAGTACAGCAGTGTGAAGGTTCCTTTTTTCTCAACTGAAAATTCAAATGATATAGTTTCACCTAGCCATCTGGACTTCTTTGCTAAACTGTTGATTGTGTGACCCTCATACACAGAATCTCTAATTCTCTGTTCATGGGATATCACCTGGCAAAAATCAGAGTAGTGCCTTTTCCTTCATGGTATGAATTTCGAAATGTGAATATCAACTTTAACGTCCTCATTTCACCGATACTGATTTAGGAAGGATGGACGGATGATTGGAGCATTACATTCTGTATCTCTACTCACTTAGGAAGTTGATTAGGACAGGATAGAGACACAACAATGAGAATGATGAACATACACTGTAGGTGCGGGTGACCTCACCAGAGCTGGAACCAATACTAGTTAGGAGAATATCAATGGCATACCAAGTGGTGAATGTCACTGAATGCAATAGCTGCTCTACATTCTCCTCTGTTCTGCTCTCCTAGAGCTGCTCTGCTCCCCTCTCCTCTGCTCAGGTTTTTAGCCCAGCTTGTTGAGCAGCACCTTGCCATTAGTGGGTTGATGGCCACTTGTTTTCATATGCACAACTGCCTGGTACAGCTAGCCCACCTTGTTAACCTATGACACAGTGGACCACATCCTCGTTTGAAGGTGCCTCTCTTCATCAACAGAGGACAGAGTAGCACTTATACTGCAGTGCAGAATCTATTATAAAAACAGGCACATCACCAAATATTATTATAAATCTAAGGACACATTAAAGACAATTATTGGTTGATTTAAGAACATTAAAAGATGTGTTCAATCTGAAAAAGCTTCATAGCAACAAGGCTTCACGATTTCTCATCAACTGCAAGATAATAATAGAGCAGGTGAAATAATTAAATGTTTATGAAAGGTGATAAGGACTTTCTGTATCTCAGTCAGTCAGTCAGTCAGCCAGTCAGCCAGTACGCCTGACTGTCAGTCTGTCTGTCTGTTTCACTTGACATAACAGCAAGAAATATACCTGTTTCACAATCTTAAGGAAGGAAATGCCAGGAAATAACAGCAAAAAGAAGGACAGTTTCACTTGGAGATAACAGCAACACAAGTAAGGCCGGAATGAACGTCAGAGCCAGACACAATTTGATCACTCACAAATCTGGAGACATCTGATGCAACTGACATAGAAATAAGATCCTCATTTCGCCTTTTTGTTTTTCATCACTGAGAAAAACAACCATTTAAAATGTAGTGTTTGACGAAAGTAAATGACTAAGCACAAAAAAAATAAACGAAGGGAGGGGAGACTGGGGAGTACATAGGTTTCACTTAACGGATGCTCATCTGACAGTCACTTCAGGAGTCAAGAACTCTCTTTGGTATCACTTTAAATGTTAATGTGTCAAATCTATTCAATTTTCCTTGCAGATTCCAAAATGTCACTTCAAATCATTTTTTATTTAAACATTTTCAACGTGACTTGTCACATGTCAGCTCAGTGTCACATAAATAATATTTCAGATCTTTACAAATCATATTTTAAGTGGTAACTGCACACTGACATTATATACAAAGACTAGCTTTATAAGTTCTGTCACTAATTTGGTTCAAGAAAACATAAGAAATAGTGAAACTGTTACACTTTTTAGGAAAATTAAAAACTATCTAAAAGTTTAATAATAGGAACAATGGCTTCCCTTTTGTTATTTGGAAAAGAGCTCTAATCATATTTCTAAATTACTAACATAATGTCTCTCTGAATAGAATATTAATTAATTGAATCAAAAGAGTGTTTTGCCCAAGTGTGCCGATATTTTGGTCTAATTGATTTGTTAGGTTAAAAAACCCCCTGTTTTGTACATATTGTTTTGTATCGCTAGTTTGTACTGTAATTTACAGATTAATAAAAAAAAGTGCAGCACTTCAAGAGGAATTATAGACTATCTGCCTGTCTATCAATGTATCAATGCATCTGTGTACCTACAGTGTATGTATCTCTCATTCATCTCGCAAGCACCTCTAAAAAACTGGGAAGCACCTCTAAAAAACCTAGGAAGTTTATAGAATTTTCATCTCGTCTATTTTGTACTTTCCATTATTAAGTACTGGGAACCTGTTGATTAGCCTGGAACTTATTAACCCGAGGATCAGAAGGGGGTCAGGTGATGACAGGTGAATAATAAGCCAGCTGAAGCTGACATGTGACATGACTTGGGAGGTCACAGCCTATTTGTCTTGACAACTTCAGCTGTTAACATTGGCCAGGGCCAATTAACAGGAAAGAGCAAAGGAAGCCATGTGAGTGCATCAAATAATAATTAGGCCAAAGCTGAGAATAACGAGCCCAGTATAACAAGCCTTGTACAACAGACTTGTGACTGAAAAGCTATAGTTACAAGCTGAAGTAACAAGTCTACAGAGACTGAATTCTGAGAAATACAGGTATTCATGAATAAATGTACGATGCTCCAATGTTTGAACATGACATTATATCATGCCTAATCAAATTGAACTTGAGAGCAGAATACACTCTGTCCACATGGGAGTACTGGTGGTGAACATGCCACAATAAAAAAATAACCTGTTAAATCAAAGATTGGATGCAAGATTCACATGCATACTGTAGTCAATTTACATCAGCAGTCGTTCATTTGCACCTATTTTTGGTCGGTATATCTATGTATGTATGTATGTATGTATGTATGTATGTATGTATGTATGTATGTATGTATGTATGTATGTATGTATGTATCTATCTATCTATCTATCTATCTATCTATCTATCCATCTATCTATCCGTTTATCCGTCTATCCATCTATCTGCCTATCTGTCTATATATCTATCTATCTTTCTATCTATCTATCCTGAAGTCAATCTATTCCTCTGAATATCCATCTGTATAGGCCTATCAATCTATCTACAATTCACTTCTTGGCCTCCATCAATTCATCTCTCTATTGTACTTATTATAATAATAGGTATCTCAAAATACCCTTTTTCGCTAAGAAAAGTATAAATCCCGAATTAGAAAACAATTATACAGGGATGTAAAATGTATATTGCTTAGGTAAATTGCATGGTTATGAGAAGGACTGTAATTTAAAGAACTGACAGGACAAGTCCTGGACAAACTATTTGTACAGCTGGGAGTCTGGGCTGCAAAGCCTACAAAACTTTAAAACACTTTGAGCATTGTCAGTAACTTGTCACTGTGCTAATTCTTGCCGGAGGAAAGAATTTTTATGGGAGAAAACCCACCATTTTTTCTCTTTTATTCTTTTCTTTTTTTTTTACGCTGCACTGGAGCTGAGTTACCAGAGAGTAATTGCAGTGACAGGTTCAACAAAATAATTGGCATGGTTAGCGGGGTGCCAGTCAATGGGAGCCATTACTAGGGACTACTAGGGGGCAGGGCACAAGTCAAAATTCAACAGGAAATGTCGTTAGGGAAGAATAGCTGAGTGGTGAGGCTGCTGCTTGACGGGCAGGCTGACAGGGCTCTTCAACTCTTGAGAATGCCTCCGATCCTCAAAAGATAATCACTTTATCAAAGAGAGGCACAAAGGACCCTGACTCAACACCAATCCATTGATGGAATGCATTTCTCACAGCTTGCTGTTCTGTTCTAGTTCTGCACAAAAGAAATGGCACGAAGCTAAGCAGAGCTAGTACTGTGACCTGGAAGAGAAGTAGAAATCATTAACAGCACTGTCGAAGACACCATCACATCACCAACAGCCTCCAGTGCATGAAATTGTATCATCAGCAATTACTGAAATACGTACAGTAGAAGAATCGCATATCAACAGCATCTGAGGCAGTTGTGCAACAACGAAAGCATTCATATTTCAACAGCATTTCATCAACAGCTTCAGTAACATAGACATTATCATCAACAGCAGCATTGTCATAAAATATATACAATTGCAGAATCAAAATATCATCAGTCATCATCTTCTTCAACAGCCTTAGCTATAGTTGCATCACTACCCCCATTGCTGTTGTTGTAACAGCAACAGTATCAATAATTCAACATCATCAGCAGCATTAGTTGCAGCAGCAGCAACAGCATCATCAATGAAAGACGTGTCAACAGCAACATCTCGCTAATGGCCCAAGGATGAAACAGGACAGATAGCAAAGCACAGAAAGCCGAACACGAGCCGCTAAAAACAGCGAAAGATGCTCTTGTCGCCCCTGATCCCTGCATGTTATTAAACTGATAGCTAATCCTATTTGTGTCATCTTGACTTTTCTTCTTCTTTGCTAATGATCTTGCGTTAAAAGCAGATACGGTTTTCATCAGCAACAGAGCTGGCTAAGAAGTTGACGGGCTGTGCTTCAAAGATACCGAATCCTCCTAACGACATCTGTACATGTGTGAGCAAAGCAGCGACCAGAAGAAAACAAGGTATCGCGGGCACGAAATGTTCACCGAATAGATCTGCGGATGCACAAGTATGCCATTGTGACGCAGCCGAGCAAAAAAGACGGCTGTTGTTCGAGCGACAATGAAACGGTTGGGAGGGTGCAAGAGGAATCGCATATCAGGCACTAACAAGAACTATGACCCGACATATGTAGCGCTACAATAAGCAGGGAGGAAGGTGGGCATAGATCACAATAGAGGGAGCACCCGGGAGACTGGAGGTTGGCTCGTTACTTAGGCGGTTCGACAGGCTGGAAATAGCACAGTCGTTGCGCCGAGATGTTAGAGCCCTTCTCCCCCTCTGACCCCGGGGCCCTGCGGTTGAAGGGCGGCTTCCTGGGAGAGCAGGTCATCAGATAGGACACGGCTAGTAATAGCCACATCAGTGACCACCCGCTGCTAAGTTGCTATCCTGCAGCTTCACTGGCTTCTCAAAAACATCAGCAGAAGCATTAGAAACAGCAGTATCCACGGCACCGAGAGCAATGGAATCAGTAAGAGCTGAGGCTTCATCAACAACATTAACAGCATCGAGAGAGACATCATCAATGCTAGTATCAATTCCTTATCAACAGCACTTGAGTACAACTGCGAGCATCCAGAGCATTTGGACAAAATCATACAGGAAAAGCAACGTTTTAAAAATGCATTTACCATACACAACAGTATTTACTATTTAAACAGCATTTGAACCACTTGAGGCACAATAATGATTCCATCGGTCAACAGCATTGACAAAAGCTACAGAACATCATAAACTGCAGTAACAACATTACGATCCTCTACATTAACAGTAATTGAATTAATCACAGGATCATGGGTAATCATCACTGCATTATCAACAGCTGAAGAACCAAAATCATCAAGGGCAACAAAAAGGGCAGCATTATCATCAACAGCATTATCAACAATGTGATAATTACATCATCATCAAAAGCATCATTTGAGACAAACATGGAGCACCAATAAAAGCAGTACCAAATCAGTTACACAAGAGTGATGTGGTGCGGATAGCCCTTGCAACTAACAGAAATGCAAAGCAACCAGAGTGATGCAGACAAGCACAGAGATGCAACCTCCAGCTTCGGTAAGGAAGCCTCACCTGCATGACACTAAGCCATCTAGACTTCTCTACTGGTGATGCTGTTGATAATGCTGCTGTTGACAATGCTGCTGTTGACAATGCTGCTGGTGTTGTTGTTGATGCTGTAGATGCTGGCGCTGAAGCTTTGCTTGTTGATTCAATTGTATGTGTTGTTCCTGTTGACGCTGTTTATGATATATAATATGTAGTCTTGATGATGTTGTCTGATGATGATGCTGTTCTTGATGCATTCAATTGATGCTGTTGTTGATGCTAACACTGATTCTGTTGATGCTATGATTGATGTTGCTGCAATTGTTGTCATTGATGATCTTAATCAATTTCATGTTTTTCACTCATTTAATGATGCTGTTGTTTATGTTGCTGATGCAAATGCAGCTTTTGTCAACATTGATACCACTGCTGTTGTTCATGCAGACCATGCTGTCAATGCTGCTGTTGATGCTGTTGCAAATGGTATTGTTAATGTTGATGATGCTATTGCTTATGCTGTTGATGTTGATGATGCTATTGCTTATGCTGTTGATGTTGATGATGCTATTGCTTATGCTGTTGATGTTGAAGATGCTATTGCTGATGCTGTTGATGCTGTCGTAAATGGTACTGTTGATGTTGATGATGCTATTGCTTATGCTGCTGATGCTCTTGTAGATGCCTCCGCCATAATTCAACATCCAATGCATCTTCGCAAGCTGCTTTCACACACTTTGCAAATCATCAGCTTTTCAATATTTGATGAAATCACCAATGCTTCCTCGGAGGAAATCTCTGCAGTGGATGTAAACATTCCGCTCTTTCTTCAGTCCTTCCCTCATGGGCCCAGATTAGATTTCATGGGTAGACTTACACTCAAGACATAGCCATTTACATTGCATTAAAACCAATGAAGATATATGGACGAGCATGCCATTGAGATGAGGAGCATTTTTTTGCATACGATGTGTTTTAAGATGAATAGACTATTCTCTTAGAGAAAGTGGATCTCTCTAAAACAAACAACAGAATTCCTTGTTTGCCCACGTTTTCAATGTTCAGCTTGCAGACATGTAGGAATTCTGACAATTCCAATGATGGCAACAGTCTGGCCTTGAGACAAAGTTATGCTCAGCCTGTCAAACGCACTGCATTCATTCAGAACGGCCTTAATTGACACCATTCAAGGACTCGGAGTGTCTAGTAATGGGCCTAGTCATGGCCAGCCATGCATCCTGTAATCCCAAATGGCTGATTCAAAGTGCAGTTCGAAAATCGACCTCATTTGATTCTTTCTCTTTTTTCCAATTTTTCATTTGATTTTCCATTCTTATTTTTTCACTCATGTCGATTTCGAAACCGTGCTTAATTCTAAAGTAATCCAATTCAAATCGTAATTCAATCCTGATTCAACAGTTTTGTAGACTAGCATAGAGTATACCATCAGCATCAGCGGACTGAAGACGCAATATGAGTCATTCAACTCACTGCCTTTTCCCCCCTTTCAGGCCCTTTTTCTAAACTTCCCTCCTAATTCAAGCTAACCCCCACGGATTAGGCTGACAAGGCCACTTTCTATTAGGCCTTACGGTCAGGTAGTCTTGTTAATAGGCCCCAAATGGACTGGTATCAGATGCTGTGCAGTATTAGATGGAGTGAATACGAGATCTCATCCTTTTTCTTTCTCTCCACCTATTCATTTGGGGTCAAGGCCATTCATATGATGCTGCTTGGCCAATGGACTGGCTCCTATGGCTAACTCCTGTGGCTGGCTCCAATTTCTCATCTTAAGAGTTGAGGGGAAATCAGCAAATCAGCAAATCATGCTCTCCTTACAGGTCCTCTGGGGCATAAGAACTAACACAGATGCTTTTGCTGCTGGGCCAGGTGCTGATGAGAGCTCCGAGGCACCTGAGACCGGCCACCGGCCAACAGTCCATCCCGCTTGATGGCGGCCAAAGTGGCCAAGGGAGTGTCACGTTTTGTAAATGACTCACGTCCGTGGCAAAGGCTGTCACTCGATTCACAACAGCTGACCTCAGATCTCAGGAGCACCAACCTCAGTCACTGCCAATCTAAGACACCGTCAGCCTCACATACAACCTTTTCATCCTGAAGAAACAGCCAAAAAAATAGTGTTTTCACTCTTGGAAACAGCCTAAGAGACAGCATTAAAATGAGTGTTTTCACTCTTTGAAACAGCCGTTCACACAGCCTTTTGAATTCCAAAAAAGAAACGGCCAAAGAAACGGCTTTTCTTAATAAGAATATGTCATAGAAACTGCTCTTTCATTCTTTCAACACAGAACCTCATAAGGACAGCCTTTTCAATGCCAAAACAATGTCACGAACAGCTCAGTTGGTTAGAAGGAACTTCAAAACAAATAGCCGAAATCTCAAAAGAAAGGACTGCATTCAAGGTGTGAAGGCATCTCAGTAACATCACAAAGCTAACTCGTACATACAATATACATAATTGCAAAAACCTAAACATTGTAAACAACCAAAGTCCATATGAAAAACTGAAGATCTCATAATAACAACCCCAGACTCTACAAACCCAGAAAACCAACCCAAACCTGACAATATCCCTCAATGGCTTAACCACCCAGAATCCAAGACATACTAACAGCTTCAGACAGACAACACGAGTTTCTTGTGTCACCCTGCAGCTGTCAGTTGGCAGTCATGCCTGTCTTGTCTGGAGATATCTAACAATCTACCCTGAGAATCTACCCAGCATCTCACACCAGTAAATACTCTTCACTTCACAAAAAGGCATTCAGTAAATAAACCAAGCAAACAGAACACATCTACATATTCTTTGTTTCATTGTTTGAATCTTTTGTTTGATCCTTTTGTTTGATTCTAATTAGCACTGTTTCATCTCCTCTTGTTCAATTCCATTTTCAAGATTCCATTCTATTCTGTTATTCAATGTCCTTTGTACTTTTTTGTCTTCGTTTAAATCGATTCTGCTGTATGTCTAAAACAAGAACTCCTATCTCAAATTTTGCATAAGAATTGTGTTTGCATATATGAATTTTGACATTAAAATTCTAACCTGTCTAGTGTCTATGGTTTCAAATTGTTTGGTTGTGGATTAATATATTATAGTTGATTATTACAAAAAGGCCCATTTATAAATGAAAAATACCATTCTTTATCTCCCGTCCTTTGCCTACTGTTTGAACAGAAATAAAATGCTAATGTGAGTTAGTCAAAACTGGAACACACAGGTAGAGATTGAAATTATTCATAATTGAATTGGTAAAGACGAGCCTGACTAATAATCATGACCTCATCATATTCTAAGATTATTACTATCTTAACTAACAGTCCAATTTAATGCGTTTGAAAACTTCACTCAAATCCAGAAATCTGTTGCTGAGTGCTAAGTGGAACCGTTGCGACTAAAATATTAGGTTACGACCACAGCCATTGCTAGCAAAATGTGCTTGTTGCTCAAAACAGAGACACATTGCCTGAGAATGAAAACACTGCCTGCAAATCTGCATGTTTCCCAAGTGCAGGGATCAGATTATGTTCAATATTGATCTAACAAGCAGGTGTCCCCCTTTGCTCTTGATGTCTCTCTGCAAATGCCATGCCTTTCAGTGTGAACGGCCATTCTCTGCTTTCAGGGTGTCTTTGCAATGCCTTTTCTGTGTCCCTGCTCTGTCCCATTTCTCAGCAATGGTTTGAACCTGTGGGACCCGCACTGTGTACTTCTGTAGTCAATATTTCTGCATATACTTCAACACAGATTTTTTACACATGTATAAATGGGTCATTCAGACACATATTTTTCATCATCTAGTGTGTCATTACAGCAATGACTTCTACATTAACTTCTTCATAGACATTCACTTCTTCATGGACTTCTACATAGGCCTAGATTTCTAAACAAATTTCTCAATAGACTTCTACATGGACTTTTGCGTATACCTCAACATGGACTCCCACCTCGATCAAAATCATTCAGGTACAAAGTTCTACATGGACTTCTGCATGGACTTCTGCAAGGACTTCTATATGTACTTCTACATGGACTTCTACATGGAATTCTACATGGACTACTACATGGACTACTACATGGACTTCTACATGGACTTCCACATGAACTTCAACCCAGATCAAAATTTAACGATTTAGATGCATGATATGCAACATCCAATTTTTGATTTTATTTGATTTTATCTTATTGAATAAAAACATTTACATATTTACATATTAATGTGTCATTCCAGCAAAAATCTTTAGAATTAAAGGGGAATATGGCATTTTAGTACTTCTTTTATGGTTTAGTACAGGCAGCAACCAGTAGCCAATGCCTCTACATAAACTTCTACATTGTGCATAGACTTCTACAAGCTCTGCAAAAACTTCTACATAGATCTACACAGATCTACATAGATCATTCAGACACATGATTTGCACCATTGATTTGGTTAGTGTTATTGTGTATGGCTGGGATTTACACAAGCCCTGGTTGCTGTGTCCATAGACCATGTAATACAGTGTCCCTAGAACTCTTCCATTCAGATGACCAGCTGCCATTAACCAGTAGCCAGCAATTCCTTTTGTCGTGGGGTGTCCTACCCAACTCAGGTCACACAGTCCATTGAGATCCGGAATAGAAGCCAGACACAGCAACAGTGACAGACAGACACAAGGCAAATACAAGATAGACAGCAATCTATGAGCTGGATGGATGTATCTGCCACTGCAAGAGAAATTCTATACAAGTGAATCATGATAGATATCCATCCATCTATCCATCTATCTATCTATCCGTCTATCCATCCATCCATCCATCCATCCATCCATCCATCCATCCATCCATCCATCCATCCATCTATCTATCTATCTATCTATCTACCTGTTTGTTTTCTGTCAATTTATCTATCCATTCACCCATACATGAAATCAGTGCATCTCATTGTTTCCTGACCAGATGACAAACCTTTTCTCTTCACCTTTTCTGAGCTCTAGTAGCATGCAGAAGTGAGTGAGTGAGTGAATTTGTGTTTTACGCCCCATCAGCACCAGTGTGGGCTATTTAGAGGCAAAGTAGCATGCAGAAAAAGCATACTATACACTCTGTAAGTACCGTTCTGACCTGGGGTTAGATTGTGCTATGTGCGACCACAATCTAATACAGTAATACTGTGCAGGCTGCTGCCATGTGTACACACGACTGCTAGACAGCACCAGGGGGCTGACAAGAATCTCACAAGTGGTTTCCATAGCAGGCAGCAGCCAAGCTAATAAAACACACGCAGTAACAATATCTAACAATATAAGAAGTGTAGTCCATTCACATATCCATCAATCACTCTGATAGGAACCAGCAGCAGTTCTGTCTGAGTCCTGCATGAGTTGTGCCTGAGTTATATCTGATAGGGAGAGATGCTCCAGTATACATTACAATGATTCCTATGGCCAATAATGCAATTGCTATGCAACTGCCATGCAACACCCCTGGGGAGTGTTAGATAAACTTTCATTGCAGAGTAAATATACAAATGGTTCCAGGCTGCTAGCTTTAAAACATGCCACCATGGCATTCTCCCTCAGTGTTGTTGAGGCAGTTGTTGAGTCATTCCCTCAATGATAGCCAACACATGCCATCAGTTAGGGCTGGGCTGAAGGTTGGTGATTTGAGTTAGCCCATGCTGATAGTGTGACTTGGCAAAACGTTCTTTATTTATGCACACATACCAGGACTAAAGACAAGAACGGTTTCAAAAGATACCTCGACATCATCTGCTTTGATTTACAACTTATAAGACAAAAATAATTGAATAAACTATCATATACCATAAGGTGGATTACTTGGAGGAACACAAATCTACCATGGTACATAGAACACAAATCTACCATGGTACATAATGTACAATTTGTACATGACGGAAGATAAGTCATAATTATATGATTGCTACACGTGCATGCAGAAGCCCTGTCAAAGCTGGTGATTATGGTCACAGTTTCGCAGAGCACTTTATGCATAAGAGGTTCTAGGAATTAATTACACCTAAATGCACAAAATTAAGGGCAATTACTGCAGCATGTGTAATTGTCACGCTGTCCCAAAAATATATCCATAAATAACTCATTTGTCTACAGCTGAAAACCTGTTGTGATTTTCACGTACATGTTGCACCATCAAAACAGAATTGTATAAATCTTCCTAAATTTAGCTGAATTTCATATCACTAGCCTAGCTACAACATCAGAATAGAATCACAGTAAGAGACATACTGCATTATGTAGGAACTGCAACTAGCATTGCGAATAAGAACTGTTATGAAACATGTAATAAGCTGATGCAGCTGCCAGCATTCAGCAAAAACATAACTCTTGTGTCATTGACAACTATCGCAGCAATCTTGAGGCAATGTTTTATAGCATGAACAGACAAGGTCACCCTGCTCTTGCTGCTATTCCTGATAACTTTTCTAGGCAGACTATGCAGTTTTTTTCATTATATGAACAAATGGAAAAAGAAAGAGTAGGATTTGGGGAGAGCAATGACAAAGGAAAGTGATGACAGGCAATGGAAAATAATGGCAAGTAATTGAGAAATGGTGAGTTAACAGTTGCACAACAATCACAGTCAGTTACTTGTGACATGATTCTCCGGCGTAATAAATGGTACGTCAAACTATCCGGAAAGCAAAATCTAAGTTTTGGCGAGGACAGTTCAGCCCTCTGATGGATGGATGGATGGATGGATGGATGGATGGATGGATGGATGGATGGATGATTGGGGCCTTACGTCCTGTATTTCAGCCCTATGATGAGGCAAATGTTTCCTGCTAATGAGATGGTATTTGTCATTTTGATATTTGAACGAGAGAATACAGTTCACATAATTTACCTTTACATTACACACAAATAAAGTGCACAAGCTTCCGGCATAAAAAACCATTCTTC
Organism: Platynereis dumerilii; assembly: GCA_026936325.1. Classification (NCBI taxonomy): domain Eukaryota; kingdom Metazoa; phylum Annelida; class Polychaeta; order Phyllodocida; family Nereididae; genus Platynereis; species Platynereis dumerilii. The sequence continues at coordinate 2,753,353 of JAPTHN010000028.1, forward strand.
CAATGGTAATGTGAGTCAGCAATAACATAGTCCTATACTTATAGCTTACAAATTTCATCGTTAAGTTAAGAATGGCAACCTGTTTCATGTACATGTACAGGTATGCAATGAAAAATACTTGAATGCCAAACTGGCTATAACAATCAAGTCAACTATCTACACTCTGCAGCCAGCAAGTAAGCAATGACAACATCTGAAAGCTCTATCAGACAGCCAGCTCAAGCTTACATTGACTACACCAGCAAGTAGGCAGTGACAACATTTCCAAGCACAGACGAAGCCAGGCTATGAGCCAGATTGTTTGCCCAGTTTGCCATACAGCCAAGCCTTGCAAACAGATTAACGACACATCACCTAATCTCAATCAATCAGAGTGTTTGACTAATCCCACTCCATGCAGAATCATTCCACCCAGATTCACTTAATGAAAACAAACTATATTCCCAGACAAAGCCCATTAGGGATGATTAAACAACTGTCAGCAAGAGACATGTATCAGAGTAGTTTTTCTTCCCCCCCCAAAAGGACATTAAAAATTGTCTTTGCAGCTCTTAAAATCTTGATGTTTCTCCTAAATCCTCAGCACCACGCAGAAAATAATAAACAATCTCTGTATTTCTGTAACAGTGAATCTTCCAAATAACTCTGCAACTGTGACTATTTCTATGGTTTTCAAACCCAATGAATAATTTTTTAATATCTACATGTATCTATGTTGGACATCTACAGATCAAGATGTTATTGAAATTGTCCTCTCATTGTTTTACAATCCATTCTCCTGAGTGTAACTGTCAGTTCATTTATATCATGTTAAATTGTACTTAAACATGACAGTAAGTTTTAGTCAGGGCTAAAACGATAAGTGTCTATGTCCTTTGTGACAATTAATTTCCCCCAAAACATTTAGTACCTATATATCTATTTAAAATTGCAACAGTGACTTAACCAACAAATCATCCCCATATTAAGTGCCCTTAAATTCCGGATGCAGGCCAAAAATGAAGTTTCAGTATCCATAAACAACCAAACAATTAAGAGTTTCTATATATTTCAAGCACTAATCTCACTGCTAATTCTATTGTAAATTCTATTGTGAATTCTGTCTCTACATTTGTCTAACCATAAAAACGCTAGAGTGTAGATTTATGGCACAGTAACATGGCAATTTGGCGCTATCGGAGTGTAGCACTTGATGAAATGTTTACTGACACAGTGTTGTCTATTTGACTGGCTGTGGATGTGTGAACAATGTCTGATAAGGAGAGATCTACAATTGTCTGTCCAGACTGTCATGTAGTCTACAAAACTAGTCTAAAAACAGCCCGACTGATGCAGTACTCAGAGCTTTGTCACTGTTGTAGTACTTGTACTAGATGTGCTATCTTGCTGGAAAGTATTGTCCTACATTTGTTGTAGTGCATTTGTCTTGGAGAGCGTGTGAATCAGTGGTGATACAAGATTGTCAATTTGTCTTAAGAGTGGAAATTGAGGGAGGTAGAGGCAGATGAAATGACGGGTTGAAACAACATGAACTGGTTGAATTATCTACAAATTCATGGCACTGAGATAGCTAACTGAGAAACTCATTTTCATTGCTTTGGAATTTGTCATACCACTGACCAGTGAGGTCACATATCTCTCAATGCCAATTTTACCGAATCAGTCCAATATAAAAGATAGAACCAGTAGTGAAATAACTGATAGCATGAAAGTTGATGGAAACAGTCAGAAGTATACTAGTAGTCGCTCGTATTTGTAAAGCTGTAGAAAATATGCTGTATACAATGTTGGTAATGTCATGGCAAGTATACAGTTTTCTCAGGTCTCGGAACAGTTCTTGTTTGAGACGAAATACTACATCATTATCCTAAATCACAAATTTTGAGACAAACAGACACACATTACACATCTTTCTTCCCTAAGCCAGGCTTACAGATAAAACCACACCGCATCTGATGATCACAACACAGCATTGTGTGACAGAACAAGAAAATAATATTCTGACACCTGAGAAAAAAAAGTTTGAAAAAAATGGCCGGAGAATTACAAGGGATTTGGACACTCCTGCTTAAGTACATCTTGATGAAGATGCTGTGACAAAGACGTGAGAGAATTGGAAAGAAGATGACAACAGAAAAGCAGAGGATTTTAATCCCAGAAAACTGAAGAAGTGACAACTGTAATCAGCTATAAGAGAGCTGTCAGATGTGCATAAAATAGTCTTCTTTTATTGTTGCCTGTAGTGTGTAGCGCTTATATCTGAGATGCTTTGCAGTCAAAGAAATAGCAGTGACCACTATTGAACACTTATGTGCAAGCACTTGAGAGTCACTGGGAGTGGTAAGAATCATTTGACTCACTCGTGACTCATTCATTTGGATGAACATGCTTACAATGTACGAATTGTAGTCCGGGGTTGTGACATCACTGAAAGGCACACAATGTATGACTCATCAGATACGTGTGCGCATAATATGGTAAGTGTAGGGAAATTACATCACTCACTTGGCTACAAGAGAATTGAAGTAATCACTAAACTTTCCTTGACTGTAAGGCGAATCAAGATGTCTTTTGAAGACAGAGCCAATGCAGAAGCACTGATCACTAGCTGCTATAACCAACTAATGCCAAGATAAATGTTAGGCATATCTGGTATCATCTATAGCCAATGAAGCCAGAAATTAATGCCTAAATTAGTGTCTAATTAGAAGCAAGTGTGATTTACCAAGTAATCAAGGCAACTGTTGAATGGTTGCCTGATTTATTAGCTGAAGTATTCTGGAATTTCCGGTAGTTTCCCAATATTTTGCAATACTTTAGGAGGCTGGTGCATTCATAGAGTTTTGGGGGTAAAACAGAAAAGATGTGAATCAGATGAACTCCATGCTCCAAAAACATAATCCAGATTCCAGAACTATTCAGTTCACGGATTGTAACAAGCTGAAAAGTTCTCACATTTCAAACTGGGAGAACTATTATGCAAATGTTGTTGTGCTCTCACTATCAAACACTCTAAAAAATTTCAGACAAAATTGGTTTTTTAGATTCAAAATGGTTTTTGGAAAAACCAAATTTCAATGCAAAAAACCAACATGGATTTTTTTAAAAATCCATGTTGGTTTTGTCTAGACATTTCTTAGAGTGAAGATGAACAAATTTTCAAGTTTTCAAATTTTCAAAATAGTTTCAGACCTCCATTGGAAAATTCACCCTGAAGTTTAATGGGGACTGAGCAGTAACTATAAAGTCAAGATAACTATGCACAATTGACACATTTATATTTATGTGATTCATTTGGCTAATGTTTGGTTATTAGTATAAGAGTGCAAGACAGATTGGACCTGAAAAATGTAGAGTTAAGCAAGAGCTCAGGGATCATCTTAACTAGGCTATAGATCATGCTATATCTGAGGCTCTTCTATAAGGGTAATAAGCACCGGTTATAAACCTATAGATGGAAATAGTTTGGTGGTCTATCTGGACTAGCTGCAGAGGATTCTATGCAAACAGCAGATTTACTGCTAGGATTGAGTATAAACAGCCTATGAGGGATACTGAGGGGGTGCAGCTTATGATGCAGGCTATGAGAGGGGAGCCTATGAGGTGGAGGCATGATTTAGCCTATGGGGGAGCTATGCGAAGATGCTGAAGGGGCCTAACAGCTCTCATATTTGTCAAGATATACTGCAGTATTTTTCTTAGGTCCTTAGGGTCCGCGAATAAGGCCAAAGGGGGCCAGGGAGCATAAAGCCCGGTGGATTGGGCCAGAGCTGCCGGCTTGAGCATAGGCGGCACTTGATTCTTGGGGGAAAAGGTGTTGATGCCCCTTGATGGACGATCCTCCCTGATAGAGCCTCACAGCTACTTCTCTCAGGATTATTATAGCACTAGCATTTGCCTGATCATCACCTGGGGATTGCGGAGCTGCCGGCTACAGATGATGGTCAGGGATGATGGTGTGTGTGAGCTCAAGACAAATTGTTGATACAGGATCGTTACTGGTGCTGTTGATATTGCTGGAGGTGCTATTAATTCTAATGCGATTTATGATGTCGATACTGAAGCAACAGGTGCTACCTATTGATACTGATGCCACAACTCTATTAAGACACTACTAATGAAACATATAGCAAATGCCATTAATACAAAAGATACCTCTAGTCCAGTGATATTGGTACATGTATGACATTGTCAGTATATGGATGATACCAATGCATATCTTGCTGTTGATAATGACACCAATGGTCAAGTGTTATTGATATGCCCTAGATACTGATATTGATACAGACATGGGCATGAAAGACTTTTTGGCAATAATGGCTGATGACGTCTAAGATTTATTGATACTGATTCTTCTTGACTGGTGATGTACTTCTTTTGTGATTGATATCAATCATCCTTCATACAGTTAAAATTATTTCCTATATGTTGACACTTGCAATGATACAAAAGCATGCTGTTGTTGATACTGTTGCTATAGCTGTTGCTGATGCAACTGATGCTGTTGATACTGCTGCTGCTGTTGTCAACTTGCTGACGCTCAAGTACTTATTGCATGCACCAAGCCATGGGGCAGGGATGATGCGGCAATAAGCCGATTGTACTGAGAAGTGCTCACTCTTGGCTCACGAAGAAAAGTGGCAAAAGTGAAAAAAAAAATTCAGAAAAAAATAAACAGGAAAAAAGAAGAAAAGGGGAGGTGCTGACGAGTGCATAAAATGCCCTGGGACTCAGCAGAAGCTTAAAGACCTCCTTAAATCACAGTGCCCGTGAATGCCTACTCAAAATTGAAGGTGTTATAGCAAACCCTGGGATATAAAGACACCTTCTATCCTGAGTGTGGTCACTCCATTGGGGCATCTTTCTGCAAACCATTCCCCCTAGGCAAAATCATATGATCAATCTGTGGTGCAATCCATCAATTAGGTAGCATAACCATTCAATCATTGAAATATAGTATAAAGTGTTTGAATCAATCATTCCATATAATCTAACCAATCAGTCAATCATTAAGTCAATCACTCATTCAGCACTAGTTTCATTCTTTCACCATTCAATCAATTCTTCAGCCTATAAATCAGGTAACACCTCATCCACTCAGTATGCCTGACACATTTAACTCAGTGCACTCCTTTAATAAACATCACCTTTTTTCTTGAATAAACTGACTTGTCAAGGCCAAGTCTGCTTAATTTAATCACTGCAAATACCGGGCCAATTAGCGGGTAATTTTCAGCTAACTACCATCTCTATTTGGAGACAGCACAAATTATAAAGAGCATGCTATGAATATAAATGGTCCTGAGCAATTAATATGAGAAATTGGTGATGGGGTGACCTCCTTCACAATGAAATCAAAAGTAAACGTACCTCAAACTCTCATTGTATGGTCCGGTTTGTAACATATTCAGCAGGTGCAAAAATAGTTTAAAACAGTAGCCGCAACAGTGCACCGCAGGTTCAGATTTTGAGCGATCTATACTACATACATTTGATTTTAAAACAGAATGATTGATTGATTGATTGCTTAATTGATTGCAAACTGATTCTTCATTGATTTATTGTTGATTGACTTACTGATTTAATGATTACCTGGTACCAACTGACTTGAGGTGTTGGTATTGCTTTTGTCGATTCAATTATTTATCTATCTGCCTGCATTTCTGTCAACATATCTCACGAACGTAGCTTGGAAAACGAAGGGCAATTCAGTAAGATAGGCCAAGAATTATTCAAATTGAAACAGCACCTCAGAAAGAATATGCCCATGAAGATGAACTCTCTTTAACAAACTGAAGACACAGACAGTGAGAAACACCACACATACTAACTGCTGGCTGAATCAACAGGCTATAAGGCTCACACAAACACACACAGCTTAATAGAATAATCGTTGGTTTGAAAGAGCAATTGCGTGTCAGAGGAGAAAAAAGACATTTCTGAGTAATTGCAAATCAGCAAAAAGAAAGACAGAAATGAGGGAAGCTCATGAAACTTGTATTAGACAAAACCAATCTTTGTAGAAGTGGGTCGCCGCTTGGAGTGAATAGTTCTGATTGAAAAAAGAAAAACGATTTGCTCGGGAAAAGAAAAATTAAAAAGCTAATTGAGACAGACACGAAAAGCATAGAAAGTGAAAGGTATTAGTCTAAAGGAGCAAAAATATTAAATGAAACATTAAAAAAAGATTGCATGATTTTCAAAATAAAGTAGAATCATTTAAACGACCGTGTACTTATGGCAAATTAATTTATTAGTCTAGGTGTCAGAAAGTTCATTGGGTTATTAAAGTCATGTCGACTTCAATTATAGGCTAATATTGGGCTAATGCTATAAGTGGGGATATAATAAATAAATTCTCAATTAAGAGATATCACCTATACTATAGAAATCAGGGATAAAGTTCAAATCAAAATAATATAAGGATAGTTCATACAGACAAAGCGCCCTAAAATTCCAATATAAAAGGTGTTTATATCAGCAGCTACACTGTAGCTTAACTTATTTCTTCTGGGGAGCCATGTTTATAATTTAGGATAAAAGCGAAAAGCAAGATCTATAGGCAGTATAGGGGCGCCCTGGGCTACTCCAAAACCAGTGCACCTGACTAAATAAGAGTGAAACGGACTGGTAGTGAGCTACTTAGATTTGTGCAAACCCATCCTTCAACAGGTGGACGAGGATAACGTGTCTAATGGCTATTATCAGGACGAATCAATCCCAATAGCTGACATGCCTGCTAGCCAACCATGATGCCCATTGATCAGCAGCAGCAGCAGCAGCAGCAGCAGCAGTGGCAAAAGAAGCAGCAACAGCAGTATCATGCAGTTGCTCAGTGTTAAAGAACTACAGCAGTTATCGGCAGCAGCATTAAATGTATATACAAGAATTGGATATTCTCTTCTTTTATAGATAAACCTAAATAACTTAAAACGTCTTTTATCCCTAAGCTATGCTTAAATATTTCTCTTTCTACATAGAAAAAAAACTGTCCAATAACCAAGTCTTCAATACATCTGTGTCTTCAATATCTCATGCGCAGTCTACCTACAATATCCTGCAATAACTAATGAACTCCCCTGAGAGATCTTGGTGTATTAACAAATATACAAATGTATAGACGAATAATTTTTTCTGAAAAAGTTCCTGGAGCCTATATCTCATTTACCCACAGGTGCAAGACAGTTTGAAAAAGGAAGCATCTGATCCCTGTGAGTAATTAAATTAAAAACTGACTACCTACATTCACACTATATAATTAAGAGAAGCTACATGCAGTCAAAAAGACTTATCAAAACATCAGGATAAATGAGATCTCTAGTCATATGTTGTGCAATATAAATTAAGCAACAAAAGCAATATAATGGTAATATTTCTATAGAAGATACATAGCATATGGTAATAAAACGGAATGTTAGAAGTTGTAGATGATCGTATACAAACTACAAATACTTAAGGACATGTATCATATTTCTGCAATTAACTTCAACCATATTTATAAAGGAGAAAAAACCATGCATGTTGAAATTGCCCATTTAAAATCATGTTTTATAATTCTCCTTTCACAATTACAGCGTATTAAATGCACCTAACTATGACATCAATACCTTTATGAAATCCAAACTTATTGACAAGCAAAATGCTGGCATGGAACTTGGATCGAATTTCAAACAGTTGTGGTGAAATACTTTGTGATGAAATCAAAACAAAGACAGCTGATCATGACACAAACAGCTGGGTGAACTGTTTATGTTATAATCTAGCTTCTGGGAATTGCTTTAATGGGGATATACTTTTTATCATATTTATTTTTTGCAAATAGAAAAGAAAAATGTTGATAATGATTTTAATGGGAATGCATTACTTTTAAATTTGCAAATCAAAACTTCAATTGCTATTACCAACATTTTAAGGTTCACCAATAAAACGTCCTGGAAATAACAGTGTGCACATTTGTAGACAAAATATATAGAGAATAGAATAAATAGAAAATTACTTACCTATATTATCAGAAGCAGATGAAAAAAAGAAAAAGAGAACCATTAGTAGACAGTTTAAATAGTTTTAAATCTGGAATTGAACAGTTATCACACAACATAATAATCACTAAATATCTGGAAATGCATTTATTTTTATGAGCAAGTTTCTTCAATACCATCTGCCTTAATTCTCTACTGGGCAATTGGTACCCATTTAAGAATCTGCACAACGCCTTAAATAATCAAACTTTAATAACAATGCAGTTAGGTTAGTAAAATGTTAATAGGTAAATTTAACGACAACTTATGGAGAACTTAAGGACAATGTCCTTTTGAAGTAGCATATCATAAATAAAAAGAAACATTTTTAACTTAATGAGTCGAAGTTTTGCAGTGGAGGTTCGTAAATGAATAATCTGTAGGAGTTTTCTTCATCTAAATTTCTTTATCAAGCATCAAGCACGGCAGAAAAATGTAACTTTTTAGACTCAACTATCAACTAATAAACTGAAGTTAGTGGAACAATTTCTTCTACAGATTTTAAGTCGCCATAACCCCTCAAGTCCACAATACCTTACAACAAAATCAAAAGGATATATTCAAGCAAAACTTCAGTGGCGAGGAACTTGGGGACATAATATTTTGAGAAATGATGGTAACTACCTATGTCATATTAAAGCATCCACCAAACATAAGTATACAGGTTGCCTCAACCAATATAGCAGTCACTTATATGTGTGCACACATCAGTCAGGAGACAAATTAGTCCTTTCGACTTCAATATAAGTACTGAGTAGAACACGTGAATGAGAGAGAAGATGACAATACAGGTGTGAGCTGCGAATTAATTGCCTTTACTCGCGAATATGTTGAAAATAGGCTCTCCGAAATTGACTCAATTTACAAGTGCAAAAGTCTTTATGAACCCAACTAAGTTCGGTTTCTTATCCGAAAGGTTGAGACCGGGCTACTCACGAAGATATATATAAATTGTGTTTCATTAATTATTTTTTCTCCTCATATATTGGAGAATATTACAGTCAAGCTTTTCTCAGCAACTACTTCTCTTGATGCACAAGTTGTAAGTCATTTTAACAAAGGTACACTTTACCAGTTTACAGATAGTTGTGTTTCACAGGTGAGAAACCTCTCATTGTTTAAAATTAGTTCTCCTTTTTCCATTTGTTTCTCAAGTGAGCAAAGAGCCATTATTAATGTAGCAGGTTTAGAAAAGCCTTTTAAGGATGCTTTCTGTAGTGCAAATAGTTTAGATTCATTTCAGTCTCTCTCACATTCTTGGTGCATATTAGAACCTTATTATCTTTGGCAGATCAACCAAATATTCAAATAACATATGAAGAAAAAGAGACTAAACAAAAATGAAAAAAGTGTGAAAAGATAATCGAAAACAGAATCAAGTGGAAAAAAAGATAATCGAAAACAAAATCAAGGTAAGTACCAAGGCACTCAACATAAGTTTTTTGTGAAGCCAGGATGGTGTGCCGAACTCATTTCCAGAAATACTGTATTCGAACACAAGACTAAACATGCAGGCCCAAATTTTCATGTTAGGTTTAAACTTGGTTTAACCCAGGGTTTTACCCAATTAAACCCAGTTTCGATAAACCAAGTTTAACTTGGGTTTAGACCCAGTTTAAAAACCGAATTTTCATCTTTGACAAACCTTGGCTAGACCAGGTTTATGGAGACTGAGTTTAAACTCAGTTTGCACCAAGTTCTATAAAACAAGAAGACGCAAAATTTAAAAAGATAAGTAAAGAACAAAAGAAAAGTAGTAAATAAAGAGGGAGAAACAAAAAGCAATACAAGGTGGAATGTTAGAAGGCGAAAAAGAAAAAAATTGAAAGGAAATTAAAGCAAAATCCTGGAAGTATGGTCAGAAGAAATTTTGAAGAAATGCACATGAAGTTACTTAGACTAATTTCAAAGAAAAAAGATGAGAAGGAAAAGCACTCGGAAATTAAGAAGAAAGTCAGAGCATAGATAAATAAAAAAGAGGAGGAAGAAAAAGGAACAAAATATAAGAAAGATAACTCAAGAAGAAGAAAGATCTAGAAGAACAGGAAATAACAAGAAAAGTGATAAAGAAAAACAAAAGATGAAGGAAAACATATAATACAGCCATAATTAAGTAAAAAAGCCGAAAGGAGAAGAAGTATAAGAAATATGAGAAAGAAAAAGGAATAAAGAGAATAAATGACGAAAAGAAGGAAGAAAGGGATGAAATAGGCCATGAAAGAAGGAGATAACCAAAAGTGAAGAAAAGAGAAGAGGTAGAAAATGAGTATGAGTGCAAATGACGAAGCAAAAAGATGCAGGAGGTAAAAGAAAGAAGACGAAATGAAATAACAAAAGAAACCAGATTTTAAAAATGAAGAAAGAAAGGGACAAAAGGGGGAATGTGAATCGAGAGGGAAGAAAAAAAGAAGAAAAAAGGAGGATACAACAGTTACAATTGATAATTAGTAATAGAATGAATGATTATGTAAATGCCAAAGCATGAGGACGGCAACACCTGCATGGACCCAAAAGATACATTTTAAAGACAATACATTGTAATGAGCTACAAATACTTGTATTACTACTATCCTAATAAAAAGTTGCAAAAGAAACATGAAAAGAAAAAATGTATAAAAAGTATTTTTGGGAAAAAGCTTGGGGAAATAAAAGAAGAATTTGACATAAATGTCCACATGGGGGAGTTATGGAAAAAAGAAATGTTGAAACAAAATTTGGAAAAGAAACATTTTTGGGGGGAAACATTTCGAAAATTTTTCGAGAAAAATGTAGGGGGTTGTGGAACTTGGAAAAAAAAATTTGGATAAAATATTTTTGGAAAATAAATAATTCAGAGCACAACTGATATCCTTAACCAGATCAGTGAAATGAAAATCTGACTTTGCAGACGCAAAATCCACACTGAACGCTTCCAAAACCAGGAGTTAAACCACCCCTGAGCAGGTTTCTGCTAAAACCACAGAAAAACCTGGTCGATTTTTAAAACCAGACATGAAAATTTCGAGAAAAGAAAAACTTCAGTTTTAATATCTTAAACTGGGTTTAAACCTAGTTTATCCACAAACCAAGTTTAAACTAGAGATGAAAATTTTGGCCAACATGTTTAGAATGCTACTATATTCAGCAAGAATGAGGGACTGCATTTAACTAATAACTCAATGTATAGGCCTAATTTTTAGAATTTAGTGGCCGAGGATAATTAGGGTAAAAGTGGGTAATATCACGCATGTGGGTAATATCACGCACCTAACTTCATAGCTGTTGCAAGCTCAAACTGCTTTTGAGATCTTCCATGTAAGAAATGAATAATGTGCAATAAATCATTTGGACACACCTAATAGTATATTGTGCTCAACATTGCCCCTGACAAGATTCCACGGGGGTTTTAAGAAGTTTTTGCGTTTTTTCTCAAATTTAATGCATTTATTTGTAAAGTCCGCAGTGTAAAATGTATGCAATTGCAGCTGCCATTTAGGTAATGCATTAAGTGGAACATTATGACGTGACATAGGTAAGAATTGAGAAATTAAAAAAATTTATACCCAGAATATTGCCCTTGAAGAAGCCACTGTTATTCATGAATATGTAATGAGAACTGATCAGGGGTAATATCACTCATGTTTCAGGGGTAGTATCACGCACATTTCAAGGGTAATATCACGCACATTTGGGTATTATCACGCACACAATAACAGCCTACTTGTGTGAATTCTATAGAAGCATCTTTCTGAAGAGCCCTGGAGTCAAAGTTATAGAATTTACTTTACTCTAAAGAGAAAATAAATCTGGTCTAAAACAGTTATCTCTACTGTCATATAATGCACCCTCTTCTTAATAATAATACGTTTGAGGAAAGTACCTTGTTTTAGAAGCTCTGGTGAGGTGTTTTTTTTAACTTTTTTTTTTCTTTTTTGACAATGTCAAATTTCAACTGGTCTATTTTTGCAATTTGTGGAGATTCTGATGGACAATGGGCATTTGATACATTGTAGGTGCAGCTTCTAGGCTTTTTAAAAATGTTGAAACAGCTCTATACACTGATAATAGTTAGACTGTTAGATAGGTGCATAGTTGAAAAATTAAATAAATAGATTGACAGATGGATAGATAGATAGATAGATCTATACCATTTAGAATCAGTGCGAATCAGACAGAAAGTTAAAATAACAGAATGCATGCATAATTGATTATAGCCTATATGTAGTTGTTTTTTGTTTGTTTGTTTGTCTGTACATTTATTAAGAGACTCTCATTTACAACCGTGCTGTGACTTATTTCAATATTACAGGGTCAAGTTGCAATCATGCCATGGAGGCATCTCTAAAATAATTTTCAAGTCTGATTATACCACTGTTTGCTTTTTCTGGCCAATCAGAAGCCAGGATTTCGCTCTGATATAATGCATATCACAGCTCATACACCTGACCATGATATTGCATGCTTGGCTGACTACAAGTTGACAAAATTGAAGGAAACACTGAAACAAAACTGACCAACAAAGGATTAAAACTGAACAACACAGACAGTAAACAAGGAGGAAGATTGTATCAAGTGTAACTGGTCTCAATAAAAAGGCTATATTCACTCTTTTTTATAGATACCATTATCTGAAATAATGATCAAATTTAAGGTCACTTGATAAAATAGTACATTTGGGATATGTAAGCTGCAAAAAAAATAGCGGAGCAGCAGACCAACAATTTTGACCCCATTTGGCAAGCTCAAAGAATTCTTTTTTCTTCTTAATTCGGGGGCTGCCGCCCCCGAACCCCTGCTTCTTCTTATTTCGGGGGCTGCCGCCCCCGAACCCCTGCTCCTTGCTTTCTGTTATTTTTCAAATGTCTTTCATAATTTAAAAATAACATTTGCTAAGCGACTGTAATAATCAACCTCCCCAAAGTGACCTTGGCTGAGATGGCTGCGCTATTGACCTACCTATCTATCTATATATCTATCTATCTATCCGTCTATCAATCTATCTGTCTATCCATATCTATCTATAAAATTAATCAATGAAATTAATGTATTGTGTTATTTCCATCTATCTATCGATCTTTCTATCTATCTTTCCATATATCTTTCTATCTACAAAATTAATGTATTGTATTATTTCCTGAGAACAAAGAATTCTGACCTGTTGCCTTCAGGGCTGCCAACCTTCAAATGAACTGAGGAACATGAATGTGCAACAAATACAATGGAATGTTGTCAAACAAGAAGGATTGAAGGCAAACAAAGGGATTTAAATTAATTTGTTTTGTACTTAGTGGTATAAGTTAGATAACACCCTTGTTTGTGACAATATGCAATAATCCTCGGGCTAAAGCCCTCGGATATATTGCATATTGTCACAAACGAGGGCGTTATCTATTACATATTCAGCAATGAATATGGCAAAAGTTTGATTTTGCTCACACCTGGAATCGAACCTCATTCTTCCCAGATCGCTGTGATAAGTTATTTTATTATTCTGAATACAACTATTTCAAAGGGTATTTTGTTGAGGTCGAGGTTAACTTAAATTTTATAAATATTCCACCCAGAACACTGTAATATGCACAACACTCTGACCTTACAGAGAGCCTGCAGTAGACCAGCATCTCTCTTCAGATTTTAAATCATTATGAGTTACATTACTAATTGTAGGCCTAATTAATTTTTTAATGCCCGAAATAAACTTTAGCAAACCATTAGTAGTCTTGTAGGGTGTGGTATGGTTTCTGTCAAAAAAATGCGGGTAAACTTTATGCCATCAATACTCCTGAACACACCATGCAGTCCATTTTTATCAGATAATAAATTTGCGTGGATTTACACCTACCACTGCGTCATATTAAACAGAAGTGCGTGATATTACCCACAGAATATGCTAAAATGATTATATTTACTTTAACTGAGTGCCAAGTGCTCCAAAAGCTGCCGACCAAAGAAATTTGACATTTTAATGACACCTGAGTTCCATGTAAATGCCAAGTTTCATTTTTGGTCATTATAATCATAACAGCAAAGATATGGCAGCTATACAGAAACACTGCAGTGCAATACCACGCACTAGGTGCGTGATATTACCCACATTTACCCTATGTCACTTCACTTTTGACATAGCTACCCTAGAGAGAGAAGAGATACTACCACTAGTTTATGCAGTTTTGAACCTACACCTTGAACCAGAGCTGAGCCAATAGATCAAGAGAAATCCAAGTAAAGCTTGCTCAGCTTGGAGTTGATGTATAGGGGGAGTAGGAATGAAGAGATTTTCTGTTGACAGAAATACTGAGAGGCAAACAATCATGACAAATTTGAGCGAAAATAGGAAGAGTTAACTTCGCAAATTGCCATCGGAAGTGCCTACAATTTTCCCGATTCAGGCATAAATTCATTTGGGACAGCTTTGGCTGGGAGTTTGCAGTCCTTTGCATGGATAATCTGGGCAATCAGCGGGGATGTGCAAAAGCTGAATTTTCCACCTTCATCTCCAGCCCCCCCCCCCCTCTCCCTCTCTCCTCAGACTCCAGAGACTGTAATGATGAGAGGCCCACAGGCATTGCATTAATATTTCATCTCCGAAATTATTTAGTAATTTTCACAAAACTCGCTCCAGTGATTACTATTCTGACAGCTACATGATTTTTGTTGCAGTAATGCCACAGCTTTTATCAGCATATCCACAGCTCTGACTTCTACCTTCTACAAGCCATAAAAAATGGAAACTAAAAACTAACTCAAGACATGAAACAAAATCATAAACCTAAAAAAAATCAAACAAAGGATTCCAACTTCCGAACAAATGTCTACAGGCTTCAAAGATACCTTGCATGACTTCAGGCTTTGTTTTCAGTGAAGATATTTGCGAAGAAAATACCAAGGATTGTTTAATAATTATTATATTCCCTTTTAAAACCATTTCACAATAAAGATCCTTATGCAGCTTTTGTATTTGAATATTAGCCATAGATAATCAGCATTAACCACTCAACCAGGCCCATATTTAAATGTCATGACACCTTAAAACATAAAAATATTTTATTGAAATTCAAAATTTCAAGTTATTTGGACACTGAAACAGACTTCACAAAGTAAATTAGCAATCTCAACAGGATGATTATGTATCCCAAAGCCATATGCCATGTATGCACTATTGTTTTACTCAATTTCTCATCAGGTGTTGACTGCAAAGTGAGCAGGAGCATTGGCAAAACATTTCAAATAAATAAATAGTCAAGTTTTCTACTTTATAGCAGGCAAGGGCCATGTGCAATAACTCTCCAGCTGGTGTTGTGTTTGAAACTCACAGGTTTCCCAGCAATCATTAGCAGCCAAATCAGAAATCAATTCCTTGTCAAATTAATAAATTTGATTTGAAATAATGATTTGTGGTTGTGAATCACACAACGACTCTGTTCAGCTGCTCTTCTTTGGCTTTTTTCATTAAATTAGTGAACAAATCTAAATCTTGAATTTTGCTCTCGATTTGCAAATTATAAAATCATGCAATATTAAAATCATAAAGAAAATATTCAAACTAATCATAGAATGCTAACTGATCAATGCAAAATACATCCTCAACAAGCAACCAGGCTACAAAATTCAATCTCTGGCTTCTGCACGTACATTTACACATATCACTCTCAGGAAAGATCATACTCTTACAAGAGACCATTTACCACTGCAGAAGCAGGTTCCTTTTCCTAAGGATTACTCTATCCTTTAAAATAGCCTGGCCTCTTCTTTTGAAAATCATGTCAACGGTGCCAACAATAAAGGAAAATTATTTTATGGCACGGTTATAATATCACTTTTTATTCCTAGCTAATCAGAATATGCCCCATGCAACAAATGTAATTATTTAAATTGACCTGCAAAATCATTGCTATTATAATGAGGATATAAGCATAGTATAGAAGAAAGGAAAAGATAACCACTTTAACAATGTGATAAACAACATTAAAATGGTGCTTCAAAACAGGTTGGCAATTACATGGTGCTTCAAAACAGGTTGGCAATTACAGTCTACCTTGAAAGGACTGTCTAATTGCATCAACATAGCATATTATCAAGTTTTTTTAATAACTGTCTGCATTATACATCACTGTCGTTGTTAACCTGTCATACTTCAAATGGGAAACATTTTATGATACCGCAGTCAACAGAGCCAGTCTAATTACATTAAAGTGCATTTTCAGTTTTCAGTTAAATTTTCTACAAGCATTAAAACAGCATTGTCCTTGACAACATGTCTTGTGTCTGAGAATATACATCTAGTTACTTTAAACGAGGCATATTTTATGATGTAATAACATATAGATGGTGTCACATAGTCTGCGGTGACAACGAGGCATATTTCATCAAAGTATAGAGGTTATATAATTGCATTATCAATGTTGTTGATAACATGTCAAGAGTTTGAGATATACATGTAATTATCTTAATGGTGCATGTTTTAAGACGCGACAGAATTAAGGACACATTTCACTCTCCGGTTTCCAAAACGTCACGCTTGCGTCATTGTTAACAAACCAGATGGATGGATGGATGATACAGGCTTTACTTGTCAAGAGTTTACATATACACATAATTATCTTAATAATGCGTGTTTCATGACGCGACAGAATCATAGTAAGTACGTTAAAGACGCATTTCACCAGTTTCTAACACGTCATGCTTGCGTCATTGTCATTATATATTACATGGATGGATGGATAACACAGGCTTTACGTCCTGTATTTATGAATTTGGTAGGCCAACTAGGGCAGAAGGATGACACAGCAATGAGGCAAAGGAGGATTGAAACAGCCATTCAATATATGCCAAAATGATCCGACGAGTGCTGGATTCGAACCTGGGACCCAACGACTGGCAGTCTAGCATGCTATACTACCATTGAGCTGACCCTGTCCCATTAACATGCTAGAAATTGTTACATAGTAAGAGACAACAAGGCATATTTCATGAAAGAACCAGTAGGCCTATATAATTATATTACAGCCAAATGATGGCATACATTGTAGTTTATGGCAGAGCTGTTAACACAAGAAGTGTAGCATGGGATAGATTACAAAGGCAAATTTAGTTGGTGGATTTCCAGACTACAACTTGTGGAGCCTTGCCACAATTAGTGAGTAATCAGGGGGTAGAATTAAAGCATTTATGGCTTTCTTACCCCTGAGGGGCTGATGGGTGGGCTGGGGGTGTACATTAGAGGGTGTTCAAGATAGAAAGAGGGTGATTATGGCCCTGGAATTTTGTGATTGATGCATCTAAATTCAGACCACCCCTCTCTTCTCCAACATCAAATGGAACATCATAGCTACAGAGGGATTTAGTGTAAGATTGTGATAATCTGTGCAGTGTCCATAAAAGCACAATAAAAACTGAAGGGTGGAGGCTAGGCTGAATCTTCCAGGAGGCTTGTATATCTTCCTACAAAAGAACTGCACGTAAATAAAAGGCAGGCCTGATTTGGATTTTGGATGTGGATGGTAGCCATCTAAAGAAATCGATGGATAGGAATATATAGGACATCCTTGTCCAGCATATCAGTATTCACACTCTAAAAACAAACGCCTGTTTTAAACACATTTAAGTGTTAAATTACATAAACACGTTTAAAAATAAACACTTTCTACCAGCATTAACAGATTTAAGTGTTTATCAAACTTAGAATATTTTCTCATGTATGGTTTCAGAAATTAATGATCAATTTAAACCAGGAAATATTGGTTATAAGATGACAGTATGTCATAAAATGTCAGTTGGTAGTATATTGTGTCTTTTATCTTTGTTTGAATGCTCCCAAGTGCAAGAAAATGTTTATTATTTCTTTTTAATGAAAATTTCAAAGTCCTTCAAACACATAGTGTTTTTGTAAGTTTGCTGGATAAACACTTATAGTGTTAATCTTTAAGGAGGCAGACAATTTAACACAAGATCACAAGCGACCGACCATGAAATCACAGCTTTCTGTACTTAACACAGATTGGAAAACATGCATTGTGACTTAAGACTTCATGAAGTAGCTTATAACTGGTAAGCACAACTTAAAATGGTATATTTAAATGCTATTTATTAAAGAGCAAAGAAAGGTATTAAACTACATTTTGATTAAATGGTATTTATGTACACTATAGTACATGCATACGTTTGCTTAGAAGAACATGTTAATGGCAGTATCTGTACACAGCATAACATGCATTTTTACATTATTAATTTTCATTTTATCAGAAATATTTTGAAGTCTATCTAATTTCTAGATTTCAAACACATGTAATATATTTTCTGCACTGTGCTCTGGGGAATGGGCAGAGATAGGGGAGTTGGGGCCATATGTGCCCTGTATTTTAATTAGTGTTTATAATTTGCATCAAATTTATTTGACACTCATGAGACAACCTTATTTTATTTTCAGCAGATATCTGGACTCAATCTTCGAGTGTTAAATATTTTTGGAAGAACCCAGCTACAATTTGAGGCAAACCAAAATAATATGAAGTTCGCATCTACACTGTATCTAGCAAGTCACTGAGGTAAATATCACATTATAGTAAGGCAATGCTATTTTGATAATATCAATCAACCATCTTTATAAACACATGTAATTGTTAAAATTTGAAACCATCAAACTGCAATCAGATTATTTAATCATATTTTTACTTTTTGGGATGAACAGGATTAGGAGGGGGTGGGCATATGATTGTTCAAGGGCATGCTGTGCTTCTGAAAGAACGTCAAACTTTTTTTTTTTCAGGGATTTTTGATGGAGGTCTTATGTTATATATCCAATTTAGGCCATAACTAGTTTTAATATCTTTAAAGGGGGGAGGGTTGGTCTAGTGGTAGCGTGCTGGACTGCCAATTACTGGATCCAGAGTTCGAATCCAGCTCTTGCCAGGTCACCTGGGCCTATGTTAGATGGCTGTTTCATCCTTCACCTCATTGCTGTGTCCTCCTCCTGTCCTAATTAGCCTACCAAGTGCATAAGTACAGGACGTAAAGCCCCAAACATCCATCCATCCGAATATCTTGAAGATATTTTACTTGTTCATTGTAGTTTTGTATTTTGTAACTTTTTCTTTCCACAGCAATTTGGACCCCAAAAGATCTGACAAAAAGACGGTTGCAACATAAATCAAAGGAGAAAAATGAAAGAAAAAGCCACAAAGTCTTGGAGGTAAATATTTAGCATAATTAACATTTGGTTAACATGTATACCTGTCACAATTTTGTTTATAATCTCCTGGTTCTCTGGCTTTGCTTTTGATACATCCAATACTTTCAAATAAGTTAATTTACCAAGACTTAGTGTCACTTGGACATTGTTTAGATTGGCCATTAAATTGTTGGTTTATTTTATTCCCCGCTATCACTGAACAGTTTTGTTGCAAAATAGATAGAAAGCATGCCGTGATTCTCACTGATGAACTGCAAGTCATATCATTCATACATGATTCCCTAAAGATCTGCATAGCTGCACTTCCTATTTTTTTTAAATCCATTTCAGTAAATTTCTGAAAATTATGTATGATGAGATATTATGTCAATATTCATGATATATTATGCCTTAACATTTAATAGTAAACAGCGATTCATACATTTGCAGGTGGACAACATTGACAAGAATGACGTAACATTGAAGAAGGTTCCTCGATCTGGAAACATCTCATTCCGAATTTTTGCACTCTATTCGCTTTCTCAAATGGATTTATACTGTTGCTGAGGGACAATCATTGTCGCAATCATATTTGAAGCTTTTACAGAGACAATGCACTTCTTGTGTTATGGACCTTGACTATCCAGTAATATTTGGACAGCTTCTTGAATGTTAAAACAATCATTTGATTGTATTCTAAAATAGTCATATCCATTTTCAAAGAAACACATTTGAAGTGCTATTAAAAGAAATTTGATTGTTATGTGAGAACTTCTCACTTTTTCTGCAATCCCTAAATGGATTGCATTGAGAATCAAAACATTTTTGAATGGCATTACATCAATGATATGGATTATCACGTGGAGTAACGGGATACCATTAAAATGCAGACAAAATGATGACATGGTAAGATTTTGACTGTACACCAATGTTCTAACATAGGGTCTTCTGTTTTTCATCACAATAGGGTAAGATGGGGGGAAATTCAAATGCAGTATCCACAATATATGAAAAACCAGTTGATTGTGAATATGATTCAGTTGTTGAATTTCTTTGAGAATCTTGCAAGGTTTTTATGGTATACTTACACAATGGTTGAATATATCAGTCAGTGTCAGTGCTCAATTGAAGAATAAAATATGTACATGAATTATCTATTTTCTTGTCATTTTTCATCGGGTTTTAAAGGGGGCTAAATTATCCTGAACTTTAAGGCAAATCTAGCCCCTGTGAAGACTTATTATCTAATGGTGGCTTGAAAGTGTCCAATAAAAGAATGTAAGCTTCAATAGTTAATCCATTCCATCATCCCATGCATTAAAATGCACATTTTTATAAATATGAATTTTTTAGAAAAGAATATGGGTCAAGGGTGATTTCCCCACCTCACCCTGAAATATAAAAAAAAACAAAAAACCGAGGACAGCCTACTTATGCACTTTCGAGGGAGGGCAGGCACAAATATATACCATCCAGTTTTTTTTGTGTAAATACATTAAGTAGCATTAGTAATTGCTTGGTCCAGGGTTTGAATCCAGCTCTTGTCGGGTCACCTGGGCCTAGGTTGCATAGCTATTTCAATTAACATTTGCCTCAATGCTGTGACCTCTTCACTTGGTAGGCTATCGAGTGCAGAAATACAGGACGTAAAGCCCCAACCACCCGCCCATCCTTCCATCATTAATATTAGCAGTCATCATCTGGTTATAACAAGTAGCCTATTGAATTTAATGAGGATAGTTAGTTTAATTACATAATATTATGAAGTATTTAAATTCAATTCAATTTATTTTAATTTGTACTGTTTTTTATAAATTGTTACTTGGTTTCACTATTGTAGCCATGATATTTATTCAGAAAGCAGCTGAACAACTGATATTGTGATGTACATTAACAATGTGTTAATACTGCAACACCAGAGTGTTTAATTATAAACGCTTTTTGTTTAACACTTTAATATGATAAACACCTTCTCTGCAGTCATCCTGGAAAAAAATTGAGTGTTTAAGATCAAACACTTTTATTGTTATAAACACTTTTTAGTGTTAATAAAGTGTAACAAGCTATTAAAGCGTTTTTGTGTTTATAATCAAAGACACTTAAATGTGTTTAAAATCAAAAACACTTAAATGTGTTAAAAATCATAAACGCTTTCACGCGTTTATTAAGTGTAACAAAAAAGTGTTTATTTTAGTGTTGTTTCTTAAACACTTGTTTTTAGAGTGCAGATACTTATTATCTTATAAAAGGTGAACGTTCAGAAAGAACGATACTAAGAAAATGCATTGTACATGACACACATTTTTTCCAACCATTACACAAAAGACAAATACATGTCCAGTTTTAATCGAATATGAAGATGCCTTTTGCTCAAAGAAATTACTGTGAAGCCAGACATATATCTTTAAAACGCACAAAGAACTTAGACTTAAAAAAAGAGACCCCAAAAGCAATACACCTAAAGTTCAATCAAATATATATAACTTACTGTTTCTTTAATGTTTCCTTACCAGACACAAAGAGCATAATATCAAGATGTTAAGTACAAAGAAATAGAACTGTAGCTTTGTTCAGTTGTAAGACAAAGGAAACATAATATCTTTTTATACAAGTTATAATATAATTTAGCCCGAGGTCACATAAAAGATACTCTGCAAGATATGACAGCTGACTCGAAACAAGAAAGATTTCTTTCTTCACAGTCACAAAAACAGCTGTGATGTCAGCAGTAAAGAGCAACAAGTACAGATCAAACGACTGCACACAGCTGAGAGGTTTGAGGTGTCCCTCTGTGTTAGAGACAAAAATAAATAACTAAGTATTGCTGGAAGCAATGAGGATAGAAAGAAGGCTGTGATGCTGATACTGTCAGAAGATAAAATAAAAATATATTTGCCCTGTTGCTTCAAGACAAATCATACACGTCATAGATAAGATAATAATTTACTGTCGTAATGAATCACAATATAATGGAAAAGGTATACAACCAGAGACAAGATTAGGGAAGATACCAAATCTGACTTCAAGAAATCCAAACGAAAAAAGTATATATATATAAAGTTTAGCGAATAATACAGCAGTGACTTTTTACCATATGTAAGAATCGAACCGCATGAAATAGAGCTTTGATGACGCCAAAATAAGTTGTAGAGTTGTCCAAAGAACATTTAAACACGACACGCAGCTTAAACGGTGAGCCAGAAAATATATCAAAAGCACGTGTCTATTATTTCAATTAACAATACCACATATGTAACTGAAATTTAGGCTGTAGATTCCTGTCACCACTACACACATTTTATGTCACTTATAAGTAGACCCAACCTGCCATGCATAAAGGGCTGCACCGTCATATATCAAGAGCTCCAATTATCCTTTTTATGTCATACATTCCGAAAAATGCAAGATGCCGCTCCTGTGTAATAACCTTCCAAATAAGCTCGCAATAAACCTTTCAACGACACATTTACACTGAAAGTTGCGAACACTCTGGAAAACGGATTGAAAAATGATGAAATTACAGTGAAATGCTGTGGGACGAATTGGAGCAGAAGACAAAAACTAAGGCACTTAGAGATAAAGGAAGAGCTAAAGAAAATCAGGAAGAGCTTAAGAAAATCTGCATGTATTCTTACTGGCCGCTGAAAAGTAGCTACTGCGGCATGCCGAAGACCGCGAGAGGACTAAGAAACAGAGGAAACGGAGGAAAAGACGGAGGAACTGTCTCACGAAATCCCATTTCAAGTCCATTTTGCAAAAACAATTGCATTATCTGAGAGATTGCCAGTTGTTGTGTGAGCAAATCTTGACAAATTTAAAGCATGACACGCATTACAAATAGCCCAGGCCAGACATGCAATTTCATCCTGAGGTAGACACCATTGTGAGTAGCATCCCGAGTGTGAATAAATCAGTTTGTGATTGAAGAATGAACGTCTCCCAAGCATTTGTGATGCTAAACGTGTCGGCCGGGGGGATTATGGTGCTCTATTAAAGTCGTGAGGGAAGGCTGTGAGGTAACTCTGAGGTAACTGAGAGGAAATCTTGGAGGAAAAGGCTACCAGACATTAATTGAATTAATTCATTGGTTTTACCTCCTTTATTTCTGCAACAAGAGAGTTGATAATAAAGTACAATGAATATCAGATTGGACGGGTAGATGGATGATTGGAGGCTGTATGCACTTGGTAGGCTAATTCAATTAGAACAGGACAGGAGGAGGACATGGCAATGGGGCAAAGGATGATTGAAACTGCCATCCAAAAAAAGGCCCAGGTGACCCGGCAAGATTTGGATTCGAACCCCTGACCAACTGATTGGCAGCCAACACGCTACCACTAGACCAACGTTCCCCAACAATGAAGAGAAGAGAAGAGAAGAGAAGAGAAGAGAAGAGAAGAGAAGAGAAGAGAAGAGAAGAGAAGAGAAGAGAAGAGAAGAGAAGAGAAGAGAAGAGAAGCACAACAATGCAGGACCTATCGTCAAGAATCTTAAGAGCCAATAATGACCTATCGTTTAATCATCCGTTCACATACTCATTCAAGCGAGAATTCATTCATTAATCGCATCAAATTTCCAATTAATCAATCACCCATCAATCAATTAACCTTATCATTAAATTGTCTCGTTTTCACACAATCATGATATGCCTTTAAATCACAAACTGAACTTTGGACCATTTACCTGCAACTTCAGACATTGAACATCCTAAAGTATAAGCTGCCCCTGAGATATCCCCAATTTCTCCATATATTCAATTCTTTAGTTGCAACTTAATTAGTGCTTGCAAGAAGTCTTGTAGAAATAAACAAAATCCTTCTTTGTTCTTTGCTTAATTTAATCCTAACATGGGGCCTTGGGGCAATTCCAAAGTACTTAAGAGATCTTCAACCTTAAGCAGTTAAGGATGATCATACTGAGTACAAACAATCAATTAAGTTGTGTGCCCAATACTTCCCTTAAGGATGACTTAATTCAAGAGAGTCCATTTACATCAAACTTACTCATTAATTCTTTCAAAGAACAGTCTAAAAAATATATTCATTTCCTAAAATCATCAATACCCTTATAACTGTTTAAGAGTTGTTCTTGCAGCTCACTGCAGGATATGTGGAGGAGAAAAATATGAGCCAACATAACAGCATGTTATCATTACACTGAAAATACGTTCTTTCGTATAGATACATGTTCTTGTCAAATATAAAGAAATATAGATAGATGAAAATTTCTGACAGAAATCAACAATATATATCATATAGACTTATCCTTTAGAAAAGCCAGGATGTAATTATCATGGAATAACACTAATAATCTCGACTTTCTCCAAGATTGTAGCTTCTTCTCTACCATGTTATGACTGTCTGAGAGCCATCACTACTAATATGCATGATCCAGTAGCATGTACTTGGGCACTTATCTGGAGTTCTTGAGTGGAAACGAAGCTTGCTCAGCCCAAGACTTACATATCTCCAATCCCTCTTCCCTAATGCATGGTTACTTCCATTAACTTGATTACAGGACTTTTTCTTTTTCCTAGCTGTAGAAATATATAACATATGGGCTCCTTGGCTTGTCAGATTCTTGCTGTTGTTGACTTCTTGTTGCTGATGTCTGAAGTTGTGGATTCTGATTTTATGTAAATATGATGTTATGTGATTTAATGTGATTTAATGTGGTTTTACGGTGGTGACGATGATGAGGATATTATGATGATAAGGACATTATGATGAGGATGTTATGATGATGATGATGGTGATGATGATATTGATGATGATAATGCATGGTGTTGATGATATTGATGATGACAAAGATGGTGGTGATGACAACTATGATGTGGATCGAGAAGATGATGATCTATATACATACATTTTTCAACTAGAGATTTATCTCAATATCTGTCTGATGCCACAAAACCATAAAGATAACGTGAATACAAAAATGCTATTTCTAGAAATATATTTAAATAAAACTTAATAGGTAGACATGCAGATTGTAGGAATATGTAGGCCTGCAAGTAAATCATGGTTTTGAACGTCAGGTAATCACTCAGTATAAACCGATATATTCTGAAACTCGAGAATTCTAAATTGGGTTTAGTGTTCAAAATTGACATATATATATTTTTTATATGAATATATGAAGTAAATTAGTTGAAGTATTTTTTACATTACATTAAAACATTATTTTTTGTGTTGTGACATAGATTGGTCACGTTCCTGCATTTCAGAAAGCGGGTTTTTGATTAAATTCCATTTTCAGCTGCTCTTCGAATATAATGTTGTTTTTTTTTCGTTGGCAACGCTATCAAAGAGTAGTTTTTGTATTGTTACATATAGAATAAATTTATAGGTCACTACATAAATAGCAATCTTACACAATTTCAATTCACTTATGAAAGTTTAGATGACTATCATTGAAACATACTGTTACAGGAATATTACAATGGCTTCAAGTCTAGAAACGAGACTACACATCTGAATCCAACTGTCGTTGCTAAAAAGACAAGGGGGTAGAGAGGGAGGTTGGATTATTTCTAATGGATAGGGCTTGAAATGAGAGATGGCATGTTTTAAGATATTAAGTCACTAGAATCTGCACCTATTAAGCCCTTGTGTTATTAGAGCATTAAAAGGCAGCCTTTCAGGGCTGGGATGGGAGCCTTTCAGGGCTCGGATTGGAGCCTTTCAGTGCCTTTCAGCTCCCCAGGCCTTCTGGAAGCTCAGTAGAACTACATCAGTGATATTAGATCATTCTGTGGCATAGGATTAACATCAAAGACAAAAAGGGGAACACAAAATGTGAGCTGATAGACCCCCTCTGCCCTGCTCTGTGGCATCAAGATACATGCCATGAATACTGCTATGAGGATTAAGCTGCTACATTTTATTACCACCAATGAGAGATATTGCAAGAGGGGGTGGCGTCCTCTTACACAAAATGAAGCATTGCTGGAAAAGCCAAACCACAAAATTTCAATAAATGCATCCAGGATTTCAAAAAGATTCAGAACTCATAGCATACAGTGAATCTCCAAGCTGCTAAATTGTAATATTACCACCAATGAGATATATTGCAAAAGGGATAACGTTCTCTATCACAATATGAAGCATTATTGCAAAAAACCACACCACAAAATTTCAATAAATGCATCCCGGATTTCAAAAAGATTCAGAACTCATAGCATACAGTACACCGCCAAGCTGCTTAAAGATTCTGAAGAATTCATAGCATGCTGTACACTACATAGGTCTGTTAGCTGCTTTATTAGTTGCATTATTACCACCGATGAGGGATATCGCATAAGGGGTCGTGTTCCCTTACATGAGAACTTTAGAAGTATCATATCAAAATGCCATACCACAGAATTTCAATAATGCTTCCTGGATTTCAAAAAGATTCAGAATTCATAGCATACAGTACATCTCCAGGCTGCTAAATTATATTACTATCAATGAGATATTTAGCAAAACAGGATAGAGTCATCATACACAAGATGTGCATTATCGCAAAAAGCCATACTATACTTCAAAATTTCAATAAATGAATCCTGGATTTTCAAAAGATTCTGAAGAATTCATAGCATACGGTACATTACATAGATCCGTTAGTTGCTGCACATTATAACCACCAATGAGAGATATTGCATAAGCGGTGGTGTTCCCTTACACGAGAACTTGAGAAGTATCATATCAAAATGCCATACCACAAAATTTCAATAACTCATCCTGGATTTCAAAAAGATTCAGAATTCATAACATACAGTACATCTCCAAGCTGCTAAATTATATTACCATCAATGAGATATTTAGCAAAACGGGATGGAATCATCGTACACAAGATGTGCATTAGCGCAAAAAGCCATACTACATACTACAAAATTTCAATTAATGAATCCTGGTTAAAAAAAAACCCTCACAAGATTCCTCTATTGTAGTAGCAATAGAAACAACAACATATATAGTCACTGCGACAGAAAAATGTGTAGAAAAATTGCAGAACACATGGAACATAACAAAAAAAAAGACCAAAAAATACCTCATAGAATTCCCTAGCATTTGGGGTCATCCCACTGGGACCCTTTTGCAACATGCATGCTCCCCCCAGGTTAGCCACATTCATTAGTGGGGGACCCTGCACTCTGATGACTCCGCTTAGCTGGCAAAACGCCCCTCACATTTCGATTATTGATAAGCATGGAGCGGAATATCAATTGGATATCGAATGATAAAAAGACCCCAGCCAGATTTGAGGTACAATGATCGTTAAATGAATCACAAAAGATTTTCCACTAAAATCACCAGACAAAAAGAAGTGAACAGACCTGGTTATTAACTCGTTACTGGCTCCTTATGATGTTACGAGGCTAATTTACCTAAAGTACTATTGGATATTTCATAAAATACATTCAGACAAAGGAAGAAGATCACCCTTTTGTTCCTCGATCCCTATTATCCCTGCAGTACAGTGAAGCAATATATATGTACGGACATAAATTTAATTTACAATTATATGGCTTTTTTCTTCTTTCATCTTGCCATAATGCCCATATGATAAGTTAAAACCTGTCTGGATAGATGGATAGATGGAAAGATAGACTGAGTTAGACTGAGATAGACTGAGATAGACAGACTGAGATAGAGAGGTAGGCAGAGATAGGCAGATAGACAGACAGAAAGATAGACAGAGATAGACGGAGATAGACAAAGAAAGTATTGTGAGACTGGCGTAAAACTGATAGATAATAACCCGCTAACTTAATCTGCTTTTGTGCCAATACTGAATTAACAAGAAAATTTTTTCAAAAAAAAAATAGAGGCGATTTTTTAAGCAAATTAAGCTTGTTCCACATATTTGACCCCACCCGAATTTGATTACGACCGATCCCGCAAAAAACGGCCCGTCCCGCAACTGTCCATCCGCGTTTTATTGCGAAATCCCGCGGCCCGCCGTTCCGCAAATTTGGCCCGCCCGCATTTTATGCACGACGCTAGCTCCCTGTTTTGCTGACGGAGATTCACACACTGATTCTTGAATCTTAGAAATAAGCCTCCTGTCGGGAGGCCTGTGGCCATCTAATCAGAGGCGGATGGCGCCAAATAGAATCACTAAGAATATATCAGCGCATGGCTGAAGCATCGCCTCTAAAAAATTATGGTGTCATTTCAATGATGCAAATCTTGATTTTTAATTAATCTGGAGTCCAGATATGTGTTAGTCCTTAAGAATCATGCCTATAAACCAGACTTTTAGCTATACATTTTCTGTGATGCAAATGCATTTCTTTAGCATTGAAGGCAATGCAACCAGATACAAGCTCATTATTCTGTATCTTACTTATGCTCAGGTTACATTCTATAGATGAAAGGATGAAATACATTTCTTGAAGATGTGATGTGCTATATGCTATGAATCCTTTTGAATCACTTTGACTTCGTTTGAAATCCAGGATACGTTTGCTGACATTTTGTTGTGCTTTTTACTGTAATGCTTCGTCATGTGTAAGGGAATACCACCTTCTTTTGAAATATCTCACATCGGTATAATATCCTGTAGCAGCTTAAGATACATTTCTGAATGATGCACTCTGAATTCTTCTGAATCGTTTTGAATTCTAGGATGCATTTGCTAAAATTGGTGGTTTTGACTTTTGCTCTGTCGTTTCATCTTTTGTAAGAAAATAACACTACCTATTGCAATATCTCTCATTGAAGATGATATAATGTAGCAGCTTGAAATACAGTTCTGCATGATATACTCTTGACTTCTTCTGAATCTTTTTGAAACTTTTGAAATCCAGGACGCATTTGTTGAAATTTTGTGGTGTGGCTTTTTCAGCAATGCCTCGCCTTTTTCACTTGTGTAAGAGAATACCACCCCTTTTGCAATACCTTTCATTTGTGGTAATAAATGTGGCTGCCTTAAAAGATGAGGTGTAGTACTATACCGGTATACTATGATTTCTTCTGAATCTTTTTGAAATCTTGGATACATTTGCTTTTATTTTAGTTAAATATGCTGTTGCTTTTAATGTCACCACAATACACCTGCTACACACAAGCATACGTTGCAAAGAGGTCCCTATGGGATGACCCCAAATGCCAGGGAATTCTGTGGGATTTTTTTTGTTTGCCTTTTTTTCTGTTGTGTGTTGTGTTCCACAATTTTTCTACACATGTGTTTGTCATTGTGACTAAATGTGAATTTTTTTCTATTGCCACCACACTACAATTGCTCTATTTTTTATGTGTCTTGCATTTTTTCAACACATTTTCTCTCATTGTGACAAGGTAGTTGTTTTTGAAGCAGCAATAGTTCATCCACACATCCACACATGCATATGTTTGCCAAGGGGTCCCTGTAGCCTGACTCAAGGCCACAGGGGATTCTGTGGGGTTTTTTTCCTGTCTTTTTTTTTTCCTGTTGTGTTCTGTCATTTTTCCTTGTCTTCTTTCTACACATTTTCCTGTTATTTCTACTAAATATGTTGTATCTACTACATGTACCTGTGTCTACCAGATCCCACTCACAGGGATTAAATTCTTTGGGGAATTATGTTGAGTTTTTTATTCACGTTCTCCTAGTTCTATCACTATTTCTCTCGTTGTAACTATATTTGGTGTTTCTAAAGCATGTAACCCACTAAAGTTGCTATAAGGCCATGTTGGCTGACCTTCAAGCTACGCGATTTCTGTAAGGCGTCTTTTTTGTCTTACAATTTCTACCCATTTTCTCCTCATTGTGACTAATACATTGTATGTTGTTGTTGTTACAGCTGTTTCGCGCATGCAGACAGTCCCATACACAGCAATTTCTCCACACAAATTTATACAACAGCAGTTCTACACACACAGCAGCCAAAGCAAGCCTCACAACGATGGCATATTTAGGGAGGCACCAACAAGGCCAGTTTCTATTACCCTCAGCGACAGCCTCGGTGTTTGTTTACATCACTCCATTGGCAGAAAATTGCTGTTGCAGGGGGCTATTGTTCTGTTGACGTGCATCAACCTTCCCTCTCTTGACAGCTCCAATCAGTGCTCATCAATCTGAGGCAGCACATGCACCATTCTCCATCAGTTTGTAACCTGTTTGTTGCTGAAACAGGGCAACCACAGGCTACAGGACAATTCTGAATAGTTCTTGTTTCTATATTGTCCAATGCTTGTATTTTAGAGATGTGACTTGTGGAAGAGCTTGTATAAAATCTTTCACATCCTTTCTTCCACTTCCTTTACATATAAATTGATCTACTTTTTGTTCTCGGCTGCATGAGAATGCAGAATAATTCTGATTTTCATTGTCCAATGTCTGTATTTGGGAGTTGTAGAAGAGATCTTTGACATCCTTTCTTTCACTTCCTTTATGGCAAATATATAAATCGATCTACGTTTAGCAATATTAATCACTGTTGGTATGTGATTTCTGGCTTGTTGAATAAATTGTTCAATTTCTTTAAATCACACTCCATATATCACCTAAGAGCAGTCGTATTTCGGACAAAAATCATGACAAAACATACTCTAGACTAGTCTTCAGAGCTTACTCTGGAAAATATCTCCTATAAATATAACCCTGTAGTAAAGACTTTACTAGACAAAAACAGATGCATACCAAATATACAATATTTCAAATCAAGATCTGAAAATGTAATTGGCAAACCAGAATGAACATTGAACAGCATTAGGGGATGGATGGCTAGTGTGGGCTTTACCTCCTGTGCTTATGCACTCACTTGGGAAGCTAAATATGACAGGGGGACACAACAACGAGGCAAACAATGAGTAGCATAAGAGTTGAGCTCGAAAAGGTCACGTGGAGCAAAAAGGTCAATGAGAAGTCTGGACAATTTAGTGATTTCTCCTGAATTGGGATGCAGATGCTACTGATGGGGGATTCCCCTCATCCTCCCTGCATCAGTTTGTCAGGATTGCCAGCATTTGCAGCCGCAGCCACAGCATCCCTCATGATTACAACAAACGTGCTTCAAATTTGTACTTAATGAGCATCATTGTTCTCCCATCAAAATTTATCTGCTCCCAGTTACAGAGAATTAAGCAAGGAATCTATTACGGCCTGTTTGCATGCAAGCCACTGTCCCAAGCCAACAGACTTGCATGGGGGGCTTTGCATAGGCCTCGGAAATTGCATGGAGGCTTCGCACGTATAAGTGTTGCTATGTATTGTCCTATTTCTTCACACAAGTGACTGGCCTCTTTGGCCCATTGTGTTGTCTCTTTTGGATATATTTTTCGAAAATGTATGGCTATTTTGTACCCTTTTATTCATTCCTTATTTGTCAACGTATACTCGTAGTTTGACTGCGTTTCACACAAAGAACACATCGGACAATAAATTAAAATCTTCTAATTTAAGACTCATTTATATGTAATGAACCAACTCTAGGTTCAATTGAATTGTTTTTCTTTCATTGTCACCTCTTTCCTATGGTTTGCGTTCACACATTTTTTAACCCTATATAAAAACTACTTCTCTCAACATAGACGAGTACCACTGTTACGACTGATACATATGTTACTTTCTTCTGTTTAGTTGCCCTAACACATTTCTTTTCTCCCCCTTTTCCTTTTTTTGCTGCTGGGCACCTGTATTGCTTCTCCCCTTCTACAACAAGAACCAGTGGCAGCAGCCTGCTACTGTACAAGTAATCAAATCACATTCCTCACAATTTGCTGCAGGCCAATTTAACGGCATGTTGCCTGGTGGCTAGCTGGTGGGAAATAGGGCCTTGATGAAGGTGCTGGACAGTAATATGCACAGGTCTGGTGCCATTGGTCACTGGCTAGTCAGCTGCCCATGCTCTATTCAAGTCATGCTCACTGGGCAAGCCATGCTCACTAGGCAGTCCCAGCTCCACTGTGAACCTCCGAGCAATATTGTGGCTGAGGTAGAACTGGGAGGTAGAAGGGTATGAGTGAGTCACAGGCTAGCAGAAAGTGCTCCAGGCCCCAGTTCACACTGATGTTCAGCATGGCACTAGCATGGCTTCTGCGGGAGGCAGTGATAGGTACATAGATGTCACAACAGATTCAGGAACAGTTGTTGCCAGCTGGCATAAAATACGCACTGTAGATTTAGAAGTGACCAAAGCAACATGATGTTCGTCATGGCACTAGGGTGGCTTCTGTGGGTGGCAATGACAGCCATATATATAGATGTCACAACAACAGGTTCTAGAGTAGTTACTACCCACCTTGCATTAAGAACACCTTTCACACTTGACTATAACAATGAATAATGCTTTTGTAGGAGGTTGTGACAGGCATATATAACCGACAAAGCATGGCATGGCACTAGCATGGCACTAGCATGGTACTCGCATGGCACTAGCATGGTACTCGCATGGCACTAGCATGGCACTAGTATGGTACTAGCATGGCACAGAAAAGCTGTAAGAGGTACAATCTATCAGAATTTCAGAAAAGTGTTAAAGAGTGCAACATTGTAATATGACATGGCATACCAAAAGGACAAATGGCAGTGTCAGTACTACACCCGTGACATGGTACATACCACATGGCACAATCTGACAGCAAATGCCAAATTAATAATAATCAATGACATGACACAATAATAATAACATTTGCAGCGGCTTAGAGAGGGTTTTTTCTGAGATTATGGCAATAAAGTGACTCCAGTGTCACTTTATGATTTTATGACAAAAAAGTGCTTTCAGGGGAACTCAATGAGATTATGACTTAATTTTGTGATTATGACAATGAAGTGACTTCAGGGTAACTCAATGAGATTATGACACTGAAGTGACTTCAGGGTAACTTTGTGATTATGACAATAAAGTGACTTCAGGGTAACTTCATGAGATTATGACAATAAAGTGACTTCAGGGTAACTCCGTGAGATTATGATACATAAAGTGACTTCAGCGTAACTTTGTGAGATTATGACAATAAAGTGACTTCAGGGTAACTTTGTTAATATGACAACAAAGTGAGATAATGACAATAAAGTGACTTCAGGGTAACTCTGTGAGATTATGATACATAAAGTGACTTCAGGGTTACTTTGTGAGATTATGACAATAAAGTGACTTCAGGGGATCTTCATGAGATCATGACAAAGCAATTTCTCAGGGATGAACTAACACAAGGCAATGAAGTACAATAAAAGTGTATGTTACAACAGGGCATAACCACAAGTATCACATTGATCACAGCTAAAACAGGGTATTAGTAGCAACAACACAGAGGACTATTAGCACAACACAACTCAACAGGGCAGTATTGCTCGTGTGTAGCTCTAATGTAGCAGCTCCTAGAAGGGTTTTCACTCACCCTGACACCTCACAAGGTTGTACCCCAAACTGCCATGCCATGGCCCCCTTTTAGGTGCTTCTGCAGCAGTGTGATAAAACCCCATCAGCATACTGACACCCCCTGCTACTCTAGCGTGCATAAGACCATCGCAGTGCTCATACAATTTCAAATACACTCTAAAACAATTCAGACAAAATTGGTTTTTTAGATTCAAAATGGTTCTTTGAAAAACCAAATTTCAATGCAAAAACATGTTGGTTTTTTGCATTGAAATTTGGTTTTTCAAAAAACCATTTTGAATCTAAAAAACCAATTTTGTCCCGACATTTTTTAGAGTGTATTTTCTGTCAAGAGAACCTCTCTTTATATTGTCCCATCCTTTCATATTCTCCCACATTCTCCAATATTCTGCATTATTCTTTCATATTAGACTCTTGCATTAGTCTGGTATTATTTCCTGACATCCCTCTCACATTATGTAAATATTCAATAAATATTACATTAGTCCCTTGAAGTTGAGTCATAATCTATATTCACATATTGTATTCACATATTGTATTCACATTTTGTATTCACATATTATATTCACATATTGTATTCACTTTCAGCACTCACTCTGTGTATTCACTATCCTCATTTGCATTGTGTATTCCATACCTTGAGGGATCCCCCCTCCAGACTTGTGAAAAGATCTAGCCATTCTGTGACAGCCCAATGAATGAGGAAGTGTGTTTGTGACACCCCATAACTGAGCCAGGGTGTCACTTGTTGCAATATTTATAGAGGCTGGGAACATGGCCTTGCATGTAGCTCCCAGTGTTTATTGCTCATTGCTTACCTTGTCACAACAGACAAATGATCCCCCGTGACAATGCATACAATAGTTGTTTGTCAACAGTTCAAGTTTCAACTAATCCTGCAAATGTTTACAGCATGTTATGATTGACAATGCTATGCAAATTTACCCTCACATAAGATCTCACCGTCCACGCAGTATACACACAAGAGACCATTAATATCTATAGCATTTCAAGGCTCATTTCTTGGCGAGGCATCACATAGAGGCATCATGTAGAGCCATCATCACATACATGCATCACCATGCATCATCACATTGAGACATCATCACATCAATGCATGATCACATAGAGGCATCATGTAGAAACACTGTTCAAGACCACTATCGAAACGTATCCTACAGAAGGATTGGTGCAGTTTTATTTATAAGCATGATTGTGTAATATCATGCACACTGCACAGGCACAAATATACGCCAATAATATCAAGTGACGGCGTATTTTAGAAAAAATGTGTCATCTTATAGTTAAAATAATCATTCACAAACATAACTTTAAGGGATGCACCTCATAGAAGTTTCGATGGGAAACATCATCTGAAGCATCATCTTAGAAGTATATGTCTGAAGAAGAATGACATTCTGATGCAATCACCAATTCTGTAAAAGCATAAATTGCATGCCAACTTCAGGTAAATCCATGCACAATTACAAGCATTATTTCAAGGCATCACGTAGTATCACAAGAAAGCATCATACAGTAATGTCACATTAAAGTATAATTTGGAATCATAATTTAAAGTATCTATAAGAGGAATATAGAAAGCATTATTTGAAAACACAATTCAAAGGCATCATGTATGGGCATCATTGACTAGCATCGAGTAGAATCATCTACATGAGGTGACAAAATGCTGCATGTGACGATTCTTGTATTATTCTACACACATTCTGAATAGAAGACAACCTGAAGTTTCCCACAAGGACATAAATGGTTGTTCCCCCAGAGCCACAATGGTCATGATGGGTCCTTGAGGGGGCATTCAATTACTTTGACCTAATGCTGGCCAAGAGTTAGGGTCTTCATTTGATCTTATTGACACTTGAGACCTCATGGGCTGCTTACAAGAGCTCTTGTTCTACTACCATTTGTATTAACATCTCTATCAACGACAATGTTGTTCTAACATAAGGATTATGGCAGGAGAATTCTCAATCGCCAGTCCTGAATATTAATACATTCTAAAATTGATAGAATGGAACATGCACCATCGATCATTTGATATCAGTCCGATAAGTATCAAATATGATATTGGATTTTTAACTTATACACAACAGTGGTTTCTTGCATAGTATAAGGATTATGATATGAAAAGTTTCAATTGCCACTCCTCAATATTATGTTCATAAAAAATGTACAGGATGGACCACCACCTATCATTTGATCCGAATTAAACACGTCGTATAATGTAGGATACTAGATTTGTTAACTTACATACATGTTGCACAGCAGTTTCAACCATTCTTTGGACCATCACCCGATCGCTATTACCTCCTCTTGTCCAAATTGGTCCACCAAGTGCATAAACTCAGGATGTAAAGCACCAACCGTCCGTTTATCCATCGACTAGGCCTACAGTGTCATTACATACAAAGTTTCATCTTCAATTTGCAGACTTTATCAGGTGAATGGTATAATCTAGTCTTTCATAGGTGTAACTGCAAATGTCAGTAAAAACTGTGACAAATGTATATGTCAGTTGATCTAATCCTTAGAACTGTTCTTTGGCTGTGTCAACAACCTACATTGACATAGTTGACTGATTGCGCAAAAAGCAGCTTAGAATTGAGGAATAACCACTCTTCATTTTAATAGATCAAGAAAGACAGGTCGAAAGTGACTTGGTTAGAGAGAGACAGAGAGCCAGAAGGCTGACATCCAGTTGACAAAAAATCATAATTATTTTTTAGAATCATCTATTTTACTTAGTGCAATATGAAATTAAAATCAAGAAACTAACAAGAAAAAATAACCATTGTGGAGTTACAGAATATCGACAAACACAACTAACACCCAAATAAAGCTAAATGAACTTTTACAAGGCAAAGTAAAAGGCTATTTGTGTAGCACAGGCTTGTCTTTTACCTTAGTCTGTAAAGCACAAAAAGGCTTTAGTTCTGCGGTCCCCTGCAATATCAAAAGGTCACGATCCTGTTTAAGAAATCTTGTTTGGTTTCCTGAACTCAACACCAAAGGTGATGATGGGGTGGCGATGTGAACTTAATGCTAAGGAGGAAAGGAGGACACGTACACCTTCCTGTTATAACAGGTTCTTTGCCTCTTTGTCTTAATGCAACAGCCATCTCAAAGAGATGTTGCCTCTTGTGCTGAAGGAACATCAACAGCATCAACAGCATTAGCAACATCAACAGCATTAGCAACATCATCAGCATTAGCAACATCATCAGCAGCGCATTAACAGTAGTGTTGGCAAAAAGTTCCGGCTGCTCATGTCTTATGAGTCCAAAATATCTTTAAAAATGGCTTTTTTGCCTACTACATTTATTCACAATTACAGAGAAAAAAC
Source organism: Platynereis dumerilii (assembly GCA_026936325.1). Lineage (NCBI taxonomy): Eukaryota > Metazoa > Annelida > Polychaeta > Phyllodocida > Nereididae > Platynereis > Platynereis dumerilii. The sequence goes on from JAPTHN010000028.1 coordinate 2,790,192, forward strand.
ATTATGTTGAACAAGGTGACACCACTGGTGGCAACCCACAATTTGTGCCTATATTTATGATGATGACAAGAGTTAGTTCTGCAATAAACCCATGTGTGGGAAATTTTAGTTACCCAGCATAGACATACGTTAAAAGAAAAGCCAATTGAATGTCTCAAAAATTGACATCCAGTTACTGTCTTGGCAGTCTCGCACATAAAAGAAAGAATACTCATTAGCCGTGAATCGAACCATAGACCTCAATGAAGCCTACAGAAGCAGTACAGATAGTGTGACCATTTCACCACATGCAGGCTATACTTACTACTTTATAATACTGCCATAACCACATACTATATATTCTGATAGTAAAACCAAAGGCAGTAATAGTAGCAGATAAAACTACAACATTACTAGCAGCATCAGACGCAGTAGTAGTATTAGCATGAGCAGTGTCTTTGTAGGGGAGAAAATTTGGGCAGGCAGACACAACTGCACTGATCCATGTATTATGTATGGGTGTCTGAGGCCTGATAAATGCCCTGCTTGAACAGTCGAGCTTGGAGGCATCCAGCTCTTTACATTGCTGTGCAGAACAAGGAATGAATTGAACAGAACAGCCTAAAAAAGCTATCTGCCTGAGGTACTACCTTGACAACCCCCACCATTCAACTGTTCAGCCATTCAAAGCTGTTTAAAGCTATTCAAGCCATTGGCACCAAAGCAGTTTTATATTTGACACAGTAGCAGGAAGGTATGTGAGAGGATATATATCCAATCAGATGTGATATTATATCTGTAACATGACAACATTGTAATGAAGGGTTAAATAATCGCTAGTATCATATCACGAATATGAAAAGCAATTGTGGATTTGTGGATTTGATACCGAAAAGGTACATGGTTTCAGATATGATATTTTATCTGTAACCTGACAATATAGCAATAAATGACATATCAAATGGCAAATATTATGAATACGAAAAGCGATTGTTTATCTGACACAGCGGATTATAACCGACACTCCATTTATCTCCTATCTGAAATCTGATATTCAGCAAAATACAATACATGATTCTTAGTATACCGTAAATGATATGTTATTCCAAGGAAATTAAAACCGTATCTCATAAACTCACCAGAACGTAAGTTATAACCTGAGAAGGTTGCCATGGGAACTGAGAAGTTGACCTCAGAATTAATTAGGTCACGATCTAATGTTACAACATCACGTTCCAAGTGAGATTCTATGAAATTTGGAATGGAAGGTGGGTAGTGTACATTACCACTGAACATTTGAGCCTTTCTAATTGATCCCAGCCCCATACAAATTGCTAGGAGCAGTCACAATATGCTGCAACACTAAGTGGATGGAAAGAGGTGCATTAATATGAAAACCTTAACCCTCCTACTGAGGGCAAGGACACATGTTCCCATGGCTGCCCTCCTCAGTATTCTGCTCTGATGCCCCATTAATCACATCTTGAAATATGAGCTCATTGAATGGCAGGCCATAGCAACCCAAACTGCCTAGATGTTTCTTCGAAGGAAACCTGAACGATGTGAAATTCATGACTGGCAAAAATGCCTCCCGACACACGATGATCGCTGTTGGAAAGCATGTTTCAAAACGATGCTTCAAGATGAAGTTTCAAGATGAAGTTTCGGGATGAAGTTTCAAGACGACATTTCATGACAATGTTTCAAGACGGGAGTTTCAAGATGCCGGTAAGAACATAAAGAAGATGATTCGAGATGAATAACGGAATATTCAGAACGTATTCAGAATCTCTTTTCCAGATCTCATTCATAATTTAGAATCGCAGGATAAAAAGAATCGTGCCAATTCGCAACAAGTCCCCGATCGACATTTAAACATTTAGAGGTAGAATCAAGTTTATTGTTGAAAGCTGCACCCACATATCATTCTAAATATCATCTCCAATAAGGGATGGAGTCCTAATTCAACTATTTGTACTGCCTGAGGCAGGCATGTTTTGCTACACCAGTAAATGAGAATAAAAGGATCCATCTATCCAACTCCCTCATTACTTTTAAGGCTGGGGGGATGAGAATTAGAACAGAGGATCAGACACAAGTCAACCTTTTAGTGATGGGCAGAGTGGAAAGGACAGTTCAGAGAACAAGTTGACAGAACAAGAGAGTGCAGCTGCGAAGAAGATCTAATTAGAAAATGCCATTTGCTTTGAACTCGCAATCTGATAAAAGTCAGCGGCGAGTACATGAGCTGCTTTAAACGGAACCTCGTCCTTCCATGTCCTCCGTTGTCCTGTCCTTTTAGGAGCTGAGCGCAGGCATGACCGATGCCGGTGAGACAAAACAGCTTGGTGAAATGTCTGTTTTTTCACAGGGCTATCGATCATCACCAATAGCTTGGTTGTTCCTCCTGCTGCTGCTCCTGCCCTTGCTTGAAATGCTGCTGGAACTGGTGATGCTGAAACTGTGATGTTGAAACTGTGATGCTACAGAGCAGCTGCTTGGCAAAAGGGGCTGTTGATAAAAGGCAACTGTTTAGTGCTTCAATCCAGATTGTAACAGCATGCAAGCAACAACAGCCTGGGCCTGGGAGGCGTGGGTATGCATACAAGACAGGGGCAAGGGCAGGTCTAAGACTACAAACAGAGCAAGGGAGGAATGCACCACCATCTCAGCATCATCACAGGCAGAATCAGCAGCAATAGAAGCAGGAGTATCAATAGAGGCAGTCGCAGAAGAAATAGCTTAAGTAGCCTACTAGAGTAATATATAACCAATCGCAAATTTTTCTTGTTCCTCTAATTCTGAAGCACTGTCGATAAGGATTCCGGCTGGTAAAAAAAAAAACACTGAAATAATTTTTCCCCTAATGAATCAGTAATGATTAAACGGAAATATTTCTGGGATTCCTCTGTGATTTGTTATAAAAAATAACCTATGCTGCAATCCTAGAAGTCATAAATCTGACATAATGTTGAGACAATACTACTTCAAGGTAGAGCAAACAACTTTCGTGTATTACACTTTTCTGAACTGCTATACTCAATCCCAAAAACCGATGTCCAAATATTGATCACTGAAGCAAAGAAAGATAAAATATGAAGTCATATATCAACAATGTAATATTATATAAACTATCTACCTGATAAATGTATGAGGCTGAGGCTATCAATAATAGCATTAATGAAGTCAATCATTTTTCAGAAAGGTCACAGCATCAACATTAACAACATCATCAGCACAGAGCATCAGCAGCAGCAACAGCAGCAACAGCAGCATCAGAAGCAGATGATGTGGAGTCTGCCAGGACCTGATAGCCTTCCTTCCTGTTGCCCTATCTCACTGTCTCTTCATGCATGATGTGTTGCCTCAGCTCATGGATAACCATACCATGCTCGCCTTATTTAATATTAATAATAACAGGTCCACAAACGTCTCCTTGAAGTACACTGTTGTAATCATCTTGTGCATCCATAACACCCTCACAAAGGACAGGAAGGCAGGACATATTAAGAGGCACACCATCAATATTCAACTAGATTCAGCCTGATAAGAAGCCATGAATATCTTTAAAGGCATTAGAGTATCATGTCAGCCAAGTAAAACACGTGCAAGATATTTTAATAAAGCTTCAGAGCATCAGAAATGACATTGGCAGCTACAGCAGCTTTAGCAAAAGCAGCATCAGCAAAAGCACTACAATCAACAGCATTGACAATTTGGCAGTCATAGCAGCAGATGAAGATGCTAGAAACATCACCAGCATATTTTTAACAACCCTAGGAAGTATACATTATTAACATCAGCATTTTGAACAACAGCAGCATCAGCAATGCTCATTAACAGCATTGACTCCTACAATTCGAGAAACTTAAGAATGGAAATAAATAAACACAGACATTAACAAGTAGCATCATCAGCTGAGAAATAATTTACATCTACACCAACATTGACAGCACTTATTAACAGCACAAGAAACCTCAACAATAACAGCAGAGGAGTTAAGAGCAAAGGCATCAACAGCAACAACACCAATACACAAAATCATGTATTGGTAGTTGCTGTTAGAAAAGTAACATCTTCAAAAACTGTCACAAATTCAACAGCATCACAGCATCAACAGTGCACATCAACAGCTTTTAGAATCAGCAATCTCAGCAGCACCAACAGCAGAGACATCAGCAGCATTTTAAAGGCAGCTTCGTGCCACTGCTCCCCTTCTAATGGATTCACTGAAATGACACTTAATGCTATGCCTACCTAGCTCTAAAAGCCTGACTGACGTATCTCAATCTTGTCAATATCCTTGCAGGCCATGCAGAGAGAACCACGACTGGATGATACACTAGTCTAGCCAGCCATATTCACAGGGCGAATTTTACTTAATTAATTCCCTCCAGCGTTGGAGCTCCATTTCACTCCTCCTTACAGTAAATTTGAAGCGAAAGCTAAAAAGGAGAGTAGACAGGGGGAAAAATGTAGGAGCAGAAGAGAGGGAAAGAGAAAAAATGTGAGTTACATGAATCTCAGTAAGTGTACAGTCACAAGCTCACTAATGTGCCAGAGCCTTTTTCGGAGCTCAGGGAGAAAAACCACATTAACTAAATGCGCATCTCAACCTCTGGATCGAGTCTGTAAAAGAGAGGAGAAAAAGCCAACAAAAAGCCCACAAATAATGCCACAGTCGTAGAGCTTTCAATATACCTAATAAGTGTTATATTTCAGCAACAGCCTTGTGTGTGTGTCTGGGAGCATACAGGGTTATTAAAAGAGAAGGAGAGAAATAGAAAACAAGCAGAAAGAAAGAAAACAGGAAAGGAGGAAGAGATAAAATCTGGCTTCAGTAAGAAAATAAGCAGTAGGTAAAGCAAACCTTTCAGAAATCTTATTTCAACAGTAGTCGGTACATAGCAACACTTCAGTTAATTAAAAGGTATTTCTTCCTTGTTATTCCACTCTTCAAAACTTTCATTTCATTATTTTACTATATCTAATATATATCAAACCACAACTAAAGGCCTGTCAGACTGTCAGAAGTTGAATACAATTTTCAACATAAATACTATACCTCTGAAAAAGACTTTTCTTCGAAAGAACTTCATAACTTTAAAGTAATTAAATTAACAATATGTATCAAAATACAATATGCATCATACAAGGTCTTATAACAGCCAAGCAAAAAGCAAAATGTACGAAAATAATTAATTCACAGACTCTGCAAGATCCTAAAAAACAAATGAAGAAGAGGGACAAAATAATAAGGTTACTCACTTATATAAAATTGTAAGATGTATACCAAATACATTTTACTAAAAGAGAAATGCCTAATACAGAATGTCGTTCACAACTTCATAGACTATGTAATTTACAACCATGTTACAAAGTTCCCAAATGTTGAGGGGGAGCTAAATCTGACCCCCTCCCCTCTGTGCCAAACTATGAATCATGAGAGAGGGCCATAAGAATAGACCTATCCACTGGAACATGAGCTGTCCTTTATCTTCTCCAGAGTGTATTGATAACCATGAAATTATCATTTAGTCCCCTACTTCGTTTCCCTAGGCCAATAGGCTGAGCTGATGATGTGATCAAAATCGTAACACCTCCATCAGTCCTGTAAGAGCACATATATCCCATCTGCTTCATCACAGTGGCTAAAGGGTATGCTATTATATCTCACAGTAATACACCATGGTGAAGTCCAAGCTGTGAGACATTACTGTAAATCTGCTACTTTGTTATAATTGTAGACTGTGTTATAGTCCAAGCTGTCAGAAATTACGAACCACCTGCTGCTTTGTTACCATTGTAGGCCTTGCTATAGTCCAAGCTGTGATAAATTTCTGTAAAACTGCTAACTTGTTATAATTGTAGACAGTGTTATAGTTCAAGCTGTAAGAATTTTTTGTAAATCTGCTACTTTGTTATAATTGCAGAACATGTTATAGTCCAAGCTGTGAGAACTTACTGTGAATTTACTACTTTGTTATCATGGTAGACATTGTCATAGTCCAACCTGTAAGATATAATTGTAAACCTGCTACTTTGTTACAATTGATGGATCATTAATGAATGGGGTAATAGAGCTTTACAACCTGTATTTTTGCACAGATCGATCAATATTGAAGGTGGCCATGCAGGTCAGTAAATGTATCATGGCAGATAGGCAGATATGAAAATATAATTTGATAAGCATATTGTAAACAAGCTAAATATTGTGAGCAACATACATAATGCTATTTCATTATGAGATTTCTAAACAGAAAAGATGATATTCTATACAACATATTTGCAATTTGCCGAGATACGATCCAGTTACATATACGTCTTACAAGACAATACAGACATTGATGAATTCTAAATTCAATACTTTGTTGCTACAATGTTAAGACAGTCATGTATATACATATTTGATAAATTCATATATCTTCATTTAGATAATAGATTTAGCGTCTCGGTTGCATTTATTGAGTTACTTCAGAAACCATTCTTACATATGGCGTTTATATATAACACCTAAAGTTAAAGTTTTTATATCCAAAAACTCATTCCGGAAATATAAACTAAAATGTAGGTAACCACACCAGAAGCTAGAACTCCGCAAAATATCATCAAAGAAACGGTTTTAAACACGTGTCAGTGATTCCACAAAAGATGTTCGATAAGCCATGCAGGTTGTCAAAAGACCAGAGATGAGAATAAAGTGCATAGCAAAATGAGAATGGTGTCAGGTTGCTCGATAACAACATTAGAGGTGCTGTTAAACAGGGAGGCAGTAGAGTGAGCAGAGAGAAACACAGTATACTTCCACTCAGCTCTCACTGGGTAGAACCTGGTAGAATTGGGTGATGCAGTTTGGGGTGACCTGCAGGAAAGCCTTTCACTTCCGGGTCAAATTGGTGACCTAAACCCTTCCCCCCTGAGCCCATGTCGTGCTGCTAGACTGCACTGAGCTGCACTGGGCAGATATATGAGCAGGCTTTGGTGGCCAACAGCTAGACGGCAATTGCCTGTTGAGATGATGCATGGCAGGCCTGGACTCTTTGTCATCCTGAAGGGGAGGCTACAAGGGGGGGGGGGGTTGCATATGGGGTGATCTTGTTTTCATGTTGTTGTTCTTTTGGTGGTGGTGGTGGTGGTGGTGGTGGTGGTGGTGGTGGTGGTGGTGGTGGGGATATATATGTTGTTGTAGGTTTAATGGCGTTTGTTGCTGTTGATAACTGTTGTGGAAATGGTTAAATGTTGATGTAGATCTAAACCCTTTGTATCCCAGCTGCTCTGGAAGTTGGTTGTCATTTATGTAAGTTGTTGAATGTGGTGAGAGTTTTTAATGTACTTTGGGAATTGGGATGGTTGGTTATGCTGTGATTTTGCTGTTGATGCCTCTGTAGATTTTAGTACTTAACAATATCCTTTTATTGTTGGTGATATGTTTCTTGAAGCTCTTAACACTATAGATGTTTCTATAGAATGTTTTTGCTTTGTTCACAACTTCGGGATCCTCTAGATGACTCACATGTGCCTTTGACTTTGATGTAACATGCAACAACAATGTCATGTACCAATGCTAATGACTTCAGTGATGCTTTTGAAGATACTAATCATGTAGCCAATTCTTTTGGTGATAATATTGTTGACATTAATTTGCTACAATTCATAACATGACTACCTGAAGAGGTTACCTTGTACAGACAATGCTGCTGTTGCTGTTATTATACTGCTGTTGCTGCTGCCTCTTATACTGGTCCTACCCAGACTAAGACGGATGACCATATCCCCTCCTACAACAGCTCCTCTAGTAATTTCTTTTCATTAGTTTCTATGGCCATAAATTTGCCAGCATGCCCAGCCAGGCTTAGCACATAGGGAGTTAAGGGTTTAGCAAAAGGGCAGGGGCATTATCATGGGGAGATTGAGAGAGCATCGCCATCACAAACACATCAGGGGCATTATCAGTATCAGTAGAAGAAGCATCTATGGAATGAGCAGTATCAAGAGCACCAGCAAGGGCACCTATAGGATGAGCAGTATCAGGACCATTAGTGTTTCTGACAGAAGCATCACCAAAAGCATTTTCAGTGATAATACTAAACTAGGCAGAACTAACACGAGTATGGGGTTTCAGAGGCATCACCAAAGATTTTTAGGAATATGTATCAACCAAATTTCTAGCACATACCATCCAGAATCACATGCATTAGTATAGTTTAAGCAACATGTAGAAGCCTACTTACAAGTAGGACTACCTATGCTATCTCCAACAAAAGCAATATTAGCTGTGCTTCATCAGAAGAAAGAGCATAACTTGCATCAGCAACATTGGCATCAGTACTATCAAGAACAGTATCAAAGGCATCATGCAGCATAAGCAATTTTTGTATCAGTAGGAGTAGCAGCTAGTGTCAGTAGTCAAAGCTAGAGTATCAGAAGGCAATGCCAGAATTTTAAGCATCATCAAAACCATTTTCAGTTATAGCATTATTTGATTTTCAGAATCATCAGTAACTGTTGCTACATCATGAAGCTCTCATTTCATGGGTATTCACCTGGTAGTATCAGCATCCCAGAGATTTGAAAGACAATCACGAAATAAAAATAGAAGACTAAACACTATATCGAACCGACGGTGATTCTAGATGAATTGTATATTTCCCACAATGCTAGATCACTAACTGCATAGAATGCAGAATCTATAATTATCTTCTTCTTTCGTATAATCAATAAATAGTCTGAGCCTATGCTTACTACTAAGTCACTGTTAAAGTCCTGTAACTGAAATTTCATCTCTGAGAGCTCCACAAGCATCAGAAGTCTAGAACCAGATTACCAGCACCAGCTTTTCAGCATCAATGCTCCATCTTACAACTGTTGCTGCTGCTGGTGATATTGATGCCGATAATGTGATTTGTGATAACTCCGATGCTGGCGATAATTGATGGTTATTCAACATCCCTACTTCAACCTAGATACTGCTGCTGCTGTTGCTGCTGTTGTGGCAGCTGAATGATCACTATCACAAGCTGTGATTGTGTGTGATTCCCTGAGTCACACAAAAGAGCAACTTCGCTTTCCACTGATTTCTGTGTTGGTGATTTTCTGCTTATGCTGAGGATATAAATGCTGTAAATGCTAAGGTTCTGGTTGGTCCCAGACGACAGGGATAAAATTAAACAAAACACTCTGCTGATGGGGATAATAATTGATGTATGCTGTAAATTATGCTGTTGTTGGTCATCGACCTTTCCATACTGAAATTAAACGAAAGAGCCCTCAGAACTATACCTGCATGACAGAAATTAGAAAAGCATTGTGAACATGACCCAGAAATAAAATGAATGCAACAGGTTACCATGAGATAAATTATAACTTACGAATTATTGTCAGGAAAAATTTTTCAAACATACATCTACAACAATTTCTTTTAAATCTCTTTGTTTACCTGTTCGGTTTTCTACATATTTCGATGTCTATCTGTATATTGTTATTCAGAACCAGCTTTCAGAAGTGACATTTTTGGCTGATTAAAAACCTTTCATATGTAAACATCAATGATACTTAATTCGTTTCTGTACACATACAAAGCAAGTCTGAAAAGAAGTATATAGACAAAATGTGACTAAATATCCAGTATGTAACATAGAACATGTATTTATTTTTGATGATAGCCTATCTCTAGAGTAAAGCAGTGTACTTACACCGAAAATACGACATAAATGCCTCTGTGTTTATCAAACATCCGTAAATAGCTTTGCCTTTATGGCAATATTGACTTTTTCTTTGAAATACGTGTTCAACAGAAGAAAAGATCTGTGATCACATAAAAAACACATGTAATTGAACAATATTGGTGCTACACGCTGACAAAGGCATGTGACTGCAGTGATGTCCTTATAATATTATGTGTGTCCCTCTGGCTCTGTGAATTACTTGCAAATTATTCGAAGCAGTGATACATCGTAGCTTTGTTTTTTCATAAACTGGTCTTGGTTAATGTTGTTGTATAATTTTTTTAAAGCATAATTATAAGTTTGGCTTCCGAACATTACGATGAATAAAAGACTAATGATATATAATGTGTCGCTTACTTCGGTGAAGTAATACATCCCGGCTTTGTCTTTACGTTACTGGTTTTAGTTACATGATCTTGTATCAAAGACTTATTTAAAAGCATTACTATAAGGTTGCCTATAGAACATTATGGTGAATAAAAGTCTAATCAAACATAACGTGTCGCTCACGTCGAAGTTCGGCCTCTCAGAATGTAATGGCAAATACGAAAATGACAAATTAACTTCTAATGGGATCTTATTGAGCACGATGCTGGAGAATGATGATGCAATGTAGCTGGTCCAGGTACCAACAGGGGACTCATAACTTCATCTAGTTTTTCGTAGCTTGTAGAGTATTTATACAAAGAAAAACTGTTTTAATATAATATTATGTATATGTGTAGACTGTAGAAGCAAATTAGAGCCCATGCCGAGAAGTGTGGTTATCTGGCAATTTGGCATATACGAGTGACATAACTGTCTGGCAATTTCTTATTGAGTTTATTCTGCAGTTGGACTTTTCCATAACAAGGAGCTCAAATATGCCGAAAAGTTGAGACCTGATAAAGAAGAAGACTTCAATTTTTTTGGTTTGGTTTGCACGAACATTGCTCTTAGTTCAATAAAAAGGCAACTCCTACAGATCAGTACTTGCCCGAAAACCAAACTAAAGTCAAACTGGCCAATTTTATCCACAACAATGCATTGCCAAAAGTGCATGTTTCCCAATCTTGCTAACTTTGTGTCTGATACTACACACTGACCAGTTCCAAGGGTATCGGAATAACTTTTCAGAATCTCTTGTTTACTGTCTGAGGTCCTTAGCAACAAGCACGAGTCATCAGAAGCTGCCTAGCAACGCTTAGAGCATGGGGCCACTTAGGTCATTCTTAGCACACAGTGTAGAGTCAGCCCCGGACAGCTTTGGCTGTTCTCGCATAAATAAGTTTATCTGCACAACATTGACCCCAATGATGTATATGAGGACTCCCCATCAATTACCGCCCGGAATCAGGGCCTATCACAAACCATAGAAACCTTAGCCAGATAAGAATCAGTAGAAAGTTCTCCAGTTTGGCTTTCCATATCAGAAGCAACAAAGCTTCAAGCAGAATCAGCAATACCATTACTATCAATAGTTTTATCAACAGCAAAACCAGTTATGCTACATTCTCACGGCGGCTCCCGGAGAACTATTTAAATCGTCGCCGAAGTATTTCCTGGTAATTTGGATGAATTTGGGTGATCCGCCGTCGACTTTTCACATCCCCCAGGGAAGTTTTTGTTCCCCTCAGGGGTTCCTAGAAATAGAAAAACTGCGCCGTGGATGTCAAAAAAGATTCAACAGGTACAAACTTTTTTTTCATGACGGCGGAACAGAGCCCAAAATTTTCTTGATTTTTGGATGTCCGGCGGGGATTTTTTCAGTGAGAACGTCTCAAAAACATCTCCGACAGGATATTAGGACATCCCCTGCCCCTGAGGGGACCTCTCCTGCCCCCGCGGGGACCTCTCCTGCCCCCGCGGGGACCTCTCCTGCCCCTGGGGGTACATTTGAAGCCTCGCCGGCAGTTTTTGACATCCCGCCGCGGTGAAATAGCTTTCCTGAGGGGCAGTTATAGGTTCCCTGAGGGGTACTTTTTATATCTCGGGGCGATATAAAAGTATCCCTCAGGAGGAGGAAATTCCTTTCCCCCAGCGAACTTTTGGGGACGGCGTACAATTTTTCTTCCCTGCAGGGAACAAAAAGAACCCCGCCGTGATATGCATTTAATTAATTATGTAATGGTTTTATAAACATTGTATGTCGCCGGGATGGTCATTTTTTTCCTAGAATTCAACTCAAGCTACCCCTCAGTGGTAAAAAAGATCTCCGTAACGTGCCGTGAGAACTGGGCATTACACTAACAGCAGTGCCAATTGGCCATTTATGACAATAACATCATTGGGAAAAACAGTAGTAGTTTGTGATTAGTTTTTTAAAAAAAGTATCAACTGTTGTATCAACAGTGCTTAGTAGAATTTCTGAAAACTAAAGCATTCACAGAGTTCTATTGGAGCATAATTAGGAAAATAAAAAAGCTATATTTCAACATAATAATTTGATTATGATTTCAACAGCAAACATAAATAGTTATGAAAATTTTTTAACTGCACATATTTAATTTGTCTAACATTTTTATTAATACAAGCAGTTCTAGAGTGTACAATATGCAATATGTTTTTATCTTAAAATAAATATGTCTGCAACCCTACAATAGTTACTTTAGAAAGAGTCTCATCCATGCACATTTTTTTACCTTCCAAGCTTTTATTATCTTTCTCAAGGACAATAAGTTGAGCAAGATATAAAAGCCAACCTAGACAATCCTTGAAAATAATTGTGCATTCATTCCAGGTAGTTTGAGACCAGTTTCTCATAGCTTTTTGGCAATGTGTTAAACAGTTGATTGGCAAGAGAATACACACATTCAACGTCTGCCAAAGGGTATATATGATCTCATAGCAATGTATGAGGTTTTTCTGCTTATTTTATTCAGTCAATATACCCGGCTCTTGCCAATTAATGACTATTCTTGGCATGAAATAAGCATCAGCCAAGGATCTAGTTGCTACATGTGTAGTCAGAGTCTAAAGACCCACCTCAAATCCAAGATCACCCCCCCCCCATCTCCCTCTTCCCAGAATAGTCAGCTTGCCCTACCTCGATTCCAGGCTATTTACTACAACGCTCAGAATAGGGTACAATTGTGCATTCTAAAGGTAATATAGATCGTCATGATGTTTATTTCATGCCAAAAGGGCACACTATATACCTGTAATACGTAACTTCATTTGTGTGCTTTTATCATTTTCTTTCCAAAATATTAATCAAGAGCAGAAACAACACCAAACCCAGCATGACAACCTCATCAAATGCCATTATTACATTCTGTTTTACACAAAAGAACAAGGGGGTCATCATCTCCCTTCATATGCTTCCTCGATAACCCCCCCCCTCACCACTGTAACTGCCCCCCTAACCTTCTCTCAATCCTCACACCCCCCCCCCCCAATCCAAATTCTTGTTACCCAACCAATCTTATTAAACATCTCTTTTATATTCTACTTCTTGGCAATGGGATATGGTGTAACTACAGGGGGTCACCTGCAGGCCACTGCACCTGCACCTGCTCGTTACTGCAGGTTGGATCTCACCCCGACATGATGACAAGCTCATCTGAGGATGCTGGGGAGAATAGAGATGCACTGGGCCCAGCTGCTGAAGCAGAGAGCAATTTGATCCAGCAGTAGCTTCAGCACCAGCAGCAGTAGCAACATGACTATTACCAGTTTTAATAACAGGCTTTTTAGCATCAGTATCACAGGCATAAATAGCAGTGACTGAACATTACTGTGAGGAGCATCAGCTGCGTTTAGCATGGTCTTTTTTTTTTGCTTCCAAAGACACAATGACAAGAGTCATCTATCTATCTATCTATCTATCTATCTATCTATCTATCTATTTATCTATCTATCTATCTAGTCTAGACCTATCTATCTATCTATCTATCTAGTCTAGACCTATCGTTGTGGCCACTGTTTCAAGCTATTGTTCGCTATGTGCTGCAGTTGTTAAAAACTAGATCATGCAGTAAGAGTTTGAAGACCTTCCATCATCAATTTACCAATCTATCAATATTTTTATCTATCTATCTATCTATCTACCCGTCCATTTCTCCTTCTAGTGATCTTTCTATCCATATACCGTTGCGGCTACTGTCTTAAAGTATTATTTGTCTTCTGCTGCACTTGTTGAAAAGAAGGTCATACAGTAAGAGTTTGAGGAGGGTTTCTATCCATCTATTTGCAAATCAATCAATTTGCTTTTACATCTATCTATCTATCTATCTATCTATCTATCTATCTATCTATCTATCTATCTATCTATCTATCTATCTATCTATCTATCTATCTATCTATCTTATCTTAGCGCTTCTGAGCAGTTTACTGGAAGAGGCGCTATATAAATAACTATTATTATTATTATTATCCATCTATCTATATATCTATTTATCTACTGTCAATCCATCAACTAATATCTGTTATCACCCGCATGTACCCCTAACGCTGATGGCGTCAACAACATCATCAAGTTGCAGTCAGCTAAAGTGGCACTACTAGGGCTGTAATTAGACTGACAACTTTTCCTTTCTTAGAAACATGTAGCTGGAACACGCACACCTTTTAATTATGAAGCTAAAAAAAGGTTCTAACACCTAAGAAAAGATATATGTCACAAGCTAATGCTATTGAAAGTTCCAAGCCTCAGGCTAATGAGCTTTTCATAGACAGGTGCAACTTCACGACTTTCGAAACACTTCACAAACTACTATTGCAGGTGTAATGGAGAACTTAATAGAACTAACATAACTTTTAACAGTCAATTATGTTTTTTACTATGAGTCCATTAGTCCAAGAAAAAGGAGGTGTTTTTGCTTTAAATTAATTTTTCGATTTAAAGTCACAAACACAAAAAGGCATATAATGTGATATGTGCTACTTAGAATGTGCATGATGTGCCAATCAGTAAACATTATGCCACCGAATAAATGTCATGCCACTGATTATGTGCCAAATGTGCCACTGAGTACAAGTCAAAGACGTATGCATCGAGAATGTGCTATGCATGCAAGCACGTGTCATGCCACTGAATATATACCACTGCCACTGGGAATATGCTATGCCACTGAGTGGTTATATGCCACTGAGTATATGCCACACCACTGTGAAATTTACCACGTAGTTTATGCCATGCCACTGAGAATGTGGCACTGAGGGTGGCTTAGCAGGCAGCTCCTGTACAGGGCTATCTATCACAAGAATGCCATTATGAAGCAATCCAGTTCTCATATCAATCTTAGTGATTACATTGGAGCTAGTGTGAGATATTCCCCACTGGCATATTGTGCCCCTTGACCATGCTAGCTCTGTTCGGCTCCGTTCACCCTGCTAAGCCCAAGGGGGAGGGCCGGGGGAGCCCAAGGGGGAGGGCAGGGGGAGGGGGGCACAGATGACTATCAGACTATCAGCAGGGCAACACAAAATGCTTGAGCATGGGGCAGTGTTATTGGGTGCTGCTGGCACTCACGTCTGAGCACTGAGCAATGTGAGCATTGTGTAGGACTAAGGTGCAAGCATACAATGGCTTTGGTCACTCACACTGTGAAATGTAGTTGTAATTCAGGACCTGTTGGCAGACCATGCAGTGCAGTGCAAAATGATGAATTGGATAACTTATTCCAGACACCGTATGTATTGTCATGTATTGTATAGTATCGTATTGTGTAGTACAGTGCTGTTTCGATACTTCCAAGTCTTATATACTTCAACTACTTCACCTGATTTTATAAAGAAAAGCTTTCATTGTTATGTATTGCACTTTTGTAAGTTGGAAATAAATATTCATTCATTCCTTTCCTTCATCCATTCATTCATGTGAAGCCAAGTAAGCTTATAATGAGCAGCTGGCACAGGCAGATGTGATGACGAGATGACTGGGATGCTATATACCAAAACACAAAGAACTTAGGTACTCTTTCATTCCCTGGAATTCCCTGGAATATCCTGGCAATCCCTAGATTTCCAGGTGTGGTGTCCTTTACTTGCCTGAGCAGAGTAACTCAGCACAGGAATTTGTGCCAATTCAATGTTTTGTTCAACCAACATTTGGCTGGGATGATACTCATATATAGAATACTGCAGTTGGAGACTATTCGATATGCAGTCGATATTTTATACACAAGAAGTAAATGGCAGTGCATTTCACAATTGCAGTCATTTTTTTCAGGTCAAGGATGCAGATGCCAGATCAATGCTGAGTGCACAAGTGGCAGAACTATACAATACTTTGGTACAGCAGCTGAATTTGACAGATAGGTTCTATTGTACATAAGGGAAACACTAAACTGTGGGTGCTACTCGAGTACTTTGTGTGAGGACTGGGTTGCAAGTATACAACAGCTTTGTACACCCTCCCCCCTCAACCAAAAAAAGAAGCTCCAAGACAGCTAAAGGGTGATAGCCAGTGGATAGCTAGAGCTGAAGCAGCAGTAAAGAGGTGAGGCGATTTCGTCAGAGGCCAAGGCTCGAGGCAGCTCGAGGCAGCAGCTTGAGGCAGGAGACAAGGTGCTGAGGCAAATGATTGATCTGACACTGCCCCCAGTATGCTGCAAATCAGTTGGCCAACACCAGATCCTGAATAGCCAATGTCCTTTTTTGCTGGTGCACCTACCCTCTGTAGGACCCCCTTCTCTTTAGCATCAGCATCAACAGCAGTATCAACAGCAGCAGCAGCAGCTCAATATGCCCCCCCTTCCCCAACCCCCTGCTCAAATGCTCAGACACCTCTGAGCTATGCCTCATTGTTGCATGCTGCCTCAATGCTCTGCCTCACTGCTTTTGTATTTGCCAGATTTATTATCCCCCAGCCAAGCACTGTCAGCAGTATTGTATGGGTCTTAATACAGCAGCACAGGCTTCAATAAGGCATCTATACATTGTATCATCATGAGCCTCAAATCAGGACATGCCTCAAAATAAAGGCATAGGCCTCGAGGCAGCACAAGCCTCAAACTTCATATCAAATTGCACGGCATAAACTAGTCAGGCCATTGATACTCCATTTGTAATACAGTCTTAATCTTGGTCCAGGATGGTCTGAGTCTCTTGTATACATTATAGGCCTCAGCTCACAATATCCAAATGGGCTAAGTGCAGCAATTACTGCTAGTCCAATTGTTAATGCTAATGTCCCATTTAGACCCGTGTCTTAGCATGAGGCTCTTTGCTACTCCACTCAGTGCTAAATAGGACTAAATTGTGCATTAGGCCCCCAGTACATGCACATCATGGTAAAGTCTACTCTCAAACTAGTCAGTATTCCCTGCTTAAAATCCCAAAGGCATAGGGCTTCTCTGAACCATTCAGTATACTCAGTACCACTCAGTGTCATTGTATATGCCTCAATAAGACTGCATTGTGCACATTCCAGAATGCTTGAATATTCTATGTCCCCTCAATCCCCATCACACCCACCCCGTCCACCAATCGGGCACATTACTGCGCCCAGCTCATCCCTAATACATTGTCTGGGGCAAGGCAATGAAAACTGTACACCATTACTGCTCCAGACGTTTATTGCTAACAGAATAGCCATAAATCAAGCAGGCTGTCTCCTCATAACATATGCCATACATACTAAGAGTGGCCATTAATGAGCGAGCCCTGCAAGTAGTTGAATTACCAGCCATCATCCAAGATTCATCTTCAACAAGATGATTGCATTTTGAAGCAACTCCGCAGTAAAACATGTTGAAGCAACTCCGCATGCAGTAAAACAATCTCGAGCTTTAGTGCAGCAATTGAGCTTTGCAATTGAGCTCCACAATGACTGCGTTCTGAAAAAGACCTATCAAGACACCTCAATTGCAACCGAGTTCTGCGATTTCGAAATCTAGCGTTATATTCAGCGATTCTACTCTGCAATTGACGAAGAAATGAAATTGAGCAGTGTTACGAAGCTCAGTATCTGAGCTCTGCAATTCATTTCTGGTATTGAGCTTTGAAACTAGCTCTACAATTGAACAAATAGGTGAATTCTGAGCTTAGCTCTCTGACAGTGAGTTCTGCAATCACGGTCTGCAATTAAGTGCTGCAATTCAGCTCAGCAATTGAATACACTCCCATATTGTTCTACAATTGTCTGAGCCACAAAAGCTCTATAAAGCTCTATATTGCGAGTTACAATGTAACAACAACATATTGTAAGACTCTTTAAGAAATCTTTCATGAAATAAGACTGCCGGATGATTGCTGCAAGACCACAGGGAGGGATTCACAAAATTCTTATATTAATAATTCAGACAAAAGAAACATTACCATCAATATAGCTGACAATGAATCTCTTCTGCTCATTAGCTCTAAGAGGCAGACACTAACATCTTCTTGATATTCTTTTTACTTCCAACAATGTAACAAAGGCTTGGGGACGGAAAAAAAACTAGTTCACGGGCTTAAAAGGATGATTAAATTGTAAGAACTCTGTTGAAAGTCAACTAGAAATCAAGAATCGACATGATTAATATCATGTTTTGACCAGATTTCGACTAATGCATTATGCACAGCCAGTCAGTAATAAAAAGCAAATATCGGCTCAGTTACTAATATTGTAAATAGAAATGTGGTGTAAGTCTATTAATTGGAAGGCGAATAATACTGGCAGTAACTAGTGAAGAAGATAGTGCCAAAAGTCAAGAATTTTCTTTCTCTAAGATTATTGCTTTCGCCTATCTATTGCTTATTATGATGTTTCATGCTTAATACATTTCTATGTCAAGGTAAATGGTATTAAATTTCAATTATATTTACAAGCACCGACCCAGACAATTACCTATAATTTTTTATATAAAAAGATCAGACAGAGATCAATTATGGATACTAACCACATCTCTGACTGGAATGATCATTTTTCAATGACAACAGTGCTGTGGTAGTTTCCAAGTAGCTAATTTGAAATTGATATGCAATAACATGGCATAGATACCTAGAAATGGTATACTTCAGGTCTGCATTTGCAAGGGCTTATAGTTCACTTATCTATCCCCCGTAAATAATCTATCTATCTATCTATCTATCTATCTATCTATCTATCTATCTATCTATCTATCTATCTATCTATCTATCTATCTATCTATCTATCTGTCTACCAGTCTATCTGTCTTTACTTATCCATCTATATTCTATATTCTATAATCTATATCTATTTTTCAAGCCAAACTAAAATGAACATGCAATGATTGAAGGAAGTGTGTTGAAACATGGAACTCCTTTTGTATAACAGAGCTTCATACTCATGAATTAGACAGAAGTGACTATGATTAGACTCGCATACTATTGGAGGCTGTGCAAGCAGGTGTGTAATACTGAGATGCCAAAAAGCTCAGGTGAGAAGAAAGATCAAAGATGTTCAGGTATTAATGATGATATGAGTCAAAGTGGGCACGCTTTTCTTTCTTTTGCTCAAGCTGATGATGCTGCTGTAAATGCTGTTGATAATTATGCTGTTTTTTGTCAAAAATGCTTACCGGTGTTTGTCTTAAACGAATTGTTGTCTATAGCCATATTCTGGTTGATGCATTGTGACTTTTATATACGCAAATAAGTTTCCATACTTGCACAGAAATTTAATATAAACTAAACACCTTTGCAATAGTAAAATTTCCTTAGCATGGTTAATCTGTGTGACATTCTTTGTATAGCCAGCTGTAAAATACACCCATAGGCTCTCTTACTTATTGAACTACTGTAAATCTACAATAAAACGCTCAATTTAGAAATGGAATTTATTCCAACAAGTTGTAAAACAGTCCCACAAGTTCACAGCCTTCAGTCAGACTGTCTTCTACCAACAAAAAGCTAGATTCTCATACTTATTGGAACTAATTTAAATACTTATTAAACTACTGTAAATCTACAATACAACTCTAGATTCCGAATTGGAATTTATTCTAACAAGTTCCAAAACAGTCCCACCAGTTCACAGCCTTGACTGTCACCTCCCAGCAAGATGCAATCACTCTGGCCACCTCAGACTCACAGTGGCTGAGCAGTCATTATGCAAAAGAGTTGCAGCAGTCTTTAATTTCCCCTGGTTACCATGGTGATGACACAGGTCACTAATTACCTCTCAGCTGCTGAATTCTGCAGCTGATTTTGAGGCTGAATTCTGAGGCAGGAATCTGAGGCTGAATACTGAGGCTGAATTCTGAGGCTGGATTCTGAGGCTGAATTCTGAGGGAGGGACTCACAGTGGATTCTAGAGGAGCCCAGCAATTTATTGTCTGATACCTAAACTATGCAGTGATCAATAGAGCAGTTCTGTTGTTACTTAGCAAGTTCAGGCACCTCAGCATAAGAAAAAAGAATAGCATAAGAAAAGAAAGGACACACAGGAAAAGAGAAAGGATATACAGCAAGGAAAAGAAAGGAAATACAGAAGGGAAGAGGAAAAGAGGGTACACAACAGGAAGGAAGGAAGTTAGCAAAGGAGGATATTAAGGAATATAAAGAAAAGGAAAATACACTGAAGACAGTACATATGCTGCAATATAGACAAAGGAATGAAACATAATACAAAGAAACTATGGCTCAATAGAATATCATAATCTGTACAACACATCATTTTGTTCAGGGGGAGGGGGGCTCCACTTGAAATGTTCATCAAATCAGAGTGCATTTCACAACTATAACTGTTATTGTGTATGTAAAATGGTCAACATAATTCATTAGTTGTCCTGCGACAATAACGAAATATATCTTAAACTCACTTTGCAGCGTATAAGAAGCGGGGCACCTCGTTGCTACATGTAAGATGTATACTAAAAGATAAAATGGGATAAATCATCCACAATTCCACATATTATACCTTATGTGCCTCACAACACAACCTGATTCCTTCTCAAACTACAGAGCTGCACAAACGGTGTACACTGTACAGGAGCACTATAACTAATTGAAGATATGCCCGGCAAGACTGAAAGAAAGACTTATCTGAGGAGAGAAGAACTTATCGTAGGAGAGAAAGACTTATCTCAAAAGAGACTTATCTGAGTGGAGTCTTTAAAGGAGAGAGGACTTATCTTGAGAGCCCTCCCCCTTTTCATCACACTTAACGACTGCATCTCATGGAGCTAAATGCAAGAATGTTGTACTTCAACACTCTGACAATCCCACTTTCTCCATCTTGTGAATTGTAGGAGTCCATATGGATATATATTCATTATATTGTATCTTTGTGTCTCTGCATATTGTATATATCCACCCTGCATCTATCTTGTATCTATCCTGTATCTATCCCATACATATGTTGTATCTTTGCTGTATCTATGTTGTATCTATAATGTTGTACCTATGCTGTATCTATCCTGTATCTACCCTATGTTCTATCAATACTGCATCTATGTGTGTATCTATGTGTGTATCTATCCTGTATCTATGTGTGTTTTTATCCTGTATCTGTGGCTAATGGCTTTGTGTATCTATCCATATACATCTGTGTTGCAATTGAAGCGGAGCCTATCTGTCTGTATCTATCTTTTATTGATCTCTTTATCTAAGATTATCCCTCTTAATCAATCAATCTATCTATATATCTATATATCTATATATCTATATATCTATATATCTATCTGTCTATCTGTCTATCTATCCATCTATCCCTCTATCTATCGCCCTGTCTATCGCAGCATCTATCTCATTATCTATCTGTCTCTTTCAATCCATCCATCCGTCTCTATTTAATGTCAGCAACAACTCGTAACATACTTTCAAGACAACTGAATTCATGAGAAAAAAAACTTTCTATTACAACAGAACTTGAAACCAGAGGAAAATTAAATTCATTACGATGCTACTGTAAATAATTACGAAATATCAGAAGCAGACAGTTGCTTCTAGCTGCTGCTGCTGCTGTTGCTGCTGCTGTTACTGCTGATGTCACAGCAAGATGTTGATGCTGCCTCCAAGATGTTATGATTAAAATACAGCAGATAAGAGACTGCTAAAATGGCATTCTAATAGCCTAAGTTCATTTGGAACTGCCTTCTTAATGTAGGAGTTTAATCAAGCCAGCTTTAAGGGGGCCTTAATATCTATTCTATAGATTCTTTAATCAAAACCTGCAGCAAAATTACTTCCAGACTGACTCAGAATGGATGTATCAACTGAGAATTATTTGTCAGACACTCCATACAATGGGCCCTACTTTCTTCAATCTCCACACAATGGCAAAATATGGAAGTCTAATAACTGCTAAACCCCCTTGATTAATTTCCAGGCATCTGCAACTGTGCATTGTGACGTCATAGACATTTGACCTCAAGGTTACCTCGGGTCAAACTCATCAGCATTTCCATATTAAAGTAATTCGAGTCCAATTTCTTGGAGATTTTCACAATGATCCATATGCTTCATTGTAGAGGTCAATGCATACAATAATACAATAGCCATTGTCGATGTATCGAAATCAGAAATGGAAATTTATATATGTTGTACCTTGAAACGAAGTTTCGTTGCACAGTGCACACATATATCACTTTTCTGATCGTTCAATAAAACATTCAAAAGGAACCTAGAACTTTTCATTGTCTGAGAAACCATCAAATATTTTTGCACAACCATGCTTAATAAAAGTGCCTATCTGATCGTGAATACATATCAAATTTACCATCCCAATTGAAATTCTCCACGACTCATAATTTTTTTCTTTCTTCTGAATTAAATTTAAACCATTGTTGTTTAAGCAGACAACGCTCAACTTAAGGTTCACTCAATTGGCAGTTGCCCAACCAATTAAAACAAACGCCCTTAAATGCTTAATTCATCCGCGAAAAGAAATAATCCTATGTACAATGTAGCATGTGTTGAAATGTCAAAAGAAGTAATTCTATGATCGAATTTCAAAACTGTTCTCCACAAAATGGTTCATTCTTACTATTGTTTTTATTACTGACAGAAATTACACCTTTTCTTATACTCCTTTCGATAATTACGCAGCTTAAACTCTATATAAAATAAACTATAGAAGGTCGCTACAGAATCATAATCCAGCGAAAATCAGACATTAAATAATTCATAAAATTACAGTCGTCATCAAAAGTAAGTACTCACCCCAGGTAAAGTCTTCTGTTCGTGGAGAGACTGCTGGGCCTGTAAAGCGCTGTCCCTGGAGCAGTAGGTCAGAAAGGCACAACCTAAAAAATAAAAATAGAAATAATATTTCAGAAATACAACTCAATATTACAGGTATATGTTGTTTTAACATTAATAGCCATCCATGAAGTGAGTGAGTGAGTGAGCTTGTGTTTTACGTTCCATCAGCATCGGTGTAGGCTATTTAGAGGGAACATTGGTTTGGTAGTTTATCTTTAACCTAATTTCTCAAAAGCCATCCATGAAGACGGTCGAAAGAAAAAACTTCAAATACAGTGGTAGGATGCAACACTTACATACTTATAAATGCATTTGTAGGTAAAATAACAAGAACTTCATATAGACCTTTAACCAAATCCGATTATCACCATTTTGTCAAATATAATTGTCTTTTATCCACCATAAACATTCTGATAGTGCTAAATTATCATGTTCTAACATTTAAACAAACACAATTTACTGCATTTGTCACATTTCATATGAACACGACAAACTGTTGACATTTGAAGCCACTTTATGAGATATTTGTTACATAAAACAACTGGGATGGTTCGTGTTTTTTTTTCTATCCAGGAAAAATCTAAAACATATTGCTATATGAAAAGAGCACCATGTTTATATCTAGAGCTTTATAGATTCCAAGAAAATCATATTACAAATTCTTGGCATTTCAGGAATAATCATATTAAATGACACAGCGAGAGGGACATGACAAAAATTTGATTAAATGCAATTAGGTTACTTCAGCTGCTGTGCAGAATAACACATTTGAAATGGGTAGCCTTACAAGCAGCTATGTTTAAGGTTTATTTATACATAGGTATAAAGGTCTGGGATAGGCCTACCGGGGTACTATGCAGTATTTAAAACATGTAGCGCAACGCAGAAAGGTAGGGCAGAGTACTATCAAATCACTATCAATTAAAGCAATTAAAGTACGATCAAAGTACTGTCAAGGTAGATCTATCTTCTATCTATCTATCTATCTATCTATCTATCTATCTATCTATCTATCTATCTATCTGTCTATCTATCTATCTATCTATCTATCGATCTATCTATCTATCTACCTGCCTATCTATTTATCCATGTATCTAGCTATGCATCGATCTATCTATCTGTCTATCTATCTTCCGAGTGTCTATCTATCTGTCTATCCATGGGTCTATCTATCTGTTTATCTATCTTTATAGATCTATCTATCTATTTAGCCAATCTGCAGATATGATGTCATCATTCATATTTCCATCTCTGTATCCTCAGACAGAACACTTAGTTAAAGTGAATGACAGGGTTTCGAATGTTAGACTTTGAAGTATCTTAAAGACATTTGAACCTACCTAAAACATATGAAACAAAAAACCAGGAATCCTATACAATCTTGTCATGTATGACCCAGTTTCCGACACATGCAACAGGTTGACAAAGAATAGCCTAGATGAGATACCGCAACTATACAGAAATGAAAGAACAGCTTATTGCACCTCAATTTATAGTTTAGCAACTAAAATATTTTAGCGCTAATGATATAACTGCCACATTCGTAACAAAATTTACCTAATTCAGCACCTACTCTTCTGTTCTTTCTAAATATTGAGTTAATTTCGAGGAAGGAATTTCCAAAAATATGCAGTTGAAAAATGTTTAAAAGCAACTTCAAAACTTCTGTGAAACTTTTGTAAAATCATTCTTTGCCACTAACAGGTTCTATTTTCTTTATCAAAAGCTAAATATGAAGTTCTGATGGAATAGAATATTCATGTTATGAAATTACTCAACAAAGAAGCTGCAGGTTTAGCAATGTTTGGGAGATTATGTTTAGCTGTGCTGTTTAGCTGTGAAAGCTTTGCTGTTTATCATTGTTGTGCAGCTCTGCGGGTAGTCGTGCTTTTAAGCTTTGAGCAACTGTGTAACTTTGCCACGTAGCTGTGCTGTCTAGCTTTGCTGTGAGACGGTTGTTTAGCTGTGCTGTTTAACTGTTCTGTTTAGCTTCACGGGGTAGCTGTCCTGTTTGTCTTTGGTGTCTAGCTCTGCTATTAAACTTTGCTGTTTAGCTTTGTTGTGCAGATTTGCTTTAAGGTTTGAGCAACTATGTAGCCTTTCTGTTTTGCTTGGCTGTTTAACTTTGCTGTGTAGCTGTGCTCTGTGGCTTTGCCGATTAGCTGTGCTGTTTAGCTGTGCTGTTGAGTGTTTTACAAGAAGCATATGCAGTGGCTGACAGAACATAATAATGTAAAGGCAGAAAAAGCCTACGGGAAAATTGATGCAAAATGATTTACACAACGAATTGCTGCATGATGTGCATAGATGGGTCACACAGAAGCTCAAATCACTGCAAGCAAAAAGCAGAGAGCTTCCAGATTGAATGTGACTTGAGGCTATGTTAGCGATGTTAGAATAAGCAACATTAACTCTTGCTGTAGGCAAAGGAAATGCTTGTTATAATACCATATCAGTATCTACTGTTGATTCAGAAATAAAATTTATACAGAACATTTTTGATCATGATCAAGTTTAATATACTGCTGTTTTGTGCAATGACAGCTACAGCTATTTTATAAGGGACTGGACAAAACAGCATCTAGACATTCTAGTGCGATATCCATAGCTGTGATTCATGCAGAAAACAGTCAACGTAATACATGTAACAGCAATACAGCATATTAACATATATCAGGGTACCAAAAGCTACCCACTATCAACAGGATGATATGGACATATAAATGACAGTATCAGGACCTCTTTGTAAAGTATCAGTAATAACAGTATGTAAAAAATAGTACCAAAAGCATTAACAGTCACTGTATTAAAAAAAACATAATGACTGTATCAACAATATTGAAACTGCTCCACATAACCGGAGTATCAACAGCATCTGCAGGTCTTTGTATTAATAGCACAGAACTCCAGGTCAGTCTCAACAACTAGAATCTGAAGTAGTATCAACAGCATTTCTATTCCAGTATCAACAGCATACTCAAGTATCATGAGCATTACTGGTCAGTTTCAGCAGTATTTTCTGCAGTAGGGCCTATCAACAACAATCACAAATACAACCACCAACCAGCAGCTTCAACAGCACCAGCAGTAATCGAATTAAGCACCATATGGAACAGGAGAGAGCTGCAACAAGTCAGCAGATTCATTTTGCAATTTAGCATATGCATCATGCATGCTTGAATATCTTTCTATGCACAGAGACAATGATTTATTCCATATAGCAACCCTGTCTTAGAGCTGTATATACGATATGGATTTCATTCTTTCTAGCTGTCAAACGATATGTTACAGACTGCTTGTTTTTCATAATACTGCAATTTTGAGTTCTTTAGCATGTCATTTTGTCTATTATGTTTTTAAGTGGATATTTTAAAAGGATGCCTTACACGATTTAATATAGCAGTGTGTTTGTAACATCTATACAGATACATATAATGCCAATGGTGTTAGTTCAGTAGCCTCAGTGTATCTTAATTATTAATGTGTGCATTTGTATTAATGCAATGTTGTCCAATTTTTGGTGTCATTTGTATCTGAGTATGGTACTTAAAACAGGTTTGCTCAGACAGATATAGTTACAACAAGTAGCCTCACAACTTCCAGCCATTCTAAAATAATTTAGATGCATTAACTTATCTTACTTCACTTATTGCACAGTGCATTTTGGTTTTTATTATCCATTTTCAACATTACATCCCAAGTAAAAGTATAAGCATGCTGACTTTGCAGTGATTTCGAATTTACCGGTGTAGTTGTATTGTTACACAAAAAGCACTATCATTAAGTCGATTAAATTATTTCTAGGCTGCCATACTTGATATAATCAGCTTGCTGACCAACCTGCAGATCAACTTGCAGTGATTTGTTGTCTTATAATATGTCAGCATCAAGAACACTAAGATTTAGTCTTGCTTTTTATTATCTAGCAAATCACATAAAATGTGAATTGCGGGCCAAGTATAGCAGAGATTTCATATTCAATAATGTCACTTCAGAAGATAAGTATTGCAACATATTTATTTTATTTTTGCCCTGAGTTATCATATGCATTGAATATAACACAGTATTAATATCTATTTCTATCTTTATATCCAATCCAACAAGTATGTAGACCAATATACACATAGCAGTGATTTCTCATTTAATGATATCACTTTGCAAGCATCAGCATTATAGCATATTTTAAAGTCATTTCAATCTATTACTTGCATTTAATATAATATGTTTCATAGGTATCTATTTCTATCTTTATTATATCCAATACAATAAGCTTGCAAACCAAGCAGCTGTGATTTCTTATTTCATGATGTCACTTCATAAGCACCAGTGTTGCAACATACTTATTAATTTCCCACACCCCCAATGCATTGAATATAACTTGCTTCACAAAAACCTATTTCTATCTTTATATCCCATGCAATAAGCTTGCAGATAGCAGTGATTTCTTATTTAATGATGTCATTTTACTAGCAACAGCACTGTAACCTACTTTAAAGTAACTTAAATTAAATATTCATTTTTCATAACAAGTTTGCATTTTACATAATAGGCCTATGTCTATGATGTGTTCTTTACCTTCTGTCTATCTTTATACCCAATGCAATAAGCTAGCAGACCAAGCAGCAGTGATTTCTTATTTAATGATGTCAATCCAGAAGCAACAGTACTGTAATACATTTCAAAGTAATTTATATTCATTGCAAGTTAGCATTTCATATAACATGTCTATGATGTCTTGCTATATTCATACTTTCTATCTTTATATCCAAAGCAATACAATAAGCTAGCAGACCAAGCAGCAGTGATTTCTTATTTAATGATGTCACCCTGCAAGCAGTAGAGGCAGCAGCAGCAACAGCCAGGACTCAACTGGTGGCCTGCTAGGGTGACGCGTGTTTCCATATGGTTGTGCATATTCGATATTTCGGCTTGCACAAATCTGTTCACTGATGCATTTGTGAAAAATCCCCGCAGCATTGAACAATGCCAATTAGGGACATTGATTTGCAGAGCGGGGGTGTTGCAAACAGACTGGGAGCATATGGACGGAGGCAGTGTATGTTTGTCACACACACATGTGTATGCCATCTCAAGACAGGCTTGCAGACCATGTGCTTTTAAGTGTATACAAATAAAAGAGTACATCATGTTTTGTGTGCAAAACTGTCCATAAATGTAACGCACATAGTAGGAATTGTAATAGAAAATTGCACGATATATTAATTGAAAGATTACATACCTTTATGCATGCCTGTGAAGCGATCTTTTAGAACAGTAAGTTCGTAAATTTGACCAAACTCCTCAAAAATTGGACGTAGATCTTTCTCCTCGAGGTTGCGTGGGATTTGACCCACGAACAATTTGATGGCATCGTGATCCTTCATTGGTATAGTGTGGTGCTGGGGACCGTGTTGGTGGTTCGGGATAGCACTGTGAACCAGGGAACCGTTAAGTACACTGACGCCTTCCAACAATGGACCGTTGCTGATTGTAGCCATGCTGTGCAGTCTTCGAGGGAGAGACAGAAAATGAAATTTGCGCCTGCATCTGATTTACATACATCAATAGACATCAGTCCCGGCATGCCTTGCTGCAAGACCGCCCCTCTCAGCCAAGTCAACGTCTGCCAATCAATACCACTCTCAGAGCAGACGATAGCCTCACAAGACGACAGTTAAACCCTTTTAAACCCATCAAATCGACTTTAAAACCCTACATTTTCATTGAAATGTGTCCAAAAAATACTCGTCTAAGATTTTCGTGCACTAAAACTGATCGCCATTTTGTACTTTCACTTTTATAGATCGATCAGCTGACCCACTTTCGCTTTCGTTTCCCGCCATTTTGCACAGCAGCACACAGCAGATCTCACCAGCAGCAACCCAAAAGACTTTCACTGCTCATGAATTGACTGCCAACCCTCAGCGCCTTGTCGCACGCCAGATACTATCTGCACCTCAAACCTGTTTGATTGATCTCACAAAGTCGCAGTGATTTCAGAAAATAATCTGTTTCGTCTTGCTGTCAAATATCTACTAATCATACAGAAGTCCCTTATCTTAAATAGATTTTGACTTTTAAATGCATTGGTCAAAACCAACTATTTATGATCTGGTATCCTACTTTCTTTATTTTCAAAAAAAATAAAAGTGCAAATAGCTTTCAAAACATAAACATCTTTACTTTAAGATACATATTCCAATAAGTATTGCATTGAAAGGCTTTATTTTATGTTTTGATTTTATTTAATGGATACAATTTCTGTACAGCAATGACTAAATATTCATAGAATTTAATGAAAAATTAAGATAAATATCAAAATTTATAATTATGTATAATTATGTATCACAAACAAAAACCGTGCAAGCCGTTCAGTAATTAGCCCAGGAAACTGCCTTTAATACACAGTGTAAATATCCTATGACACATCTATCCAATTCCAAAAATAAGTAATCTACAGTTATATAATTCATTGTAAGTGTCCACTGGGATTGACTTTTTCTCCAAAATAACGTTCTTTATAGGTCAAATAACATAAATTACATTGCAATGTGCTCTAAGAAATCAAATAGCAAAATGGTCTAGGTTTAAGCAATGAACAATGAATCTCAGAATTCTGTAATTTCAGAAGAGTGTCAAATGCATAACTTGTAATATTCCCATCATGAAACTGTTAATTTGGAGCTTAACAGTTTTAATCATCCAATTCAAATGGCATGTAGAGTATCTATTCGGGATTTGTGAAGCCTGAAATTGGGCTTGTGAGTAGAAATTAATTATATTAACAGTGAATCAGGTTATAATTGGAAATTATGAAAATTGTTTTTAAAAATACATACAGCTCTAAAATTCGTCTAACGGAATTTGATAAGATTTAACATGATTGTCTATTTCTCTGCCAATAACTACAAGCAGGAGCCTTTATATGTGGCAACCATGAAATAGACATAAATTTGGCATTCCTGTTAGATTCCTTCAGTTAATCAAGTTAATCAGAAATCTTGAATTTTGTAATGATTCTGTTCATTTGGCTCTGATATTGGAGATAAAAATTATGCAATTAAATTTGGAATCTGAGAATGACATTCATAGCTGTTTTTCTCAAATTTACCACAATTTTTAAAACAATGTTTTTAACCCTTTTTGGGAGATGTTTTTCAGGTTTTTAAGTTTTGATGGAGGGAGTCATTTATCAGCTTAGAGAGAGCGGATCCCGGCTGCCAATCAGTTTAAAATATTCATTACGTTCATTTGTCAGTGGCTGAGAAACGAGCAAGGGACGAAGTTAGGAACCTTGCTTAACCCCAACTTCGCTGTAATAACTTATAAATAGCTTCCTTTGGCATTTCTCACATCACGTAAGAGGTCATAAAAGTGAGTGACAAACTGTTTTCACACACAAGACCTGAATAGTTCCCAAAAAGAAAGATAGGTGGACAAAAGAGTCACAGAATAGACTGCATTAAGATTCAGTGACTCTCTTCGCAGGCTGATAACAAACAAAAGGAATTTTACACCATATACATTATACATTGACACTACAGGAAGAGTCCTTAATAATGTTTATGGTTTTACGTTCATGGTTTGACTTTCTTAAGAAGTCAATTCATTCCTGTACCATCCAACAATTGAACTGTGTGGAATAAAATACACAATAGAACGGAAGAGAATAAAATAGCTGGTCAAAAAACTCCCAACTAATCAACTTCATTGAATTTTTTAAGAGCAGGCATTTTTTCTGGTAAGTAAATAGAGAGATTTTACATTTCTCTCATTGTCTATTTAAAGAGACAGGGTTGGTGTAGTCCAGCTGTTTAATACAGCAAAAGTTTTAAGACAAGTAAGTTGGTCAGATAATGTTGATTGATTTCATTTCTTATCAATAAAATTTGAACTGAAAAGGTAAATCAGTGTCAGTGCTGCCATCAAGTTTTCAATAAATGAGATTTAAGTAAGATTTAAGTGTTGACAGCAAATTGATAGGCAATCAATTAACGTTGCATGGTTGTTACGTAACGTCCTGACTCATTGAGTGAGACGCGGGTTGATCAAGCAAATATGCAGATGAATATCTGGCATATTTTATAAGAATATGCAGCTTTCATGTAACCTGAAATAATGTTAAAAATATTTTTGATCAAGTTCAGGAAATTTGTTTGAAGAATTTTACTGAAACGTTTAAAGTGCATGTGCTTTTACATGTATAAGAAATTGTTATTACTAGACTATTTATAAGTCGGCCAACCAAAATATAAAATAAAATAAAAATAAAGCAACTCTTCATTTTATGTTTTTGATGAACCACCTCAAGGATTTTAATCATTTGTGTCACTTTCAAGAATGCTGCATTCATCATTTCCATTTGTAATGGCTTTTCAAATTAAAGGAAACTTCATATCACTCAGACATGTTATCACATAAACAGGAATTTATGTACATGCCCTTTCAAATAAACAAAGATACATTACCTTCCAACAAATTCAAATTACATGAAAAATAAGAACACCTTTAACGGACAAATCTCCAATTTTTTCTAAATTTCGAGAACAAAACTTCGATGAATGTATTCACAGCTTGGCGCTTGAATGGAGGACATATAAATTGAAATTGAAATTAAAGGAAATACAAAAGACACATATATGGATCTCTATCTGCCTATTCCAGAAAACGAATATCACAAGGAAATGTTTATCCACAGATGAGCCAGGTTGTGGAACAAGTTACCCACCAACCTAAAAGATTTTAACGATTTGAAACAATTTAAAAAGCATGGTTGAATGGGTTAGGATTTATTAAAAAGAGAGGTGTCTAACTATGCAGTAATGGGGTATCCATCAGACCTTTTGCTTAGTTTTGGTAAATTAAAAACTTATTTCTGATCAGTCTTGTAATAACCAATATCTGGTGGGGGTATTTCTTTACACAGTAATGTTTGATTTAGAACGATATTTGGGGACTCAAACCCAATCCCCCTTCCCCGATCATCAAATGGTCACCCAATAAGTGGATTTAGGCCTATATAAAATTTAAAGAGTTAAAGTTTACTTATTTTGGGAGAACATGCTATAAATTGCGGAAATTCGATAGATTTTTTAATTTTTGGTCAAATTAGCATTCAAAATGAGTTAAATTCACTTTGTCCGCCTATACAGTCACTGTCACAAACCTATAGCCGTAAACCTATAGATGTAAACCTACGTAATGGTAACAAAAGACAAGACTTCGAAAATGTTACAGCAGCAACTCACAGTAAAAGAATAAATCCGGTACAATGTAATTTTACCAATTGGGCTTAGTACTCCAAGCAGCCTACCTCAGTAATTATGGATAATGGCTTTCACATGATTAGAGTTCAGCCCCTGGTCCATTTGGCAATTATTCCGAGAAATCTGTCTCCCCTTTGAAAGAAAACTGAAGAAAAGCCTCAGACATTTCACAATTCTCTTTGTTATTTTCGGAAAATTCGTGTATTAAATTTCCTTTAATAGAAATAATTGATTAATGTTTATTAAATAACCATTATTAATTGTTTCAACATTTCATACTCAACGGTCTCTTTAACCGATGATTCCATCATACTGTGGTGATTTCTAACATCATGGAAATATCAATTCATGCATATGTTGCATTAAAATATGTCTTTGGATACCACACTTTTTAATGAATGTCACTGTAGGCCTATTGTTACAGTAGAAGTCAAAAGCATAGGATCAGAAATTACTGAACACTTCACATGATGTTTTACCTGCATGCATAACACCTCAACACATAGCATGGTGTCATTGTCAAACAATTCTGAGTCTATGCGTTTGACTTCAATTGAAATGTATCCAGCAATTATGCAATTTCTTTCCCAAATATCAGCCTAGTTTAGATATCAACCCCACCCCATTTAAGTCAGCATTTAAGTCCACAAATAAGGAGAAAAGAAGGGATTTAACCATACTGTACACACCCACTTTCTATCCATATAGGCCAAAGCTTTTACACTATTCATCCAACCGATGATACTCAACCCCTTTTTATTTGAATTATTTTCAAACACATCAGCATGAATGAGCCTGGAGTTGGCTTCTTGCCATCTTTGGATCATCCTTTCCACACTTGTACAAAATAGCATGAAATAGTCATCAGGTTACTAAAGAATTCAGCAAAAAAGAGCCAGCAAATTATCTTGAAAGTTTGAGCATTTAAATAGCAACAGGTGTTGAAAACGAATGAATCTAGGTTAACAACCCCACCCATACGATTACCTGAAAATCAAATTACGCTATCAAGTAAGAAATTTAAAAGTTAGAAGGATATAGATAGATAGATAGATAGATAGATAGATAGATAGATAGATAGACAGACAGACAGACAGACAGACAGACAGACAGACAGACAGACAGCTAGACAGCTAGACAGACGGACGGACGGACGGACAGACAGACAGATAGATATATAGATAGATGACAGACAGATAGATAGATAGATAGATAGATAGATAGATAGATAGATAGATAGATAGATAGATAGATAGATAGTGGAATGTAGGAATAGATAAATAGTTGAATGGACATTTATGATAGATTTATAGGGCTTAGAAAGCACATTTTAAAGCATCCAACCTAAAAAGGAAATTTAACTTCAAACTCAGATATGGTATCCCATTCAAACTCAACATGTATCCCATTCGAACTCTCCATGTTTTCCATTCAAACTCTCCATGTATCCCATTCGAACTGTCCATGTATCCCATTCAAACTGTCCATGTATCCCATTCGAACTGTCCATGTATCCATTCAAACTCTCCATGTATCCCATTCGAACTGTCCACGTATCCCATTCGAACTCTCCATGTATCCCATTCAAACTATCCATGTATCCCATTCAAACTATCCATGTATGACCAAGTTTCCCGCACATTTAACAGGTTACAGATAATAGCGTAGCACAGGAACCGCAACTGTACACAGTATGTAATGACACGGAAAAGTAAATATGCCTAATCTCAACATTCCATGGGCCTGAATATAAGTTTAGCCATAGATGATATCAACTGATATCAAATTAATGAGTTCAATACTTAACATTAATAACACAGTTTAAATATACTCATTGGGGTGGACTGATTCTCAAACGAAACCAGAACAGGTGGTTGGGTCTTTATTGGATCTTATATAATTTTTACTGACTTTAAAAGGTGTACTATAATTATGCTATACATGCTGTTAAATAGACCTTAGTACACCGTTTAACATTATCTATAAATTATGTTTCATAGACCTTATTGCAGAAGTTACAACATCTTTAAGAACTTTTGCAATATCTTGAAGTTCAGTATCCTAAACATAAGCTTAACTGGAAAGACACAGCTCTATGATTATTATAATCCCCCGCCGCTTGCGGGCGGGGGATTATATTGATATTGTTCGTTTTACTATTATTATTATTATTATTCTTATTATTATTCAGCTCAGAAAAACTGCGATTACTTCAAAACTATTACAGATACTACGCTACAAGTCAAGGGTAATATGCAACTCCATTGCGTGCTACTTCACACGAAATTTCATGATCAAATTTCATGACACTTATGAGTTATGAGGAAAATATAAAAAAAATTTCCGGCGCAGGTTTCTCAGAACCTAAGCATAACTGAGACCTGTTGATTTTTTCTAAGATACCTTGACTAAGTCTTCAGGTCTGAAAGGCGTCTTGTGAAGATTTCATGAATACATTTCAAGATATGATTTTTTTAAAAATAGACATCCCGAAAACTGACAAAATTTTTTTTGAAAAACCGGAAAGGAATGCTCTTAGAAAGCTGAAAATGGGTGCACTTACGGACGTACCCTAGTGTACCAACTTCACAAAGTTACGGACTGCTCGGACCAACGGTCTTGGCGCTACGGACGCACAAAAACTCAAACTTCAAGTGGCCATATCTCAGTCCCTATTGCAGCTACAGACTAGTTTTACATATCACAAGAAAGGTCTGTTTCTCAGCTTTCCAATGGTGTATAGCATTATAGTGTCAGACGCACGACGTAGAATCGCGTCAGACATTGAAAATTTGTTGTCACTTTTCGCACTCACAAAAGAGTTTTAGGCTAAAAAATCCATGAAGTTCTTCATGGATGTCCATGAATAATTTTTGTGGGATGCCCAGTGCACGTCTCCGTACTGTCCCCAAAGGAAATCTGCCTATATTAATCAGCTTTGGCTAGAAAAATGTTTTAGTTTTATAATTGAAATGTAAATTGCTCAGCTTCTACTTATTCAAATTTCATGAAATTAACACCAAAAGATGCGTAAAAATACAGGCTTTTGACTTGCATAAGGGCATTCAGCTCACAAAAACATCCTATTTTACATAGATCATTTTACATATTCAATCATAACTCATGACTTACTGCTTCAAATCAGTTACAACTCATAAGTCATGTTGCGAATTTTTTGGCCTATTTTGTGGTATAAACACATCCACCTATCTCGAAAAAAAAAATTCTCAAACTTTTAACAGATGCATGTGGTCTGTAGTCGGGGCCATCCTGTCTCAGTGCCACCTTACTGTACTGTCAAAGCAGCTGAACTAGCGAATAATATACATTGTACATTGAAAGGGTATGATGCATATAAGCGTTTCACATAGGCTGCTATATTGTGTATTTGTGCAATAGACTTATTAGGGCATGCAGGGACTATTGTAATGATGTGATGTGCCCTCTTGGAATCGAAGTTCATCCCCCAAAAACCAGGCCAGGGGACTTACACAAAAATAGTGGACATGAATTTCACATGAAGCGTATGCAGGCCTGGGGGTAATACGGGCCCGCGGGGGATTATCCGATATTGCCGTACGGCAATATCAGTTATACTAGTTATTATTTATTATTTTTTTTTTTTATTAAGAATTTATTTTAAAAGGGTTACCATATCAGAGAACTGTTTTTCAATGGGCCCTTTGTTGTACAATAAATAAATAAATATATATATATATTAAAAACATAATAATAAAATCAATAAAACTTAACAACTTAACAATATGACATCCATCATTAAAATAACATTATTACACTATTTGTACAGTTGTTGTAAAATCAAAAATAGGTGAAAAGGTTTAAAAATCTAACGCAAAATCACTAAAGCTTCTTATCACAGTCATATATCATCACAATCATTAACTTCATATCACAGTTTTACATGTACTAGTCATCACCATATCATCATCCTAACAAACATCTATATTTTCAATGGGCTGCATTTTAATAAACTTCTTTAATAATACTTTAAAAGTTTCTAAATTTATGCAGTCTTTTAAATAAGCAGGAAGTGCATTCCAGGACCTTGCTCCTCGGTAAAAAAACATTATTTTATGGAATTCATTTTGAGGAATTGGAAGATATAGATTCATTGGATGTTTTCTTGTACTAGTGTTTTTTATTTCACTTTCCAGAACAATTTCATTTACAAGATGTTGAGGAGCAAGGCCATGTATGCACTTGAATATCAATAATGTTTGGAAATAGAAATAACGTTGCTTGACATTCATCCATCCTAGCCTTTTTACAAAAGAAATCCCTCTATAATTCACATAGTCAAAATTCCTTTCAATTGCTCTAGCGCAATAATTTTGAAGTCGTTGTATTTTTCCAATATTCACTTGACTGGTACATCCCCATACTGAAATAGCATAATCTATTGTAGGTTGGATGGCCGAATTATAAATTTTCGTCAAAATGTCTTTTGAGAGGAATTTGCTCATTCTCATAAATTTCGAAATTTTACAATAGAGACTTTTACATATTTTGTTTGTTTGCTCATTCCATGTAAGATTACAATCAATCTGCAAACCTAGGTAACTCATACATTTTACATTTGAAATTTTACAATCATTCACAGAGATATCAATCAGGTTGTTTTCAGAATTTCGCTTTGGACCTATGACCATCGAGCAACATTTTTCTTCATTTATCACAATGTTATTTCCTTCATACCACATTACAATATCATTGACACAATTTTGTAAACGTTCACAAGCTTCAGCAGTATCATTTCCTGTACAATATATAAGTGTATCATCAGCGTATAAATTAACTGTACCGATATTAACATGTTGACTAATATCATTTATAAAAATTACAAAAAGAAGTGGTCCAAGGACCGAGCCTTGTGGCACACCTATAGTTAAACTTAATTTATCAGATACTTTGTTGTGGCATTTAACAACCTGACATCTATTTGTAAGGTATGATTTAAACCATCGTAATTCATTATTACTTATGCCATAAAATTGTAATTTCTGCAACAATAGCTTGTGATCAATTGTATCAAAGCACTTTCTTATGTCAAAAGAGCAAATGCTGGTAAATGTATTATGGCATATGTTGTCAATCCAATCATCAACAATGCGATGTAAAGCTGTTTGTGTGTTGTGTAATTTTAAGTAAGCTGATTGGTCAATGTTAATATATTCATTTTGTTGTAAATATTCCAAAACTTGATTGTGAACAGCAATTTCAAACATTTTAGAAATGTGGGTAATGAGTGAAATAGGTCTATAGTTATTCTCATCATTCATATCACCCTTCCCTTTAAAAACAGGAGTAACACTTGCCAACTTCCAGTCATCAGGAACAAAAGCAGAAGAGAGAGAAAAATTGAAAAATTTACAAAGAATAGGAGCGATTATATCGCAACTTAGATAAAGTAATTTTGCATCAAATCCTATAACATCTGTGTTTGATTCACAACCTAACCTCTTCAATAACTTAATAACATGGTTCACTTCAATGCTAATAAAAGAAAACTTAGTTCTACAAGTGGGTTGCTTCCATGGTAAGTTTTCAGCTCTATTTTTTGTGTCAGCTGCTATTTTTTCACCTATTGAACTAAAATGTTCATTAAAAATTGTACAGTCTAAATCTTTGTGTGGGGGTTCGTAAGCCTTATTCCCTGTGATTTTATTTAAACATTTCCATAATTTCTTTGTATCCTTCCCACATTCACTAATCTTTTCCTCAAGATATTTCCGTTTCCCCTCTCTAATTTGTGATGTCACCTTATTTCTTAATTTTCTATATTTCACCCATAGTTCATTACTCTTGGTTCTGACTGCACATTTCTTAGCATAATCCCTTTCATAAATCAATTTTACAATGTCATCATCTATCCATGGCCTTATTTTGTCCTTAACTCTAATAGTTCTTTTAGGCACATGCTTACAACTTATCTCAATGAAAGATTTTTTAAAAAGATGCCACTTTTCCAGCATTTGCTCTTCACAAAAGTCTAAATCAACAATGGCTTTACAGTTTGTAAGATCTGTCAAGAATTTATCAGCTTGAAAGTTTTTATAATCACTATAATTAATTTGTTTGTGCTTTTGCCCAACAATGCCATTAACAAGTTTATACTCACTGTAAACACAATAATGGTCACTCATTGCACTGTTGATTACACATGTGTTAGCGTGATTGTCATTATCAGAGGTGAGAATAACATCTAACAGTGAATTACAATTTAGAGTTACTCTTGTAGGATCAGTTATTATCTGTTTCATATCAAACATTGCTTCCATTTCATAAATAGGATTTTTACACAGTGATTCATTTATAACATAATTGTAATTCAAGTCCCCCATGACAATAAGATGATCTGCAAGATCTCTAGCTTTTTGAATTTCATTAAACATATCATCACAATACAAGTTGTTTGAGTGCGGAGGTCTATAAATAGTACCAATCAGTAGACTAGGTTTACACTTAATTGATATCCACAAACTTTCAATACTATTTCCAATATCATTCCTTTCATAAAAATTAATACATTTTTTAATATACACACAGACCCCTCCTCCATTTCTGTTTCTGTCCTTTCTAATAATAGCATAATCAGGTAATTCTACTTCAACATCACTAATTGACTCATCTAGCCATGTTTCATTAACACACAGTACATCGAAGTCATGATCTTTTACAAATATTTGCAATTGCTCTATCTTACTTGATAAACTTCTAATATTTAAGCATCCTAAAGTCAACATAGTATTTCTATGAGAATTATCACATTTTAAGCTAGATATATAAGGCAGCCCATTGTCACTACGCATGATATCAGAAATTTTACAAGTAGAGACAAAATCTTTATCAGTATCCAAGCATTTCTCAGTAAAATCATTACTAAAATCGCACAGTGTGGGTACATTCAGAGCACCAATGTTACTATAGGTGGATTGATTGCATGTTTCGGCCCTAACATCTTGGCCAACACTTTAAGCAAATGAACAGAATTTAGCCTTGTGGCCATGCTCATAACACATGTTACATTGTATTTTACCACCATGTTTACAATTTTTAGAGATATGGTTGTGTTCTCCACAGAACCAGCATGGCTTGTTACCATCATAATGTCTTGTGTGGCTCAGCGAGGCATTCTGGGTAGCATTCTTGTTCATGAGAGTGCTTCGAATGTCCATGAGTATGTTACCCATTATGTTGCTTCCTTTCCATTGTCTATAATCTAACGAGCTCTCACTTTGTATCGGAATACCTATGCCCCATCTCCGGCTATATGATGCTTCGCCTATGTAGTCATTGCCGGTGTTCTTTAGTGCTGCCATAGCTGTACTGTTCTGGGTGTACTTGGCTAGGTTAGCCCTGAAAAGGACATTCTCAGCCTCAGCAGCCCATTTCTGCGCATCATAGTTTGGGACACCCTTGTGTAAAGATACCAGTTCGTAGGGATCTTGTGTAGAAAGGGCTTTATCTGCAGTCGTTTTATCCTTGAAAAACGTAGCAAGTGCATGGGTGTAATACTGTTCATTGCACGTGTAATTCCTGCCATCAATTACAATTGGGGTACCCATGTGCAAATTGCTAAAAACGGAGTCCTTACCAAAGAAAACAGTCACTCCATTTCTTGATCTGGTATTTGGTCTCGTTCTTGTTTTTGGAGCAATATTTGTAGACATTTCGGCTTGGTTTTGTCCATCTGGCCTGGTCTGTACAGCGGGCATATTGCACTTCACCAATTTCTTCAGGTTCAAGTTGCTGATGATGCGAGAGACACCTGCAGCTGACAGGTGCAGGCCATCAACTTGAAGAAGGCTTTCATCAGGGATTTCGTTCAGAAATCTGAAATTTTGGTCATTATCCACGAATTCAATACCATTGGCCTCTGCAATCACCCTGAGTCGTTCATTCATTTGGCGCATCAGTTTGTCTGAGGTCACAGCATCAACTCTCGGGACAATACTTGATATGCATGTTTTCCTGGCTTTTTTCTTAGCAAGCTGTATCATTGTCTCTGCAAGTTGGGTGGTCTTCTCAATGTCCATCTTAGCAGACATGTTGTTCGTGCCGCATACAATATATAGGCTTTCAAAGAGTCTTTTTTCCTTTTTTAGTCGTTTGATGATGTCATGAAACTTCGCTCCCCTCTTGCAAGAAACACTAACATCATCAGCTGCTGGATCCATATTTTTGATGAGGGAATCGCCTATGATCATGTGTCCAGAATAGACAATCTCTTCAGCTCCAGACAGCTGAATGTTGCCACCATCAGATTCTTCATCAGACTCATCAGTGTCACTCTCATCACTTGATATCACAGTGGGTTTTACCTTTTGTTGTAAACGGATGTTCTCCATCCTGAGTCTATCACATTCAGCTGCTCTTTCAGTTAACAGGGCAGTCAGCTGATCAGACATGTCACACTTACTATTACAAGTCTGCTCTGTCAAATTGTCAGTGTTTTGCTTCACAATGTCAACCAACATTTTCACAGTCTCTTCAAGTGTGGACATCGTTTTCATCAAGGTATTAACATTATCCTTGACAACTCTGGTATCCTTGGCAATATCCCTGCATAGGGGACAGCTCCAAACTCCGGCTGTTTCTTCCTGGGGCAGTCCAACACAACTAGGGTGATACCAATGAATACAAAGACAGCATCTCACCCAGTCAGTCACTCCATTCCTTCGTGGTTTGGGGTCCTTCCCTCCGTGTTTGCAGGTTGTGATGCAACTCATAGAAGGATGCTTTATCATTTCATTTTCGTCATTTGAAGTCTGGCAGGAAGCCTCAGCCATCTGAGGTTTTTCAGGTGCGTCATCACTGTTTTGTTGATGTCCAGGAGCTTCGTTTTCTGGGTTTTCTGGGTCATCCATACCTGAATGGTCAGGAGGGTCCTTCCCTGTGTCACCCATACCTGGGTTTCACACACCAGGTAATACACACCTGGTAATGCAATGCAATACAATGGGGAAGCACTGAAGGGGAACAGGGAATCCCCCTTTTCTTGCTATTGCAATTACCAACGTGAAACTTAAAAGCTTCAGCAAAGTCAATCCAAGGATTTAAACAGTCCAAAAAGTGGTTCTCATTAACCAGAAAACCTTCAACAGTAATCCAGTATGTCTAAAACGAACTTATTCCACTTATATCCAAGGAAAATCTTGATATGATATTTGTCATAAGACAGGAGACAGTCATAAGATATCAGAAGATTACATAAATGGATGTAAATTAGACACAAGCAGAGAATGATTACTTTGCATACAGAAGATGCTTGCACTGCCTCGTGACTGTTATGGAATATATTATTGCATCATCTCTAACATCAGCTTCACTAGACAGTCACACAACTCCATTAAGTCTCAGAACTCCGGAGACAGTCATAAGAAATCAGAATAATACACAGACATATATATGATTCTAAGTTCTGTAGGAGTTAGGCAAGAGGAGGATAGGAGCAAGAAGCATCATGATAAGCAATTATCTGACGAAGCCCGGGTCGAATGCTAAGACCTTGCCCTTTGCAGAAGCCGCCAATTACAGTGATATTTGTCGAGGTAAATCCCCAGTTAAAGGTCAGACTGGGATTGCATCACTTTGACCTTTCCAAAGATGCTATTCACTGATGCCCCCCCCCCCTCCACAACCTTCAAGCAACAGAAACAGGAGGAGAGAGCAGAGAAGCTGTGCTGAGAATAACACTGTAAGGCTACAGCCTGTGGCTGGTGCCTGTTGGTTTCTGGTGGTTATGATTGCAGCAGCCTAGTGGCGACCTCTAACGAATTGTGACGTAGCTATCAAAAAGCAGACGAACACTTCAGGGAGGACTTGTTCAGTTTAATGTTTATATGCTCCATCCGGACCAGGTTACTGAGGATAGCATATACGATAAAGACATCAATTTGAGTTAGATACATTAGGAAGCAACTACTAGATATTCAGGGGGAGGAGCTTGAAGT
Organism: Platynereis dumerilii; assembly: GCA_026936325.1. NCBI lineage: Eukaryota > Metazoa > Annelida > Polychaeta > Phyllodocida > Nereididae > Platynereis > Platynereis dumerilii. The sequence continues at coordinate 2,832,207 of JAPTHN010000028.1, forward strand.
TTTTAAAAATGTTTATTGGCCAAATAGTTTCCAATTTAGTTGATCAGTTTTGGTGAAATAAATTCTTGATCAGTTTTGGTGAAATAAATTCTTGATCAGTTTTGGTAGAATTAAAATCTTTCCCGGCAGTCTGAACATATTTAAATAGCTTCTATCTGCTATTAAAAGATTGGTATTTAGTTAGTGCTTGTCTCCATAACACTGTCGATAAATATATTTAAATTGTTGTTTTTATTTTACAGGTGATACAGTTTACAAAGAATGAATAAGTACAAGATTGAGCGCAATTGGGTGAAGGCACAAGAGTGTCATGCTGGCTACACTCCATGAGACTGGCGAAAAAGGACCTATATCATTCAACAAACACTGGAAGGTCTGGAAAAAGAGACAAAGAGCCTGCACCCAGAAACTCTAAAGCTACAGCTAAAGCATTTGACTTAGAAACAAGAATATTTGGATATTGCGTGGTTGAAATAAATAGGCCTAATGATTACATCTGGCATTTCAGTAAATGAATTAATTTCCCTTCAAGGCAATTTCCTGTTAACTTATTACTTCAAAACATTGCTATTGAAGGATATGACGACTATCAGATTTGAGTATTTGCAGGAGTGTGCGTGGGTTTTACAACTCTGCAGCACATTATTGGGCTATTTCAAGGCAAGTTAGGCTGTTATTTGTCTCTAGTTATTTTGTGATGTTGCTGCAGTAATGCAATTATATTTTCTGATTTGTGAGCAAGAAATTGTAGTGGGTTGGCTGCAATCGTAATGCATCAGTGCATTTTCTGGTCCAGTGGTCTGCCCACTATTTGGTTGTTCTTGACCCAATTAAAGTTCCCTTCACTTCTGCAACAGCCTTCAGACAGAGAAGATGGGCTCCTGGGAGCTGAGCCCAAAATGATTGAATTGCTTCTGAATTGAATTGATGTCATTAATAATTAAGTAAAGATAGCAGTATACCGGAAGGATAGGTTTGAAGGATGGATGATTGGGGCTTTACGTCCTGTATTTGCACTTGGTAGGCTAATTACTACAGGATACGGCCATGAGGCGAACGATGACCGAAACAACCATCAGCACCTGATTGGGCAATTTAGAGACATACTTGGTCGGTATCAATGGTGTTGATACTTGAGTTAAATGGTTGTTTTGTTTTTTCTAGTCTTGTCTCTTTGATCCGTTGTTTTTGTGTCAATTTCACAGCAACAGACAAAAGGTCATGTTGACTCAGTAAAAGGAGGATTGGATAAAACGTGTCAGAGAAAGTGTGCTCAGTGACTAGACTGAATAAGTCTTCTTTTGTTGTTGGTTTTTCTTCTGAGCAGCTCTACATCCTGATATAGTATAAATTTATATTTCTAATGTATAAATTCATTATTTATGTTCTACTGTACGTTGTCTATTTGCTGAATGTTTGATTGTTGTTTCAACACTTGTCATTGGTTTGATGTGATTCTCAGTTTCAGTTACGTTATCTGAATAAAGACTTGTCAAAGCTCAACAGTGTTTGTTGTTTGATGTTTGGCGTTGTAACAGGAACTATCTAGCCCAGATTTCGCCATTCTCATGTGATTCCCTGAACTGAACAGATGTTCAGAGCTGATGGTCGTAGTTGGCTACCAGACATTTTATGGAATAGTCGTTTGGGATTTACTATAGGAACAATTACACTCTATTTCGTTCTACTCACAGATATGTGACATAATTTGTCACAATCAAATTATGGGATATCCCTCGCGAAAGCGCTGATTGGCCGAGATTTTAATGTATTCAGTGATGACGTCACCCGTAGCCTCATGTCCGTTCGTCTGCCCCTTATTTCTCGGCCACTGCGCTGGTCAGATGTGTTGGCTGTTTGCTCTTCAAACAGTCGATTTCTTGCTGAGATATGGATTTATTTACCTTCAATTCACTTCTGGACTATCTGGTAGACCTTGCTATGGCTTGGTTTGCCTTTTCTGGATGGTTTTTATCCATTTTACGGGCGAATTTTGGCGAATCCCCGATTATCGCCCATCGCCATGTGCTTAAAATGGCGCCGAGGAGCTAAGAGATGGCTCCTACAGCCTCTCAAGTTCGCCTATAATGGGTTTCAGGTAGGTTTCCACCTTTCTTCATTGTCTTATTTCGTTTTGTATCGCAATAGTCCTTCAATTAGCTCGTTTTTTCTTGTGCTTTTTTCCACTTTCACATGTGTTGAGGTGGTAGTAGTTTGTTTTCCCTTGGCGCCGGAATACACATTGTCAAGCCAACCTCAGTGGGGCTGTCTCTTGTGACAGTGTTCTCTTAGAATCATGGGATGGGCTATCATTAGCACCCCTCCCTGGCAAGACCTGCTAGTGGTCTTTTGTTATTTATTTCTATATTTTTATTTGGTTAATTACTTAGTATAATTTACTTCTATTTTCTTACTTTGGGGACTCCAAGTACATGGCTGTCTCCTTCGAGCCCTTTTCTGGGCATTACACATATTATTCATGTACTGCTATGCTGGCGAGGCGTTGCTTTTGCACCTTGGTCGCTTCCCAGACCAAGGGTCCTCACTCACCTTTCAGCGTCACGACGGTAAGTCTCTAAGGTACATGCTGGCCTGAGAGCCATGCTTGGTCGCGGGCCCAGACCACTTTCCAGGTATGCCTGGCCACCAGTAGGGTCACGACGATACGACCCTACTGGTAATGTACAATAAGTCGAGGCGAAATGACTTAGTGCATTTGTCGAGTGACTGAGTCACCGCATGCTGGCCTGAGAGCCATGCTTGGTCGCGTCCCAGACCACTTTCCAGGTATGCCTGGCCAACGGTAGGGTCACGACATTTCGACCCTACTGGTAATGTACAATAAGTCGAGGCGAAATGACTTAGTGCATTTGTCTAGTGGCAGAGTCACCTCTTGCTGGCATGTGAGCCATTCTTGGTCGCGGCGCTAGACCTCTGAATGTGCTGTGTTGTGAGCCCCTGGTCGCGACCCAGACCAAGCCTCATATTAAGTCACAGGCCTCGGCACTACTCAGTCTCACCTCCATAAAGTCTGACAGTACCTTTGTTGTCATGAGCCCCTTGGTCCTCCAGCACCAGACCGAGACTCGTATTAAGTCGTTTGCCTTCGCACTGTTCCGTGTCACAATCATCGATCCGGACTCTGGGTTGCCTGCCTCCGCAGTCTTTCGTGTCAAGACTGTGGATCCTGCCTGTGCCATTGAGGCCCTGCGTTGCTTGGTAGTTTCACTGACCACAACTGCTATTAATCGCCTGCATCAGCCTCACTTCCGTGACACTACTGTTGCTGCTGGCGCCCGCCCTTGCGGAATTGAGTGAGTCAAATTGGGACCGGGCTTTTATTTCTTTATTTCAATGACTCGTCACCTTTCAGTGTCCCTGCCATAGATGCTGAGGGGGCAATGCCAGGAGTGCTGGATTGTTCACTAGACCCAGACTCCTTTTCCAGTCACAGCTTCTCCACCATTCCGTGTCCCAGCCTTGTATGCGGGTGGTCCATTCTATGCATTGCGCCCTGCGTCATGTCCCTGTACCAGACTCCTTTTAAGTCATGTCTAACCAGCATTCAGTCTGCCTGCCTTATGTACTGAATGTGTCCTTGCTCCCATGAACCCCTGGTGGCGACTCAGACCAGGCTTCATTTATTATGCTGTTTTCTCGGCATCCTTCCTGGCTGGGCCTTTATTGATGCTGCATGTGCCTTTCACTTTAGCTCACTGGTGTGTCCTGAGCTTTTCTTCAGTCTCACACCATTTGATTCTGTTGACCAATGCTGCCGGCCATGTTCCCTCCGGCTATAAGTTTTCTTTCATAATCTCTTAGCTCCTGTGATGGTCAGGTCTGCTGGCTTCCGAGCTCGCACGAGAGCTATTCAGCATCCCGGCCCTGGCTGCTGAATGTGTTATGTCATATTTTACTCGGTTGCAATGCCACTTGCCACTTCAGGCCCTCTCCTTGGCCATCATTCCGCTTTCTGGCCTGGGATTTTGTTTGTTCGGGGGACTTGCCTCATTGCAGGCTCTCCCTTTCCTGCGGCTTCCCTCTTTCCTCATATCAAGCCTCGACCGCCATCTCGTGACCTGCGGCTGTTCCTTGGGTCACCACTTCCTGCTTCCTTTCCTCGCAGTGCGTAGACCTGTTCTATCACTCATGCCTTGAGCATGTCTACTGGGTCACGGGCTATCTCGTTCATGGTTCCGCGTCTTGCCATTCCATTCTGAATGTCTTTCTGTCACTGGCGTTCTTGGGTCCGGTCAAGAGCCGGCACGCCAGACTCTCCCTGTGCCTTCTCCCAGCTTGTTCTCAGCTCTGGTCAAGGTGGGTGTGCTGGCTAGTCCCATATCTGTTGGGTCTCTGTAGGGACGTTTCTGCCATGTTTCCGCATCCCTCACGCCCTATTCAGGCCTGCTCTTGCTTGACATGGGTGGAGTTTCTTTCGGAGTCTCTGGTGCTTTCTGCCGTCTCATGAGTCCTTATCATGCCCACTTAGTCCTCGTGCCTCGTCTGCTGACTTTGGCACGGCACTTGGGCGGTTATCCCCGTCAGTTTGAGTTACCCCTCCGCTTTCAGGACTTTTCTCCTGCAGCTGCTCCATGAGCGTTGGGTATGGAGACTGCTATTTGTGGCTCTGGCCTTTAGTATTAGGAATCAGTTGGGAGGCTGGCCCTCTGGTGCTTCTTGCCCAGTACATGTCGGCTTCAGCGCTTCCCCTTGCGTCAATCGCAGCGGCTCTATCTTGGCCACATCCGGCAGGTAGCGCTCCATCCTCCATTTGGGCTTCCTTCTGGTGGGCCATTCGGTGTTGTGGTCTTCCATATTCTTTGGCCAGGGCTGTGGTCTTTTGCCGGTTTGGTCTGGCTCCTGGGTATTCCAATGGCTTGGGTCTGGGGCAGCCGGCTTTTCTCGGCCTGGGCTGTGGCTTTTAAGTCCTCTGGGCTCGCCTCTGCCCTTACTTTGGAACCGCCGCAAGTTTGGTTCTTCCGGGCGGTTGTCTTATTCACTGGCAGCATGCTGACGGCTGCTTTTTGGTGCCGACTTTTCGTGGCTCCTCTTCTGGCCTGGTTCGGCTCCACTACAGTGTCTCTACTGTGGCCATCTTGGCTCCCCACCGGTTCTTCAGGGTCTGTGGGCCAGATTAGGTGCCTGTTCTGTTGGTGCGCTGGTCTCGGCTGGCCTGCACCCTCTGCTGCCACATGCCTGCCAGGCAGCTGGAGCTTAGGAGCGTTCCTTTCTTTCAGGCATGCTCACATCGGGAACTGCTGTCCCCTGCCTGTGGATGTTCGCAGTTGGTTTCCCCCCATCATCTGGGGTTTCGGTGTCGGCTCCTGCTCCAGTCCACCCATTCCGTTGTTCCACTTCTGCCGTTACTCTAGCCATTCAGGTCTTGTGGTATACGTCTTGTACCTCTGGCATCCTGGTTGCTTCTTCGGCTAACCTTGGCCTTAGTGCCGGGCCGCTTCCGGGGTTTCCTTCTTGGTGAGTGTCGCGAGTGGGTTGCCTGTCGCACAGTTTCGCCCCCTTTCCCTGGCTCCCCGCTGGCCCCCTTTGCTGTGAGCTTGAAGTTTTCCAATTCGCTGTTTTTGCTGCGGTCTCCGGGCAGCGATGCCTCTTCGGAACGGTAGTCCTGTCCCACTGCTGCCTCCTCTTCTGCTCAATGGGTACTTCATGTGCCCTGGTGCTTTTACTGGCAGTTCTATCCTACCAGTGTCTTGGGGCAACTGGGGACCTATTTGGTCCTTGTGTCCTTCTCTGGCTTTGTCTTGCCTTGCTGCCAGAGTTTGGTGTGCTCACCTGCTCCATTTGACTCTTAGGTTTGCCTGGTCTGCAGTTGGGCTCGTCCCATTTGGGTACATCCTCCAAGCCCATTGGCCCTTGATCTTGCGGTCTGCCCATCGGGGCTTCCTGTTGGACTGCTGCTTGGCTTTCCTTTGTTTCTCCTTGTGGTTTTGGCCGCTACCGGCTTCGACCATGCCATGCTTTGGCGGCTTGGCTCCTGTTGTGCTTGTGTTTTTGCTTAGTACGATCATGTCCCAGGTTTTCTCCTGGGCTGGCTTCCCCTGGCCCGGACGCTCATTTAGAAGGGCCGGCCTCACGTTGTTGATCTTATTGCTTGCTGCTAATCACTGCCTTCAGCCTCGCCAGCATCTTTGCGATCCTGGGTGCCAGTTATTCTACTTTTGTGCTCCTTGCTCTTGCGCGGGCATTTTGGTTCACTTTACCTGCTAGCTGGCCCCTTGGCCAGTCGGCGCCACTAGTTCTCTGGCGCTGGCTGCTGTTCCTTTCTGGCTCAGAGCTGTGCTGGGTTCCTTGGTGCTTCCTTGCAGTCAGTCTCTGCTTGTTCTCTTGGAGCACTGTTCTCCTTTGCCAGAGTGCCCCTTTTCCTAGCTTGTCGCCTGTGTTTGCCTCGTAACTATTTGGCAACACCCGTTTACATTTGGTCATCAGGCCCATCTTCTTGTACGGCCTTTTATGACTTCTCTTTTTCTGTTGCCTTGGCTTTGCCTTGCCTGGGTTTCCCGGTACGGGGCTTGTCCTCTGCTTGCGGCCTTGTGCCCTACTTCTTGGGCAGGTCCGGCTCTCCTTCCCTGCCTGTTGGGGGGGGGGGGGAGTGGACTTGGGGTTGTCGATGGCATGGTGTCCTGGACACATGCTGAGTTACTCCAGTCGGCCTTGTGGGTCCTGTCTGCTGTGCAGTTCTGGTTGCTCTCTTTTTCGGTCAGTCGGCTATGTGCCTCTTTGGACCTATTGTTTTTTGTTGCGGTCCCTTTTCGGGCCTCTCTTTGGTATGTTTGTTCAGCCATGTTCTAACCTCTTGGTTAGTTTACATGCTGTGCTTATTCAGTGATTCCGTTTGCTCGTCCGCTCACTCAGGTGTGTGTGCCCACCGCCACTTTGGGACTCGTTCCCATAATTTGATTGTGACAAATTATGTCACATATCTGTGAGTAGAACGAAATAGAGTTGGAATCCTCCCCCCTTGTGGGGGACAGGATTCATCTCTGTGAGTGAAGACTCACAGATATGTGACATAGGTTAGTCTCCCACCCGCCTCCCCTCTTTCCGGTTGACCTCGAAATAAGAGGCAGACGAACGGACATGAGGCTACGGGTGACGTCATCACTGAATACATTAAAATCTCGGCCAATCAGCGCTTTCGCGAGGGATATCCCATAATTTGATTGTGACAAATTATGTCACATATCTGTGAGTCTTCACTCACAGAGATGAATCCTGTCCCCCACAAGGGGGGAGGATTCCAACTTTAAGAGTGAAGGTGAGCAATTTCATACTATCACTATATAACACATTCGATTCATTCAGTCATGCTTGACTCTTATTGATCATGCTGGATGTTGTACATGGATCGAAGGGTTTATTAATGCTATTTCTAGGATTTGACTGCCTGTTAATCAGGAGGAATATATTGATTATATGTTTATGGAATAGCCCAAACTAGGGTAATACTATGTGCTTACATGAACAATGTTCACTTTTGTTATTTGTACATATTGATGTGGTATTGGCACTTCAGCAAAGCCTTCAGTGAATCAGTCAGACACGCCCACAATGCTGGCCAATGAACAGGCCTTAACACAAGTTATGCAAATGAGGGCGATGTCGCCGATTCACACATTTCCGTAAATCCTAGGCGATTGATTCTTATAGTGGTAGATAGATCTCATTGAGAGCTTTAAAATGATAGGTGTTAGGCCACTGTGGAGTAAAACCTCGCTGCGTAAATCGCCGGTAAACATTTGAAGTGAGCAGAAATACTTCACGCTCATTGGCTGAGACGCCCGTGACGTAAAATTATGATAAAATGGGGTCGCAAAGGGATTCGTCTAGGGTAGATTCTCTGGGTGGGTATTGGTGGCACTAAAAAATGATACAGGCCGAAAGCAGTGGGGATGCTGCCAGCAATACTTACACCTCAAAATCTTACAAGATGGCCAATTTATTGTGTCGATTTTCATTATGCATTTTATTCTAAGTTTCTGTGCCCCACTTACTGTAAGTAACAAAGACATTGCAGGCAGCAAAGTGTGATTTGGGCAAAGCCTATGCTGATGCCAGTAATTCTAGACAAGTGATATTGGCATCATGGAATTATGAAACATAGGAGAAACAATGGAAGCACATCGATGTTCTTGCGACTTCTGTTGATGTTCCGCTTGTGAAACCTCGAACATCTGGCAGTAAGCGACACAGGGCTAACACTTGGATGAGTGAGTGAGTTTTACGTCTCATCAGGAACTGATTGGGCTATTTGGAGACATACTCGGTTTGTGGTCATGTTATCTACTCATCTCATCTTGGTTGATGGCATCAAGAATTTTCAAGATCTTTGAGGTATCACTTTGACAGGTAGGGTAAGGTAGGGGAAATCCGCCCCCCCCCCTTTTCACATATATTCCTTACTCAGTCTCTCAGCTTTTTAAACATAAATTTTATTTCAGGAAATGATAGAATGTGCATATCTAAAGATGTCTGGAAACTTACAAGCTTCAATTCGACACACTTGAATCACAATCACCATATCAATGTTCAATCTCAGGGGTCAGATTTGCCCCAAAAGTGTGGGGCAAATCTTCCCCCCCTTGAATTTTGTTGAAAAATGAAAAAGAAAAATTAGGCTTCTGAAGTAAATTTAACTCTCCAATTGAGCACTGTTACCTAAAGGTATATTTACCAATGTGCAAGGATCATTTCATCAATTTATTTTTGAAATCAAGAAAAGTTTGTGTATGGCATATTCAACATACTATAAAACCTGACAAAATTCTTAACTTCATCTCAATTCGAATCATAATCACCATCAATGGTGTTTTATGACAAACAGAGTGACTTACAAAACATATCTCGCTGTTATATGTTTTTAACATGAGAATCAGAGGGGGCGGATTTGCCCCATCGACAAGGGACGGAATTGCCCCGACCACCAGAAAGATATAAAGATATGAGTGTGTCATTACTAAATATGCATTATATTGATATGTGAAATTTTTTGGACATGTAAAGCAGTTGAGTTAATATTGCTATCGATGACAATAAGTAAAGTATTTATACAAAATGTTCCTGTAAAACACCTCAGTTTTGAAAGTTTCAATTGCTCATTGAAATTGCTTAGTGGTGAGATGCCTGTCTTCTTTCCCAGTTTTAGTCCAAACAAAACTATTTTACAGCCCAATATCATTGTTTCAGTAACTTCTAGACACAATAGCACTGATCTACATGAGAAATATCAATTGTCAATTATATTTTGGGTCATGAGTGAACATTTTCTCTTCAAGGGGGTGGATTTGCCCCGGGAGCGGAATTGCCCCACCTTACCCTATACATTCTCAAAAATTTTCAATTCAAGAAGTTTCCTTGCCTTATTGGCATTCATGGCTTAAATTACCAATAAATTACCATCAGGTAGTCGATTGTCTGAGTGTAGTTTCCAATTTTCTTCAGCATTGTTGTGTAGCTAACAAGTGGTGATACATCATTCAGTCTTCCATCTTTCATATTTCAAAGTGTATTACCGGTACCCGTGATAATTTTTTCTAGCTTGGATATCTAAAGGAGTGCCTCGAAGTCTCACTACAGGAGCCACAAAATAAATTAAAAAAATAGGTACCATATTTGACTTGTTAGATCCCAAAAAACTCATGTTTGGACCAGAATAAGTTTTCTGAGGATGTTGTGCATTGAGAACAGGCCTCTTGAAAATCTTGAGAAACATCCTATATTCAAATTTTTTATTTTGTTGAGGCCGCAGAGATCATGTGTCACTGGAGGAAAAAAGCCTGGATACCCAAGATAGACTTTTTCACCTGTTTGGCTAATTTTACACATAAAGAATTCAGCATCATCTTGAAAGTATTCATTTACGAGGGGTATCCCAAAAGTTCTGACCATTTTTTTTTGGCAGACCTTTCTATTTGAAATAGCTAAATGAAATTTTCACAGATTAAATTTCAGGTATTTGAACATCTATTTTGAAAAAATCAAGACTGTAAAAATTACTGTTTTGTTACCATGGTTATGAAAGGTCAGTGCACCCAGCGCAGCTTAATTTCTCAGACGAAATTCAGCAAATTAGCTGTGTTAAAAGTCAGAGAATTTATAGTAAAAAACAAATGATTGCAAGAAAATGTATTTTCTGATAAGCTTGCAGTCTTTCAAGATATCTTCCATTAGATTATAAACATTTATTTATATTTCAACCTGATCAGCTGAGGCAATTACCAAAGGCTTTTTCCAGCAGTTGGCTAACAGCGCTTGAGACGGTTTGGCTGAAACAATCTGCTGTCAAGAGGCAGTGCTCAAGAACCTTAGGTTCAAAACCCAATCTCATCTGCTTTAATTACCTGATTTGGCCTTCTGTAACTTTGCGTGATACTAAAATATATATGCCAGTTCAAAAACTAAAGAAATAATATTCATAACGAGAAATGAAGCAGTTTACACATACATGTACACTGAAATTCCACAATTTAGGAACATTCCAGTTTGGAGGATCCAGGTGATCGCCTCAGCACACGGGTTAAACTGATTCACAGTGACTTTAAATGTAAATGAAAAACTTTGAGATACTGTTAGGTTTCAAATAATATTTTTCATGATCATCCATTGCATATTTACAGTAAATTCCTTGGTTATTTACTAGCCTAGACACTTGGATTTGGCCTAAAAAATTGACCTCGCTGGGTGCACTGACCTTCTGTTTCCATGGCAACAGAAATCTTATTTAAAATGTTCGAACAAGTACCATATTTTCAAAATGGATAGTGAAATACCTGAATTTGATCCTGTGAAAATATCATACAGCTGCTTCAAATAGAAAGGTCTGCCAAAAAAAATGGTCAGAACTTTTGGTGCACCCTTCGTACAGTTTTGAAAATATTTATTTACTGTTATAAAAATTTCCATATTAGTCATACACAGGTCAGCATGAAAATGAGACACAAGATGCTTTCTTCAATGAATTTGAAAATGAAGACGAAGAACCAAGAACTGGTTGCATCACCTTTGCCAGGTGCCCAGAAAGCTGAACCTGCCAGGTTGGCACCTGATCCACAAGGATGAGTACTGTGACATTATTCAGTACAATTGCAATAAGGTAAACTAATAATAGCATTGCCAGTCTCTTTTGCTTTTATGAACCAATATCCTACAAAATACACAAGACCAGCTTTACGATGCCATGTAAAAATGATCCCACTGAATCATTGAATTATTTGCTGGTATATAATAAATTTTTTTTTACAATGCACACTCATATTCATATTATATATTAGGCCTATTGTGATAATTCATACAGATCCCAAGGTGCCTTCAAGTTGAAACTAACGATGCGGTGTCCTCTATCCTCCCACATCAATGGTAAACAAGCAGAGGTGCCATTGTGAATACTATTGAAGTAGCCCTTGAGAATTTGGGCAGGCTGCTTCCGTGCCAAGGAATCCAAAACCCCTAGTTGTGGCATTTTGGAGACAGGACACTAATTCACAAGGAAGAATCTTTTGATGTTTCCACAAAGAAGGTATAATTTTACACCATGATTCATAATATGCATGATTTGCGTACAGTGATGCCTATAAGTAAGTGAAAGGCATGATATTGTGCCATCCAATCAATGCTAAACATCCTCAACCAAACTACTTGTGAAGGCATGAATTTTCATTCGATGAGAGGAAAACATATTGTAGTCGGAGTTAGGTATGGCTCAAGTCTTTGATAAGTAAGTGAACCACCCTTCCCTATTAAATTATATTGGGCCTGTGTTTCACTTACGTATCAAAGACTTTGACCCATACCTAACTCCCAACTACAGCAAAGAAAATTGGCTGCCATTGTTATCCTACTTCCCTCACATATCGGCCTTTACGACCCAATATGTTTTCCTCTCATCGGATGAGAATTCATGCTTCCACAAGCAGTTTTGCTGAGGATGTTTACCATTGATGCAATGGCACCATTTCATGCGTTTCACTTACTGGTGGCACAGTATGTCCAAAGATTTATGTACTTTTTAAATGTCGTAAAAAATAACAGTTATTACATTTCATTCAATATTCAGGAAAATAATTTATCTAACTTTGATTTTATTTTGAGTTGTCATCTTGCTAAAACTATATATCTGTATTTATACATTGTTGTTTTTTGGTACGCCCTAGTGTTCACCCTAGTGAGGAGCAATATCTGCACTGAGGCATCTCCGTTCAAGGGCCTTGTGAAGAATGCAGGAGGATGGAGAGACTACTACAGAAACGGCAGCAAGGTACATCAGAAAAAAAGCCATGAAGACCGTTTCTAAGAAAGCCCCATTACGTCACTTCTCTAAACAAAGATTGAAATCCACTCTGGTGAAGCAACAGAAACGGACTTCATTGTTAATGCGCACAATTAAGAAGACCAGAATAATGCTGGATAAAGAGAGTGTCATAGTCCCGAAAAAGCTGAATACATCCCTGCAGACTGTCACATGCGGAGAGTGAAGAGCAACAACTTGCCAACCCTGACGGAAGCCATCCTGGCTCGAGAACCGAGTTCATGAAGGTAATAAATACATCAAAATTACTGAAGTTCTTAGTGTATTACATATTATATCAGTTGCTGATCTAGGGGGGCTAATCCCCCCCCCCCTTGATCTCCTACTGTCTACAACTGTGTCTATGTGGCCTGGTTGTCTTGTGGCTTTCGCAGATCTGTGTCAAGGCATTTTTGATTAGGAGACCAACAGGAAGTTGGCGTGGCAAAGCCAGTTTGCAAATAGAAAATAAATTTTTCCAGTGGACCGCCAATCCGCAGAGAGCTCTAAGCACTGATTCTTAAGGATATTTACCAAAGTGTAAGGATCATTTCATCAATTTATTTGCGAGATCAAAAGGTTTGCATATGGCATATTCGACGTACCACAAAATCAGGCAAAATTCGTAACTTCATCTCAATTCAAATCATTATCACCATCAACGGCGCTTTACGGCACAACAGAGTGACTAACTAAACACATTTCCTCTTTATATGTTTTTAACATGAGATACAAAGGAGATGGAGTTGCCCCATCAACGAGGGTCGAAATTGCCCCAAACGCTAGAAGTGAAAGAGTGAGTTTGTGTTTTACGTCTCACCAGCACCTGATTGGGTTATTCAGAGACAGATACACACAGTTATGTACTTGGTTTTTACTAAGCCTGACCACTAAAAAAATAAGAGTTTGTAATTTACTAAACATGCATTATATTGGTAATTTAGACATACAGGCTACCTACTCGACAAATATGCATGGGCTTGATAACATTTCTGGCCTGGGAGTCCAAGGGTTCAGAGTCGCTGAGGCAGTAGCATATCAGCGGCAATTGAAATTACTAACAGTTCAATGGCACGAAGAGGTAAAGAGCAAGCTTGGATATCTAAAGGAGTACCTGAAGTTTCAGTACAGGGCCACAAAATAATAAAGAAAATTAATACAGGGTGAGCCAAAAAAAAGTACACACTTCTTTAAGTGGTCATAAGATAATCAATTTTTGCCACAGGACTTTGATTTATGGCTCATTTTGTTGGTAATCATCAACACATTGCGTCTGAAAGGCAAAAACGACAGACATACCTGCATAGCTTTGCTACTATAACAAAGTGTGAGTTGTCCCTGATTTTTTCTGTGCCGAGTTGAAGAGGATGCGTAAATAAGGCTGTTGAAAATTTCAATATGAGTGATCGGAGATATAAAAAACTGATTGAAATTTGTTGACTGGTATGCAAAGAAGCTTGACACAGGAAACCGTGGCCCTGAAAACATCAGAACCCCCTAGAATAATGTCAAAACGTCATGCAGGGCATAATATGCCAGGCCTCGGAGAGATTATTTCACATTAGCAAGATATATTTGAAAAGTAAAGCCAGAAAGTGTCTTATAATAAAGCATGGAGGCCTAACATATGCCTCGTTCCTTAAGAATGAATTGCTTTATGTCTGACTCTGAAATTGTGGCACATGAAATGGAGATGTGAGGACTTGATTGGTCATCATGTGCCACCAATCTCTCCTTGTGTAGATAATCACAGACAATGCTTTAATCCAAGTATTGTCATGATACTGACAGAAAATGTAGTTGACATACTACAAAAACAAAAGAAGAGTTGTTTCAGGACCATGTACATTATATTAATGAAATTTGGGCAATTACTACCCGGGTGGTTGAGAGACACCCATGTATTTCATTATCCGTAAAAGAGCTGATAAAATATATAGTGAACCTGGATGAATAATACATCAAATCACAGCTACAGGTGAACAAACTATGTTCTGAACATAAATATACATTCTGGCCAGATTAAACCCATGCACAGTATCTCAAAAGTGGTCAGTCAAAATGTTGGTAAAATTCAATAAGAAGTAATCTTTTCTCACCAAGCCTTGATTACCTGCAATATGACTAAATCACAATGGCAAATATAGAAGGCATTACCTTTAAGACATTTAAGCTTTTAGCTGACTTTGAAAAAAATTTTTATGCAAGAAACAGACAAAAACTTCAAAGGACATCAATTTCAAGGATATAGGTTATACTAAGGGTCACTGTAAGGTCAATTTTGCAACTAGGACAAAATAACTTTAGCAATGTTTTGTCAATATGAAGGTACATCTCTGTGTGTAATTCTATGAAGATTGTGTACTTTTGAGCCGCAGTGTGTAATTGCTAAAGTTCATTTACAGAAGTGTCTACTTTTTTTTGGCTCACCCTGTACTATATTTCATTTGTCAGATCCCAAAAACCTTTGTTTGGACCAAAAAAGCAGCTCTATATCAATTTGGAGCAAAAATAGGTTAAATTTACTTTTCGGTGACCATTTTTAATTCCAGCTAGGACAGCAAGTCGGATTGGGTTGAAATTTCACGGAAAATAACAGTACAGTTTTCTGACTCAAAAACTTACGCTAAGGCCTGAACCCAAAATGTGCATTACTATATTCTGGGTTTTAAGGAGTATCTGTAAAATAATATATCCCACAAAACTGGCATATTGTTAGTATAATACAAGTATGCAGCATTCTTATTTTTTTTAAATCAGTTGTCAAAGGGCGTTGTGCATTGCGAACATGCCTCTTAAATATAGGTTGCTTCTCACAATTTTAAATTTTTTAAAATTTGATAGCCAGTTTTTGACAAGGTGCCAAAAACAAGTGAATGCCTCACAAATTGTTGTACAAGTGCTTTCTTTATGATAAGCTAATTTCAGGAAATTTCACTCACATTCTTTCTGTTCATATCATATTTCAGGGAAAACCGAATTTGAGTGAAAGCTGAAACCTGGTAGCCTACCTATTTTGAGTGAGTGAGTGAGTTGGTTTTTTACGTCTCATCAGCACCTGAGTGGGCTATTTAGAGACATACTTGGTTTGTGTCAAGGTTCTTGATTTGTTAAGTCTGTGAGATGTGACAGGTGTTTTTTTGTTGCTTGTCATGTTTCTCTTGTCTGTGCAAGGAAATGGTTGGTCTGTTGAGCAGTCTCGATTTGTTATTTTGGATGGTTTCTTGTACTCAGAAGCCGTTTCTTTCTTCTTTGGTTGTTGGAGTGACAGTTTTGTCCGTGGAGCACAAGGAGAGGATGGTTGACTTTGTTGAATGTTTTTACTGGGTGGTATGCATAAGTCAGAGTCAGGATATTTCACAGTTTCTCCCGTCTTTGGTCGGTCTGGTGAAGGCATTGTCCCAAACATATCCTTGAAAAGGTTCTCAAAAAGTTGAATCCTTCTCCGTGGTGACGAATGTAAAACTGGTCTTGGGTAATCTGCGTCTTGGTCAGTTTTGTCCATGTCCTGTTGAACTATGCGCTTGGCTTCCGGAAACGAACATCCTGTGTCAATCTGAAATTGTACAATTTCTTTTTCTCTCTTGAAGACTTCACAGTTGTGGCTAAACGCAGGGTGGTCCCCTCGGCAATTGACACAATGCGGGGGCCTGAAGCATGGTTTGTCTCTTGTGTGAGTGTGATCTCGATCACCACAATTGGCACAAATTGTGAACCGTCTACATGTTGTGCTGATATGTCCATACAATTGGCAATTGAAACAGCGTTTTGGTCGGGGAAACAGTGGGCAAACTCTGCACTTTTCAAAAGCTACAGGTACTGTCTTGGGTACATTGTTGTTTTTGAATGTCAGTTTTACGGATTCATAGCCATTTCGTTGGGACAAACGTTTGAATTGGGTAATGCCATGTTTGTGGAACCACTTCGACAGTTGAGAGTCTGAGCATGTCTTGCTCTCTTTTGAGAAGATAATGCCTTTGCCTGGTTTTTGGAAAGGCTCAATGGAGACTTGTGTATGCGCTATTTCTTTGACAAGTGTCAGTTTCTCTTTTTGTGTGTCATTCTTTGGGTGAATGAGAAATGTTCCATTGAATTGACGCTGTATTTTATCTGCTACGGTGTTGTCACAAATGTCTGCAACAATTTCGTACACAGCGATTGCTGATAGGTCCACTAGCGATTTCTCAAGTCCGTTTATCACAAGGCAATTTTCATCTTTTGACATGTGGGAGGGGCGGTCAGGGTCATTCAAGTCATCCGAGGATGTACTTATCCGTGGGAATCTTGGTAGTCCAGTCGCAAATTTTTTGATCTCAGCCTGGTTTCCCGCTGAGGGACGCGCACCTTGGTAACCCGGTAGACGTACGATCCGGTTTGGAATCATGGTAAATGACATATTCATTGATATTCCCCTGTAAGGTAGGGGACACACCGTGCATGCGCACTGTCTCATGTTGGCCACTAAGGATAGAGGTCTTCACCTTAGTGTTACCACCCACCGCCACGAGGAGGCCCGAGACCTGCGGGGGCCCTACCTATTTTGATGATGCCGCAGAGATCATGTGTGACTGGAGGGAAAAAAGCCCGGGTACCCATGGTAAACTTTTTCACCTGTTTGGCTAGTTTTGAAAAGTGACAGATAGAATTCAGTATCATCTAGAAAGTATTCATTTACAGTTTTGAGTGGTAAAAATTTCCATTTTAGTCATACGCAAGTCGGCATTTTCCATTTTAGTCATACACAAGTCGGCATTTTGCATTTTAGTCATACACAAATCGGCACGAAAATGAGACACAAGATGCTTTCTTCGAAGAATTTAAAATGAAGATGAAGGATGACGAACCAAGAAGTGGTGGCATAACTTTTGCCAGGTGCCCAGAACGCTGAACCTGCCAGGTTGGCACATGATCCACAAGGATGACTAATGTGACATTATTCAGTACGATCACATGAAGGTAAACTAATAATAGCATTACCAGACTCTTTTGCTTTTATGAACCAATATCCTAAAAAAAACACAAGACCAGCATTATTATACCATGTAAAATTATCCTGCTGAATCATTGAATTATTTGCTGTCATATAATTAGTCTGTCTCATTCCTGGAATGAGTGTTCATCAATCAAAAATAAATAAAATAAATTAATTAATCAATAACCTGACAAAAACAGCAGCAAAACAACACAAAAATGTTACAGAAAAATTACAAAGTTGCTAATCTACCCATGAGTATGTGTATTTCTGCTGTGTGACCTGCAGACGAGGAGCAATCAAGCCAAACAATATTTCACATGTTGTAAGACAAACTTTTTTTTCACAATGTACAATCATATTCTATTAATATATTATATTAGATATATTGTGATAATTCATACAGATCCCAAGGTGGCTTCGAGTTGAAGCTAACGATGCAGTGTCGTCCTACATCAATGGTAAACAAGTTGAGGTGCCATTGCGAATACTATTGAAGTTGCCCTTGAGAATTTGGACAAGCTGCTCCCGTGCCAAGGGATCCGAAACCCCTAGTTGTGGCATTTTGGAGACAGGACACTAATTCAAAAGGAAGAATCTTTTGAAGTTTCTATGAAGAAGGTATAATTTTACACCATGATTGATTATGCATGATTTGCCCCATCAAAGCGCGTATGGCCACACATTTATGTAGTTTTTAAATGTTGTAAAAACAGTTATTATATCTAATTCAATATTCAGGAAAGTAATCTATCTAACATTAATTTTATTTAATTTTTCATCTTGCTAATAACTAAATATCTGTAATTAAGGAAAAAATGGATTTATTTGTTCATTTCAGGCGTTAACTCTAATGAGGAGCAAAAACTGCACGGGGGCACTGTGAGGCAGTCTCTGTTCAAGGCCATGTGAAGACTAAAGGAGGGTGGAGACTGGAGAGGGTACTACAGAAACGGCAGCAACGACAATAAAAAAAAAATAGGCACGAAGACTGTTTCTACAAAAGCCCCATTACGTCATTTCTCCAAAACAAAGACTTCATTGTTGATGCGCAAAATTAAGATCAGAATGATGCTTGATGAAGAGTGTCATAAACCCAAAAAAGCTGAATACATCCCTGCAGACTGTAATGGAGAGTGAAGAGCAACAAGTTGGCCAACCCTGTCGTTAAGCTATTTCGGGACAAGCAGAAGAAAAACCTGGGAGGATGTATATATGTGGCCTGGTTATGTTGTCGCTTTTTTTATTAGAAGACCAACAGAAAACTGTCAAGGACGTGGCAAAGCCAGTTTGCAACTTGGAAATAAGAAAACTAATTTTTCCAATGGACTGGTAATCTGCAAAGAGCTCCAAGCACTGGTTCTTTAGGGTATATTTACCAATGTGTAAGGATCATTTAATCAATTTATTTTCGCAATCAAATTAAGGTTGCAGTTAGCATATTCAACATACCACAAAATCAGGCAAAATTCTTAAATTCATCTCAATTCAAATCATACTCACCATCAATGGTGTTTTATGGTACAACAGAGTGACTTACAAAGCACATCTCATGTTTACATGTTTTCAACATAAGAACACAAAGGAGACGGAGTTGCCCCATCAAAAAGAGTCGGAATTGCCCCGACTGACAGAATTGAATGAGTGAGTTTGTGTTTTATGTCTCACCAGCACCTGATTGGGTTACTCAGAGACACACAGTTATGTACTTGGTTTTTACTCAGCCTGACCAATAAAAAAATATGAGTTTGTAATTTTTCTAAACATGCATTATACTGGTAATTTGTACATACAGGCTACCTACTCGACAAATATGCATGGGCTTGATAACATTTCTGGCCTGGGAGTCCAAGGGTTCAGTATCGCGGAGGCAGTAGCACATCAGCAGCAAATGAAAGGACAAACAGTTCATAGAAACCCATTCCATTTGAAGAATTAGCGGATTTTTTTTGCTCACATCAAGAACACATGTCAATGACGGTATTGAGATTGAAAATCCTTTCAAAGAAAATTTAAGTTTCACAAAAAGACTTCAATCTCATTTATCTCATATCTAACGTAATCACAGAAAATGGTCAGTTGCGCAGATGTCTGTCGGTCTTTTAAACCAACCTCAACCTAAAACAGTCAATCAACAAACTGTGCCAGGTGAAACAGCATCCAGGCAGATAAACCATGAAATTGGTAGAATGACAACGGAGAGGAAGTTCCTGAGAATCTCATTGGTCCTTATTCTGATATAGCAGGAACTAATGATGTCCCTTCACAATTTGGCTTTATTGCACTTAAAATTACAAGCGAAAGCAATTCTTCCCACCTCTACAATCCAAGAGATCGTTTCAGGAAGTGCAGAAAACGAGCACACAACATTTGCATGCCACTTTAGTGAACATATTTCGGAGACCTTGAGGTGTGATTCAAGTTGAGGAAGTGTTCAATTTGTTGCAATTTCGTTGAATGCCTTATAACCAGGTCATTTTAATCAACAGAGCCACCATTGCTAGGGTCCAAAGGGAAAACCAAGTAAGTCACATTTTGGAATTTCTGAGAAAATTGACTTTTAAGTTCCAGTCGTTGCAGTAAGAGATGGACTTACTGGGATTTGCCAGTGTTATTCTGGGGTAACGGGCCGCTTCATGAAAATCTAAACTTAATAAATATATAGAAACATGTCTCAGAAGTACTATTTTGACTTAAAATCAATTTGGCCCAAAATGTGACTTACTAGGTTTTCCCTTTTGACGCTAGATTTCAAGAGGACGTTCTTGGGACCCATGATCTGAAATTCATGGATTTTGAAAGCTTGAAATGGAAATGAAAGACAGATTTTGTTGGATAAAATGCTGAAGACCATTTACAAAGGGTAGGGCATATTTTCACAGCTTGACAGGCCAAATTTTATCGTCTAAACAGGACTAGAATTGCCGAAACAAATCTGATGAAGAAATTTCGACCTGTATTGTATTTGTATTCTGCTGGACTAGGTCAGTGGAGGGATTGATGGATGATTGGGGGCTTTACATCCTGTATTTATGAACTTGGTAGGCTAATTAGGACAGGGGGGACACGGCAATGAGGTGAAGGATGATTGAAACAGCCGTCCAACATAGGCCCAGGTGACACGGCAACAGCGGGATTCGAACCCAGGACCCAGCGATTGGCAGTCCAGCACGCTACCACTAGACAAACCCTCCCCCCAGGTCAGTTGCGGGAGAAGATCCTGTACCAAAGATCCTGTATTGAAGAAAGTGACACCGCAACACGAAAAAGCCAAAATGAGGAGTTTGATCCGTTACAAAGTGTGGCAGAGACTATCACCAGTATGGAGACGGCAGAAAAAGCCTTTGGTTAGTATGTTGCTGCCTGGGACACAGGGACCATTTTGTCCAGGTCAAGAGCAAGTCAATTTTTTCAAAACCACTTTTTCTTTATGTGAACTGTAGACGATAAGAATTGATAGATTATTGGGGCTCTATGTCCTGTATTGATGCACTTGACAGGCTAATTAGGAGAGCAGGAGAACACGGCACGAGACCAAGGATGATTGAAACAGCCGCCCAACAAAGGCCCAGGTGACCTGGCAAAGGGCTGGACCAAGCAATTGGCAGTCTAACATGCTACCAGTAGACCAACACTCCCCGCAGCAAAAAAAAACAATGACAATCCTAGTCCACCACACTACGGAAGCTGCCTCAACAGCTGTTGTGGATGGAATGCTCATGAAAGTGGCAAGTTGGACGTACAATCTTCCTCGATCAACTCTGAGACGACTCAAGAATTTGAAAAAGTACGTGACTGCAGCAAACAAGATTTTTGGGAAATTTTGTAGCAGTTTTTAATTAAGAGCAGGAATACATGCTGATGAGGTATATATCCAGGACATGGGAGAATTAAAAGCAAGTGTAATAATGGTGTATAGATGCATAGTTATTTTTCAGAAAGGCTCCAAGCAACTTGTCAAGGAGGAGAACTGGCCTGGAATCAAGACATTTCTCTTAGAAACAACAGACTTCTTGACAGCCTCAAATTTTATTGAAGGAAAACCATAGTACATTGTAAAATTTGAATTTGGGTCAGCTAAAATGATTCAGTAAGATGGTTGCACAATTCCTTTGAGCTAACATAGCTTGTTGTTTTAAGTTAAGACAACGGACAGATTATCATAACTTACAACAACAAGCTATGTTTGCTCAAACAAATTGAGCAACCATCTCACTCAATCATTTAAGCTTCAAATTTGCCATTTCATTCATCCCTTTGATATTCAATAGTCTGACACACCAACTGATTGTTAACCTGCAAAACGTATTCAGCGCTCATTAATCTAAATGATTTGAAATCCAAGAAGTCCGTCAGCTGTAAGTTATTAACGCAAGTTTTACAAGACTTCTACTTTTTGGACGAGAAGGCTTCGGGAACTTTGCATGAGCCAAGCTGCTGTTGTCGTGTACCGATATCTTATTCTATGTATATTTCAGCTATTCAAGTCCTTCAATAAACTTCCGAGAAGCCTTGGAAGTGAAGCCACTAAAAAGTTACAGATCGCGTCATTGCTTACAACAAGAAGACTGTGCTTTATTGGAAATATTCCATCATGGTATGTTTACGTTAGCAGTTAAGAATGGTTAAGTAAACTCTAACACCAGTCTGTACATACATTTTTAGCTAGTCTGTTTTAAACAAGAAAAGTACCGTATCGATTTTATCATGAACCTGAAGGCATGTGGCATCTAATTCAAAAGTTTTATTTTTATGAAACAAATGTCTAAGCCTCCCCCTTGCTTCATGCATATCTTACTTAACCAGGAAGGTTGCAAATAAAATTAAACTTCAGTTATTTGAATTAAAATACTTTGTTATTTTTTAATTGCTATACACATAGAAATCTGCAAATTTGTTTGTACAATTGAATTAACTGTGACATGTTTGTTTTGATTATGTTATGCATTTCTCAAAGCAATTGTATCTTTCAATTGAACTTCACGCCTATTCAGAACTGAAGAAATTTTAAAGGTGTGTAATGTTGGGCTTGAAGTTGAAAAACATTTTGAAAATTTTCTATAAAATGAAAGAATATCATTAAAACATATTATAATAGGCCTAAATAATCAACAGTCATTTTTAAACAATGAATAGATGGATAGATAAAGAGATAGATAGATAGTCCTTAATTTGCAAACCCCCCCCCCCAACAAACAAACCCTAGATATGCCACTGGTCCATTTTGGCCATTGGGTTTTAGCAATTGAAGAAGTTACATCCTCACAGCGTAATGCGCCGACATGCTTATTTGCGAACTTAATACTGCAGGTAGAGCAAAATTAATAAGTGCAATGAATTTGGAGGAGTTTATTTGATATATGCAGGTTTTTAAATTTTGAAAATCGGACATGTATTAAGGTCTGTAGCCCAATTTGTACTTTCTGCCCCTCTGAAAAATGTCTAGCTTCGCCACTGTAATACACACTTTTTGATGACGTTTCACACGGAAAAAATATCGTCTGTAGATTTCCCTTACCTTGATGAATCGATGTAATGCTAAGAATACTTACATGTAAGTTTTTTTAGAGGTTTTAAGACATCGATACAAAAATCAAAGGTATTGGTGATATATCTTGCATCGACTGATTTTATTCTGAATCTCATGTTTGAGTTGGCAAGTCTTAATTAATGAAGAATTTTAGAAACATTCCATTCATGATATAGAGTCTTTGTAAAGACTAGTGGCAGAAAGGAGGTGCCTCAGCCGTTTATCACCTTGCCCAGCTGTGTGAGTGAAATAAACAGTGTCATTTGGTTCATGTACACATTTTTGATTTTATAAGAAGTCAAAATGTCCTTGTATATCATCCATGTGTGGGTTGATGTTTGTGTTTTATGCCTCTGCAGCACCTTAGTGGGCTATATGCATGTGAAATCATGGCAATGATTCTGACATTTAGACCAACATTGATAGATCGTATTAATACATTGTCATTATTATGTTCATTAATACACTAGTTATACATACATATTTACTAATATAATATCCTGAGAAAGAGTTATACAAAATTTATATATTTGAACAACTTTTACCTAAAGTCCAGATTTAAAAAAAAGAAATTCTATAACTACACATCATAGAAACAATGTGGGATTTACAGCACAAATATTGAGTTGAGAGTTCTGATTTGACTAGTTTTTGGTGTATTTTAGTAAACCAGAAGCCCCTTGGAACAATGCGCTATGGACATTCGAAACAAAAATTTAATTATTTGGACTCAACCAGAAACGCCATGCATGGCAAAGAAACTATGAAACCTTTAAGGAAAAGAAGACCATCCCAACTGTCAAACATGTAGGTGGATCAATTACGTTGTGGGTCAGTGTACAGTAGATAGCAGTGGAACTGAAATCTTGAAAAAGTCATTGAGAGAATGGATTCGCTTCAATATCAGCAGATTTTGGAGGGCAAAGTCAAGCCATCAGTGAAGAAGCTGAAATTGTGCAGAGGATGGATCTTCCAACAGGACAATGATCCCAAGCATTGTTCCAACTCAACAAAGGAGTACTTAAGGAAACACAAGTACAAAGTTCTGGAGTGGCCATCACTGTCTCCAGACTTGAATGTTACTGAACACTAAAGTCGTATTTAGTAAGGAAATAGAAGCTCCGTACCTGTCGAAGAAGTACATTGGCATCTGTGGTTGTTTAGCACTAAACTACACTGACTACAGTGAATAAATTATGTCTATTGACAAAGACATGTGTTATAGTGTTATCAATACATATTAGTGGGGAAAATGGCTGTTTGTAAGATTGATGGATAAAAATGTGATGCCGGGGGTGTCCACAATTGTGCTTTAAACTAAATATAGGTATAAAGAAAAAGTTCCATATCTATTATCTAGCGTGACGGAATGAAGGTAAGTAATACCTTTTCAAGATGTACAGAAATCCAGGCGGAGAGTCCAGAAATGCAACCTAAAAGCTCAGCATCAGGTTCGCAAACTGTTGAGACAGATCAAGACGAGGTGATGATATTGCTTCTTGTGATCATAAAACTGCAGAAGAATCTCTAAGTACCCCCAAAATCAAAAATCAAAAGTTCTTGGGATAAAATGAAAGATATTTAAATATTCAAACCAACCAAGGGGAAAACTTCTCGCAAAAGAATGAGGTCTCAATTATGCATTGAAAAAGGATCAGTTGTAAAGAGAGAAATGTACCACAACCGATTACAACCATTATGTCTAGCGGAAAACATCAGAGTTTGCAAGAAATGAAGGACAAACACTTGAAGGTTTAGTTTTTACCGTAGCACAATGACAAGCAATGAGGCACTCATTCAGTCACTATACACACAGAAAAAAACTTGGCATCATGTTATGCTGCGAGGTGGAGTAGGCAAAGTTAATAATCATCAATGACATCTCTGCGTGTAACCAATGTGGGATTTTTTTTTTGTCACAGGTTAGATATGCCTGACGTCTATATGTTGAACTTGTCCGCCTCATCGTGCGTAGAAAAATTGTGCTGTTGAATCATGAAACTTCATAGGTTTAGGACTCATGTTTTTGCATTTTAAAATGATGACAATCAATGATGGCAATGGACGATCGCTTATCAAAGGCTGCATCTAGTTATACATGAGTATGAAAATTAACCTGTTAATTGTTTGCACTTTCAGGACGCAAAGTATCCAACACCAACTGTTGTTCTGAAAGACTGCGGGCCAGCTTCTAATCCTCTGGACGCCACATCTGCTGCCATTTGCCTGAATGGAATTGCTGTTGTCGAAGACTGTATGGACCTTAGCCTTGGCCTGGCTTGCGCATATGCATGTTACTGGGTGTAAGGCATTCAGTATGCACCCCAGCTGAAAAACTTTTACAGCTTTATGGACTATTATGTCACCGAGTGTGAAAAATCGAGGAAGCCTATGAAAAGTGTGATGAGGGTTTACGAAATGTAGTTTTGGTGAAATAAATAGTAATAATCTTTTTTAAAGGTCTTGAAATAAATAATTTCTGGAGGGGGTATTTCTTAATATTAAGAGTCATTGTCAGAGAAAACTGCAGATTTTGAGAAAAAAGTGGCACGGGGTGGTCGACCAAATTCCGCGATACTTGGCTCATTTTACCCCCATAGGTAACTAAATTCCATGGTACGGTCATTTTCTTAATTTATCGCCTGGTTGCCACGGCAACCCAGATTGACGATTTGGACCGATTCTGGCTGATTTGCACTTTTCAGCTTTGAATTTGAGGTAATGTTTGAAATTTCCCAGCAGCCAAGCTATAAAACATAGAAGTTTGACCTTTTGGGTAAATTACATTTAGGAGTTGTACTTCATATATAGCTTTTCATTTTTGCTGTATCTGTTGTGAGTTTCATTTTATTCCACTTTGAAATATGCTAAAATCCCGTTTTTTTAGTTTTGTGATAAAAAATGAAAATAACTCACTTTTGATTCAATATTACTGGCTTGAGCATCCCTCTCATAAAAAAGTGGATATACTGGTGAATAGTGTTACTTCAGTACATCAAATAGCAAAAATAAAATCGTGGTGCAATTCATAAACTAAGGTGTGAGATGTGAATAAGTAAGCCTTGTTTTCATGAAATGCAAAAATACCATAACTTTAACAAAATACCAATACAAGTAACATGATTAGAAATGAAAGTCTATAGTCCTAGCAAATACTAGAAAACATGGCCTTTACAATGAGGGTATATGGGAGCCAATTGTTGGAAAATAAATGGTCTTAAAGAACCTTCAAAGTTGGCCCTGCCTCACATTTTTCAAATGCTGCTGAAATGTGACGTCATCCTGCTGGGCAGAGATTGTTACCGTAACTATTGCAAAATGGTGTCTGATTTTAGCTTAATAATTCAGCTCTTAATTATCTAACCATTGTCAAAGTTTCAGAAGTTGTTGAATACAATATTCTGGATATTTTATCTTAACATGGCATAATTTTTTGAGTAATAAATCCAATTTGAGAGAGATTTTTGAGAGCAAAATTCAGAAAAATTAGTGAAAATACATAAATACATCATTTATCATGTTTTGGTTAAAGCTGAATTTCTGAAGCCAAGCCAAGCTCTATACAAAGCTCTATATGAAAGCACTCAGGTGTAAAAATAAGACACTGTATAACTATTTCTAAGTAAATGAAATGCCATTCTGAGGCATTGGTGGCAAGGTATCAGCGGAGTAGTGTTGAATTTCCATTCAATCCTATTTCTACTAAAATGTCTGTGTAAAAAATATAATGCATGTAGTACTACCATAGCAGCACCATAAATTTAGGGTGCAGCAACTTTTAATTAGGCCTAGTGCAATAATGTTGTAAATTCAATTTCCTACATTTTGATACAGGTTTCGGCCCTGTAGGACAAATATTTCCATCCAAAAACAGCATCTGACGCATGTCAAGTCAGTGTTTTCTGCATAAATTGGCCTGACAATACTAGAGTCAAGGAGGGTAAATCCGTTCAATTTTGGCTAAAGCTGGGTTTCCTGGAAAATTGGAATAGGTACAAAATTATTATTTAGTCCATTGGAAAGGGCACAATCCCTCCATCATTTCCTGCCAAAAAGAAAACCATTCATACGTATACGTACACTGTAGTATGACGGAAAACAGGAAAACAAAAATTGAAGGTTAAGGCACAGAAATCTGTCAACCCTACTGGTAAAACTGTCCGGTGAGGATTTACCATACTTGACTCTTTAAGAACTCAACACGTTTTACTTAGGTACCCTATTGTTAGCATAAGGTGCCTGGTGGGCAGATGTGTGTGTGTGTGTGTTTGTGTTTTACGCCTCTGCAGCACCTTATTGGGCTATATCGAGGCTTGCTAGGGTGTTATTTGTCTTTGTTTATTTTCCTCATATTTTGTAGTATGTCTGTGTTTGGTGCAAAAATGTGATTATGTTTTCTGGCTTGTCTACAAGAAGTCGAAGTGGATTTGTTGGGAGGAGTGTATTTCTTTGTGTTTGAAAAACTCTACAATCCTTTAAGATGTGTTTGATTGTGAGGGGACATTGGCATTCCTCACAAATCGGGGCTGGATCGCCCAGTAGAAGATGGGAATGAGTAAGTCTTGAATGTCCAATAAGACACCTGTGAATCACACTTTGGTCTCTCCGTGTTCTGGAGGTAATGTGTTGTACATCCCTGACTCTGGGAAAGATTACTCTCAGTTTATTATTCTCACATGCGTTCCACATAACTTGCCATCCGGATTTTATATAATCATTGATAGTTGGACGGAGGTCCGTGTACGGAATAGTATCAACGGTAAGATCTTTGGAAAGAGCATTTTTCGCCATAAGATCTGCTTTTTCGTTTCCAGCAATTCCCACATGACCAGGAGTCCAGCAGAAAACAATTTCTTTGCTGTCTAATCCAGACAGGAGCATGAGTATGTCTTGTAATATGGGATGTTCTAATCTCTTGCTTGCAAGAGCTTGAATTGCCGATTTAGAGTCGGAACAAATTACAAATTTGTCTTTTTCAGCCATTCCAACAAGCCATACGGCTTTGTAGATTGCTAAAAGCTCAGCAGTGTATACTGAGCTTTCATTTGTAATGCGCTCACTGTGTAGGTTTGTTTTACAGGAAGTAACAGCGTAAGCCGTTCGGTTTCCATCCTTTGAGCCATCTGTATATAAGAATTTGTGATCATGATATCTTAGTTTGATATCATAGAACCTTCTTTGATACTCTATCGGATCTGTTTCTGCTTTTTTCAGGTCTGCTAATTCAGTGTTAACAACTGGTGTTTTTATATTCCAGTGTGGAATTTGTGGAACTTTGTTCTCAGCAATAAAAAATGTGTCTATGCCGGCATTTTCCAGATGCGGTTTCATCCTCAATCCCAGTGGCCGAATGGTATTTGGTCTTCTGTCATATCTATCTGTATGATTGGGATGAAAGACAATTGCGTATGCTGGATTAGTAGGATTTGCAGCCAGTTTGACAGTATACTGTAGTGATAGCTTCAGTCGTCGGAGTGATAAAGGAGGCTCCTTTGCCAGAACATATAGGCTATCTACTGGAGATGTTCTGTATGCTCCAAGGCTCAAACGGATTCCTTGATTGTGTACAGTATTCAGGCATCGAAGGTAGGATGGTCTTGCTGAGCCATATACAATGCAGCCATAGTCGAGGCGTGCTCGAGTCACTGCACGATAAAGCCTGAGAAGAACAGTGGTGTCACCACCCCAGTTAATTTTTCCCACTACTTTCAAAATGTTCAACAACTGTAGGCATTTTGCCTTAAGTGCAGTTATGTGAGGAATGAAGGAGAGTTTTGAATCAAATGTGACTCCAAGAAATTTATTAGAACTTACTACCTTGATTGCACAGTTATCAATTTTTAGTGTTGGTTCAGGATGGGGAATTCTAAGATGGCAAAAGTGCATACATACTGTTTTGGACCTTGAAAATTTGAAGCCATTTTCTTGAGACCACTTATGCAATTTATTTAAATTTTGTTGCAATTGTCTTTCTATAGTTGACATTTGTTTGGATTTAAATGCAATGAGAAAGTCATCAACATATAGTGAGCACATGACATTTTCACGAATAGCTTTAACTATGCTGTTGATTTTTATGTTAAAGCAGGTGGGAGATAAAATGCTTCCCTGGGGAACACCCATCTCCTGGGGATATTCACTTGAAAGTGTTGACCCAACTCTCACTTTAAACCATCGATCTTCTAAGAAGGAGCCAATAAAATTAGGAAGTCTACCTCTCAAACCAAAGTCAAACAAATCTTTCATTATGCCATATTTCCAGGTGGTATCATAGGCTTTCTCTAAATCAAAAAATACTGCTACAACATGTTCCCTTGTTATTAAAGCGTCCCTTATATACGTTTCTAATCTAACCAGATGGTCTACTGTGCTTCTTTGTTTTCTAAAGCCACATTGGAATTCGGAAATTGAATCATTCGATTCAAGATACCAGACAAGTCTGTTGTTAATAATTCTTTCCATTGTCTTGCACAAACAACTTGTCAAGGCAATAGGCCTGTAATTTGTAGGATCTGTATGATCCTTATTTGGCTTTGGGATAGGAATTATGGTAGCTGCCCTCCAAGAAGCAGGGAAAGTTCCATAATCCCAAATTTTATTAAAGACATTGAGGAGAACCTCTAAAGCTGGAGGAGGAAGGTGTTTCAAGAGTTGGTAGTGAATTTCATCCGGACCTACTGCTGAATCCATAGCTTTTTCAATTGCTTCTCGTAATTCTCCAATGGTGAGAGGACAGTTATAGTCTTCAAGATCATTTGATTGTATGTTCAACTTAAGGCGTTCTGCCTGAGCTTTATAGCGTTGGAATTCTGGCGTATAATTTTCTGATGAAGAATTGAAAGAAAATTTTTCTGCAAGCTTATTTGATATTTGGTCTGGCGTTGTGTATTCTTCATCATTTACTACTAGATGACTGATTTGAGATGTTGATGTTTTACCCTGGATTTTCTTAATCATTTCCCATACTTTTGATGGAGGTGTCCTTTCATTCAATTTAGAAATATAGTTCTGCCAGGTAGTTCTCTTTTTCTGTCGTATAAGACGTCTTGTTTTCGCTCTTTGAATACGGAACTTTTCCAAATTGACAGTGGTTGGATTGGTATTATATACTCTCAAAGTTTTTTTCCTTTCTTTGATGGCATCTTTTACATCCGAATCATACCACGGCCTTGTTTTTCGTGACATGCCTCCTTTTGTTTTAGGGATGGTGATATGAGCAATATCTATTAAATCTTCAGTGAATTTCTCGACAAGGGATTCATTATTCATATATGTTTGTAGATTAAAAGTATTTGCTGCCATGTCACTGAATAATTTCCAGTTTGCTTTATCTAGTTTCCACCTGGGGTGGTTTGAAGTTTGGGAATCTGATGTGCATTCTAGTATTATTGGGAAGTGATCACTCCCATGGCTGTCCTTAAGGACAAACCAATTGTAATCTAAATAAAGTGTTGGGTCGCTCATACTTAGATCTATAGGACTGTATGTGCCATGACCAGGATGGAGATAGGTGTAAGTGCCGTCATTAAAAAGACATAGATCAGTCGTAGCAAGAAATTCTTCAATAATAAGACCCTTATTATTTGTATGTGGGCTTCCCCACATAGGATGGTGCCCATTAAAATCTCCAAGTATAATACATGGTAATGGCAATTGATGGTACAAATTGTTTAATTCATGATTTGTGAGATGGTGACTTGGAGGTATGTACAAAGAACAGATTGTAAATGTCTTATGTGCTGTTATCTTGACAGCAACAGCTTGGAGATTAGTGTCAATATTGACACGGGAGTGGATAGTTCCCTGCTTTACTAGGATAGACGAGCCACCATGGGCTCTATCATGGGTAATAATTCCATAGTTGTTATATGTGTGGTAATTTCTTAATTTTATACTGTCTGACGGTTTCAGATATGTCTCTTGAAGACAGAAAATAGTAGGTTGGTGTTCAAGAGCTAGAATGGTAATTTCATCAAAATTTGCTCTGAAACCGCGACAGTTCCACTGGATAATATTATCCATGTTTTATATGGCAGGTTTTATTTTTTCCTAGTAGATTTTGGGTCAAAGTTAGTCCTGTTAATGCTTCTTCCTGGTTTGTGGTTTGTTTGTCCTTTACTGGACTTGGATGTTGAAGAAGAAGATGAAGTTGATGAAGACGTTTTTGGTAGTTGGTTGGCCTGCAAATCTTTGTTTGCAGGTGACCTTGGTGGGGCATTTGAGCCCTGTTTTCCAACCCTAGGCGGGCTGGGATTTTGAGGTGTGCTTTGTGTTTGAGGTGTACTAGTGTCCATGGAATCTTCATGATTGTTAGATTCCATGTTGGTGGCGCTATTTTGGTTGTGGTTCTTTTGTGTTGGCTGTTGAGGAGGATCGAAATTTCTATCTTCCATGTGCTCGAATAGCCTCACGAAGTGGTCCCTTGGTGTGAGGTTGGTGTCTGATGGAGTGATGGTTGTTCCTGAGGGGCTGCTGTCTGTGGGAGTGGCAGTTGTTCCGGACAGGCTGCTGTCTTCGGGAGCAGCGTCTGTTCTGGAAATGGAGTGTTGCTCCAGTTGAACCTTTCGACGTGGAGTGGCCCGTTGTCTTGGAGACATTGCAGCTATATTTGAGTAGGTGGCGGTACCATTTGTCTGTGTGGCCATCCTTCGAGCTTCAGGGAAGCTGATGTCATAAGTAACTTTGAGGCGTTGTACTTCTTTTTCTACAGCAAATTTCGCACAGTTGCGGTCAAATGCTGGGTGTGTTTCTCCACAGTTGGCGCATTTCGGTGGTCTATGACATGGTTGTTCTGGGGTGTGGACATGGTCTATCTCAGCACAGTTTGAGCATCTTTCTTGTCCTCTACATTTGGAGATGACATGGCCGAATTTTTGGCACTTAAAGCACCTTTGAGGATTGGGGATGTATGGTTTGACTTTGCACATTTCAAATCCAATATTGATTTTGTTTGGAAGATTCTTTCCAGGGAAGCTGAGGATAAGAATTTGAAGTTGGTGCTTCTGAGTTGGAAATTTCTTCTTTAAGTCAATTCGCCTCACCAAGTCGATGTTTTTCTTGTTAAGCCATCTTGTAAGCTCTTCATCTGAGCTTCGATAACTTTCACGAGAGATGATTGTACCTCGGCAATGATTAAGGGTCTTGTGTGGCTCTGCTGTGATTGAGACATCATCCAACATTGTAGTATTCAGAAGTTTCTCTGACTGGACCTTTGTCCTAGTTTGGACAAGGACTGAACCAGATCGCAGCCTTCGGCCACTTTCTACTGGTCCTATCAAGTCCTCTAGAATGTCATGAATTCTAATAATTGACAGTGATTCAAAGTCATAATTGTTTCCAGTAATTGTAATGAAACTGGGCCAATAGCTCGTAAACATGTTGCCGAATGCATCCGAAAGATCAGATGACATTCTGAAGCGTTTTGCTTCTGAGGAAGAGTTTTGATTAGAAGAAGTCATGGGAGTTTCGGTGGTTCATCCCTCATGCTCCCCACCCACCACGGAGTCCAACAAGGGGAGGCCATTTTGAGTAGGGCAGTGCCCAGTACCCAGCCTCAGGGATACATGAAGGATATACTTTCAGAAGGATAAGTCTGCGACATAGCCTCAATCACAATAGCAATAATCATGGCAGGCAGATATCCGTTTCATAACCTTCCTCAATTGACCCATCAGCCATGGCCAAATAGGACCGAAGTCCTAATGACAACATGACAAGCCGATTGACTGGACCGGGCCAATCCAGCCTCCCGTCTAGGAGAAATCCAGGCCAAAGTAGTGTATTGTATGGGAAGGACCAACTTAGTCCAACCCAACTCAACTACCAGGACCCCTTCATCCTCAGACACGGGTCGCAACCCACGGCAAACAGGTCGCCCCTTTTCCGTCGGGGAGACGTGTGCAAGCGCACTGTCTCGTGTTGGCCACTAAGGATACAGGACTTCACCTTAAGTGTTACCACCCACCGCCACGAGGAGGCCCGAGACCTGCGGGGGCTGGTGGGCAGATGTAACAATGAGATGAAAAAATTACATTTTGTATATTTTTTGCATTAAAAACTACTGGTAAGTCCTATTTTGATTGAATTTTGAATAAAATTTTATTATGTGGTATCCCTTTGCTTTGTCACTCACCTATGAAGCAGTGAGATGCCATAAAAATCGCCTTATAAAATAAATAATTATTATTATAAAAATGTATTTTTCACCTTTTCTTAAAAAGGTTACCGAAGGAGATGGGTGGAGAAAAAAAGGGTTGATATGGCGATGCTACAGAGCCTCACTGTCAGTTTGGTTGAGTGCCACCGTGTGGAAATTTCCCAGTCCCAGCACAAGGATGGATTTTAGATATAGATCATAAACATATATATACACATATATATACATATAAAAATTAATTTGTGAAATTTATATTTTTGTATCCTCAACACCGAATCTTGAAATTTCCCAGTGCCAGCAAAATAACGGATCTTAAATATTGGTCATACACACAATCATATATATTAACAAATGATGATTTTCAGCTGGTTTTGGTGAATACACAGAAATTTATCAAAACATATTTCTCTAATCAGCATTCCCTGATTTTGTACATGGCTATGTTCAAAGGTGTCTCCAAGTTAATTGGCAAGAAACGTTTTTGACCTGAGGAATGTTAGAAAATTAAAAAGGGAAAAAACATCAAAAATTTATGTGATGTTAAAAAATCTGTGACCAACCCTTTTCAAAATTCTGTGTAGTGAGTGCACTACAGCATCCAATTTCAAAATAGTTGATATGTCTTCAAATATTTATAATATATGTATTTATTTATATTTATAATTCAACACAGATTCCCTCGATTACCCAGTGAATGTGTTCAATTCTGCTTTAATGTGGTTAAACTTAGCCATGACATAACTGGCCCTTTAGCTGTCTATATTCAGAACGTGCTACAGATAAAGAACATGCATGAAATGAAATTTATACAAGGATATCACAATAAATGTAAGTCTTGGAATTTTGAAAACACACAACTCATGGTCTAGTTCCTTTGAAAAAAATGAACAACAAAAATGTATAGAAAGAATTTTGACAACATAATGTGCTTTTTTTTTTTAAATGCGGAAACACACTATTTTCAATGCGTTGTGCATACAAAATTTACAGAATGCACCATTGTTTCATTTTTGGAAATTGGGTGATGCATCTTTTATTTAAACACAGATGACCTATGAATGGATGGTCAATATAGCTGTATGCAGTTATATTTCACTGAAATGGTCAAATATTGAAATTTAATGTTTTTTGAAAAATGCGGAAACACCCAATATCCTAGATGGTATGAATAAAAAGTTTACACAGTGCATCACTGTTTTATTTTTGGAAATTAGTTGATACATCCTATATTTAAACATTGTTATACTAGATTACCCATGAACGGATGCTCAAGTCAGCTATATGCAGTTATATTTCACTGAAATAGCCAAATATTGAAATTTAATGTTTTTTTGAAAAATGCGGAAACACCCCATATTCAAGATGGTGTGAATAAAAAGTTTATACAGTGCACCAGTGTTTTATTTTTGGAAATTAGTTGATACATCCTATATTTCAACATAGTTATACTAGATTACCCATGAAGGGATGCTCAAGTCAGCTATACACAGTTATATTTCACTGAAATGGCCGATATTTAAATTTAATGTTTTTTTTATAAATGCGGAAACGCCCAATATTCGAGATGGTTTGATTGAAAAGTTTACACAGTGCACCATTGTTTTATTTGTTGAAATTGGTTGATACATCCTATATTTCAACGCAGTTATACTAGATAACCCATGAATGGATGCTCAAGTTAGCTGTATTCAGTTATATTTCGCTGAAATGGTCAAATATTGAAATTTAATGTTTTTTTGTAAATGCGGAAACACCCAATATTCAAGATGGTGTGAATAAAAAGTCTACACAGTGCACCACTGTTTTATTTTTGGAAATAAGTTGTTACATCCTTTATTTCAACATTTTTATACTAGATTACACATGAAGGGATGCTCAAGACAGCTATATGCAGTTACATTTCGCTGAAATGGCCAAATGTTAAAATTTAATATTTTTTTGAAAATGCAGAAACACCTAATATTCAAGATGATGTGAATAAAAAGTTTATACAGTGCACCACTGTTTTATTTTTGGAAATTGGTTGATACATCCTATATATCAACACAGTTATTCTAGTTTATCCATGAAAAGGATGCTCAAGTTAGCTACATGCAGCTATATTTTGCCAATTTGCGGACATTTGGCAATTTGGCAATTTTGAGAAAAATAACACTGCTAAGTGGCTGCTGCAGCTTTAACTAAAATATCAAATAAGCTGAATTGTTTGTTAGGGTATCCCAAAGCATAAATTATGCCATGTGCAAAAAAAGAATGATGTAGATTATGTACTTTGAGAAAAAATGGACAGCGGAAATGGACAAAATGTTGAAATTTCATGTTTTTTGGAAAATTCGGAAACATCCCATTTTCAAGATGGTGTAAAAAAAAAGTTTACAGAGTGCACCACGGTTTTATTTTTGGAAATTGGTTGACAATGCCTATATTTCACCACAGTTATACCAGATTACCCAGAGACGGATGCTCAAGTTAGCCATATCCAGTTATATTTTGCCAATTTAGGAGCATGCCGTAAATTGGCAATTTTGAGAAAAGGACCCTGTATCAGCGTCCGCTGCAACTTTAGTAAAAAACCCAAATGAGGTGAAATTTACACTGAAGTATCTCCAAGTATTAGTCTTGCCACGGGTAAAACATTAATGCTATAACTTAGATACTTTGCGAAAAATTGAAGAGTGGAAACGTCTAAATTTCAGGATCCCGAAAAGTTGAATTTTGTCACTTGGCCGTCATTTGCTCAATTTATTCGAATAGCTCCAGCAGAAAGGGAAATGCATCTAGAAAAAAATCCTTTGGGGTAATTTAGTTTTTCAGTATAAGTATTCAGTCCACCAAATTTCATCAAGATCCGCTGACCCCCCCGCGCCACCAAATCTGCAGTTTTCTCTGACAATGACTCTTAAATAAGGTGTTGCTGGATTTGGAAATGAATATTCGGGGATTTCATGCACTTAAATTAAATAATTATGGCTGGCATTGCCGTGAAATTAATAATTTACCGCCAAGGAAAAGTCTGATCGTTAAATGGTTGACCCCTTAGTTAGAAGGATATATTCGTATAAATTATACGCAAGACAGGACATCCACTAATCGAATAAGTTCAACTATAATGAAAAATTGTATTGGTTGCTGCCCCAGTGGCCTAGAATGCAATTTGTGCCTATACTTCTTGGGCTATGCAATACTCTCCTGGACCCAGGTCATCGCCACGCAACACACCAAGGCTAAGACTTGATCTCGATCCAGCATTTCCTACTCAAAAAACAGTGACAAATCCCATTCAGACACAAACAAAGATAAGTTCTGCACACTGTTCGCTCATGCAGGGATGGAGGAACTCCTTGTAGCACATGGGCAACACATTGACAAAAACGAAGACAAGACCAACAAAACACAACAAATTGACACACAGACAAAACCAACAAAAAGAAAATCAGATGAAAATTCTGATGTGAGAACTCCTGCAAAGATACCAGCAACAGAGGTCATAGAGTCCGATCTAAACGAGAGTTATGAAACAGTCGACTCTGAACTCACAGAGGGAGAAGAAGATATGGATTCTCAAATCCCTCCCTCTGTGCCTGGGGTAGTTCAGGACAAACCTGACAACAATACAAGCCCTCCCGCCCAGATCCCATCCGCTGCTCCTGCAGGTGACCAGCAGGGTCACGGGGGTAAACCAGACAAAACCAAAAATTCTACTCAAGAACAGACACCACAAAAAACCCGGAAAAATCAAACACAACAAAAGGAAACTCCCAAATTAAAGAACCCTAGCCAAAATCACCCTCACTCGAAAAATCCTGACCCACCTGACACCAGTATAGCCTGTACTACAGGAGGAAGGGATACTAACACGAAGGTCAGTCTTGAGGAAGGGATACTAACACAAAGGTCAGTCTTAAACGGGACAATTTAAAATTTACCTTTAGAACCCTGTTAAAAAGATAACCTAATTCATGACAGAACAACATTCCATGGACAACATCGTGCAATGGAATTGCCAAGGATTTAGAGCAAATTTTGATGAATTGAAGATACTTACATCTGAACATAATATATATTATAGCAAATATCCTATGTCTCCAAGAGACATTTTTAAAAGCCTCAGACAATATTACTGTGAGAAATTATCACATATATAATTGTTATGGAGAAATTGTCCTTGATAGGGCAATAGGTGGTTCTACCATTATGGTTAGGCACGGTATAATTCATATATGTCTTAATCTTAACACCACCTTAGAGGCAACTGCCTTACTTTACGTAAAACGATTACCTTGTGCTCCCTCTACTTGTCCCCAAGTATATGGGTGACACTACAAGATCTAAATAACTTATTTAACCAATTACCTCCCCCCTCCATTATTCTTGGGGATTTTAATGGTCACAGCCCTTTATGGGGCAGTACGGACCTCAATAGTGAGTGAGTGAGTTGGTTTTTTTACATCTCATCAGCACCTGAGTGGGCTATTTAGAGACATACTTGGTTTGTGCGGACCTGAATAGTAGAGGTGAACTTATTGAAGACTTTATAAATGGAAATAATCTCTGCATTTTCAATGATGGGTCAGATACATTTCTACATTCAGGACATGGCACATACTCTGCCATGGACCTCAGCATAAGTGATCCAAATTTGTTTTTAGATTTTGAATGGAAAGTACCAGAGTACCTCTGGGAGTGATAATTTCCCAATCCTATTGAAATTATTAGATATTGGTCCAAACTCCAGTTCATCAAGGTGGAAATTTAGTAAAGCAGATTGGAATCTCTTCTTCGAACTCTGCAACAAAAATATTACTCAACATAAGTATGAAGATTCTGATTCCCCTGTAGACCTTTTCACAAAAGATATTATAGACATAGCAAATAAAGCAATACCGAAATCTCAGGCCAACCCTCAACATACTCCTAAACCTTGGTTTGACAAAGAGGTCAAAGAGGCTATCAAAGCCCGCAAAAAAGCATTACGTAACTTTAAATCTCACCCAACATCAGAAAATTCAAAATCCTCAGAGCAAAAGGGAGAAGGATAATACGACAAAAGAAAAGGGCTACCTGGCAAAACTATGTCTCTAAACTTAACACCCATACACCTAGTTCCAAAGTGTGGAAAATGATAAAGAAAATACAGGGTAGAGATACATCCTCCCATATTCAACATCTGGTCATCGACGAGAAAGAGTGTGTGTGTGTGTGTTTGGGCTTTACGTCTCATCAGCACCTTGTTGGGCTATTTAGAGACATACTTGGTTTTTACTAAGTGTCTTTATAGTCATGTTTGATTGGTAGTTAGGTATTTTTTTTTTGTATCATGTTTATACTAATTGTCTGTATAGTTCTGTTAGATTGCTACTTAGTTATTCCTTTGTTGCGTTATGTTGTCTGTAGTCCGTTGTTTTCTTATCAATTTCATAGCAACAGACAAATGGTCATGTAAGACCAAAATACTGAGGATACCATAGAACTCGTCAGTGAAGGTGCAGTTGGTGACTAAATTGAATATTTCTCTTTTGGTTGTATGTGTATCTTCATGCCAGTCGTGCAACTTCTGTTTTGTTCGTTCAGTCAGCTTCCGAGACACATTGCCAAAGCCAGACATTTGAAGATGCTTCACTGCCGGTTCTAGCCAGTCTCGTACAAACGTCGGTCGGAATTTTTCAATCTTTTCATCTGATGGTTCTTTATCTAGGAAGTAGTAAAGATAATCTTTCATTGTGATTGTTTGGTTGTCTTCGTTTTGTGCCCTGTCTTTTCCTTCATCCACAGGTTTTGTTTCCTTTTTGTCCATTCCATCCTGTTCTTGGTTTCCTGGATCATCTTCTTCCTCTTCCTCTTGTCCTTCTTCGCTTTCTTCTTCCTGTGAGTCCCCTTGATCCTCTTCATGTTCTTCCTCTTCCTCTTGTTCTTCTTCCATGGATTCGTTGCTGGGTGTCGTGTCCCCGCCATCATTTGATCCTTCCTGTTCCTCTTCAGTGTCTGCTTCATTTGGATGTTCTTCTTCCATTGCTGTATCTGGAGGAGTTGTGGTGCCAGCCGGTGTGTTTGATTCTTCAAGGTCCGCCCGGGGAGTAGACTGGTTTGTGGTGTTTGTTGTCTTTAGAGTGGGTTTTTCATTTGTTCTTCCCGAGTGCCTGCCAGTGTCTTCTGGGTTCTCTGTGTGTTGTTGGTGTGATCTGTTGATGCTGTGTTCCTCGAGTTGTAGTCTTCGTCTTGGTGTCGCACGTTGATGAGGATGTCGATATCCTGCTATGTCCGCATAGCTCGGAATTCCTGAGTGCTGGTCCACGATCCTTCTAGCCTCCGGAAAAGATATCGCTTGGGTTGCCTTCAATGTGAGGATTTCTTTTTCCTTAGTCCACTGTCTACAAGTTTTGCTGTAAGAGGGATGATCCTCCTTACAGTTGACGCAAAGAGGAGGGGCTGAGCAAGGTTGTTCCTTTGATTGAACGTGGTCCTCGGATCCGCAGTGTCCACAAATTTCTTGTCGTCTGCACCACTTGCTCAGATGACCGAAACGTTGACATTTATAGCATCTTCTTGGATTGGGGATGTAAGGTCGTACCTTACATTGCTCCCATATAACTTTGACACTCTCTGGAAGAGTCGTGTCTGAAAAAGTCAAGATAAGAAGCTCCCGATTATCCCTCTGTGGGATTCTATGAAAATGAATGACATCAGTAAAAGTTTCAAACCATTCTTGTAAATCGTCGTCTGAGTCTAAATAGCTAAGGGAGGAGAAAACCACTCCCTTGGAAGTATTCAAGGTCCGATGAGGCTCGATTATTGCCTGGGTACCTGCAACATCTTTCAGCCTAAGGAGTTTCCGAGTCTGGTCGTCGTTTCTGGTCTTAAATAGGACGGTTCCATCTCTCTGTAACGTTGTCTCTGCAGGTTCGCCGACTTCTTGAAGTATGGTCTTGTAGATGGCGAAGGGAGATAGCCTGTTAGTTGGTTTGAACACTATGTACCTGTGTCGGTACTCCGACTTTTGTGTTGTCGTTTGTCGATTTAGAAGTTCCGGGTCGATACAGTCATCCGAAGATGACCGCTGCCGTTTTAGTCGAGACTGTGAATTAGGAAGAGAGTATGCCATAGGAATTTGTGATGTTCATCCCCCATGCTCCCCACCCACCAAGGAGCCCAACAAGGGGGACTAATATGGGTAGGGCTGCGCCCAGTACCCTAGTCCAGGGATACATGGGGGATATACTCGTAGAAGGCTTGGTAAGAGATACAGCTGCAATCATATTTAAAACATGGCCAGCATGTAGACTTGGTCAGAACCTTCTTTGATTGACCCATCAGCCATGGCCAAATAGGACCGAAGTCCTAGTGACAACATGACAAGCCGATTGACTGGACCGGGCCAATCCAGCCTCCCGTCTAGGAGAAATCCAGGCCAAAGTAGTGTATTGTATGGGAGGGACCAACTTAGGCCCACCCAACTCAACTACCAGGACCCCTTCATCCTCCGACACGGGTCGCAACCCACGGCAAACAGGTTGCCCCATTTCCGTCGGGGAGACGTGTGCAAGCGCACTGTCTCGTGTTGGCCACTAAGGATAGAGGGCTTCACCTTAGTGTTACCACCCACCGCCACGAGGAGGCCCGAGACCTGCGGGGGCTCGACGAGAAAGAGATAACCACAACTGAGGAAATTGCAAACAGAATGGGAGACCAATTCGCATTTAATTCCTCATCGAACAATTCCTCATCGAACAATTACACCACAGAATTCCAACAATTTAAAGAAAGGGCCGAACAACAACATTTTAATTTCCAGTCAGATAACACTGAAGCGTATAACATGCTATTCTCCATGGAAGGGCTCCAAGCGGCATTGAACAAGACTAAAGACTCTCCTACTGGAGCAGATGAAGTTCATTATCAACTACTAAAGCATCTACCGGAACAAAGACTTAAAATTATGCTTCAATTATATAATAGAATATGGGACTTAGGTACAGTTCCAATACTATGGAAGAAAGCAATAGTTATACCAATCCCAAAGCCTAAACAGGAAATTAAAGAATCAACAGAAGATTAGACTTCTACAGACACGGCGCAAATCCTAGAAATTCACTGAAACAAAAGGAACAACCAAGAATGAGAGGGATAAAACCCCACAATTTAATAGTTACCATTCCAGAGACAACAAAAGAAGATTTCAGTAAAGTAGTACAAGCAATTTTCATCAACCACTTCTGAAAAAATTATTTTAAAAAGCCCAATTCTGAAGTACCCCATTAGACAGAAAAGAATTGAACATTACTTTAAATTCAGTTTGGGACGCAAGAGAAATCTGCCAACAAAGGATATAAAATGCTAAAAACACACGGGATAGATCTACGTTTAAAAAATGAAGCACGGGCATTCTATTATATGTTAATGTTGACGTTGATTTGTGTGCAAGAAACAGATATTGTTCTTGTTAGCTATCTCTTTCCCAAAAACTAATGAATTCACTGTAATATGAACTACCCAAACCAAATGAATTCACAGTAGTCTGAACTGTCCAAAATCTAATGACATTATCGATAAATTGACATGTCTAATTTATGACGAATTGACTCCCAAAGCATATTTCAGGAGAGTACCTATGCTTGTCATAATTTCCGCACCTCAATTAAGCTCTTA
This sequence comes from Platynereis dumerilii, assembly GCA_026936325.1. Lineage (NCBI taxonomy): Eukaryota > Metazoa > Annelida > Polychaeta > Phyllodocida > Nereididae > Platynereis > Platynereis dumerilii. The sequence continues at coordinate 2,873,806 of JAPTHN010000028.1, forward strand.
ATTAAGGACAATTTTTAAGGTTGGATATCCAACCAAAAAACTTTTCCCTCTCAGGAGCACTTTTAAAGACACGTAATGACTTATACGTGACAAATGTGGAAACGCATACATGCATAAAAAGAACCAAAAGCAACACATGGACACCCCACTGAGCAAATATGACTCAGCCAAAGAAATCAGACATTTGTCAGAAAGATATCAGCTTCTGCAACTATATACGGCCAACCCTTAAAGGTTCATGATTGATTTTGAAGCCTGCTTTCAATGCAAGATATGCTCAGTCACATTTCAGGACAGGAGATCCCTCAACAGACACAAGAAGAGATGCAAAAATTGCATGCCATATAGATATATATTATTATTATTAACAACTTAATTTTTATCACTGATGTCCTACAGCTTTCATTGTAGGCCACGCTGAGCAACAACTTAAATGCTCTACCCCCTTCGCTAGGGCTCCAATAAGTCTGACGGTCCTCTAGAGTTGTTGAAGAGCCGGAATTTCAGCGTCTTCCGATTTCTTGCTTTTTTCCGAGGGTTACCATCCTTCACCATCTTTCTGAAGGCCCATTCGAGAATGAGGAGTAAGCGGATAATCTAGCGATAAGCGCAAACTCCTTGCTGTTTGAGTGACATACTGTGATGTATTTTTATCTAGTAATTATTTATTCATTAATTATTTAAGAGAGTATTTCAGTAATAGCATTTGTTTGAATAGGAAGATGAAAACTATAAATAGATTCTCAGGTTGATCCCCATAATAGGGTATGGGATCCAACCCCAGCAGCTACCCAGAAGCTGGTTACTAGCCAGTCCTAGGCAGTTAAGCTTCGGCTACTGAACAGTGTACATGTATATCAATATCTATCTACAATAAACTTAGATTAACAACAACCTGGATCCATAGTCTTCATTTAATATCATCTACCATCTGAGCACCCTAAATACTTAATATGGCTTAGCTCCAGGTCCATTTATCCTACTATAACATAAATGAAATTCCGAATATTGTTCACTCTTCTATAACATAAATGAAATTCCGAATATTGTTCACTTTTTTTTACTAATATCTCTTTCTATTTTTCTCTTTTTCTTGCTATCCTTCTAAACTCTCTTTGACAGATATATCATTTCATCATCATATTGATTACTATTAACTTAGAAAACATTCTCAGTTAATTTTGTATTGCTTACTATGGTTTTAAAATATTCTGTATGCTATTCCTACATGAGTATTTCTATTTCTTTGTGACACATAATCACATTGATTTGATATATTAAGTAGTCTTGATAAGAAATCAAGTATCAAATTGAAAATTTTTCTGAAATTGAAAATTATTAAGTTATAAATTATATTGTAAAATTTTCTTAAATACCTGAAGCATGTAATGTATTTTTATCTAGTAATTATTTATTCATTAATTATTTAAGAGATTATTTCAGTAATAGCATTTGTTCGAATAGGAAGATGAAAACTATAAATAGATTCTCAGGTTGATCCCCATAATAGGGTATGGGATCCAACCCCAGCAGCTACCCAGAAGCTGGTTACTAGCCAATCCTAGGCAGTTAAGCTTTGGCTACTGAACAGTGTACATGTATATGGGTCAAAATTTGGTAAGTCTGAAATTCTTGTCTCCGGTGTTTAACAATAATTCATGATGACAGAAAGGCTCGTGCAGGACCTCTTGATGTCATTTGTTATAGACAAGGATATTAGCAAAACTTCTGACACAAAAAATATGATGAATGTTATTTTTATCCCATCCAAAAATAGCATTGAAGTAGCCAACCCCCCTGAAAATGGCCTGTCTCCATCAACATTTTCTTGGAAAGATTGCATCACAAATACTTGTACAGAATCCTGATTCAATTAAACTCTTCCATACATGGAGTAGGTACGTTACAAAATTTTTTAAAATTTTGCTAAAAATCCGAGCCCCAACTTAACAGATAGATTTTAGCATAACTAAGACAATAGTACAAAGATTGCTAAAATCGATTGAGAAATAAGGGAGATATTGCAAATTTTGTGTTGCAAAAAACACATACAATTTTCCCTTGGATTCCTATGCTAAATGCATAAAAGTTGTGACCTGAGATACCGCATTTCTTGAAAAAAATGTGAATAACTTCTTCATTTTCTAAGATAACTGCTTGAAATGTGGACAGATTTTAGAATATATTGTAATAGAGACTTGCAAGTAAGTGGAAAAACCAAACAATATGTTAAAACGATCATTTCACTTGATATGTTGATTACTTTTAAAATCTTAATTATCACAAACTTTCAAAGTGCCCTGGTTTTATGCAAATATAGCACAATTTCTTTAAACATTGAGCCGCAATTGGACCTCCTACAACACACTGGATCAATCTGAATGATTAGGAAATGAAATTTTCAGGCCTGCTTCATGTTTTGTATTCATTTTAAAGTAATATTAGGAAAAAAAGACAGATAAATTGGTATTTGTCGTTTTACTGCCAATAATACACATTTCCAAGCTTCATTATTCAATAATCATCAAGTCTGGCATGGACCTCACGTATGATATTGGAAGAAACATTAGTAATTGCAAAATTCTTCACTTTCCACTAAACTGTTGCTCATTTTAGTTAGTTATTTTTGAAACTTCCATTTACAGACAGCACTTCCCTAGAAAACACACCAATGCAAATATTCGTTTTGTAACATAATATACATGGGATTAGTCTTATGAAAATTTTACATAACATGCTGATAGCTTCCAAAAACGTCCCATGAACAAACATAGACCTTTTTTAAATACCAACACTCTCAAAAATCTGAATGAAAACACCTTTTTTGAAGATTTTGATAAAACTACCTGTAGGGGGCAGGTCAGCATGGGCACTTAAATTTTATTAATTTCATCTTCTTTAATTGTTGTTGAGTCAAACATACCTGTCTTCCATCCAATTAAGCATGTAAAATGGTAAACCTAAAAAAAGTGGAATTAGCAGCCTGATCATTGAAACTTATCATCACAGAATCTTGAATTTTGTAACTTGCATTTTCGACAGTAGCCATGACGATTTAATGAGACACCAAAGTTTTGCACATACAAATGTGAAATTTTCAATCAATATACCTGATGGCAACTACTAAATGTGTTGAAACTTTCATTGTAATACATGTATTTTGAGTGGAAGTACCATTGTTAGCCAATTTGCAATCTTGCAAGCCCTTAACTCCCCCCCCATCCCCTCCAAAATGTGGGGCATCTGTGAATTGGGGCAAAATAAGACATCATTTCAGATAATAACCTAACTGATACAATACCACATTTAAACACAACAGCTTCTTAGCATGGTTTTATCCGAGATTAATTCTCATTTGATGCTATCTCCCATTTACATTTCAGAAATACTGCAATGTACAATTTTTTTCTGCAATGTACGCTTTTCTTTAAACACAAAATTGAAGTTGAAATGTTTCTCTCCAATCCTGGTTACTTTGCAAAGAATCCTTGTGTAATTAAATGTGAAATTAAATGTGTTGAACTTGAGTCTCCACTTTGTGAGAGTGTCACGAAACCAATGAGGCATTGACAAAAACATGTAATAGATCAACAGCTTGGGATTATCCCTATCCTATTATGATCATCACATCTGGAGGTTCCTTCCAGCAGTGGCACAACTACTTCCATCCAACAGTGGCACAACTACTCATACAAGTGACATGGGAAAAAAAAAGTTACACCTTACAGTGTTTTGTAACATACCTACTCAATGGAGTTCCAAAATGTACAACTTAATTTTCTTTTTCAGACAAAAAATATTCATGTCCCATTTATAAAACCTTTCTTCTGCAGACAATCAACAGATTGTCTGCTCAAGCTAATATTAAATAGGATGGGTTTACCCTTACTAAAGCGGAAGTGTGACAGAAATCCTATGTGAAAGAGTAATTGAAATTTGGCCATTGTCCCAATCCACTCCATTTCCCAATGGGCTCCCACTGCCCCTACTATGACATTTACTGGTAATACTAACTCAAGTATCCTTAGAAATGCAATATATTTACAAAACACCCGCAGAGGATGGTTTTATTAAGTGGTGAATTTACTCTCAAGACATCCTTTATCTTCATGTCAGAAATGGTGCAACCTGTAACTCATTTCTGCATCTATAGATTTTCTTAAAACTTCACAAAATTGAAGTTGAGATGTTTTTCTCGAATCCTGGATACTTTTCAAAAAATCCTGGTACAATTATCAATGAAACTAAAAGTGTTTAACTTGAGTCTCCACTTTGTGAAGGTGTTAGCATGTGAAATCACTGAGGTGTGAATAAAAACATATAATAGATCAACAGACTGGGATTATATCTATCTTATACAATCAAAACATTAGGTCAAATCCATGAAAATATCTATAAAATCATATTTTTGTAGAGGTACCGTCCAAGAGTAGCACAACTGCTCACACAAGTGACAAGGGAAAAAAATTTCACACCTAATTCTGTGTTTTGTAACATACCTACATGGAGACTTGACTATCACTCTTCTAAAATATAGTTTCCAATTTCAGAAATAATATCCTGTATAAGAGCAGGAGGTTGCGTCAGTGTCTCCAATATTGCGTCATTAGCATCACACCAGTTTGGTTTCTTAATAAAAATGAAAGGGACGCACATTTTGTGAGAAAACCTTGTGTCTGACATTGTCTGAGAACCCAAGAAAATAACTGCGCTATCTGTAGCTCTGTATCATTTATGTAAACCAAAATGTTTGAGTATTTCTGTTGGCATGTCGGTTGTCCTATCTTAATTTGTCATTAGCAAACACCTTGCTGCTCTATTTTGACTGCATATTTCTGGACCAGAATCAATGTGAACATGCTTCTGGTGTTCATAAGATCATTGCATGCACAAATTGCCAGATTGCCAGTTTTGCACTGGTCCCTGCAAAGATTTTTATCTTAATTATCATTAGCATCACGCTGTCATTAGCATCACAACAAAAAATGGCTTCTTCCCTTTACCTCACTAAAATTCTGTTGCAGGTGACAGGAGTTGAAATTGTGTTCAATATATATTATCAACTAACGTTTTAGCAAAATATTACACAGAATTTTTGCATTTTCCTAGCATCTGAAATGCTTAGTATGAATTTTGAAGCTTCTCTGAGATTACTAATCAAATATGGGGTGTCAGTGACATTTTGCCATTGTCTAGCACCTGAAATATGGTTCAGCAAAGACATTGGGCACTGGAGGGGTAGTGGAGATCATCTTTGTTATTCATAATCCAAACTATTAGTGAAAAGAGTATTTTTGTTTCCGTTTGTAAATTTCTAGTTCAAGAAAATGTTCTATCTTAATAAGTATTGGTCGTAGAGACCTGAAATATAGCTCAATGTTTGCAGAAAAGCCACTTTCCCATACGTTGGTAATACATTCTTCAGCTCTAAGTGGTGCGGATTTCAAGTTATAGGCATGATGCTAATGACACAAATATTCGGTATTTAATTGACCAAAATGCATTACCTCAAAAATAATTGGCGCTAGAGACCTGGAACTTGGCCTAAAATGTGCAAGCTACCTGCCTAAACATTGATAATTGATTATCTAGCCCTAAGTGGTCAGGATTTTTCAGTTATAAGTGTGATTTTAATGACAGTCAAAAAACATCACAGCTGTATTTATCACCTCATTACAGATCAGCAGAGCATTTGGGACCCTTGGACATGATAGTGCAGTGATAGCTGATTGTTTGACCTACCCAATGCCATCTTAAAAAGGCATTTCTGGACCAAAAAAATTTTCAAAATTTTTTCAGCTGAAATTTCAAGGTTTTCAAATTTTGACCCATATCAATATCCATCTACAATAAACTTGGATTAACAACTACCTGGATCCAGTCTTCATTTAATATCATCTACCATCTGAGCACCCTAAATACTTAATAGTACATTTCTCGATGGCGACGCACGTCGATGGTCGGGTCAAGATGCCCATTGAGAAAGTGGTATCAGCCCTATTTATGGTGACGTCCTTCTAGTGTTAATGAAGGACAACAACCACGCCAAAGGCTATTCATTGGCGCCATCTCCCAAAAGTTTTCCTCCTGTTTATAACTGATGGCACCTGGAATTAGGTGAGCTTCGCCACTGGTCACTAAGGCGAACCCTTCATCTTTTTCAATATGGTGATAATGAAGGGCAACGACCGCGCCAAAGGCTATTCATTGGCGCCATCTCCCAAAAGTTTTTCCTCCTGTTTATAACTGATGGCGCCTGGAATTAGGTGAGCTTCGCCACTGGTCACTATGGCGTACCCTTCATCTTTTTCAATATGGCGATGGTAGCCGGTGGTCTCCTCCATTATAATCTTGATACCAGAGCGATTGATGAGATCACCACAAATATCGGCGATCAGGGCGTTAATCACAGACTTCCCGCCATTTGCGGCAACAACGCCTATGGTGTACATGTTGAGAGCATTATCATATCCAGGTTTTACTAAGACTTTTGTAGTTGGACCGACTAACGCTGCACATAGTGGCAGAAGCACAGCCATAGTAATAGGGCAATTTCTGGATTTCTGGACAAATAGGTGTAACTATCTTGCCTCAAAATGTCCGACCAGGGAATGGTCTCGCAGTACATTTTTCTGTATAAGGCATTCACTGGGACACCATTATAACTTCTGTTATATGCCATCTTGCAACTTTCCAGCAACCACCTTCAGTTGTCTTGAGGTGAATCATTGGTCAGAGTGTGACTGGCAGTGACAGTGTCGGTGGAAGGACAAGTGTCGGTGGAGGAACAACCATCTGTTACAGAGTGTGTCAGTGGCGGTGTGACATTTCAGCCGGAGTGAATGTCATATCCACAGCTGATATATTATCATTGGTGAAAATACGACTGGCAGTGACGTTGCCGGTGAAGGGACAGACATCTGTTACAGAGTATGTCAGTGGCGATGTGACAATGCAGCAGGAGTGAATGTTTTATCCACACCTGCTAATACTTTAACATAAGTCAGAGTGTGACTGGCAGTGACAGTGTCAGTGGAAGGACAAACAACATTAGAGTGTATGTCAGTGGCGGTGTGACATTTTGGCAGAGGTGAATGTCGTATCGACAGCTGGTAATACTTTAAGATGGGTCAGAGTGTGACTGACATGCTCTGTAACAGATGTCTGTCCCTCCACCAACACTGTCACTGCCAGTCATACTTTAACCAATCTTAAAGAATTACCAGATGTGGATATGACATGCTGTTCAAAATTAAAGGTAATGCATAATATTGGGATGTATTAAGTTATTTTTTTGAAACTGTTCTTGAAATTTCCAAGAGGGAATTACTTATAGAGGTCTAACTAACTTCATATTGAATGTGATGAATCATGTTATTGGGACGATGTTGCTCTTAGAAATTGTTATTGAAATTACCAACAGGGATTTTACCTGAAGTGGTCTAATAAAATGCTCCCTCTCTTGCATAAAGTGTCCTCTTTGTGCTTATTCCATGACTAGCCATGTATTGTCCCTAATAAAACGAAAATGCCCAGGGAGATAACCAACTGTGGAGGGAGAATAACTCATATTTCCCTCAAAAGACGTTGCATACAGTGCCCTCTATTGTAAATAACAGGTCTGGAGGGAGAATAACTCATATTCTCCCTCAGATGACGTTGCAAACAGAGCCCTCTTGTGTTAATGTTCAGAAAAGTGGTCTTTCATGGTAAAAATTCACTGCTAAAATTTAAAGAAATCATTATTTTCTAGCAAATACATGTACATGGCTTGTCATGGAATAAAAACATTATAACATAGATTGTTTTGCATTGAACCTCGTATTCTCCCTGCCAGCCATATTTTCCCTCGGGCCTGCGGCCCTCGGGAAAATATGGACTGGCAGGGAGAATACTCTGGTCAATACAAAACAATCCACGTAATAATATAAATCTAATTTGTATGGGCGTAATTTTGTGGGGGACAGGGTGGGGAACCCCCCACATTTTTTACCCTGGCGGACATAATACATAATATGAACTGTCCCCCCCCACTTTTCTGCTTGGGCAGGTTACCATGCGATAAAAAAGTTCAAAATTCATGAATGTAAAAACCTGACTAACTTTGTTAATAAGCTGATCCGACAGCCGATTTCGACCACGTCACCGCGTGTCCCCCACACATTTTCCACAAAAATTACGCCCCTCAGAAGTCACCCTAAGCGAATACTTAAATGTTCTATCCCCTTCGCAAGAGTTTCAAGAAGTCACCCTGAGAGAGTCCAGAAATGCTACTGAAAAACAGTATCTTGTTCACAAACTGTAGCAACAGATGAATTTGATGGTATTGCTTCTTGTGATCAGGATGAAAGTGCAGAAAAATCTAAGCGGAAAAGGTCAGGGAAAGAAACAAAAGATAACAAGAAAAATTCGATCTACTCACAGTCCCACACCAATGAAAGAAACATCACAGGTGTGGAAATTACCAAAAAAGATCACAACTATAATGTACAGAAGAAGGCATAGAGTTTCGTGTGGATAACACTTCAACAGTGATATTCTTGCAACTTGTTTGAAGCAAGACAAATATTTTTTATCAAATCAGTCTGAAAAGACTCATCAGGTCCCTCTACTAACACTCAGCAGCACCAACATGAAATTGTGTGACAAAATTGATGGATGGATATTACAAGTTTACAAAGATTGCAAAACACATTCCTTTGCTGCCAATATTCAGCTTGCCCTCTAAAATTCACCAGGGGCTAACGACCATCCGGATACCTTCAACTGCCAACCACCAATGGATGGATGATTTGGGCTTTATGTCCTGCACTTATGCACCAGGTAGGCGAATTAGGACAACTGCTGACCAGCAAGACAAATGAGGGAATATTGCAGCTCTTCTGCTTAATTTGCAAACATTTGTTGTTATTACGCCCAGCTACTCGTCAGCAAGGTCCGAAACTTCGGACTCACGAGTGCTCCTTGTATGACATATTTCTGATGCTATCATCAATAAATGTTAGCAAATGACAACTATTCCTACTTTAAGTAAATAAATTCTTGGTAAAACATCCCTTCAACAAGTAATCCACTCTCCAAATTGGCATTGGTGACTCGTCTATAGTTTGCAGCTTGTTTGAAATGGCCTGACCCCTGGTGACCCAAGCATGGGCAGCAGGCAGCTTCTGAGCACATGGCGCAACCAACCAAAACTTTAGTAACACAGAGCCAAAGGAGAAGGTTGTTTTGACAGTTTCTCTGAATTCTTAGCAAGTGTACGGCTGTTTTGGGTGTTTGTAAGGATCAGGATACCTCCTAAGAAGTACGAAACAGAAGAACGCATCAAAGCCAATAAGGAGAGAGATAAAGAGCGGATGAAGTCACGAATGGTTCTTGGCAGTCAGATAAACAGTTGGACATTGCTCAAGACAACCAAGTCTCTGAAGAGTGATGAAGCTGTTGCAGAGTTTCTTCTTGACAATATATGTAATCTTGTTTACTTAATACTATGGAAATGAATAAATAAAAAAAAGCTTTACCAGGGGTGTCGATTAACACTTTGATAATCAGGAGGAGTTGTTCTAATCCTCCTTCTAGTCCATTTTAATTCACCAATTGTTTGTTTTGTCAACGATTTCCTTGTGATTGCCCATCCCACTCCCAATGTCAGTTGGCTCTTGACACATTACAAGCTTTCAGTGTGTAGCAAGGCCGGCTTCTCGGTCCAGCCGTCCCAGATCACGGTCCAAGCCCAGTGGATGAGTTTTTGGGTGTAATAGTGGATAGTGAGCACCATGAACATGCTTCCTGCATAACCTATTATTGTCGGTATTAGGCCCAAATCACTTGATTGGATAAAGTGTTAGTATAGCATCAAGACATGAGAGAACAGATGCTACACAGCTGTCTCTGGGTGCCTTTGCGGGGCTGTCAGGTCAGATTTCCCCATCCACCCTAAGGGGTGGTAAATGTGATTTGGCCTCAAATGCAAGGCAACCATAGGCAGTACCTTAACTTTAACTTTCAAATTAGTTAACACTATGTATTTTATGATGACTGTATATTTTATTATACCGTGGCTGTGGTGGCCTATTGCTGGCAACCTGAGGTGCCCCTGGGAAACCAGGAGGCACCACTTGTTGTTCCGGTGACAGCACCCCCAGCCAACTCCATGGAGGATCCTCCAGCGACTCCAAGGAAAGTGACTGCGACGCCAGGCAGAGACCCCCAGCTGAGAGAGACCTGACGAGTGGGGAAGCCTCATCGGCCCCTTCCAGTGGCGGAACGCGTCCTGCTGCCGAAGCTTGGCAGCTCCGGACGCGTCATCGTCAAAACAGGTGGAAGAGGCAGAAACCTGGACCGGCAGAAAAACTGGGACTGGCTGAGAAAATGACGAGGCGGAGCCCCCCCAGGCCCTGTTCCTGAATCAATATGTAATTTGGACGAGGTGATGGGAGAGAGCGAGGAACTGGGAGAGCCAGACCTGAAGCTCCAGCCAGACATGTCGGATTTTTCCGACAGAGACTGAGTTTAATTTGTATGATGCTGATGATGATGGCGCGTGGCAGGTACGGTGCCAGGTGGGCCTTAGCCGGTGACTTCCACCATGTCACCCTCACTGCAGGACCCCGACACTGGTCGGCCATACAGCCCAATATGTAAAAAGCGGGTGGGAGATGTTTCACAAAGGACTGAGGCCCAACCTTGCTCCACTCGGGCCTCCCGGGTGATCGATGCCAACATTCATGTGGATGCTTCGGGCATCGACTTCCAGGACCGATTGGGCGAGGCATCCGACTCCAACGTCACGGCCCAGTTCCTTATTTGTAATTATGTCTTCCCTCAGAAGAGGTCAGCCTAGGATCCTCTTAGTGGGGCCGATGATCTGTATGCCACCTCTGCTCTTCACCCAACACTATGCGGCGACCCCCAGGTCTTCGCCCTGCACAGATTTTAATTTAATTGTGATTATGAGTGCTAAAAACGGTCCTTGCCAGGGTTCGAATTAGCCAATATGAGACCTGGGTAGCTGCATAAAGTTATTTTCAGTAATTTTATGCCAAAGGTGGTCTGTAGAAGTCCAGCCCGGATATTAAGAAGCTAAGGAGGTGACGGTTAAGATTAGCCTAAGGAAAACATAAGAAGAAATAACTAAGAAGTCCTAGCAAGAGTCAGAAGATTAGAAGTGGTGCGGCACTGGAGCCTGACAAGAGAAGATGACCCCCCTCCCCCGAAGGATGTCTGATGGATGACCCCCCCTCCCCCGAAGGATGTCTGATGGATGACCCCCCCCCTGATGGATGACCCCCCCCCCGATGGATGACCCCCCCCCCCTGATGGAGGGCCCAAAGATTTGAAGGGGAGAGTGTGGCATGCTCGCACCGTTCAACGTGTTGTGGGGGGCCTTCCGGCCAACCCGACGCGTGGCACACCCTGCCCACTCTGTCCATTCGAGCAGAAGACAAAGAACAGGTAACAACACAAGAGTTTCTGTACTATAACCCAGTTTGTACCCCGGAAAGTTTTACGGATTCAAGTGGTTCAGCTTTGGGAGCTTGCTTTTGGTCTGAGCTGTTTTCTCTGTCACCATTTTACATTTTATTTCAGGCCCTTTCCATGAGAACCTGGCAAAAGTCAGATGCCCTTCTTCACAAATTAGAAGCCCCTTCGAAGGATGGATGTGGTCACCTAAAATCTAGTGTAGATGATACAGAGAAGTTGCTGAATTAGGCCTGTTGACCAGAATTTGTAGATTAAGAGTTGGGTTATGAATTTAAAATGAATAGTTTCTCCAGCAAATTCCTGAATTACGTCTGTATTCAGATTCGAACTCGTGGCTGTTCGGCCTTACTATCTTCTGGGTCACCTTAACTCCATGGCCAACCTCTTTTCTTGACAAAACCAGGTGCATGGCACGGAATGGACTCTTAACCTGGGGATTATCGAGCGGCTTCTTCAACTAGAGCCGTCCCTGTCGGTCGACCTGTTTGCGACCCGCCTAAACAATCAGCTGCCCCTGTTTGTCAGTCCCTGCCGGGATCCCCTGGCCTGGCAAGTTGACGCCTTCTTGTTCGAGTGGACGGATTTCTTCGGTTTGGCCTTCCCCCCCCTGACAAAGTTGGGTCCTCCAGAATTTCCTTGTGTCTTCCGTCCAGCTCTTCCTGGTGGCCCCCCCACTGGCCCAACTAGGCTTGGTTTCCAGAGCTGATAGATCTCATTTGCGATCTGCCTCTCCAGCTTCCTCCTCGGCATCGCCTTCTTCAGCAGCCTTGCCAGGAGGTCTTTCACCAGATGCCAGTCCTCCTGGCACTTCGTCTGGCCTTTCACCAGCCTCGCATTCAACAGGCAGGATTTTCTGAGCATGTTACAGGCTATGCAACCGCCTTACAACGTGACTCATAGCTACCCCTGTGCCAGTCTCACTGGCGTAGCTTCTCCGGTTGGTGCGAAGAGCGGGACGTCGATCCATCCTCTGCGGCTGTTCAACACGTCGCAGAGTTCTTAGTCTACCTTTTCGAGGAGTGGAAATTGGCTCCTAAGACCATCACCAATTATCGTGCACTGCGATTGCGTTTACCCTGGGTTCAGTGGATGGAGTCCCCCTCTCCCTCCTCCGTCTCTCAAATTTCCTTGAGGCCTGTGCGACGTCCCCCCTCGCCCCCGGGTGGCGGAAAGGGATCGACCGCGAGTACTTCGTGCACTCTGCTCTCCTGCTTTTGAGCCTCCAGTTGGGATTCCCTGGAGGGTTGGCAGCGCACGACTAGGAAGACGGTGTTCTTACTGGCGCTTGCCTCCTCTTGCTGTCGCATCTAGCTTTAGGTTCCGCGTGTTTGTGTATTTTTGGGTTTAACGCCTCTGCAGCACCTTATTGGCCTATATCGAGGCTGCTATAGGTCCCGTCGCAAAATCCGGGGGAGGAGGGTGACTACGGAGCAGACAGTGGCTAACTAGATCAAGGACACTGTCCGTTTTGCCCATCAGGACAATCCGGATCTTCCAGTCATGGCCCAAGAGGTTAGGCGGATGAGTGCCCAAACACCTACTAAGAGTATTGTCAATTTGCCTGGGAAGATCCCCCAAACGGGGCCACGGAACATATTATAAGCAGGCCAACAAGTGCAAAGAGTGTGGTGTCCTGTACGGTGGTGCGAAGGACAACAACCTGAAGAAAAGGTTTAAGAAACAGGCAACATGACTAGGCTGTGACCATGAGGGTTGCAGCTTCTGGGTTCAGGCCCGTTGCACAGGGATCGAAACAACCTTGCGGATTCCTGGCCCTCCGCCACTTTGTGAATCTGCACAAGTAAGCGTTGTCACGCTCTTAGATCATGCGCGAAGATACAGTTTGGGTCCTCTCCTATCAGGATAGGACCTATCTCTAGGAGCTCCTGGCCCACAGACTTATTACTTGAGCTTCCCAGCCACCTCCCCTCTGGGATTGTCTTGATGTGCATCCACTTCATGCAGCACAAGTAAGAGTTGTCACTCCCTTAGATGAGTGACAATAAGTCTGTGGGCCTTGAGCAAAGATAGGGAGTGCAATATTCATGAGGAAAAGAAAAACAACGGACACTATCACACTGTGGATTTGGGGGATTTTCTTAGCTCAAGCAAAGGAAGGTTTTCATATTCAAATTTCTTGTTACATAAGTTCAAGGATAACAGAACTCTAAAGTTCCTTTGGCAGTAGTGATCCATAAGATGACAGTGACAAGGATCCAAATGACACAGTAAGTGGTATGTGGAAGAATGGATGAGTGGGGCTTTACATACTGTATTTATGCACTTGGTGACTGATTAGGACAGGAGGAGAAAACCGTAATGATCCTCATAAATTTAGATGATAATAAAGTCAGTTGTTGAGGTTTCTTTTTTTCTGCATCAGAATCAACTAATGCCAATAAATACGAACATAAATTTCAGCAATGGCCATTTTCAGTAGAAGACATAAGTTAGTGTGGAGCGAAGACAGAGCATCAAACGTAAGACGTCAAGATCACATTTTGCAAGAAACGTGTGATATCCACAAGTCATCACCTAGTGTTTGACCGTCTCCTTAAATGAACCACAGGCACAATTAGTGATGTTTCACTGGACCATACCATCCAACTTATTCTTACAAAAGGATTGTTGGCTACTTCGGGAAAACAGGTTACTTTTATCTTGGATTGGTCACACCAAAACCTGGATAAGAAATTCACAAGAACAAGACTGTGGCAAAGTGATGTTAATACCAAATAAAGAGAGTTGTTCTCATATCATCCGATAGAAACCAGTTGAACAACTTAGCCGACCAGTCAGTTGAAGTTCTTGTCAAGCAAGTCCGTTTTAACGCTTGACTTCGGGGTCTAAAGACAACACACGCCAGAAGTCATTGGTATTGAAAGGGGATTTTCTGAACACCATCCAGGCCGAGATTCGCCACTAAAGATTTGTAAGTTACACTGGACATACCAAATACCTCACTTTACTCTCAGAAATCAAGAGGAATCCAAGAAATGAACAATTAAGCCATGAACACTGAATTACAATCCTTCAAATCCCTGCACATGTTTGATGAGAGTCACAAGCCAAGAATCCAAAGATTCAAGACTTTTTAATATCCAGTTCGATTCAAAAACATGAGATCTACCTACAGTCCTACACCTAGCTCAAATTAATGAGTTTTGATGAAATTCACAGGTCTGCATTGAAAAGACCGTTTAACATTTAGGCATACGACACAACCTATCTGGAGTGTCAAGTTGCGAAACCATCAATTCCAAATTCTCACCAAATCAAGAAGTGCCGAAATTCCAGATTTTCAAGGTATCCAACCAAATACAATCTTGGACGAGCCAGTTGTGTTTCTTAAAATGTCTCAACACAGACGGATAGATGGATAATAGGAGCATTACATCTTGTATTTATGCACTCAATCAGCTAATTAGGACAGGTTTGCACACGGATATCATCGACTCTGCCATGTCCACCAAGCTGTTAAGTTTGCCTAACATTACTCCAGACCGACAAGATTAGTTTTGCCTCCAACGACTACAGGAGGCTGTGGATTTGCACCAAAAGTAAACAAGCTCAAACGACGTGCTTAGCACATACTAATTTTTCAATATAGCGAAGCATACCCCAATTTACTATATACTTTGTGGATATTTCCGCAACTAGTAAAAGCATTTCAGAGACAATTGATCAACGACATAATCAGGGCTTAGTATATACATGAGATTCATTAGTTTCATTCTTCAACATTCATAACGAGGCACTGTAGACATAGGGACAGAAAAGAAACAGGAAAATATGGTACAATGTATTTCAAAAGTATAGGTTCTGCAACAGAGAATCTAACAGAAACGGATAAATCTCCTTCTTCCATATTCTCCTTCAAGGACTTTAGTCTTATAACCAACAGTCTTAATAATGCAAGTATCTATATACACTCTGGATTTGGATTTAAAAGAAACATTATGCATATATATTGTCATACAACTAAAACATCATATTCACATCTTTATATATATATAAATTCATTCAATCAGTAATACTCTAAAAATTCACAAAAAAAACTGAAAAAACGAGATATGATTCATCTGAGTTGTAGACAAATTAACGACAAATTGACAAACTAGTGACTGTTCAAAAGTGTGCCATGAAATATTCATAGACTTAAAATCTAAGAAATGGAACTTTCAAAATAAAATTCAATCGTTAGACATAATTCTCAATCATATTTCAACAATGTATACAATTGTTATATTACAAGTTTCTGTATTTTGGAAAACTAATCAATTGTCAATATGAGGGTGGGACCTATACACAGCAGCAGAATCGCACATAAATTAACTACTTTAACATACGCTGCTTCCTACATTAACTATATCGGAAATACATTCGATTACATTCATCTATGGCGTCAAAAGACCAAGATATTTTCAAGTTTGAAATTCAGGCAACTTCCATACATTAACATGAAGTATAATATCCTTATATAATTGCACTGTTTCATTAGTCATAAAAACACACTCTTAAGTTTATTCATAAAAACATTGGCTGACTATTAAAATTAAATAATTCCCTAACAAATTTACACAATATCACATACTCCGCACGACTTGATTTTTGACGTTCAGTAAAACAGTTCAGCACACAAAGATAATGCAGACCGGGAGCTGAACGTGATGAGATCAGGACTGCTTGCACGCGTTTATTGTCAATTTACGCACATTGATAATTCGCTTCTTTTTTGGCTTCTCGCTTTCAGCAGGGACTTCTGGGGTGCCACCAGACGCTGAGGCTGCAGCTGTGAGAAAGAGACCAAGGTTTGAAATTAAATAATTATTAATCCATATCAAACCATTATATGATCAATTATATGATCTATTATATCTAGAGTTGTCACGGTTACCGGTAATCACGATTACCGCGGTATTAAAATGTGGCGGTATAATTAACCGTGGTCATTTCCAATACCGGTACATCGTAAATCGGCGGTCTTAGTGAAAAATACATACATTCTGGGCTTTATTTGCTTGATTTTGAGGCGTTCTTGCCGAAATTGTTGAAATTCTGTGTGCGCGATGGTAGTAATGTGTTGTTTTCCCCGGAATTCATAATATATCTCATAAATAGAATGTTTCTGCCACAGAGCCGGTCTTTTTGTGAGAAGACGGATGGATGTTTGGGCCTTTACATCCTGTATTTATGCATTTGGTAGACTAATTAGGACAGGAGGATGACACGGCAATGAGGCGAAGGATGATTGAAACAGCCTTCCAACATAGGTCCAGGTGACCCGGAAAGAGCTGGATTCGAACCCTGGATCCAGCGATTGGCAGCCCAGCACCCTACCACTAGACCAACCCTCCCCCCCTTTTTCTGAGAAGAGAAAATAGCCTATTCACTGGAATAACACTTTCATTTTCCAACGCTCTTTCACAACATTATACACTAAATAAAACATAATCATATCAACTGTACAGATAATCAGAATATTCAGCTAACTGACAATATTTCAGACTTTTAGCTTTGTTACATACAAACAAAACAGTGTATAAAGCAATAATAACATGGACGGATGATACAGGCTTTATATCCTGTATTTATTCATTCACTTTGACAGGTTACTGAGGTTAATTAATTTAAAACAGGAGGAGGAAACGGTCAGAGCTTGATTCAAACCCAAGACAATGGTCTACAAGGATCAAGTGCTCCCAACTGAGCTCGGCCTAACCCCCTCCAAATACAACAACAAGAAACACACCAAGCCCCTACCTGGTGGTTGAGAAGGATTGACAGGTTGCAAACTTGAAGACAACTCATCCTCCTCCTCTTCCTGACTGGGCGTCGTGCATCTGTGCAGTGACTCTAAGTACGGCAAAACTGACATATTCCGGAGTTTATCGGTACCATCCAATAGCGGTGGGGGGACTACGTATTCAAACGTTCGACCTGGTCTTTTCCTGAACCATCTGCAGGGAAAGATACACCCGATTAATGCAATAAGTAATGTTGGTGTTATTTCAGACATACAATGTAGTAGTAAGCATTATTCTAACTGGGAAACAGCTAAAAAGACACATATATAATGGATGGATGATAGGGACTGTATTTATGCACTTGGTAAGCAAATTAGAACAGGAGGACACAGTAATGAGGTGAAGGATGATAGAAACTGCTGTCCAACATAAAGGAGTCCAGGTGACCCGGCTAGAGTGGAAATCAAACCCAAGACCCATCGATGGCAGCCCAGTGCATTACCAACTGAGCTAACCCTCCAAAAAGCAGAATAAACAGGAGGTCTTAAGGAATACATTTAAAAAATCAGAATTTCCATTTTCCAAAAATTTTTCACCATTTTTCGACCAGCATGTGCCCTTAAATTTGAAACACTTACGTATGATCTCTAATTTGTTGAATTGCAATTCTATCTGCAGGATTATGAGCCATCATTCCTGAAAGAATTGGAAAAGTCTTAGAAATAAAATAACACAGCAAATTACATTGTATCCTGTTCACGTTTTCCGTTTTAGAAATTTTTAAGAAGAAACCTCAAAGTCATACCTTGAATCAGATCTTTCAAAGAGTCATCTAGTTCATCTGGAATGGTAAAGCCGCCTCTTCCTATTTTTTCAAAAAGCTTGTATATGTTATCACCCTCAAATGGATACTGTCCTGTGGTGATATTATATCTGAAATTAAAACAAAATTATATGTCACCATCGAGAAAATTCTTTGGCACCATTGAATCATTTGCTGAAGTCAGTAAATTTAATACACAATATTTGTGATATCGATATTCTGGTCGGAATATGCAGATCCAATATCAAAATTACTATCAATGGATGGATGGATGAAATCTTGGGACTTTACGTCCTGTATTTATGCACTTTGTAGGCTAATTAGGACGACACAGCAATGACGCGAAGGATGATTGAAACAGCGGTCCAACATAGGCAAACCGGCAAGAGCTGGATTCTAACCCTGGACCCAGCGATGGCAGCCTAGCACTGCACATTAGTACGAGTAGGAACTACACTTACAGTGTGACCCCAGAGGACCAGATGTCCACTTTGAAGCCTGGAAAGACGTCATCTCCGTTTGCTATCTCCGGCGGCTGGAAGGCGGGCGTACCTTGACTAGTCTGGCAGGAGTCGTCCATAGAGAAAGGATCTACCATCTGCAAATTAATAAATTATTATAAATGAGAAATAAGTTTAGAGAGATATTCAAAATTGCAAAACTCAAAATTTCCTCAAGAATAATTTGTTGGAATCTTTAAAAAGTATTCTTAAATGAAATCAAAATACCAACATTAAAAGATTAAGCTTATTTTGAAAATAGAATGGCCATATTTTTGCACCAAAACTGAAATATTTCCACAAAAGCAAAAAATTGAATGCCCGAAAATTAGCTTTATATTTCCAGGTCAAATATTTCACCCCTTTTAGAACAGTCTGAATAGGTTACCTCAGCGACACCCAAATCGGTGATTTTGAGGGTATTCCCAGTGGTAAGTAACAAATTCCCAGGCTTGATATCCTTGTGAATAATACTTTGGCTATGAAGATACTCCAGGCCTTCGATTAATTGGCAGAAGTAGCTGAAATGTATAATGTGAAGGACATAAATATATATGAAGTCCAAGGTCATAAAAAAATTCAAATGCAACATTTTATCATAACTACATCAGCGAAACTTCAGATGTTTTCCTGATGAACAATGTTGTAAAAAGAGTAACTATGGGCCTTGACTCTTGAGTCGCAGCCATCCTCCAAAAATGTTGGATCAAATATTTCAATTTAGGAGCAATACAGTACATGTAGGTTGATCCTTGAACTTATAACTTGCAGTAGCTTTGCACCAAAATAAAATGCTCAGTGCTAAATTGAAACCAGGCTTGGAAGTTAAAATGACAATACATTGGTCTAATCCTGCTTCACATGCCCAAATTTGAATTCAATGTGTGAAAAAATGCAGGTGAAATGGGGCATCCTTGCCGAATCCGCCAATTTCTAGAATAAATTAATCAGGTGAAAATTACCTGTACAAAGAGTCAATGACATGAATCACAAATTAATCTCACTCTCAATAGTAAAACAGTAGTCACTGCAATGAATAAAATCTCCCGACAGAATTTAAAATTTAAAGAAAAAACTAAATTGTCTCTCACAGAGACAGCTTTTATAGTTCATCATGCGTTTTTTACTTACTTGTGTGCTTGCCAGATCGGCAATTTCTTTCCTGGGGCATTTTCCAACATCTCATGCAAACCAATCATACAATATTCCATAATCAAATACGTAGGTAGAATTAAGGAAAATAGCACTTGCTTTTACGGAAGAAAGGAAGCATTCATTCACCGTATTAAAAAAATGACCTTTTTTCTATTTACAGCGGCTGGAAAATTGTTCACCCATTAATCAGATATTACAACTAATTCTTAATTTCCAAAATACATAATTTCGCAAAAACAAAAAATACTATTGATTTGAATAATATTGATTATTAAAGTAGGTATTTAGCTTGTGCTTATGTCATAATGATGTTTTAATCTATGTATAATCACTGAATGATCACAGGTCAATATATCATAACATACTCATGATATATGGGCTCCATTACATATAGTCCAAACATTTATAATAGCAAAATATTGGAAGATTTAGTTTTTGAAAAAGGATATATTTTCTGTTTCTCATCGTTGTATAACACATCAAATAACTGGATAACATTTTTATGGCACAGTCGTTTTAGCAGACGAATCTCTCTGGAAGAATAAAAACATGAAATCAGATTTTCTGTGTTTCAATTTTCAATAAGAATTCCCATCAAAATGAATTGACTCAATTATGGGAATAACACATCCCCTCAAGTGTCTTTCCCCCCTCCCCTGTTCTCCCAAGGCTTGAGTCGGCCATACAGGTCAATGATATTTGAGACCCGAACAAGTGTTCCGACTGCTTTGTGCATGCTAGCTTTTTCTTCGAATAATGCACCCGTCATTTATAACCCCTCATCTCCCTACCTGAGGATTCTGTGGGAAACTTGAGGCATTTCCCCGGGAATACCTGGGGATTTCAAGTGTGAGAAAACCTTCAACCCCAGGCAATCTCCAAGGATTTCTGCAATGAATATTTTTCCCCAAGGGTCAGGGATTTATCTTTAAACTTTACACGGTTGCCAAAGGTGTAAGGACAGGAGCCAGTGGGACATTTACTTTCTGTACAAATTTTCTTCCAGGCAGTGGGTGATTGCCAGAAACGTCCATCCCCTCTAATCGACTAATCTCCCACGGTCCACAGGGGTAGGGGGTGGAAGTTACAAATCACTAGCGTGTAACAAAAACGATAGTTCTACAGCTTTCTCACATTATTTTCAACCCTGCTGCAGGCCATCAGGCCTATTCATAATTTCACACCATTGTTTTGTGCCGAGCGAAACTTCTCAATCATGTACACTGTATGTCAGTCGCTAAAACAAGCTATATACTGTCGCCGTCATGTTTCGCACTGTCACTCTTTAACCGATTAACGCCGTCAATGTAAATCCTTGTACACCGTATCACAACATGCACATAAAGCGTATTAGCCACTCCTTTTGTGTATTAACCTTTTGACATTCGCTTCACCGTTGGGTATTTTTCGCAGTTTTTTCTTCTGAAGTATCTTGACAGCCTTTCTGCACAGTGTCTCCGAGTCAAGACACTCCTTGACTTTTCCATATGATCCCTCTCCAAGGCAATCACCCATGACATACTTGCCAATGAGCTTTGCCCTTTTTCTTCTTGGTGCATAAACGATTTGGTCAGAGTCGACTCGGTGGAAAAATGGGTCCCCAAGAAAGTCAATGGCCTCAGCACCATCAGAGAAATTTGGGAAGGGAATAGATCCATCAAGGAAGTCTGTGTCCACTTCCATTGTAATGTCAACTGCAGCAGCCATCTAGGTGCCAATGCCGAGGGTGTCAACCCATTGTTATTCATGGTTTTCTACTCATGTTTTCAAGAATTTCTACAAGCAGAATTTCTGCTTCAAGATCAAGAAGAAGACCCAATATGGCGGAGTACAGCAATATGAGTTTCGAAAAAAGACATTCCAACTTAAAATAATCATATTTCCATGATTTATTAGTTCAAACTAAAACTTAAATTTATTCTACACAATGTGGCTATTTGATTAAATTGATAAAATGCTTCATAAAGGCCCATAAGTTTTTTAAAAACTTTGTCAATTAAGCCATTTACACGAGATGGCGCTGCCTTTCAGCACCAGCAGGTGCTGCCACCTTATTCAAAATCAGAATTAAGCCAATGTTGACATTTGACAGCTGAGAGTGACAACTCCAATTTCAGGGCTTTTAGCTGTCCATGGACCTGATGGAGTGCTCAGATTTGTTCATAGGAGTGGATGTAGGCACATCTAGTGTCAGAGCAGCCCTTGTCACCAGCCAAGGCAATATCTTGGCCAATGTCACGCAAAACATCACAGTTTGGGAACCTGGATCTTCAGGTTTTTATGAACAGTCTTCAACTGAAATTTGGGATGCTGTTTGCTCTGTTGTGAATGTAAGGTGTAGGTCCATCTGTTTTGATTTATGTGACTATAAATTCATGCATCATCATTTTGAAGGTTGTGGCATCTGATCTGGTAATCTTCTTCTTTTGCAGTCTGTCAGCAATGGAGTGGACAAAAACAGAATCAAGGGCATTGGATTTGATGCAACCTGTTCACTGGTGGTGCTAGATGATGACTTCAATCCTCTTGCAGTGAATGAAATAGGTAATACGAGCAAAGGTGTAAAACAGATGGTGTTTTCAGGTGGCAGTTCATTTATTGGGCCTACGGGGCTTTCTATATTTTACAGCAGTTTGTTCATACGTCTGGCCTGTAATTATTTCAGGAGAAAGTCACTGGAACATCATAATGTGGATGGACCACAGGGCTGCTTCAGAAACGGAGACAATCAATCAGACAAAACACGAGGTCCTCAAAAATGTTGGAGGCGTGATGTCCTTGGAGATGCAAATGCCCAAATTGTTGTGGTTGAAACAGGTAATTTTTCAGCAAAAAATGTATATCAACTTTTTACTCAAAATTAGAAGGATGTTTGAAGAGAGAAGATTTAGTAGAGCCTTGTAATTAATTGAATAGTAGCTGATCATTATAGAATCATCAATTCTCCGATATATATTGATATGTCAACTTTTATTGCAGAATTTGAAGAACCAATGCTGGGACAAGGTTGGACACTTTTTTGATTTGCCAGATTTTCTCACATGGAAAGCCACAGACAGCCTCTCAAGGTATTATAGTTACTATTTTATGTTAAATATTTGTTTCAATGTTACTCAACATAAATTATCAGCAGAAACAAATCTTTTGATTCTTCCTGAAGGTGTCAAAGTAGTTTTCCGGCTGCTATCAGAATCTTTCTAATGAACCTTACATTCTGGTTCTTAGCATGTAGATGGTCAAATGAATACTTCAGTGACTATGTTGCGTTTGATTGCTTTTCCAGGTCTCTCTGTTCACTTGTCTGCAAATGGACCTATCAGGCTGACAGAGATGGAAATAAAGGATGGAATGATGGCTTTTTAAAACAAATTGGTTTGGAAGACCTCATTGCAAGGAACTATTCAAAAATTGGTAAATTGCGAAAAATTTGCTTTTAGACTTGTTAATAGGTATTTATATAGATAGATACTAGATAGATTGATTGATTGATGATTGATATATCTATTAATTGACAGATCTATTTATTCATTGATTGAATTATTCATTTATTTTAAATAAAATGAATTGAGTAAGATAGATAAGCTATCTAGACTGATTCAGAAATCTTTAGTTTCAAATAAATTTGACTCCTAATTTCAGGCAATGAAGTTCACTGTCCTGGTGAATTGTGTGGCCATTTAAATGAAGCCGCAGCCGCTAAGATGGGTCTCCCTTGCGGCATCCCAGTTGCCACTTCCATTATTGATGCTCATGCTGGAGGAATTGGTAAATTGAATTAAAAGTTTGTTTTCGAGACATGTCTTTTGGAAAATTTCATAAGTTGAGTAATAATTGCTGTGACAATAAGAAACTTTCTGACAAAATTCAGATATGGAAGACCCCTTCTGCTTTCTTTCATTATTAATTAATTTAATGTCCAAAAAAGTGAATTTTATTGCTCCAACAGATAACTTGTAAAAATTTTTAATCATCTGCAATAGGCCACAGTTTAAAGTCAAATGCAAAGAAGAGGTTGGGTGACTGTAATGTCATTATGCAATAATGTATTGCTGTAGAAACCATAAGCCTTAATACATTCATATATTTATTATGATTTCTATCATTATTTCAGGAACCTTAGGCTGCAATCCTTCAGGGGTGACAGAATCAGTACCATTAACATCCCGTTTGGCTCTCATTTGCGGGACGTCAACTTGCCACATGATCGCCAGTGAGCAACCTTGCTTTGTGCCAGGGGTTTGGGGTCCTTACTTTTCTGCTATGGTGCCTGGACTGTGGTTGAATGAAGCTGGTCAGAGTGCCACTGGAAAATTGGTAAAATGTTTTTGATTCAATGAATTTATGTGGTTTATGCTTGTTTGACCAATTTTGTTATTTGAATGTAACAAAAATGTATTGCCATTAAATTGCGATCATTTTTCTTGATAATTTATAGTCTCATTCAAAAAACACCGAAGATAATTTAATACAGGGTTTCCTTTTAAAGATTGAGATCTCACGCACCAATGCAACGGAACTGCATGATTTCAAAAGTGATATATTGATTTTTAACTCTTTGTATTATTTTTGATTGAATTCCAGATTGATCACATTTTAGAATCACATCCAGCATTTGCCTGGATCAAGGGGGAGTCTGATAAAAGGTAGAATGATGTTTGATGTTGATATTTGCACTATAAAATTTACTTTGATTGTTTTACAAAACTATTAACTCATTACTACTAATTACTCAATGCTTCAAATTTAATTCTTAAGCAGCTTATTACCTGTTGTTATGAAACCATTAACCGTACACTAACCACTTTTTTTTCACTATTGTGGCAGAAATATTGACAATAAGTCATGGTTGTGTCAATTTGATTCAGGACACATTATTTCCGCTTAATAGTGTTGAGTATTGAGTTGGATTGTTTGCATGCGAGTGTTGAAATTCCTTTTCAGAAAGTTGCATCCTCAGAATTCCCTGAATGAGGTGCTGGAAAGTTTAGCGACTATCAAAAAAGTGTCGCTATGGGAACTGACTGAGGATTTGCATGTTTGGCCAGATTTCCATGGCAACCGGTCGCCAATAGCAGATTCCACCCTAAAGGGCATGGTAGACTAACTTGTTTTGTTCCGTTATAATTAACATTGTTGCATTTCAAGTTTTCTTTACTAACATTAACCAAGGGTCGTAGTGCAAATTTGAATCGTGGATATAACTTTGGAAAACTATTTTTTTTAGGTTTGTGGGCTGACTTTGGATTCAGGAGTTGAAAGTTTAGCATCACTCTATTTAGCAACTCTGCAATCATTAGCTGTGAGTGGATTTTGGGACAAATTAATTTGCTAATTATTGTTAATTAAGGGTTAATTATGTTGAAAATATATTGCATACTAAAGTTTTGGCAACATTTTATAAGCCAAATAAGTAAGGTAACATTTCTTTCTGATTTGAACATCTGAATAATTTAAAATTAAAGTGATATAATCCTTCAATAACAATATTTCCTCCAGAGCAGCTTGCTGCTATGGAGGATTGTTCAGCTACGCTACCAGTTCTGTCAGCCTTCATTTCCTGTGTTCGTTAAACATGACATATAGTGATTTACTCAAAACAACTCTATTTTCTCATCCACCTCTGCACACAGGGCATCCTAAAGGGCCAGACTGATGTGGCAGATAGATTAGGGCTAGATCTGTCTGTAGCAACCGTAGATAGATGCATACAGTGTCGAGAATAGGCAGAAATCACTAAATCTGATGCATTTGACTGCTATCTGGCCCACCTGTCTGTAGCTTAGGGGGGACCAGTCCATTGATTCATAGAGTCAGGGCCTACATAAGCTCTTGATAGAGTAGCTGGTTGCCATTGGATTGCAGCGATGTGATTGGTTGATGTCGTCTGGCTGGTTCCCGCCGTCTTTGCTGCTGTAAACAAGTAGTGTTTGGGCTTCCCGCTAGGGGGACACTCTCCGTAGCCGTTTAACGTGCAAAATGCGTACCAGCGCTAGTGGATTTGTATGCTGTGCTAAGATGGTGTTGTGATTACAACAATAAAATCATATAAAGGATATTTGTGTGTAACCAAATTAGTGTTGTAGTGATCGACGAAAATATCGCCGATGATAATCGCCACTGTCAACATCGATTTTATATTTTAAAGCTCTTGAAGAGATCTATTTAACACAGCAAGAATTAATCTGTATGGCTTGTGTTATAGTGCAATAATTGTCAAGATTGAGGTTATTTCTCAGTAGAGTAATACCCGCCTGGGGGGGGGGGGTATTACTCTACATTGTCAGTATTAACATGACTTGTCAAGCCCTACAAACTTTTATCTCTCCCAATTCAACATAAGTATCAATCAAAACACTTTTGTGCCGAGAATAGTCAGAGAAATCGGGCATTTTCAATGCATTTTGACATCCCCACTTCGCCATGTTGAACAAAAACCATCAAAATTTCACTGGCCCTAACGATCTGCATTTCAGCGAAACAACACCATTACAAACCCCAAATATCCTCTGAATCTTTGCTTTTCATCTTTATTTTATAAAATATAATCCAACATTGCTTGATAAAGACATTAAAAAGCCACACTGTGGCAGAATTCATGACGACTTCCAGCAGTGCAGGCTGCCATGCCATCTTGTCCTTCTTGCTCAGTTCACTAGGACTGCCTCTTCCTGTCTCTATTGGCCAATCAGAGCGCTCTATTGGGGAGTCCCATGACGTCATATCACAATGCTACAATGTGATTGGTTGGATCCTGCTGGTGTGCTAAATATAGCCACCATGTGCTTGGCACCCTGGATTAGCATGGGCAACCTTCTGCATGCAGGTGTGCAGTGTTGTGTTGTATTCACTATTGTGAGATAAATTATCTCACAATATTCTGGCCATAAGGTCCAATTCACCTTATGTCACCTCCCCATAGACCAATGAATATATCTGTGAAGCTTAATTTTTGTAAGTACAGTCAGTGAGGTGGTCACTTCATTGCTCAGTTTTGTGACTTCTGACAGCTGGCAAACTGACCTGACTTTTGACAGCTGACAAACTCAGCTGACTGGTCTTGGTTTTATGTTTACCTTTGAGTCAATCATTAGACTAGCACAGGGGGGATAAGTAGACTGGCAGGTTTCAGTGCAAATGATTCATCATCATCATCATCATATTTATATTTGTGTTAAATTTTTCGCATGTCCAGGATCTTTCCGTTGCCCTAACACAACATTGGACTAGGGGGGCCGGGGCCAACCCAACTATCCAGCTCTGGAGGTGCACATTCCATGTGCTTTTCTAGTCAAGTTTAATTTTTGCAAAATTTAAATTTTTTTTCCATGGTGTAATGGAATTAATTTATTTGCTTTTTCTTCTTATTCTTTTCAGTATGGCACTCGTCATATAATTGAAACACTCCGACAAAATGGCCACAATATAGAATGGCTCTACATCTGTGGGGGACTCAGGAAAAACCCTGTATTCCTGCAGACACATGCAGATGTTTTAGGTAAAGTTAAGCTTCTCATCTGTTATTATCTAAGGCATTATATCTGAAAGAATACATTGTTGTTATCCAAAGCAGAAATATTTAATTTTAGGTGTCATTTAAACTTGGAACTTCTTGTAACGAACAAACCCTTGCCCTTCTGCGCACTTGCAGGGGTCTTTCGTTGGGGTGTAATAAGTAATGTAACCTCTTCACATAAGTTTTTTTAAATATTTGCTTATGAAGGAGGTCATACTATATGGAGGTCTTGTAAAAATGGTAATTGTAAAATGATCACTGTAAAATATCTGTTTTGAATTTCACTTTTCAAATTTTGAATGATTTCAATTTTCTTTTAGGACTTCCAATAATCTGCCCAGATGCCAAAGAATCAGTATTACTTGGAGCTGCCATGCTAGGAGCTTGTGCTTCCAGTCATTTCCCATCTTTACAGGTAAATTATAAGAGGCTAAATTGTGTGAAATTACAAATCTGGTTTCATGCAAGAAGTAAAAAATAGTCATTCAATTGACAAGAGATAATTATCTGGACGCCTCTGGCGTCCAGATACTGTTTCACAACGCGCTACTTCCTGTCTTTTCGCGTGTTTTTCAGTTTCCTGTTGGCTGAACATTACACATAGTGATGTGCACAATAAACTCATCAAACTTACTTTATGTTGCACACACGTGATCCCAGTGGATCAGACTGATGCAGCAAACAGATAGTGGATAGATCTACAGATATCACCCGGTGCATTGGTCCTTAACACTGAGAATAGCTGGAAATCTGTGTTGCAATCATGGAAAATTGACTGGATTCTAAATAGTAGTGATGGGAATCGGCTGGGGATTTGAGAATCGATTATCGGAGGCCTCAGCCGATTCGATAATCGATTTTTAATCGGAAAGACCAACATGGTCAATTTGGGAGTAAAGCCAGTTATCGCCAATAAATTCATTAATTAACTGTACTGAACTGGTTTTTAAGGTATTAAATATAACCCAAAAATAATACATTTTGATACATATAATATACTAGATTTACCCATGATTTGGGGCAGGACTACAATGGGGAATAATTAACCACCCCCCCCTCTTCCTGCATGGGCATCTGGCCCCGTGTTGCATGCTGAGCATGTGAAATAGCATTTGAGTAATAATAGTAATATAAGTAAAGATTGGTGGTAGAGGAATTGAAGTTACAAATGCAATGCCATATGTATTGGTGTAAGGAACAGTCAAGTGTACTTGCACCTGAGCTTGTAATTGAGGGCATAGGCAAATAGGTAAAAGTGTATGGGCGTTGAGACATTGACAGATGGAATGGGCTTGAGAAGAGGTTTAAAAGGAGGGTAAGATGAGGAAGATATGATGAGTGGAAGTGGTTGAGGCAGGTAGAGGTGAAAAGCAGTAGGTGAGAGGTAAGTGTGTGGAACTTTTTGGCGGGAAGGCAGACGGGTGGCGCCAGTCCTAAACGTGAGCAATAGCGGAACTATGATGGAGATGCATGCGCCCCTGGTGGGGAAAAACAGTAGAGGCAGAAAACGTAAATAAGGGAGCTGTTTCATTGTTATTTGCTGTTAACAGAAGGACAGGATAGATCAAGAAGGATAGTTGGACAGTTTAGGTGAGTGGCATTGCTCGGGGAGGAGTTTTTAGCTGTTGCAGGTGTGAGCAAATCAAATCAAATCAAATCAAATCAAATTTATTTATACTCAGTTTTTACAAAACAAAAAACATTAGCTAGAAGCTATTTTCACCGAGTTTTAAGTGAATGTAATAACAAGTGGAAATATAAAATAGCAGAAATGTAAAATGTAAGTTGTAAAATCATGTCCAGAGTCTCTGTTAATAATGTCCAGACAGAGCTCAAAACAGTTTGAAATTTAAATTTAAAATCACAAAGTTTAAAATCACATATTTGAAATCAAAATGTCTTTAGGCTTCATTTGGTCCTACAGAAGGAGCATTGACACTGTGGACCTGTCCATAGATTTATAAAAGTCTTAAAGGTTTTCAAGTCGATACTGCTTCGGGCTTCACTGGAGATGGAATTCCACAAAATCCCTCCGAAATGAGAGAACGAGTGTAGCCCAAAGTTTGTTGTTCTATTAGTCCTTAAGCGAACTGAGTTTTTCGATCTTAAATTGTATCGAGTTGACTGGTGGGTAAATAGTTCGGTAATGTAGCCAGGACTAAGTTGGTTATAGGCCTTATAGACCTCTGTGGCGATTGTCCGTAGTCGTCTTAATTCCAAGGAGGGCATTTTTGCTCGCTCTAAAAGTTCTTCGTACGAGGCATCATAGTCTGAGAAAACAAATTTTAGAGCCCTGAATTGTATTTTTTCGATCTTTCTTGTGTTTTGTAGCCCACAGTGATGCCATACCGCAGGGCAATAATTCAGATTAGACATGACGAAAGATTTGTATAATAATAATTTGACTTTCGTGTCTAGGGCGTATGCTACTCTCTTAAGGCAATTTGAAAGCATGTGACCCATGATTTTTGCATCTTATACCCGGCAGGGATATATTAAAATTTTGCATAAATATCAAGTACTTAATATGGGCCATATAGGCTTTAATTTACTAAGTTATGCAGCATTTGCAGTTGAATAGAATCAATGTTCATTGTTCAATCAGCAAAGCAGCAGACCAATGAATGTCAAGACAAAAGAACTATTATGTCCCAAGTCAAAGGGTGACAGCTAATTAGCTAATTGTAATCAGTCAAGACACTTCTTCTTCAACCCCAGTCTCCTACTGATGGCAATTAATCCCAGCAGGTGTGAAAGAAACCCAAAGAACTCTAAATTGCAATTAGCATTTGAAGATTGCCTCAATCCTAACATCAACTGCAGAAGTTGATTGCTATCTGCTGTTTAACACGCAAATGCCGTGGTAGCGCTTGGGCGATATTAGGGTTCATTGGCCTTTTTCTGGCATCTACAAAATCGAGGTCAGTGGATCCAACATCGATGTCGCCAGCTACTGTCTTTGGCGACGATGTCGGCGACTTTCTGTCGAATCGTTACAACACTACTAAATAGGACAATGTACTAGAATTATAACTGATATACTGTCCCTATGGCACACCAGGGAGGGGGGACCAGTCTGCCAGAACCTGAGATGCTTCAGCGCACACCCTTCGTCAACACATGGTAGCCATCTAGCATGCAAAATACGCACTAATGCTATTGGTTGAGAGAGCCATATAGATTTGCAGGTGTTCAACAACTAGATCATTAGATTGAAACTAGCATGCATACAGGTCTAATGTTGAGTTTAACTTATAGATCACAGGCCTCACAATCTGCACAAACCCCCATTCCCAAAGCCTACATTTATAACTATTAGCCTATATATTAGGGGACTGGTGGGTGTCACAATGATTGTGTAGCTTGTGTTATAGATCCATGAAAAAATGCAATAATTTTATTTAGTCATTATTGGGATATAGGCCTACAATATCTATATCACACAGGGCCAGCTAACTGATGTAGTGCACTGATCTGAGTTTTTCCCAGCAGGTTGTAGTTTTCCCTAGCAGCTTGCAGTTTATATAATAAAATTGGATGCTTAATTTCTCAAAGCTATTACATATTAGAAAGCTATTGAATGACATATTCCTCTTTTACATGATTACAGAATTCTAGAATAGTACAGCTCATCTTCATGAAGCAAACACTCTTTTTCGATTTCAACAAAATCTTGGAAGTGTCATGTAAAGAAACAATTTAAAAGGGGGTTAAAGAGCCCTAAAGCTATTGACCAACTTGTGACCTACTTATGCTCAGACAGGATGAACTGTTTTTTCCATTTTTCTAGGCCAATGTGCAATGAAGTAGGGCAATAGCCTCAGGGCTCTTTAACTTTGTTTAAATTACTTTATTGCTTTCTTTCTCAAACATATCAGGTTTTATTGAAATCGTAAAAGTGTGTCTGCTTCATGAAGATGAGCTGTATCTACCTTAGCTTAAGATGTCCAAAG
Source organism: Platynereis dumerilii (assembly GCA_026936325.1). Taxonomy (NCBI): domain Eukaryota; kingdom Metazoa; phylum Annelida; class Polychaeta; order Phyllodocida; family Nereididae; genus Platynereis; species Platynereis dumerilii. The sequence continues at coordinate 2,904,981 of JAPTHN010000028.1, forward strand.
CAATGATGAGCTGTGGGTGTGTATCTCCTCTGTCAGCTTAACACAACTATGTCAAGTTGTTAAACACATAACTCCATCACCCATGGAAACTTATTCTATGCTGGCCAAATTTAACAAGAATCAATCAAAAAACTTCATGCATCGCTATGTAGCAATACATTTATTTCTCTCTCTTAAGGCCCATTTGCCATTATGCCCTGATAACTTCTGACTACTGCTGTTATAATTCAGCCAACCAGACTGCCAGACCAATATTATGTTACGATGTTCAGGTCAATTATCAGCGTCCAGATATGCAAATTGCAATTTGCCTTCTAGTTATATCTGCTTGGAGAGCTTGTTCTCCATGTGATGCCAGAGCATTTATAAGCTCATGCCATGATTTCCATTGTATGCCACTGAATTTATTCATAGCCTGCTGCTATTGCCCTATGATCGCTATCAGCAATTAAGAAATCAATTCTTCTTCAACGCCAGGCAATGTAGGCATAGTTTGCTGATTGAGGTACTTGTCTTTCAAAACATTCACCGCATTTACTGCAGGCACTTATCACGTTACAAGACGATGCATAGCTCACTTAACACTTAATGCCGTTTATCTTATAACTAGATGACTAGTCTCTCTCTAATTCGCAGGATGCAATGCAAGAAATGAATGGAAATGGCCAAGTTGTCCAACCAAACAAATCTGCCAAAAGGTAAGATCTTGGAATTTGTAATGATAAAGAATCATCTCACAAAAAATCTGGAAGATGTCCAAGCAATAAATCCTTATCGAAATATGTATATACAAATATATGGGCAAGAGCACAGAGCTGCCACCCTTTTGTGGAAATCCATGTCACACTTTTTCCAGGGCCTATATCCTACCCTTGGATGAATGAAATTTCTTTCTTTTATTCACAAGTTATCAAATATGTTCATGGGTATCAGTAACTGTGAGCTTTTGAAAATTCCGTCGATTATTACAGAAATACTGGCGTTTTATGATCAGAACAGGCAAATTGCTAGGAAATTTGACTCATTTTTCCAACATTTAAACTTCTACCCTGCGTATAACTTTATAAGCAAATAATGTCTAATGTAACTTTTATATTATGTTTTAAGAACCTTTCAGACTTTTAAAATATCAGTATTTCAAAGTTCTGTTAGATTTAGTAAAGTGCCCAGAACATGGCTAAGACCGTGTAACATTTCACCTTCAAAATGTTACACGTACATCAACAACATTTCAGCACCTTAAAATTTTGAATATTCTTCACAAAAAACATTATTTTGTTGCATCTTTATGAATGAAATTGTTTGGTATGCCTCGTGATAGCAAGGTGTACATTTTAGTTTTTAAAAAACTGAGTTACATGACTCGGTCACACTTTTGCCTGTTACACGGTAAATTTTCAACCCCATGTCACACCTAGGTTATATTTCATTAAATTTAATGATATTTCACCAAGCATTAATCTGGGTTTCCAACTTCAAACATTCAAAAATTCATCAGCTTTGCATTAATACTATAGGAACTGGAGGCCCTAAAATGTAACAAGTCACAGCGAGTCACACTGTTACACTTAGCCATTACTATAAACCATACCAAATGTTATTATTTCTTCATATATGCATTTGTATCCACAATAAACTAAGAAATAATAAAGCATCAGACTAAAATTAAATTGTTAACCTCAATATTTGGCCTATTTGCAAGCCTGAGGTGTAACATGTTACACAACCAACTTCTGTTTTTAAGCTTAATAACTTTAATATTCTGCTTAATTGCCTTACATTTGTTTCAAGATGAAAATTAAGCATAATCCAATGTTACTGTTCATTCTGGGCATTAGAATAATGCTGCTGTGGCTATCCTGGCCAGCGTGTAACAGTGACATTGTCACTGTTACAAAGAAAGTAACAGTGACAACAGGTAATATGTTTATGAATTCCTGCACAGGTGATTTATATTTGCTCCAAAATAAACTAAAAGAGTAATATTTCTAAGATTCATGACCATTGATGCAGAATTAATCTAGCATGGCAGGAAAAGATCATGTGTAACAGTGACATGTAACAGTGACATTTTTGCTACTTTGAACTAGAAAAAGTTTGACTTTCCATTCATTTTGACAAAATAACTGCAAATTTGGCCAGCTTTTGGTTTTTAACACTACAAACTTTAGATTTACTGTCCTTGAAGATATTGCATATGTGTTAAATAGGCTTCTTTGTACCTCATTCGGTCACTGTTACACAAAAAAAATTAAAATAGTCATGCAGAATACTCAAAGAAAATAATAAATATCTGCAATCTTCATAAATTACAGTTTATGTAACATGCGCATAATTGTTTTTAACTTTTGTATTGTAAGAAGGCTTTTTCACTGCCAGAAAATCTTTTGAACAGACGTCACAAACAAGCTCAACATGTAACGTGACATACTTCGGTCACGGTTACCAAGAAAAATTTTCAAAACTTAAATAAACTATCAAATTTTTTCAAAAAGTGATACACCATGGCTTATGCTTCCTTGTAACCTGTTTTTAAACCATAACAAAGTTAACAGTACTTTCCAGTTGTTCAGAGTGCTGCACTCTAGTCACTGTTACTCACAAAATATCTGAAATTCGATTTTGTGACTGATATATTTTCATTTCTTTTGAATTATATTAACAGTATCTTGTATGAATTACAACATGAATCAAACTGAACCATATTACAGAAAAAAAAGTTCATGGAGTTCAAAGTGCACCTTTAAAGTCTGATAGATCATAACATGTCACTGTTACACGTTGAGAAAGTGCCATAGATCAAGTAAATATTATTGGAAATGTTTGAAAACCTAAAAAAAAAGTTTCTTTGTACTCAAAGGAAACTGCCAGCTTGTTGGAAAATATAATTTTAAAACATTTATAGCAGACTTTGTAACATAAATGCCTTGTGGTCACAGTTACACGTCAATTTCCACATTTTCCTCTGGAAAGGAAAATTTCTAGACACGAGTGCTAATTATTCAAAAACCTGGATTTTAATGTCAAAATATCTAAATATCGCTAAAAAAAAAGTTTCATTAACTGAAAAAAAACCAAGGAAATTTCACTTTTAAAAATCTGTTACATTTCGGGGGTAAAATGTTTAATGGCCATTCTTATACCCAAATCCTTACGAAGAAATAATTCTATCGCTTTGTAAGGGCCCCAGGGACTCACTTTTCAAAATTCATCGAAAAGAACAACTTTCAATCAACTTGAAATTTTAGTCCTCCAGGATCAAAACTGGTGCGAGCTCTGTGCTCATGCCCATATATAAATATATGAAGCATTGTGGAGCACTCATATTGTGTCTTTAACATCTGAGGAATGAAGAAATACACCATTGGCTAAGATTTCACAGATTTTAAAAATCTTCACAAATGTGACAATTTATGACACACTTCACCACAGTGTCTCAATTGCTTCTGTAATAAGCTACCAAAAGATGCCAATAATTACGATTCTTCTCCATTTCAGGTATCATGACAAAAAATACACAGTATTTCTGAAGATGGTCGAACATCAGAAGTTTTATAGAAGTATAATGAAAGAGGAAAACGCATAGTATTAATTATTTTAAACAATTTTTATATTTACACTTTTACAATACACACAAACATTCCTATACATGTCATATAAAATTCCAATGTAAATGAGTTAAAATAAATTGTTACGTACACTGTATTCCATGAGAGAGATCCTTTGTTTATAATACATAGAGGTAATTACGCAATTGAGGTTCTGCAGGAGATATTAAATATGCGACAATATCATTCTCTGAAGCGAATATTTTGAAATTCTTTCACATTCAAGTAGCCGACTCTCGCAATTGTCCAGTCTGTGGCAGACGAGGCTCCAAATTCTTTACTGAATCTGAAATTAACAATTGAAACTTTCATATTCTGCAGGTTCAAAAGTGGCCTAGCTGGTTAAGGCACATGCTTTCATTCTCGTTGATTCGTAAATCTTTGAAAGGTTATGTGTTCAAACTTTGGTGCTAAAAACTGAAGAGACTAAGGTGTCTTATAAAACTCAGGTGTCTCCAAAAACTGCTGAAAAACTGAGGTTCCTTGAAACTAAGGTGTCCCCTAACAAAGGACCTAGTGTCATGGAAAGCATAATAAACTTTGGTGCCTCCTGAAAATGAGAAGAAATGAGTCTTAAAAAATGGGGGGACGTAGGTGCCTAAAAAACTTAGGTGACTCCTAAAGCCTCTGAAAACTGAGGTGCCGTTTTCAAAACTCAAGGTGCCTCATATAACTGAAGAGTCATATTTCGAAAGTCTTTAAAACTGCGGTGATTTCGCAAACTGAGGCACCTTCAAACCATAAGAAGCCTCTCAAAAACTGAGCTGCCCTCTATGACCGAGAGCTGTCCTCAAACTGAGGTGCCTCCCAACCAGGAAAGGAAATGCCTTCTGAAAATTGCAAAAAAAGTATGTACCTCTGAAAACCAAAGTACCTGCTGAATTTATGTGACTGAGGTGTCCTCGAAGACTGAAGTTCCTCATGATATTGAATTGTCTCAAATAACATAGGTGACTAAGACGCCTTCAAAAACTGAGGCATTCTAAAACAGAGGTGTACACCTCATAAAACTGAAGTGCCTTCAAAGACCAAGTTACCTCTTCTTAAAGAATCTCCTGAAGTGAAATCACAAGTGAAAAGGTGCTCCTTGCTAAAACTAAGGAAACTCCTTATACATAATTTTAAAATCCTCCCCTTATAAACCTTTTAATCTGAGGTGTGTCCTTAAACTAAGGTGAATCCGAAAACTGAAGTGTCTTCTAAAAATGAAGTACATCGTTCCTCCTTCAATACCTTCTAAAAAGGTGCCTCCCTCAGACTGGGGTCCCTCCAGAAAATTGGGTGCCTCCAAAAACTGAGGCGCCTTTAAAAAAGCAAAAAACTGAGCTGACTATGGAGCCTCCTGAATGGTCTAAAACTGAATTGCCAACTTAAAATTGAGCAACTAAAATGTCACCTTCAAAAGCTAAGAAGTTTCTAACAAGAATCCAAGGATTCAAAGCCTGGGGGTATGTGAGATGCTATGCATTGGGCACAGGAGCAAACTTTAGGCATTCATGAATTATCTCATACACAAGGTTTTCCAATAGTTTTGGTAATCCTGAATAATGTAGGTAAACTTAGATCACAACATTAAAGGTTTATTACCATGAATAACTTACCTCATTGTTAATTCGACCAACTGAGGTTTATTCTTTGATTTCAAGGCCACAAGAAAGACATCAATGTCCAAGTAATGTACTCCTGGAAAATAAAGAAAATGTTTTAACCTTCATTTTGCGCACCCTTTGCAAAATTACTGTTGAATAAGAACAATAGGTCATGGAAATTGGGTGTCCTGTTAAGGTTATTGGGCTAGCAATGCCAATGGCCCGTGGGCACAAAACAAAGTCAGAATGTTATAACATTTTCTTAGTACAGTTCATGTCAGTTGCAGATCCAGAGAGGAGATTTAGGAGGTTCAATTTTAAGCAATTTAATTTCAATATTATCAGTGCATTTTCATTCATGAGCCTCCAATCCAAAATATTTTGGATCTATCCCTGTTTATACCAGAAAGAGAAGACTATAAATTAATCAATTAAAATTTAATATTTACGTTCATCCAAAAACCTTTGTATAGGATTCTTTCTGGTTATATCGGATTACCTGGGGATTGCTTGCTGTGGAGTACTTATAATGCTTCTATTAAAGCAAAAATGCAGTGATGCAGCCAAGCTATATTGTAGATTGGACGAGACACAAATCAACTACTCACCATCTATGTTAATATAACGAGTAACTCTGGGCTTCGCGAAATTCACTTCTTCGGGATCAAACGTAACACTCATGCATTGCTCTTCGGACCAGTCATACGTCTTTTCAACCATTTGTTTTATTGTCTGAAAAGTCAAAAGGTTATACAAGTTATGATTGAAGTACCTAGACATATGCTCAGGAATCGGCTGACCTTTTCTGTCACAGTGTCAGCAGTGGAAATGCATATTAAAATTTTGATGAACTTAACCTTTTCATTCACAAGTCCTTTCATTCCTGCATAATCTTTTTGTGAAAGTAGCTGCATAAAGACACTGGCACCCTGAAAAATTGAAAGAAATTATTTGTTTAACGTTTTTTGGAATTTGTCCACTAAAGTATAACAAGAGTTGAAGAACACATATAGAAATTATGAATTTACATAGTTTACATTTGATATGAGTAGTTGAGATTTTGAACATTAGTATATCAGTTTTAGAATCACCCCTGCAATTTACCACTGCCTATTTTGCAATTGCAGCCAATGAGAACGCTCCATTAGGTGGATTGGTATTGGTCTAATCACACAGTTCGGTTAACGCGGTTCGCACCTTTTTCAATACCAAGTAACACTGCTCTTGGTGTTGAAAAGATACAATTAAAATAGATACATTTGCTGTCAGCGAATTGAATAATAGCTACCTGTTTGGCTCCAACGAGAAATGTTTGATATGAAAATTCAGGATCAAAGTTCCACTGTATTTTTATTTGTGTCCACCAATTTCTGAAGATGTTGATAGGGTTAGCCAGATGTAGAACAAATCCTGAAGGCTTAGCCTGTGAAGGAAGATTGTTATTTGTGGCCATATGCCTGTGTTGCATTGCATTGCAAGCATTTGAAGTGGTCTGTAACTTTAACTTATTAAACTTTAAAGGTCCATTACAAGTGTTTTCCCTGAGAATGTTGCTGCTAACTTTGGTCAAACCAAAGCTAAATGCTCGAAAAGACCTGTGCATGATGACTAGAAGCAATCCAGAAGCCCAGCTCTGTTTAAACAGTGTGATGTGGATTAAATGGTTATGAAAGCACATCGTTGTGTAAGTGGAAAGTTGTTTACAAACACGAGACCTCTTAGACAAACACCTCCTTTTGTGGCACCTCATTCAAAGACAATAAATACAACAAAGCTATTTAAACATATATTCTATCATAATTAGATCGATGGATTGTTTTGACTATGGAGAAATCAAGTGGTTGTATTTTTATTTTTTATGCAAACAAAATTTTCTTTGAAAGAGGCAACAATTCAACATGGAGGACGATTTGGAAGAGATGCGTCAAATGCGCGGTATTTATTCGTTTTCTTTGATTTCTAATTACATTATAGACTTGAAACAACAATTTATTTGCTCCTTGATATATAGCGAAAATTGGCACCATAGAACAGACTAGCTGTGGCTCATACTTCACTGGTAAATCGTTGTCTAAACTTTCACTGGGCGATAATGTGAGAAAACGTGGTTCTGTCAAAATCCAAAACAAGCTGGCTGTCAAAGCTGCTCGAAGAAAATATAGCACCTTATTCGGCTGGCTGTCAAAGCTGGCTGTCAAAGCTGGCTGTCAAAGCTGGCTGTCAAAGCTGGCTGTCAAAGCTGCCTGTCAAAGCTGCCTGTCAAAGCTGCCTGTCAAAGCTGCCTGTCAAAGCTGCCTGTCAAAGCTGCCTGTCAAAGCTGCCTGGGATGTCATTGTTGTTGTTGAAATTCGTTTGTCAAAGCTGCCATGGCTGTCAAAGCTGCCATGGCTGGAAGAATATTTTGTTTCAGTCAGGATCACTTGCTAAAAGCATAGAGGTAGATGTTTTCATCGACCCTCTAAGTATTCATAGAGGTAACCTCTATGAATCCATCTACCTTGCAGTATTTCCTCCCACAAATTAAATGAAGATTGCACTAAATATTTTTGCATGAACTGAAAGAATACATGTTTTGGAAACTTTTCATCGCGGGAAATCAAAATTTCTATGTGGCGTTCTCCAGCTGGAGTCTGTAAAATCTGCAGAAGAGATGCATTATGGGTGGTTTATTTATGTGATGAAAAGTGAGCTGAACCCTTCCTTTTTATGCTGGAACAAGAAAAATGTGTTTAATGTTTGATTGCTTTCCTTGAGGTGCAAAAAAATTGTAAAATTGTCAAGGTAGATGAATTCATAGAGGTAACCTCTATGAAAACATCGAGCTCTATGAAAACAGCGACCTCGATGTTTTTAGCAAGTGGCCCTGACTGGTTTAGTACATGTAGTTTGAACTGGGGCAGCAAGAGCAGCCTTGGTAACTAAACATGCTAAAAGGAACCAGTCAGGATGATTTAAGTTAAAATGAAATGCATATCAGGTCGAACAAAGCCCAGCTAGAAAACAGTTTGTGGCAGCAAGAGCAACCAGCCATAGTACATACTGCTTTTAAAGTTCAATAGTAGGGCGGAAAGAGCAGCCAAAAATCCAAACGTAGGCCAATATATATATCATGTTTTTAATTCACCACCCCACGGAGGATAAATGAAGAGAAACTGAAAAAAAAATTAAAGGCTTTCCAAGGAAAAAATGTCCTACCAGTGCTTGAAACATTGTGATTGTGTGATTGTCAAAGCTGGCTGTCAAAGATTATCATTTGCATTTTTGTGTTTCCTGTTGTTGCAGCACAAAAGGGAAGTAGCAGTAGTACAAAATTCAATGAAAAGCAGGATGCCCCCAAATCTTCATCCAGTGATGTCAAGAAAAGTGAAAAGAAAGCCCGGACATTCGACTTCAACTCTATGTTTATGGAGGCTCGACAGACAGCTATTGAGAGGAATCAGGATAAATTGATAGGTACACATTATAATTAAATGTAGTGTTTACAATTTTACTTATGGTTGGATTGTCCAACAAATTGGGTGAAATTATTTAATTTGATGTAACCGGAATATATATGTCAAACAGAAGCCCAGAAAGAAGAGAAGGAACTCGCTGACCCTGGTGATATGGCTGCCGTTATGGGGTTCACAAGCTTTGGAGGTAATTATAGTTGAGGTGCCTTTGTTGAGTTTATTTGTTCCAAATTTATAATTGTAGGAATCAGTTTATGTCTAAAATGTGTCCTTGATAGTCATGTAATTTTCCATTTCAATAGGAGCCAAGAAAAGCAAACATCTGGAAGTGCCATCAGCATCACGAAGCAAAGCTTCTAAAGGTAACTTGAAATATATTATACTGATTATCTGCAATTTCTCATTTTGTTGCTCCGCTTGGTAAATATAATGACATTTGGTGAATTCTGATGATTGGTAGTTGTTTTGTTTTTCAATTATTAATGTCTCAGGCTCCTTCTGCGCTCTGAGAATCTATTACTCCGAGTAAGACTCTGATGCTCATTGTGCCTCTTTAGAAATATTTTATGAAGTATTTGAAGCACAGATGCTCTTTTTTTAAAGGCAACAAAGGGCATCTGTGTTTTGCGTTATCAACATTGGTTATAAATCTGTTGGTTCTGTGATTTATTAGTCTTATGTAACTCATGAAATATGATTAATTAAGAATTGAGACAATTTCAAACTATATTCAAGAGTGATGTATGAAAGATTTTATCCAATTATCTTCTTCTCAGAAAAAGCAATAGAAAAAGACATTGTCAATGAAGTCACAAAGGCTGATGACGAAACACCATCAAGTTCCTCATCGCGAATATTAGGACCCTCTTTGCCCGAAGCCATGAAGAAAGCTCAGTTGAGAGAGGCCGATTCCGATGATGATGAAATTGGTCCTCCCATTCCGGCAAATCTGAGGAAGCAAGAGGATAGCGATGAGGAGGGAGAGGAACTTGATGATGAGGTAAGTTTCATTAATTATTTTATGTCTTAAAGTTTTACTTCACGGAAATATTCAACTAAAAGTTGCTGCTGCATATTCCATGTGCAGTAAAGAAAAGTCAGTGATATAGCACCTAATATGTAAGCTTAATATTTAATTTGCTATAGGTCATTACCAAAAATGAGGAACTCAACATAAATATTCGAACAATTTAACATCTTGAGTGCTGTATTCATGTAAGTTTGCGTTGTGTTTGTTGCAGAATCCTTTGTCCAAGATTCCATACAGTCATGAGATCACCATGAAACATGGCGCAAAAGCAGTGAGTAGACTTTATTGCTTTTGCGAGTTTTTGAATTGTGTACTTTCTGATTGACTGGAGATGGGAGGGTCTAATGGTAGCTTGCTAGGCTGCAAATTGCTGGGTGACTGGGTGCCAGGTTCAAATCCAGCTCTTGCCGGGTCACCTGGTCTCATGTTGGGTGGCAGTTTCAATCATCCTTCGCCTCATTGCCATGTCCTTTTCCAGTCCTAATTAGCCTTCAAGTGCATGAATACAGGATGTTAAGTCCAAATCATCCGTCCATCCGTCTGATTGAGTGGATATTTCGCATCTGTTGTGTCTCTCAATTCGGCAATGATGGGCGGTCCATTACAGTTTTAATGAGTAATCAACAACATTTGAAAAATATCAACAACATTTTAAAAATATTTTAATTTGTTATAATTTTCTCAGATTTCAGCCTTGGCGATGGATCCCAGTGGTGCTCGTCTGGCATCTGGCGGTTATGACTACGAATTAAGATTTTGGGACTTCGCTGGAATGGACTCAACATTACAATCATTCAGAACTATTAGGCCATGTGAAAGGTTGGTTGTCTTTACAAAGAAAAAGAAACTACTTTTAAACTTTACCTTTCAATTTAAGATTCTTTTTCATCATTGATGAGTATATCTGTACTTTTTTGTGTCTTTTCAGTGATAATTTAAAACCTCCTGTATGAATATATTACTTTAAATACTAGCACTATGGATCTACATAGGATGCTATGTATTTTAAATATTTTTCTGTTGTTTTTCAGTCATGCTCTGAAATGTGTTGACTACAGTATGACTGGAGATGCGATTCTGGTCGTCTCTGGCAGTGCTCAGGCTAAAGTCCTTGACAGAGATGGCTTCGAAATTCTCACTTGTATGAAGGGCGATCAGTATATTATGGATATGGCGAATACAAAGGTATGATTTTTACTCCTTGTATACTTGATTTGCTTTAAAATTGATTGCATTTTTTAACAAAAAATATAAAATGTTAGGTGATTTTGATGTGTTGCAAGATTTTGGTTAATTGCACAACTAAGGCTCAAATTAATTTTCTTCAACAGGGTCATTCAGCTATGTTGAACAATGGAGCATGGAATCCCAAAATCAAAGAAGAATTCATGACATCCTCAAATGATGGGTAGGTTGTTTTAATCTTTGATCAATCCATGTAATGTTTCCAGATTAATTTCCACTTTCATAAAGGTTGAAATCATTACCTTCTTAGGCTATTGTCCTTCTGTCAGTAAGGTATTTGACCCTTAAAGGTGGCGCAGAATAGTTTCAAGTTTCAACTACCTTTAAAGTTTCAGGTTATATAAATAGCCCTCGCTTGTGCTGATGGGGCATAAAATAAAAAACAAACTCCCACATTCAGTGAAATATTTCTCGTTTACAGGAGTTGCAGAATCTGGGACGTAAATCAAGAAGGCAAAAAACACAAGAAGATCATCAAGTTCAAAGAGAAAGGAGGACGCCGCACAATTCCCACGACCTGCTGTTTCAGTCCCGATGGCAGCCATGTGGCTGCCGCTTGCCAAGATGGAAGCATTCAAGTGTGGGACCATCGGAAAATGTTTGTGAGTATAGGGCTATGATGAATTAACGGATTTTGAGGCATAACGTCTGTTTCAAGAGCAGAATTTGATATCTACTGTAGTCCAATCGGTATCTTTTTAAAAAAATTTTTATTACGACAACGAAAATGTTATCATGATGAAAAATAGTCGGATCAGAACAGAAACCTCTGAATGCCCAAAAGGCATTGTTTTCAGCAATGCAAAAGTAGTACAGCATTGGTAAGTTCATTGCTGGACTATTATGCATGGTTGTTGGTCAAGATTGTAATGTTAAAATTTATGAATAATTTCAGGTTAATCCAGCCTTGGTTATGCGAGGAGCTCATCAGCATGGATCTGACACAACTTGTTTGAAGTATTCTTACGATGGCAAAATAATTGCATCTCGAGGAGGTAATACTAGTTATTTGACATTTTGGCCTGCCCTGTGGTTGTATTTCTGCAAAAATTCATTAACGTTTGCTTGTATTTCACCGACAGCAGGTCGGAATCCTAGGTCCTTCTATATTTACTTAATTTTGCACTGCTTATTTTCAGGTGATGATACGTTAAAAACATGGGATCTCAGAAACTTCAAGAAACCTTTAGCGGAAGTCGGTGGTCTATTTAATTTATTTCCCATGTGAGTGTAATCAATATTGCATATGGCTGTCACATTTTATTCTTTGATATTTGTAATATCTTAATATCTGTCGCTCAGATTTTTGTAAGAAAATACCAAATAGATATTTCATTTTGTATTTTAGGACATCATGTGTCTTCAGTCCTGATGATCAGTTGATAGCAACGGGTATTTCCTTAAACAGAGGAGAGAAGATAGGGAAACTTCTATTCTTCGACAGGGATACTTTGAATAAACTTTATTCAATAGATATATCAGAATCTGTAAGTTTCATATTAATACTAGTCTTTCAACTGTTGAGTGCTTATGAGTGGATACTATGCCAGAAATATCTGGAATGGGCTTTGATAATATGTTATCATTGCGAAGTTTAATTAATTGTAATTTATTTGATTTCCAACAAGATGTTACAAAGTTGGAGGCTGGGCGCTTAGACAAATTTCTGTAATTTGGCCCAGCCTTGATTTAAAAAAAAAAAAAGAGAGAAACAATACAACTTAAAATTATAGGAATGGAAACATTTTTAATTGATAAACTCTTGTGAAAAAAAATGAATAAATTTATTCAGCACATATAAATGTTGCTAATTCAGTTCACAAATTGTCTACTATTTGTCACAAGTTAGGCACTACACCTTTACAATTCAGAAATGTTGGCCTTTTATGAAATGTTTTTCATTTGGATTGGAGATGAATCTTGTGTTATCCTTCTTTTTTTTTTTCCATCATAATCATGGTCTGTTTTGACAATTTTTCAGAGTGTTATAAGTCTTGCCTGGCATCCGAAATTGAATCAAATAGCAATCGGCTGTGGTAATGGAGACATCAAGGTCTTATATGATCAGCATAAGAGTCAGAGGTAAATATTGTTGCATTATTATACAAGCACAATGAAGTCATATAATTATACATTTTGTTTCAAATTAATATTTTTTGACTGTACACATGCTAAATTGTGCTATATCAAACTTGCAGAGGAGCCAAACTGTGTGTTGTGAAGACCAAACGAAAAGTCAAACAAGTTGAAGCGATGGCAGCTGAACACATTATTACACGTAAGTTGAAAATGAACACTATTTTCTTATAGAAACAAATTAGTGCCCTGTGCCTTTTCAAATTTTTTTTTCAGATGTAAACTCTATTGTTGATATTTTAACAAAATATTGATTTTTTGTTTTCAAAATTGTAAAATAAGATTTAGAAGTGAGTTGTGATTGTTTTTTCAGCTCATGCCTTGCCGCTATTTAGAGAAGGTCGCCCGACTAGCACAAGAAAGGTCGAAGAGAAGACAAGGAAGGATCCAATTAAATCACACAGACCAGATATGCCTGTTCATGGGCCAGGTAAGGGAACTTGCTTTAATTGTTCTGTTTTAGCAGGAGGAATACTGAAGGATGTAAGTTAACGGGATAATCCAAAAATAAGACATGCTGGGTGTAAAAATTTTGTTGAGGCGGACAATATATGTACAGCATAGAGAATTTTAGGGCTCAATTACAGAACAAGAATCTGAAGTATGTTTGGTATCCGGTGGTGCTTTTTAAAATTGAATAAAATCAGGTTATGTCTGTCACCTTTTGACACTTGATTAATAAATACATGTGTATTTGATGCAGTTCTATGAAAAGTGTGCGCTGGCCCTCTCAGAATATTTATGTCAGTTCTTTATTTCTGCAGGTTCTGGTGGCCGCTTAGGAGCTAAAGGAGCCACATTATCTCAGTACGTTTCACAGCAGTTGGTTAAGCGTAAACCTGACCAATGGGAGAGCGATCCTCGTGGTGCCATCTTGAGACATGCGGAAGAAGCACAGAAGAACCCCTTTTGGGTTGATCCAGCATACAAGTAAGATGCAAAAGTTTTCTATATATTTTATTTTTTTTATGAAAAAAGTTGTGAAAAACATTTCTTTTGGTAGAATCTCCAATGTCATTCTGCATACTCCAAACTTAATCCTGAGGTACTAATGACACAGACCTGAACTTCCTGGCCTGTTTATTATGCACTGCCAAATTCAAAATGTCGACTTTCAGTTTTCGGTTAATTATTAACAATTTTGAACCAATTTGCACAGATCCAGATCTATGAAATTTGCAAAGTCAATAAAGTCTTCAAATAAAGGTAACTTTGCTGGATGCTAACGCTATTAAATTATGTCTTTCTTTCAGGGGACAACCTGACAAAGTATTCAATCTTGAAGCAGATGTGGTGGAAGATAAAGATGTTCAACCTGTTTGGAAAAAAAAGAAGACTACAAATTGAAGTTATCAATCTCCAATCCACGTATGAACAGTCCGGTAAACATTACAGAAATCTGTATCTCTACGATTAAGCCACAAGATTCATTCTTGAATATTGTTGTGGCTTGAAAATGCGTACAATATACTGTATATCGATAGGTTTGAGAAAGGAATAAAAGTAATGTTCCTGGCTTTCCGGCTGTGTGGGAACATTGATAATTTGATGTTGCCATTATACATTGTTACATAAGACACATTTTCAAATTGTTAAATATGTGTTGTCTGCCATTAAATCGTTTTTAAGGAGTAATCATGTGAACTGCAGGACAGATGCAAAAATTGTGTTGTAAAATAGTTTTTGTATAATTTTGTACAGCAACTTCTGTAAATATGTCAGTGACCTATTCTGAGTAAATTGTTTGTAAATAGTACTTTTCCGTGTCGTTATAGTTCTGTTTTCTGCAGCTCGAGTTACTTGTGAAGAACTCACAGCCTTATCTCACAATTTGTATGATGCGTAACTTCAATGTGTGGCTGTTGGATAGTTAAGTACAGGTCTACTAACTAGTAATATGATAACTGAGTATCTTTGTGACATGCCATCAGGAGCATTTCTTAGTCCATCAAGTTACAAGATTTTACTTCGGTTTCCTTGTCTAAATTGTGAAGCGCTGTGGCCTAGTGGATAGGGCACATGATCACCAGTTAACTGACACTTGGAGCGTTCAAGTCTTAGTCCTGTAGCATGGCCGGAATGAGTATATCCCTCCATTATTTTTTCAACTTTCTATTGCACTAGCTTTCACTACTAAGGTGTAAATGGGGTAGTACTTTTATATTCGGTACATGGCCACACAGAAGGCAAATTGTGATAGAAAGTTTTGTGAAGGGCAACATTGTTGCATACTCCTCAGAGAGTTCCAAAAAGTCGGAAGCTTGAACAGGCCTGCAAAGGGTGAATTGTTAAAAGTCCGCTATCTGCTAATTAAGAAGCCCCTGGACATTATTATATAGAATATATAATATGGAATGGACTCCCAAAAGACTTTAAAATTTAATATAGCATGACAAATGCAACAACGCAAGAAGTAGCAGAATTTAAATGATTTATTTTCATGGTCATTTATCAGTTTATGAAAAGCGAGTTCCTAATGTTTTCATCATATTTACATTTTTCTGGAAATTGGTGCAGAATACTTGCGGTTATGAACATGTATGGAATCACAAACACAACATGTAACAAATAACATGTAAGATAGACACGTCTCATCACAAAGAAAGACATGTTTGACAAAGATAGACAAGTCTGACCGACAGACAACCTGTATTACAATCTGTGCATTATGATTTGCTAAGCCACAAGACAACAAGCGGCAAAAGGCTGGCTTTTATTTCCGTTTTTGCGCCCATGTCTAGATTTAATTGGATTGAAAGAATTATTGAAAATCAGACAGCGACAGGCGCAGACAAAAACGGGAATATGGCGCCAACCTTAGAAAGAGAGACATTAGAGACTACGAACAATGTATTTTGATGAGTAGATCAACAATGGCTACGTGTCACAGTCAATTTAATTACATTGTATGATGATTTTCTAGATTAATTTATTAATATCTCATTAACCTGTTAACAAGTATTTCTAACCTTTTTGATTGAAAACTTTCAACAATTTTAAAGGAAAATAACCAAAAAGTAATTACCTTCAGAACACCTGAGTTCAACCATACAGAATTCTATCTTACCTAAAAATATTTTAAATAACCTAAGCAAGTTAAGGAGCCAATTTTAGTCTTACAACATTTTTTGAAATCACAATTTCAAGGGCTCGATCTGTAACTTCAGCCTGTGATTAGTAATGATTACTTGGCATTTTTGACTGACCTGGTATAAAAGCCTAAAATTTAATTACCGGGGTCTTTCAACATTTTATTGAAAAATATGATTTATAAAAGTATAAGCAAAACGATATCAAACAACCATAAAATTACCATAAAGTACAGAACATAAATCTTTGCGTAGCACTCCCATTAACGAATAGGTACAATGCGGAGGTTGTTGTTGCTAATTAACTCTGGTTTTAAAATTTGCATAAAAGTGAATTAAAGTGATCAGTTAACATAGTCAACAACAATGAACAATTGATACTGAAGTAACAAAACAATTTGAAAAAGACAAACCAAGCCAGTTGGCTTTAAACAAAAATATCACTACAGATGATGTGGAAATATTACTATAAATTTAGCTGGGACTTATCAGTCTTCATTTTTCAATCAAACAATTATTCATTCAAAATAAGCATTCATAAATTAATATGCACATAATAAACACTTTACCATGTACAAAACGCTACTTTAGTAGTGAATACACAAGATACAATACACATAATTACTTTGACACAGAAAGGCAATAATTTAAGGCTGGCTAGAATGAGCACATATCTTGCGCTTGTTGCATGTTCAATGAATGTTTCACAATGTAACATTGTTAGTTATAGTTACATGTCAATGTATTGTGCATTGCTAACTCTCAAGTACATCTGTCACTTAAGTGATTCAGATCATATTTAGTTAGCGTACAGATCACTCAGTTTCTTGTCTGGGACAAGATTTAAATTATGGACTCAACGTTGGAATTAACTCATTGTGGCCTCTGAAAATTCTATTGAAACAATTATTAAGGAGTTCTTTGGGCACGTCTTACACATTTGGAGGTCTCCTCTGAATAAAATTTCTTGGTACAGCACAGAGAACCCGCGACAATACTAAGCCAAAAGTTGCACTAATGCATTGTTACTATTACCATTGGCCTGTCATTTAACTCATTTTGCTTGTTCAGCTTTTATAAAATTTACATTAATTTAATAGGAGTAAATCATCTTTATTGAATTCAAAGTGTACCAATGAAAATTTAATTAAATTTCATATTTTGAGGCTTGAAAATTATTTTTGACAAGAAATGCTGAAAAATTTCCATTCACCTGATCAGCTTATGCTTATGAATTCCGATATTGTGAGTCTATACTCTACAGTATGAATTTTCTAAGATTAGTACAATGAATTTGGTTTATTATCCCAAGCAACAGACTTCAAAAAGCCAAAAAATATATAATATGTACAAGTCTTACTGGCTCAAAAGTCAAGAAGTGGAATAATATAATGTTCAACGTAATGTTGACGTACTGCAGTTGAAATTTCACACAAAATGAGATTCCAAGATATTCACAAGGTAATTTCAATTTAACCAGACCTTCATGTCTTGTATTTACATGATTTATGCTTGACAGATTTGGCAGATTATCAGCGATATTAAAAGTTGACTAGTTTTACAAGCTATAGGTTCGATGTGACCTCACATCTACACTAAAATCCTTGTGTCAAAATATACTAAGTTACAATAAACAAGTAATTATAAATTTGTGAAAAAAGGCATTGCCATCACAAGGAAGCTCCTATAATCAATGCCCTGATCACAGTGACTGAATACTCATGAAGACTAATTAAGCAGTAAAAATACTTCATTCGGAAAAAGATGAAAATGTCATTAAAAAATCACCATTTTTATGTAGCATGTTCATGATGAAATAAATAACATTCGAAGACGTAAATGATCATAAACCAGAAACATAAATCAGTCCTGTATCATGTAAATCAGTTCATAAAATAAGTTTGATAAAAAATTATTTTAAAGTTGTTATAAAAGTATCCTCGAGTTTTGTTGACAAAGCAAAAGAGTCCTTGCACAACACATGACATTAAATTTTATCATTTTATGTATAATATTGTATGTACATGTATCATTAGAGATTTTATGTAAAGATTGGTGTTTTATTTATGTAAACACTTGGTTACTTCAAATAGCATGGCACCAGTGGCAGAACACAAAAACCTCATAAGGTTAGCCTCTTCTAAAAGAGGTTCAACGCCTTCGATGGCATAACGACTGACGACCTTACACTGTTCCATCGCCAGCCAAACTTCGTAGGCTTGCACTCGGTCTTCCGAGCATCCGATGATCTTTAAGTCATCATCGTCCGGGCCCCACAACATGAAATCCATCAAATTCCTCGCGAGAACGTAGTCCTTTAAATCCTTTCCTTCTAGGATTTGCACCATTTTCTGAAAGCTTCGCGAATACACCGACCGAGTGGGAATGCGGATGCTCAAGTCCTGCTTCATCCGATAAGTAGCCAACTCCACGTGTAAAAGTTTAAAGAGCACCTTAATAATTTCCTTGCCAGCCGATTGCAGACTTATCTCCGGTCGTTGTCTGCAGTGGGGATTTAACACAATGTATTTGTCGTTATATCCATTTGAATTCACAACCATAATATCCCTCGTTCCCAGACTGCGGATTGCACAGCCTTTCTCTTGCATATAAATCAATCCGTTAAGAATCTGTAACATGATGTAGCACACACTGCGATCGTAAGTAGTGGGGTCCGCATCGTAGGCCGTGTTTAACACCTCCAGGTACTCCTCCAATGAGGTGACTTCCGTGTAATTCAAGACGACCACAGTAGTCGTCTGCGAGCCGTAGACCTTGTAGCGAGAAGGACTGGAGGACGACTGTTCTCCGAAGAAATCTGCGCTCACTAAATCCTGGAATGTGGCCACCGGGCTCACCACGTTGATGTGGTTGAAGTCTATCACATTGGCAGCAGGAGAATTCACTGACACCTGCAAAAGAAACGGAGAACTCCCGTATAATTATCTTAGCTACAACCAGAGTCAAACCGGGTATTATGATGGATTTTTCGTCCTAAAGTTTGACCATGTACAATTTCTTTATCGTATGACAATAATTGTACATTGGTTCATAGCAATCATACTGCTGATCATGATAGAACTCTATTCTCTTGTTCGTATAAATTGTTGGCAGCTTTTAGGCCAAAGCCCCGGGGTTAAAGACACCAGGTCCGCGGTCGTCCAAATACCCGAGACGCCCGGATTTTGGGAAGTACACCCAGGTTTTGAGAAGGACGACCAGATTTTGTACTATGAAACAATAAGCTGGGCTTCCACAATGTGGGGAAGGACGCCCAAGAGCTGACAACGAATCTGGGACCCTGTAATGTTTGTGTCAAAACAGAGTAGCAAAATACCATTTTTTCCCTGCGTATCAATCGATAACAGTTAACTTACCATTAAAGAGCAATTCTCCATTCCTTCTTTGCTGGAAGTCACCCTGTGCAAGGCACAACCGAAGTGGGAATAGGCGGCTTTCTTGCCGGAAGGGAACTGGAAGTCCCTCCACTTGAGATCCTGGTGCAGTTTAGCTGATTCCGGCAGAAATTCCGAAAATAATCCACACATAAGAGCGTACAGAGTGTCCTGATGCAGTGAAACCATTTTCTGATAACCTTGACCAATATCTACGGCAGGTTTATCGCTATTCGAGACATCTTTGTTGGCGTACATTAAGACATACTGTTCTGCTGCTTTCGTTGTTGGTTTACGATTTAGTAGATTTGATTTCTGTCTTGGCACGAGTGGTTTGGGCGAGTCCGTAGGTTTGATTTCAAATTCAACACTTCCGCCACTGTTTTCTGACGACCCTTCAGTATGAATAGGCTCCAAGTATTCCGCACTTGTCGCCATCATTGGAGGTATAGGAGGTGGCTCGATCATGACTTTCTTAGGAGATTTCTTGTTCTTCTTAGCCCCTTCATCTGGTATATCGTCATAAACGTCCTCATACGCCACCATCTCGTAATGATTGGCTGTCCTGTTCTCTTCTAAATACTGATCTGGCGACTTGGGCACCGCCGGCAATGCCCGATCCTGCACTTTATTTTTGTCCTTTGATTCTGCAAAGAAAATATTGATAATTTAAGTTTTGTAAAGTTATTAATGATACAATTGGGTCGACTTTCATTATACTTTTATGTTTAGGAATCTTGCAAACATCATCAAATCAGAATACATATGTAAGTTATGAATGCAAATGTGCTGTGTGAGCAGAATAATTTCATTCAAGTGTTATGTTAGTAACTTCAGGTCAGTCACACATTAATTTTTCACGTACAGGCCATTGCTACCTCAATCTATTGCTTTATGGATATCATTTTCTTAAGACAGTTTCCACTAATAGGAGATAGTGTCAGCACTTCAATTTAAGAATTTGCCATTATTGGTTCCAATAATCATGATAATCCCCCTGCTCTGCAAAAATACTTACTCAGATTAAAACTAAATTTGTCCAAGTCGAACTTGACTCCCTCCGTCAAAGTTTTAGACCTTGGTGCTTTTTCCTTCTTCTTGTCTTTTTTGGTTGGAAGAAGAGTTTCATCAGGATTGCTCTGCAATAGATATTAAGATATTTAATTTTAGTTTTTAATATCAAAATATTTTCAGGCAAATTTGTTCATTCATTAAAGTAATGGAGATCACAAACACATATAATTTTTAGAAAGACTTTTGAACTAAGTTAATTATCATGAATGAAATTTGGATAGAATTTTAACGCAGTGTCTGAGCGTTGAGTGAGCAAATTACGCACATTATCAGATATTCAGACAATTAAACAATTTTGTCAATTTTTCAAATGTTGAATGTACTGTAATTATATCATGTTCATGAAATACACACAGTGACATATTGACACCATCATGATCATTGTCACTAAATCATACAACTTAAATGGAAATCAGGGCGTGTTCAGGGTAGCTCATCTGCAGGGCAATCAGTTGAACCATAGACATATGTAGTCTCCGTAGTATACTCCAGTCAATTTACCAAATTTACGTTCTCAGAATAAATTCAAGGTTCGGATCTATTTTTGACATTTTAGAAGTTTGCCAGACTGTAATTAGTCATTCTGTGCATGCTATAAATATATACACATTGCTCTATATCCATCTTTCATTTCGACATTGTGAGCACAACCTGTTTAATGACTTCGAGAGAAAAAAAGTGACAATATATCATAATCACTGTATGCAGTATGTGTGCCAGGGTGAAACACAATATTGTGAAAGTGATAAGATAAAAACACAATAGAAAATATAACAGTGAAGTAGGATACACTGTATTTCAAGTAGCTGTTATTGGCTGTTGTTCTGGCAGTTATTTGTGGCAATGTGGCATTAGTTGCTGAGTGCACAGTGATGATTTGAAACATATGCACGTGCTTATCTCAACAAAAATAATAGGTAGTTATATTTAAATAGGGATAATGAGAGGAGTGGCTGTTATTTTTGGCAAAATTCAAGTGAGATATTTTCAGATTCTTAGAATAAATAACAGTTAAATATAAGCCAATGCATAGCTAACAGCAATTTTCACCAACCACCGAAAATTAACATGTTAATTGTAAAATGGATTGTGTTATTTTTGGGTAGGACCGTAGGAACAAAATATTAAGATAGGTAGGAAGGAGGCAGAAAAACCCACACCAACCGGAAACCATTTTAATATTTTGGATAAGCTCTCAACAAAAATTCACTTACTGCTTGTCTACTAATTCTAATCTTTGCCTCCTATCAAATAAAAGAAATTATTGTTAAGTTTTTTTCTTATAACAATGAATCTTTAATTTTTCAGTTTGAAATACTTAAAAACTTTGACGCAGAAGAATATTCATGGCTTTGAGCTGAGATGCAGGTAGTTCATTCAAATCAGGAAATCTAATTATTTTCTTCTTTAGGTACTATTTATTAGTTATTGAATTTAGATTCACAAAATCTTAAGCATGTTAAGCAAATGCCATTTCTCTCACCGTTAAAGAATCGCCTCTTGCTTTGGGTGGCCTCGGCAAGGTCTGTGTGTTCATTGGTGGCGCTGAAGTGAAGTCTCCAGTGGACATTCTCTTTTTACCCCCATCGGGAGGAGGAGGAGGGGGTGCTTGATTCATACGACGCACCAGTCTGCCTGTTAAACAAAGAAATAAATTAATTTATTAGAAATTGCAAGACCTTTTTATTCAATTTCCAGACAGATATGTAATGGGTACATATTTGTTAAAGTCTACATAGAACTAAAACAACTACATAATACGAAGTAATGGTGTCAGACTACTAAGTGAGTATAAATCAATTAAATAAATCTTCTGAAATTGTCAAATATCTAAACTGAAATGTTAAAAAAAATACTGGAAATTATCTAACCCATATTATGATACTATAGTGTGTATTCTTTAAGAAATGTCAACTGGTATTTTTGCATGCATGCCAAAAATTAATGATTTGATTTAAGCAAAAAGCTTGCAAGCAACCGGACCTTTTAGGTTTTTCTCAAGTCTTAAAAATGAAATTTTTAAAATCTAAAAAAATATATTCAGAAATCTTTAGAAATATTCAGTGTGCAGTAAGTAAAGTGTAGACTTTTTCATGTGCAATGCATATTATTCATTTCAAAAGCCAAATGCAGGGTATACATGGTATATTGGGTATGTTATTGTTTTCATTATAGGTGCAATGTTGTTTCTGGTATTAACTGATTGTTAAAATGCATTTTTTCATTCTCTTATTTTCGAAGTAGGCCTACACTGTTTTATCTATTCAATTCATCCAAAATCTTGCAAAACTCACATTTACACCCTCTTTCATATGAACATACACATATTACACATGATGAATGCTTGGCATACCTTGAATAACATGCATAGTCAGCGTGAGCTATATAAATACAGAGTATACACTTGGGACAACCAGATTATCTGAGATATATATGTCAATGCTATGGGTGTCTGTCTGAGAGCTTAGCTACTCTAAGCTCTTAGCCACTCTTGAGCTCTTAGCTCAGCTTATAGCTCATTCCAGGCACTAGTGACTTTCATCCATTACATCCAGCCACAGCAAGTGTATAGTGTTTGTAATCACTTGAACTTGAACTTTGAACTTTATTTAATTCCTTAAACTACATACATAGTATCGGAATAATACATTTACAGATATGTAATTATATGCACAGTACAAAAATATAAAAAGAAAACATATAGGACGGCTGATTTTTGGCAAACTACACCAGAGACTAAAAATACTTGGTTACATGTGCTGCCACCTGGTAGATTATAAATGGAGTACACTGCAGTAATGCTTCTACCAAGACTAAATTTAAGTACAATGTAGTATAAAAAGCTAATTTACATGGTAATATGAGACAAAATTTAGCACCTTTCAAAAAACAATATATATAGCACCTTTCATTTGACTGAGTATCAAGTATAATAAGGCAAATAACTGTACACTTTATATCAAGTATAGGCCAGTAGATGAATGTTTTCTGAATACAATATTTGACCGACTAGTTTTTAATGGCAAGACATAGCTAGCACCAGCATAATAATACAAAAAGGTTTTGCCAGCATATATATTTATGACTACTGGTAGATAAGTAACATTTGCATTGTATACAGTAATGCAAGATCTATAAGGCTGTTTTCATACAAAAATAATACACAAAGGGTTTACAAGTCTACTTCTCACTTGAAAAATGAGTCATGATCACCTTGCAGAATTTGCTGAGACTGACCAGGGTACTTTGGGATTTGGACTGGAATAACTTTTTAAATTTAGCAGTGTTTGGGTTTCGTGAGTATTTGGCACCAATATATTTATCTCTGTCACTTTGAAATTGGGGGCACTGCATTACGTAGTGGTATTCATCACCGACTACTTTCAAGTTATTTTCTAGACCAAGACAGGACTGGCATACTCTATCTTCTCTTGGTATGTTGTCATATCTGCCTTGCACAATAGGCAATTTATGATTTACACATCTGAATCTAATCAGGGTCTTTACATGTCTTGACTGAAGAAAGGTTATAGGAAAGTCTATGGTTGGGGTTGTTTTGAAAATTTTGTAAATTGTGCATTGTTGAGAGTTATTTACTTGACTCATAATATTTTGATTTTCGATGTCGAGCAGGGTTCGATGGACCTTCCTCTTGAACCATTCTTTATTTATGGTGCAAGGGTCGGTGTCCCACAGATTTGTCAGGCCCAGCCTGTCCAGACAAGTTTTGACCTTATTTAGCCAGGGCATATCTTCATGGTTTTCATTGTATAGCCTTCTTTTGAGTGAATATAGACAATGGCTTAATTTTTGCTCTTTTCCGCTGGCAACTTTTAGCCAGTAATTCAGCATCCTACATTGTATTTGTAACGAAAGGGGCGATCGGCCCGATTCTGCGTAAGTCATAGCATTCGGGGTATATCGGTGAAGGCCGAGCATCTTTTTGCAGAATTTGGTATGGAATTGTTCCATAATAGATGTATCTTCAAATCCCCATATCTCTGCACCGTATAGCAGAATAGGGGAGATCAGGGTGTCAAAAAGTTGACTTTGAATGTGTATGGGTAGGTCAAGGTCATACGACTTACTCTGAAGGCTGTAGAGAGTGGCAAACACTCTCAGCTTTGCACTTAACATATATCTCCTTTGGTATTTGAGAAGTCTGCATAAGTAATTCATCATTTTTGTTTAATTACATCATTAAAATGGGATGGATAATGCATGGACGCCACAAGCTACACAAAAATACATGGACTGATCAAACAAAGAACTATGCAAAAAAATGTTATAATGAAAAAAAGTATATTAAACACAAATTAATAAAACATTAATGACACGATTCAACCAAAAATTTTATGAGATCTAATGCGAAATACAAAATCAGTGCATAATGTAAATGAGTCTAAATAATTGCATTTTCTAAATTGGTGCAAAGACAACACATGACGTGGGACAACACAAAATACATATTTCTTTCTCTCTCTTCAAATGCATTACCATCTTCTTCCATTAGAATCTCTCGGATGACTTGCACTCTCCCTGTATTTTCTGAATCACACACATTTTTCAACAATTTAGCAAAATGGGAATTTAAAAATGTTTCAAATGCAAATAGTTAGGCTGACCTGTGGTCTGATTACTTTTTTTTTTCAGTCAAAGCAATGTTAAATGGGATGGGAGATAAGCTTTGATGTAAAAATAACTGTTTTTCCTTCAAATATACAATACAAAATTTGATACAAGTTTCCTTGCAGACTGGAGGAACGACACAAACATAATCTCAAAATTTTAAAACCTGTCTAATCGGGTTTATATGGCTTTATTTTCAGAAAAAAAATATATCATTTATATTTGAACTTCTGATAGTCTAACCATAGAGTTAATATATTTCTATGGTCTAACACATCTACTCTCTTGCAAGCCAAGATACGCTTCTGATGTCACTTTACTTTTTACATTTTCATATTTTCAGAATAGTACACTAACAACTAACGACAGACCTGTAAAAAAATCCTTATCGCAAAGGTGAAATTTTGATCTGATCGATTTCGAAACATATCTCATTTTAAATCTACAATGAAATACACACTTTCTTTCATCATGGTCATATCACAGGTTTTTCCAATTTGAAAGGTTTTCAGAAAAGGTTGTTTTCACAAAAAACAAGCCTCACAATGGGTTAGTTTCTTGAACATTCAAGAGTTATTTGCTTGAAAAACAAACCTCGAATGTATTAGTTTTCGTTAAATTGATCGAAAACACCACATTAAAGAAATTTGTTACTGTAGTTTTTGTATGAGAGGTATAAGCTTTCAAATTTTGGGAGATTAGGCAACAAGAGAGAATATCGATACTAAAAACAGCTTTACCACCTAAAGATAGGACTGAACACATGCCTGAAATAAGGTGAATAGCATACCGTGTAAATACAAAATTTAAGATAATTACATAAAGTACCAAATGTTAAAATAATGTCAAACTGCAACAGTAAAGTCAGCTAAGAAAATCTAGAATAATTTTCAACATTCCAGAAACTAAGTTGTAATAGGTCATTCCAGAAAATAACACTTCACACAACTCAGCAGTTTCTACAAAATATTAGATTGATATTCACATTTTTTAAATATAATTATTGAACCAATAACAATAGCCTGAATAACAAGCATGAACATGATGAAAACAATACAAATATTTGTAATAGAACACTGATTAATATTGTACTACAGCATTGAAATGGGTAATTAATACTAATTATACTAATAAAGCTGTCATTAGAGCTAATTTTTAGCAAAATGTCTAATGACCTATTGTACATGAAGGGCAATACAGGACGTTGGGTCGTTGGCACATTCACACATTGTGACCTATCATGAAATATTACCATTTGCACTGGAGAAACACAATTTACAGTAGACATTTACACATGTATAGCCAATACAATACATTGAATACAAGGTCTAAAGTTTAAAGCAATAGAAACACATTAGAAACATTGAAAATTGAGACAAAGGCTAAAGTTTAAAGCAATTAAACCCTGTATACAATACATGTACGAGAAATATTGAAATTTAGAATCTATGTATCGGAGTTGTCATTGATATAAGAAATTGAGTTGATATGTTGTTGATATGGTACCGCTGAATGAATCTCTCACAATCTCACAAGAGATATATATAAATTTTGTCATGCCCATATAATATAAGTATTGTAAGATTTCTTACGATTAAACTATAACCTAAAACTGAAGATACTCACTTTATTTTCAAAGAGGATAGGTTTACAAAATACTTATTTTTATTCAGCATGTACAGTCACCTGAGAATTGCCATACATGTATATCATACATCAATGACAATCCAATCTTATAGGAGTTATGAACTATGAATAGGTTATACTAATCGATGTAGAAATCAAAATATGTATTTTTACTATTCAATACTTACTGGATCTCCTCTCCACAGCATTTCTGAGCTTGCCGTCACTTCCAAGACTGTAGAAACTTCCCACACTTCCGTCTCCGCTACTTCCACTGTCTTTCTCCAATCCTGGACCTTCGTTGGCACTTCCGTAAGCTTCACTCGGAGACTGCGACCCCAAACTCGTACCACTTTCCGATTTAGGAACGACACTCACATGAAGGTGCCCTTCCAAGTTCATGGAGGTCCTCTGCAATTGAGGAGCCGATATCTCTATCTTTCGACGCTGAGCTTGCTGATTGGTCTCTTGAGTCTTCGGAGAAACCGAGCGACCGGCTTGACTTCTCGATTCAGGTTTAGGTGAAGTGGCCTTCCTACTCCGTAAGTCTAAGGTACTAGAATTCGAAGAGACTGGAGATAAGGGAGGCGACTTGTCTGTAGCTGGAGGGGGAGGAGGTATGCTTGGAGGGCGTTTGACCTTCCGGCTGGACAACCCCGACCCTTCTCGTTGTAACGTAGGTCTCTCGCAATCCTCCTCCTCTTTAGGCATTTCTCTTCCCTTGTCTTTATCCTCTTTCCTCTGTCTCTCTAGCGAAGTCCTCTTCTTCGCTTGAGGAGGAGTCGTAGGGACTTTCGTAACATTCTCATCGATTGTCACCCTTTTCTTAGGTTCAGGGGGTGGGTTGTTTCGAGGTCTCTCCATGGACCCAGTGCCCTTCTTACCCCCTAAGGTTCCATGGGTGGAAATCCTCATGAGGTCAGAGCCTGTCTCGTACATGGGTTGTATCTGCAGTACGCTTTCTATCTCGTCCAATAAGTTGAAGGATAGTTCACTCTCTTTGATTGCGAAGCTCGTAATCGGGGAATTGCCTGGGGGTGTGTCAGATTTAGACATAGAAGGGATGGCCTTTGGCGTAGAGATGGTTTTCGACCCTTGGTCTCTCATTGTTTCTTTAGCTGGTGACACTGACCTTCTTTCTAACCTGTCCAGTGACGACACTTTAGCAGTTAACTCACTGTTAACTTTCTGTATATTTCCATTAGTGTGTTCTATGATAGGTTTAGAGATAGACACCTCCTTTCCCTTGAAAACAACTTTATCCTCAGGTTCGGGCTCCTTGTTGTTTTCTGAATTCTCAGACGGGCTATCCTCTGTCTCTTCCTCATCCTCCCCGCCTCCGAAGCCGAACCATCGAGAGAAAAAACCCCGTCCGTTCTTCTTGGGTTTCTCCTTTTTCTCCTCCTTTGTCTCGTTGGGGTTTGAGTTCTTTCTCTTTTTACTTGGGGTACTGTTAGCCGAGTCTGTGCTCATATCAGCTTGGTTACCATTGGAACTCTTGAATTCTGTGCTGCTCACGACCATCACATCGGTTGTAGCCTTCTCCTTTTGAGTAGAAGCGTGCGAAGATACATCCGAATTACTATTTGTATCCTCGTCCGAATCACCGTTTACTGGCTCGTACGGATTGTCGTTTTTCGAAGGTGAAATGTCTTTCGAAGGCTCGTCGAAACCTTTGAAGAACTCGTTTCGCAGAATGATCATACGCAACCGAGTGCTTGAAGCCGCACTTTGCCCTTCTGAGGAGGGTGAAGCTGTGCTGTTGTTATTGTGACGTCTTGTCGTAGGGGAATCCCCTCCATTCCTCCTTCCAGATAGAGGGGAGCAAGCGCTGTCAGGGGAACTCTTTTTAGATAAGGAAGATACTGTGCTGAAGCTTCCGCTAAAACTTGGAGAACTGCAAGTACTGCTCCCAGCACTGGTATTCTCCGGCCCCAATCCAGGTAATTTTGGGGGGTTCTTTTCCAATGTCTTAGGGTCTACATTAACTGGAATAGTGCATACATCCACAATGTTATAAGGAAGAACCACAGGTTCATCTGCAAGCTCATTCAGTCTTGGGTGGGCCCTGGGTAGGTCCTTTGGGTCATGGTTCACCTTAAAGTCCTCCACTGGCACATGTTTGTGAGTGACCTGCTCTAAATAAGGTCCTCTAGGTCCTTTTAGTTTCCTGTTGAGGCTCTTGGCTGCATCATACTTGTGGTAGTAGTGTGCATCAGTCTTTGCCACTGGATCTCCAGTGTTATTAGAATTAGCTGCAGCTTTTTTATCCGTAGACTGGTCCTTGCTGCTAGCAGGCCTGAAGTGCTCGTCTTCCAATTCTATGTCAGATATTCTTGCCTTGGGAGCACGCCCTACCTGGGGACTCCTGATGATGGGAGATGAAGGTGTGCTATCCCTGAAGCTATCCCTGGTGCTATCCCTCAGTATATCAGGCTTGGCACTTATGCTGGGTTTAGAACTCTGCAGACTGGACAAAGTGCTCGATAAAGTAGTTGAGGGTGATTGACGACCTCTAGTAGATAGAGACGAGCTCCCATTGACCTCTCTCTTGGGACCTGGACTCCCCAATATACTCCGGACTTGGGAGGCCTCCGTTCTTGCTCCCAGCACTCCTCGCACCTCGGAGAAGACTGGCCTGTCAGCCCCTGCTCCTGCCCCCCTACCCAGGCGGCGCGAGGGACTTGGCACACGGCCAGGGCTGCTGTTGTTGCTGCTGCTGTTGCCAGTGTGTTTATCCCTTGGCTTCATGCAGTTCGAACACAGGTCTTTCTTCCATGCATGCTGGCTGAAGGAAGCACATGCCTCCATCCTGCTACTGCTGCTGCTGTTGGTGGTATTCGAGCTGCTGTTTTTGCTAACAGCCCTTGTCTCACACAGCACAGGGCACCCACACGTCACATCTTTCTGCAAATAAACAACAAGAAAAAAGTTATAATTCAACAGGAAACTAGACTTTCACCACCTTATTATCATTTGCCAAACATGCATTCAACTCACACAGAAGCTCGTTGAGTGCACCTCATAAAACTAGACAGCAGACACTTTCTTTTTGCAATACTTTGTTGAAATTTATAATTGCACAAAAAATTGACTCCACAAAGTTTTCTAACTCATTTAACCATAAATATACCAGACATGATCACATCTGCCACAAGATGAAGTAGATCACACAGAAACCCCATGCAAGTTATACAGAATCTCGACAACGAAAAACGTACATTTATCTTTCTAAAACATTACAAAAATATCCTACTACCAAAAACTAGGGCTATCACGATTACAGAATTTCAAAATCGATTAATCTATGGCTTAAAATCGAATCGTAATCGATTAATCGCCGTTTTCCCGCCATTCTAAACAGCAAGTGAAGATCTGTACCTTTTTATATCATTGTCTTTAAGCAAAGCTAAGAAACTTAGATATTCCATTGAAAATGTTAATTGCAATTAGGATTTCACACTTTCTTCTCTCCAATCAGCTTCAACCAATCCAATTAGGCAATCCACTTGACTAATCCACTTGCAATTCATTCTTAACACCTTTAATTGAAAGCAATGCACTGGCATACAGGTACAAATATACACATAACAGATTAATCGATTTTGTAAACTGAAATCGATTTTTAACTAAAATCTAATCGGCGGCGATTAATCGGTTAATCGTGAGAGCCCTACCAAAAACCAGACATTCACTCCATGTATTTATCATAATCTAGACATCTCCCTCTCTTAATTAATAACACAGACAGGAACACCCCCTCCAGCTATCTATCTTGTGACACAGCACCTGGCTACCAACTTTTTGGGTCACTTTTTCAGGTCCTTTTTGTGTCTTTTTCATTCAGCCTGGTTTTTGTCACAAGGTGACATTGTGTGGTGGCAAGGGCCTATAAACAAATTGTGTACCACCAGGACCTGGGAGATGCAGTGTAAATTCAACAGACCTTATCTAAACTTTACAACCAATCTATTGTGAACATGCTGAATCAATTTTAAGTTTAAAGGTCCTTTTTGTGGACATTTAAGTAAAGCTTGTCATTTTACATATATACTGTATATCGAATCAGCAACTATGAAAAACACTTTATCATCATGAACATTTTTACTGACACCATTTTAATGTTACTTCTCCTTTGTGCCATCACCATGATTATTTTATTTTTACAGTGAAATTATTTTTGCATGCACAAGGTGACAAATAATGCCAGATTTAAATATAAAAATACAGTTTAAATACTGATTTTAGTGAATGTATAATTCTCTCTTTTTCAGAAACTACAGAAAATCATTCTACATGTTATATGTGTACACGGCACATCTTTTATCAAAAGCCTGCTACACACGTGTATCAGAGTTTCTATCATTCTTTGCCTATTGTCAGGGCAAACAAAGATCCAACTTGATGTAACACTGCAAAATATCACTAAATATGTGCATACGATCCACTTAACATTTCATTTGGTGGAACTAATTGGGGCTATAGATCTAGTTAGCAAGCTGCTGCACAATTATACACCAACTTTTGTCACACTGCAGGTCTGACACACAATTCACAAAAGTGTAGGTTTACATGCTAAGGGCTCTGCTTATCATCACAGCCCATGTAACATTCATGGCATCACATGCTATCCAATGACATTTCCTGTTAACTCTACACTTGCTTGTTGCTTATCAGCAGTGAACAAAAAGCATCCTTCTTCCAGCCCACCCCAATGTTTTATGGTTCAGATGAATCAGGTAAAAGTGTTAAAGTAAACCTGTAAATTGTAAATTTTGTTTGAAGTTTAGATAGAAGAATAGACAATGCAAGTTTTATAAAGGTCTACAACTGCATACAATTCTGAGTAAACTCAGAATAGAGTTTTGGACCACCACACAAACTTCTATTGTCATCTGAGCAGCTTATACTCTTATAATATATATCTTATGCCATTAAGTCTTGTCCATGTTACTTTTAAATATCATGAGAGAAAAGTGTCCTTTTGTGTTAGCTAAAATTGGCCAATGGAGCATCACTGATAAATTGCAGATGTCAGTTCTTTAGCCTGTGTCACTTTCTGACAAAACTAAATGGACCTTGTGCATCTTCAGTTTGTCAAACTGTCAGTCAGCCAGTAATGCAGTCAGTATGCAGACAGTCATATCAGTCAAACAATCTATTATCTATATCAATCCCTCTGCCTGGTAGTACCTACTCTCTATTTACATTGTAACTATTAGGGCTATCACGATTACAGAATTTCAAAATCGATTAATCTATGGCTTAAAATCGAATCGTAATCGATTAATCGCCGTTTTCCCGCCATTCTAAACAGCAAGTGAAGATCTGTACCTTTTTATATCATTGTCTTTAAGCAAAGCTAAGAAACTTAGATATTCCATTGAAAATGTTAATTGCAATTAGGATTTCACACTTTCTTCTCTCCAATCAGCTTCAACCAATCCAATTAGGCAATCCACTTGACTAATCCACTTGCAATTCATTCTTAACACCTTTAATTGAAAGCAATGCACTGGCATACAGGTACAAATATACACATAACAGATTAATCGATTTTGTAAACTGAAATCGATTTTTAACTAAAATCTAATCGGCGGCGATTAATCGGTTAATCGTGAGAGCCCTAGTAACTATCTATCTGTCTATCTACCCATAGAGCTATATAAGGGTTAAGTTATACATCCATGATCTACCTATCTACAAATCTACCTATCTAGTGAGTCTATCTGCCTATCTATCTATCTATCTATCTATCTATCTATCTACCTATCTATCTACCTATCTATCTATCTATCTATCTATCTATCTATCTATCTATCTATCTATCTATCTATCATAGTGAAAAATAATGTGAACAAAATATTTGACTGAGTAAGCACCATCTTACATTAAAAAGATTCCAGCTTCTTAAGCCTGTGGTCACTTAAATCATAGAGCTATAATACCTCTATGCTTAAATCTTCAGAAACCTTTCTGCATCTTTTAGGACAGTAAAGTTCTCAGAAGTCTGTAGGTGTCTTTGCTAATGTCTTTGATAATCTTGAGATCATCAGTAGTTCAAACAAGAAATGCATAGGTCAGTCTTCAAGGATGAGTGCAGAAAGATGCTACAGCCAGAAGATGAGGGAGAGATGCCCTAGGTTGCTGAGGGTGATTACCCTTTTGAGTGACATGATCATGTGTTCTGCTAAACACCCTTTCGTGACCTCTCATGCTAAAATACCCCCATGCCCTCAAGGGAGCTGACCTGTGTCCACAACAGTGATAATGTACTGATAAACCTTTAATTGAAAGCAATGCACTGGCATACAGGTACAAATATACACATAACAGATTAATCGATTTTGTAAACTGAAATCGATTTTTAACTAAAATCTAATCGGCGGCGATTAATCGGTTAATCGTGAGAGCCAATTTTATCTGTATTTTGTTGACCAGGTTGTATTTGCTTGGTGGGCTTGTTGTACATCATATGGGGTCCATATAATTGGGCATAGATGACTTTTTGACCTTATATCATAATTACAGAGTGCTCAGCATAGCCCATATATGATTATGGAGATTGGAAAATTGCTTGAGTGATATATATATATATTGTTGAGTATCTACTGTATCAGTACCCCATACTGACTGTATGGATACTGTAAAAGATTATCATGCACAGCATTGCACAACGATGTGACTGACACCCAAGATGTGACACAAGCATCAAATCATCTTTCCAGTTTCCATCATAAGTTCCAGAGAGGTCCAGGGATGTGTTCAGAATACATATGAGTGATATGACCTTGCTGTAGATAGCTGTTGCTGTGTTCATTTCATTTTCAAAACAGATATATATGCATATAAAGTTCATAAATCATTTGTGCTCATAAGGTCCACTGCCCAACTTCATTGTTTTAACAATGGTCCTAACATATTTCATCATCAAACAGGATTGAATCACTGTCTTGTTTAGTATTCTGAAAATGATATCAAACCTACTTTGTATGGACTATTTATTTGACCTTGCAAATTTCTATTTTTCATGATCCATATTATTTTTCACTCCCTGTAGACCCTGTTTCAGTGTTTCAGTTTGTCATTCAATGCAATACATGTATGCAAACTACAGAAAAAAAGACTCTGAAAAAAAGGAGCACCTACTTCCTACATCACATGCATTTATTTTGACAAACACCAGCTGCAGCAGTGACAGAGCTGCCTGACAAAGCATCATGATCATGACAGATTCTGTTATCAACCATCATAGCTGGGAGCCCATGAATATATCACCCTATCAGCTCCTATCCTGACGGCATCAGCCTTTGATATTGTACGTATTAACCTGCTGATTAATTAATGCAATATGCTGTGAGCCTGTGAGGCCAAGTCTGTGAAGCTTCAACAGAGTCTCTATAAAGTTCTATCCATGGGGAATTTATGTGTGATGATAGTAACTTTTGATGTGGTACTGCAGCTGATCACAGCTTTGATGGCACTGTTGCCATGGTAACCATGATGCTTGGCTGTCAAATGTGTCCAGTGTCCACTGAGCTGTAGCGGTCTGCTGCATGTGGCCATTTGTGGAATCAGCCAGCCTGGTCTAATCTGCTAATCGTGTCTAATAGAGGCCTAGTCCGTTCCACAGCCCCAGTATACACATACTTAGATTATGGCCAGTGGAACAGGCTAAATAGAGGCCAGTCCCATAGCACCCTAAAATGACCACTGGGTGGCCATTGGTTGTGTGGTGAATTTAGTTCACGGAACCGCCGTTTCCCGCTGGCGGCGCTCCGGGCGCCGTGACGTCACGGCGCATATATAAGGTCAGCGGGAGACGGCGCACGGCAGAAGCAAGAAGACGACGACAAGAACAGTGTATTTGGACAATTGAGATTTGTATTATTGTATGTATATATTTGCCAGAATATATTTACTTCATTGGTGTCAGAAAGTGCACGGAGCCTGGTATTGCTCTGCTGTCGGCCTGGGACAGTCTGGCAGCTGTTCCTGGCCTTTTTGTGGACTTCAGTCTGAAGTTTTTGGCTTGACCGCATGTTAATGGCGGCTGGGCCTTTGTTTTCACGGCGGTTTTGTCTGCTCTCGTCGTGGTGTGCCATTGTATTTTGTGGTGTCATTTCGTTCTGAATATTGTTTTGTCCAATACTTTAACTTATTGGGCATTGTCACTTCATCTCTGTTGTGACATTTTGATTTTTCTGCAGTGCACTTGCACTGGGAAACACGTGCGTTGGTTTTTGTCAGTGCTATTTTTAGCATTGTTGTGTAGATGCAGTCTAGCTTGCTGGTTAGCATTTGGTGATTTTTGTTTTGTGTTTGTCGGTTTGCTCTTGCTTCTCAGGTTATTTGCTTTAATTTTGTGTGTTGTTGAACTTGATTATTGCTTCTTTTTCAATGTGTTGATTGAGTTTGAGTTTGACACATTGACGGTTGTCTTGTGTCAGTTGCCTTGCTTTGGGTCCTTCCATATTTTTGGTGGGGGAGGGGCCTGCATGGTTTGGCTGAATATTTACATTTTGTGTATTGTCAGGTCAGCTGGCAATTTTGTATATGTTATTTTGTAACAGTTGGCGGTTGTCATTTATCTTAATTTTCACATTTATCTTAATTTTCACTTTTATTTGTAGTGCCGGGTGGGATAGTCCAGCCTGTCCTATCGTAGAGACTGTTGACGGTTGGGCTATTCGCCAAGGCATGCAAATTGTGTGAATTTTTGGAATAGTTTGTGTAAAATTTTGATTAAATTTGGAAGCATGTGGATTGATTAAATAATCAATTAGGGGTTCAACTTTTGGATCACAGTAATTGGGGTTCACTTTTTCTGATCCAAGTAGTGCCTTTGGGGAAGTTGTGCCCAGTGCTCTTGGATCTCAGATTGCTTCTGACTGTGCACATCAATGATTTGATTCAAGACTTGGTGATTCAAGCTTTGGTGATTCACTTTACTCGATTCAAGACTTTACCCGATTCAAGACTTTACCCGATTCAAGACTATACCCGATTCAAGACTTTGCTCATTTCAAGGCTTGGTGATTTAGGACTTTGTTTTAAAAGTTGCTTTCCCTTGGTGAGTCTACAGGAAGGTTGAACTTGTAGTAAAGCCGGTGTTGGTTGACATGTCTACATTGTGGCCCCGTCTCTGATTGGTGGCCCTTCTGACATTGTCCCCCAGTGTTTTACCCTTGTTCGTAACATTATCCTGGTTAAGTTGACTTGTTGGAGGACCCTTTGAATTGACTTTAAATGAAATAATTAGTAAGTCCAAGTCATTTCCAGTTACAGGTTAAATCCTAGCATACTTCCGTTAGTTGGTTGTATTAGTGAATCAGAGGACCAGCTGGTTGATCATATAGTGAGTCAACTCAGTGTAGTCACCTCAGGTATCTCTGTATTGCCGGGTGGATAATCTCAACTCGTCCTATCCTAGTATCAGTTGACAGTTGGGTGTTCGCCAAGGCATACAGATTGTGTGAATTTTGAGAAATTATTAATATAACTTACAGAAACTAACTTTTGTATACCCCGGTTGTGACTTAACCCCAGTGTGACTTACTAAAGTGTGACTCAGGTATACCCCGTTGGTGACTTACTAAAGGGTGACTCAGGTATACCCCGTTTGTGACTTACTAAAGTGTGACTCATATATACCCCGTTTGTGACTTAACCCCAGTGTGACTTACTAAAGTGTGACTTAAGGGATTACATAACTAAAACCTATAATTGAACCCATTGTTCTCCATCCATAGAGGGAGAATTGATTGTTCTGTGCGCAGATACTCGTCGCCTGATACGGTACGGTGCCGTATCCGGTTGTGTTGTGTCTGTAACTGATTCGCGTATTGTGTGATATTTATTGCTTTGTGGATGCCTTGTTGTCAGGGCCCCAAACATTTTGGTGGCCTTTCAGCCTTGTATCCTCATTTCAGTATATATTGGTTTCTTCTGTTACTTGCCGCTTGTTTCTGGCCTCAGCTTCCTGACGGCCGTCTACTGGCAGTAGCAGCTCCAAATAATTAATTATTTGGTATAGGTTTAATCGTTATCCGATCAATATGACACTCCCCGTCGATATTAGGACTGCCTCATATGAACAGCTTCTGTCTTTGCCACAAGTTGGTGAAGCCCGAGCTGCCCTGATACTTCGTGAACGCGAAGTTACGCCTGAATTAACTTTAGAGATTCTGGAAGGTCGGGTGAAATTGGGGGATCATTGGCGTCGGTTATTGGATAGCGGTGTCATCTGTTTTGGACAGGAGGTATCTGGTGATAAATCTGGTGATAAGTTGTCAGCTGCTGTTGCCATGGTGGAATCCTCAGAGATGGTGGCCCCGGCGGCGGAGCAGGCCGGTGCAGTCGGCGGACCGGAAGTGTCACCGGAAGCTGTGGAAGTGGAGAGCCAGCAGGCCCTTCCTGAAAATATGAACATTCCAGTGACAACATCTTCGGCATCCGCATCAATGATGACGTCTTTCTCCAAATATCGGGACTCGACGGTGGATGTACCGTCGGAGACGGCGGAGAGCTCTTCTGATGACAACGCATCAGCTAGTAGTCGTCGCAGTACCAAAAGTCAAAGGAAGTGGGTGTCTCGGATGTTACGAAGAGCCCATGATACAGAAGAATACGTCTTGCGCCAACGGACGGACATTGAAAATATGGTCCGTGGTGTCCAAGGAAGCTTGGAATCCAGATTGGATGCGGTTGCCAGTGAGTTCAAGGGCATCCATTGAAGCCTCCGTCTAGTTCGCCTGATGAGCAGGTGCGGGTTCTTTCCAATGCTAGTGGTCCGCGACGGGACCAGGGACCTCCGTTAACTTCAACCGTCCAACCATCCGGTTGGGGTAGTTCTCGGTCCAGTCGAGATACCGTAAGGACTGAACGACGTTCCCTCGCCACCACAGTGCCCGTAGACATTCCGCCATCCGATGGATGTGCTGGTTCTGCTGTTAAGGAGCCAACGGTGCGCCATTCTGTTCCTCAGTACCAGGAAGTGAAGTCCCGCCCCTCCGCCGAACACCGATTGGACCCTCGTGTCTCCGGGATCAGTCCTCGATCCCGGCCAGTGAAGACCATTCCTTATGTTCCACGACGGTTGGAGCAAGCAAGGAGTTCGACTTCGATGGGAGAATTGAAGCCCGTGCAGGGAACCACATCCACATATTCCCAGTTGCGACCTCGGCGCCACCCACCTGAACCTGTGGCGCCGGAGCCAGTTTACTCCTACGCTACTTCCGGATCATCCATTCCGCCCCGAGATGAGGTATACTCAGGTTCTTGGGCGCGGCCTGAGCAGCAGCCAGACCTGTTCCCGGCCCGAGTACAAGCCAACCTTATTCGCCCTGTCCCTCAAGGAGATGCCCCGTCTCTGTCAGATTTCCGAGAGAGTATCCGAGAGGTGGTCAGTGAAACAGTTGCCCAGTTGCGTAAGGAGCAGGATAGAGGAGGTGAGAGACCTAACGGTTCCAAAGAATCTGCTTCCAGTCAGCCGACCGATTATACCCAGGAGGATTCGGGAAGACCCTCAAGGGATCCATCTTCAGTGCGTCATTCATCCCCGTATTGGCCACCACCCACTCGGGCCCATCACGAGGATGATTTTGATGTTCCTCTCCCAGTGTGCAGCGCTCACCGTTCTGTTAATCATCGTGAACCGCCCCGTCTTGGTGCTGTATTTCCCCGACCACGTCTTCCAGAGTTCAACGGTTCGGATGGCGAGTATGAACCTTTCATATACCAACTCGAGGGCATGGCCAGGCGGTATAACTGGGATGAAGTAGAGCAGTTGGAACAGTTCAAGGCCTGTTTATCGGACAAGGCAGTTGAGTACATTATGACGTTACCCGATGGTAATTATCAGTTTCTAAAGAGACAGTTCAAGAAGAGATTTGGAACTCCTGATCGCCCAGATGTGATCCGCGGCGAGATATATGATATCCGTCAGCGAATCGATGAGACACTTGAAGATTTCGCCGATCGGGTGCAGAAGTCTGCCGCAATTGCGTACGAGGGAATCGACGAGCAGCATCGTAATAAGTTCGCCACTGAAGCTTTCCTGAAAGGAGTCCGGGATGGCAATGCCGCACGAGATGCCGCCAGATTGCGACCGACGACAGTTGGGGATGCCTTGGTTGCAGTCAAGGAGGAGGCAGCGTTGAACAAACTTCTTGGACGTTCATCAGCTACCCGTGGGCGTCAGGTGAAGTTCCATGAAGAGGATCCACTCCTGCAGGAATTTATTTTTGCAGGGGGAGGGGGGATGTGGAATTAGGTTTTATTTCTGCTCGCACTGGCCTTCCAAGGTTCTGACGGCTGCCTTGTCCGAGGTAAATTGTTGACGGTGCGAGCCTCGAGCCTTGGTTGGGTATTCTGGCCTCAAGTGGCCGTCATTATTCGCTCTGTAATATCAGGGGTTTGGATGGGGATGGGACTAGTAGTCCCAGTCGTGAGGCTTTTATGGACTCTTGACAACCTATATGGGGTTGACGGCGCTGGCCTCAGTGAGTGATGGCCGCCCGGTTGACCTTCTTTGATGTATATATATGTGGTGGTTTGTGCTTTAACAGCGTGGGGGCTGCTGAATAGTTTTTGGGTGTTATTGTTATGTTATTCGGGTTTATACTTGTTTCTGTGTGAGTGTAGACTTTGGTCACGGTCTGTTGAAGTCCCAGGTTCAGTTGTCGTCGCTTCTACCTATACTAGTGAAGAGGACTTTATAAATGCACGTCGAGTCATCCATGGTGTGGATGAGATGCTGCCGCATGAAGACAATCCGTGAATAAGACGTTGCCTGAAGATGACGTTCCCCAATGAGGACCCTGAAGATGACGTTCCCCAATGAGGACCCTGAAGATGACGTTCCCCAATGAGGACCCTGAAGATGACGTTCCCCAATGAGGACCCTGATGGTGATGTTCCCCAACCAGGACTCGGAAGATGATGTTCCCGGAAAATTAAGTTCACCGAAGTTGACATTTCCTATTGACAATGTTTCCCCCCTGCCGGAGTCCCACATTCAAAAGAGGGAAGAATGTGGTGAATTTAGTTCACGGAACCGCCGTTTCCCGCTGGCGGCGCTCCGGGCGCCGTGACGTCACGGCGCATATATAAGGTCAGCGGGAGACGGCGCACGGCAGAAGCAAGAAGACGACGACAAGAACAGTGTATTTGGACAATTGAGATTTGTATTATTGTATGTATATATTTGCCAGAATATATTTACTTCAGTTGACCACTGGGAAGAGCTAAGGGTGACCAATGGGTGGAATCTACAGCATTCTAAACTATCTCCAGATCTAGGTGGCCACAAAATGACCATACCAGACCACAAGGTTGTCAATAGTTTTACCATAGCTGTGATCCCTGGTTGTGATTGTACACGAGCCTCTGAATGACAAGCAACACCATGAGAGCCAACCAGAAAGTAGCCTAAAACATGGTTTGCCAAAATTTAAACAAACCATTATTATGAGTCATTGACAAATAAAAGACATAGTAAAAGAAGTTCATTGAAATGAAAAACCACGCCTTACTGACATATATATATCATTGCCTTTTCCAGTATTTCCTCCAATTGCAATTGTTTGCCACATGCCTGCATTTATCACACTACAATATTAAATTCTGCAAAATTACTAAATCAAAAACATGCAGCACCAATGCCTCAGAAATGTTTCAAACACCTAGGTCCGTACCCCCCAAATAGCACAGAGGCCATGGGGGTATATAGATCACCAATATATTGAAAGCTCTACCAATTTTCTAATGATATGGCAGAGTTAGAACCAGACAGCTCATGTGGTTCTAATCAATTAGCCATTTCTAGTTCCAGTCACACTGCTGTACCTTGCAACACCTGGTTGCCATGGTGATAAAGTGCTCCCAGTATTCAGAACTGCAAGTGGCAACAAACCATGGACTCTGGAAAGTTAAGATATCAACCTTATCAATAAGCCAAAAACAGTGAGTAGCAAAATTGAGAAGAATCAGAAGAAAACGAGACATACATTTCAGAATTTCTGGTTCTACCAGTCTAATTGCTCTGAAATCCATGTAGACACTGGAAAAAGGCTTTTATATATATAGATAGATAAATAGATAGTCAACTAACCATTTACCAGATAGACAGATACTGAAAATTAACCATTTATCAAATACATTAGCAAACAAGTACCTTCACTTAAATAGCCTTCTCAATGTTCTCACAGATAGCTACAGATCTATATGCATCAACAGACATAACCAGGAGCCAGCATAGAGTGAAATCCTGAACCCTTACCTTCAGGCACGAATATCAACTGCCAAAAAAACTTGTCAAAACATTCAGTCCATCCACCAAAATTATACCCAACATACTGCAGTCAATGGGTGCTGTATCAAGAAACAAAGGCTATGTTGTATCCAAGAGTTATGAGAGTTATGTCTCAACCTTTGACGATAGCATGAAACTTCAGTATTTATACCTGAGGTTCTAGGGCCTTAGAAAACCTGAGTTTACAATTAAACTGCATAAAAACATTCATTCAAGACATTACCCTTTTACATGCACCTAAATTGCCCCAACAGACAACCCCCTTCTGCAAAAGCACCCAATAACCTCATCACTTAGACAAGTTCATCCTTTCATCTCCAGCTAAAATAGCCAACTGGCCTCCTTAAACAAACATAAGGAAGAAACTTCACAGAACAAGTAGATCAGATAGTTACTATCTCTTTTTCCTCAGCTTGCTAAATGGTTGGTTTATTGAGGAGTCCACTACACACAGTTTCAAGACATCTTTAGACACTAAACAATGGTGTACAATTAAACTGTGGCAAAAAAATCTTCGAGATATTTCAAGACACTATAATATAAAGTGCAAATAGCCTACATCGTAAATTTTGTGTAAAAAAACAAGTTATCTCTCCTCCAAGAATTTTACTAAACTTGGGGATATTCATATTGACAATAATGTTCTGTAATCCCTCATCTTGTAAGTTCAAATTCTATCATTTGAAAGACACAAGAACACCAAAAATATTTTACAAAGATAGTCAATTAAAGAACTGTTAATGTCTGACATTGATCATGTATAGATCTACTGTTAGTGGTACCCTACAGGCAAAGTGATGATCCACAAGTTACAAACATAGGGAATAGCACAATTATATC
Source organism: Platynereis dumerilii (assembly GCA_026936325.1). NCBI lineage: Eukaryota > Metazoa > Annelida > Polychaeta > Phyllodocida > Nereididae > Platynereis > Platynereis dumerilii. Next base: position 2,947,008 of record JAPTHN010000028.1, read on the forward strand.
AAAACAGAAGAAACTTGGTCACAGTGCTGAGGTTCCATCCAGAGAGACAGGGTCAAACCAATGACCTTTTGCCCAAAACGGTTGCCAACTAAATGTTGTCATAAATGATCACAAATAGAACCCATGTTTATCCCATGCTGGTTCTCTCTGTTTGACTTCAGCTGCTAGTATAGTTGGTTCCATATGCACAAATAACAAGTTGCTTGAAAGTCTATTAACTATATGTATCAGAGGTGTCCTTTCTCAACCTACTTCCTTGCCGAAGCTATTTGCAAGAAATTTTATTTTCCTCTACAAAGTAATATAATTCATGAAAGGTAAGAGTCTTAAAAGCATGCCATAATTACATTGTCAGTTGAACTGTGGGTTGCCACTGTCAAAACTTTAAAATAGTATAATAATTAATATCATTTTATTCAAACAAATATTTATAAATGATCAATTGATCATGTATGCCTACATGTAATGTTTGAAGTACTTCTTTGACATTTCATAATCCCACTGTAATGCCATGACATACATTACATGTATACATGTATGTATGCAGTACAATTGTAATACATTGAGCAAAATGATGGAGGCCAAGTCACATTTATACTTGTTTTTGGCAAGAATTGTGTCAAGTCAATTGTATGGGTGCAAAATGTCATAACCTCCATATTTTGTAATGAAGCCATAGACATTGTGAATTACATAGGTCTACATCACAAAAGAATGACAAGGTCGTGTAAATGATGCAAAAACAAGGCATTTGCATTCATGAATAAGTGAAATCTGATCATGTCAAGTAAATGTACATGCTGAGCCAAAAGAACAAAAAAGTAAAAAAGAACTGACATAGAATTCACATGTAAGGTACAATATATATTCTTCACCCAGGACGTTACAGTGTCTAATAGTCTATGTATCAGTAATAATCAGTTAGTGACCAGTACTAATAGAAATATATAAAATGTTATAAATAAATACCAAAAGAAATATTAATGTATATTTCTATCATCATTCATTGAACAATGCATAAAACTCTCATCAATGATATTGCCTTTCACAAAATGTACTGAGACTATTGACATCCAAAAAATGTCTGAAGATTTATCAAAATGACACACATTAAATTATTTATTACTAATTAGTCACAAAAGACTATTACTTGGCTAAAGGCATCAGATAATTTGGAGATCAACAATATTCATTTAACTTGTTCAAAGAAAATCACAGGGACGACTGATTCAAAACCCAATTAAATTAATCAAAATGGCACATTTTATGGAATGTCTGTAATAAATAACATACGTATATGAGTTATGTCAAAATATAGCTGTTTAGTAATTCTGTTATCTGTGCAATTTGCAACTTGATATCTGTACCTGCTTTGTTCTGATGTCTTCATTTACACTGCCCATTTTTTGCATAACTCCAAAAATACCTCAGAAGACAGTGTAGAAGCTGATGTTGTTATGATAGGACCAACAGATATACTGCTGTAATTCTTTTCTCAGCATGGAGCATTAAAAACATGGGCTGATATTTTTGCATCAGGACTAGGGTATCTGAAGCCCTTAGGCATGAACTAAAACTATCTACTGTTGCAGTGTGTTTGTAATACATCCACAAACTAGAGTCAACATTTTGTGCAACATTTATAAGTTGGAATAACAGAAATATTTGGTGTTGTTTCCCGAGGGCAATGATGATGTTAGCTGAATTTGGGTTTGATATAAAAATGGCTCCATTTCTGACAGAGTGCAATCATGTTAGAAAATTTGTGATTGCAAGCATTCTTGTCAACATGTATATATATGTAATATCATAGATCTTTAAGTCTTCTATCTATCTATCTATCTATCTATCTATCTATGAATCTATCTATCTATGAATCTATCTATCTATCTATCTATCTATCTATCTTGAAATCTATCTATCTTGAAATCTATCTATCTTGCTTTCTTTCTAACTATTAAATTTTAATTTATAATCACTTACCTCATTCACCTGAGTATCACTTGACAATGAGGTTATCATATTATCCATGGTGTGGGTTCAGCTTAATCCAATTATCATATCAAATTGTAACAATAATACTGAATTTATCAAATTTGGTGAATTTGCATAGTGCTTCATGTGGGTCACACCTGTTGCTGAGGTGCTCTGAAGAGCAAGAGGTGAATTTCTTTTAACATTTAACTTTTCCCTCCATCTATTCAAAAAGATAATTCCATTTTATATGCTGAACAAATATTTCCAAATGCTCCTGGCTATAAATTAGCTTAATTTCCTGTTATGGAACACATTTATAAACCAACAAAGTTCCATAATACATCTTTAGCTATAACTCAACAGCAATAAAACATCTGTCATGGCTCCTCTCTAACAGTCTGTCAAAGAATCCAAGACATTATGAAGAAGTCTGTTCAGAGTTCATGTTTTTCAGAAAGTCCTATCTACTACTACCAGATTCAAATTCATGCATGTATGCAGTGAATATGCATGCAAAATGCATGTTGTCAAAGCAAAACATGAGTGAATTTTAAAGTAAAGTATTAACTTTTAAAAATCTGACACTTTTTTAATGCAATTTTTACAACAAAATATCTGCTGTTATTTCCAAAAGTATCAGCAATTTTCAAGAAAAACAATATAAAGAGTAAAAATCCTACTCTATAGCATTAAAGCCTAGCAGAGCAATCATAGGCTATTATTATGAAGATGACTCACATTTAGATTCTAACTGGCTGCTGCTTGCACCTGGCTTTTTCCCCTCAGGCCAGACTGGTCCCAAAGGATCAATGCAATATTTTGCCCAGGGAATCATAATTCTCTTGTATAAATCTTAATTCCCTGGGGCAAAAGCAAAAATACCACAAGCCTGAAGCAAAGTGCACTTGGGGAAATTGAAAAACATTGAAACGTGCCTTGACTTCTCGAAGAACTAGCTGGTCAACAGGTCAAGAATCAAGAATATGTCCAAGACTATTATATTGCTTACAAATATATTTTTTTCAAGAAATAAAAATGTTGATGCATGCTTTGGTACTTGAAAATCCCATTGACCATATCTATTACATTTTAAATCATCATAAACTTCACAAAAGTTGCCAAAACTACAGTAAAACAAAACTTTGAATTTGATCCTCAATATCAGAAATTAAGGATTTTATAACTTTACATGATCAAATCATGTAAAATTAAAAATCCCACGCTACCTGTAGCACAGATCTATGGCAAACTATGTTTGGCACATTTGCACTATTTCAGAAAAAGAAAAGAGAAAAATTTGCGAGCTAACCTGAGAGCATGCTCGAGCAGGTGGTCGTCTGCTTGTGACAAATTTCTAGAATGTCAAAGGTTGCACGCGCGTAAGAACGTTCTTATTAGCTCGTGCACTGGAGAGTTCCACAACAAAAAGCCTTCATCCATGCACACGTCACGATGTTGTGGGATGCAAAAAAGCAGACGATTATACATTACATTCCACGCGGCTGATCATAATGATCACTGCCCTATATTACAATCGACATTATTCACAGTGACATGTATTTTACCTATGGGAAAGTATACAGCTAGGTCAGGAAGGAAAGGTATAGTATAGCTAAAATGAAGTCATTTTTAATTTGAGGATTTTTACAAGTTTCCTTTTTTTTTAAATTGACAAATCTATCTATCTATCTATCTGTCTGTCTATCTATCTATCTATCTATCTATCTATCTATCTATCTATCTATCTATCTATCTATCTATCTATCTGTCTATCTATCTATCTATCTATCTATCTATCTGTCTATCTATCACTATTTTCCCCACTTTTGTTTTATTTTTAGATGCTCAGAGAGTTACTTTGAAGATTATCAAATAATTTACGGACCGTTCAGAATTTATGACTGGGGGGGGGGTGGGAGTTTTGCCCGAGGGGGTACTAACTTTTCACACGTGTTTCAAGGGGGGGGTATCAATTTTTGACAACACTTCCAAGGGGGGGGTAATAAATTTTAAGAAAGAATATTTTTTATAAACCCCGCATAAACTAACTTTATCCATGCTTTTTTACTCGCAAAAGTCCGCGAAATAGCGCGCATCTGTACGTGTAACCATGTATATCACTAAATATGTGTGTATTCGTTTATATGTCGAGGGGGGGGTACTAAAAATATGCATGAAACCTAGGGGTGGGGTACTAAAAATCCGCATGAATCTCAAGGGGGGGGGGGTATCAATTTTTGACGGGATGTTCTGGCAAAACTCCCACCCCCCCCCAGTCATAAATTCTGAACGGTCCCTTACATCGATAAAATATATACAGGCCTACAAATAAATTTGACAAAAAACAATGTCATATAAACATGAGCAATATGGCCATCTATTTTTAGACATACCGTAATAAAATGCATCAATCCAGTGGGTAGAGATTTGCAATCAATCAAATTAGTGCTACATTGACCAGTAACATAACAGATGGAGACAATAAATGACCCCTTTATCACCATGGTAAATGAATAAGCAGATAGCTATGAAGATACTGAAGATCTTTTCATGGTGATTCATAATAATACGGTACTGATCAACATTAATAAAGAAAATTCAATAAAGCAAATCATTGTCATGCAGTTTGTCATCAATTGCCTCAACTCAATTATTACTGACTGCAGGGCTATGGATTTTTGGTGAGAAAAAGTTTGTTTCCCACATGACAACACTGAAAAAAAAATTTGTTCAGCACATGAAAAGAAAAAAAAGTTTGTTTCCACCTGTAGCTATGTACCGTATGTTAAAATTGTGGTAAAAAGTTTGCCGCTTGTCCCCATTTGAAACAATGTTCGTCGTAGCTTCGAATGAAAAATAAAATTTGGTCCCGGAGCAAAATCCATAGTCCCCCTCCCAAACGGCCGTCTGGTCGGCCTCTTTTAAAATCCTGAAGTCTAATCTAAATCTATTTATCATGCAGTCAGTATCAAATCAGAAAATAGCATGCATGCAATGCATGCATCGGGTCCTTGGTCTATTTCAACAAGTTGGGCCTCTTCAATATTCTACCAACAATCTATCAAGTTAGGTATAAGAAAGCAGTATATTGTGACTATGCACAAGAGGGCAGCACAGTCCAACTTTTGGTGTGTATACAGAAACCAGTTTTTGTGTGAAGTGCTGACAGCTGAGAAGAAATATGTTTAATAGAAGAAAATTTGAGCACTGATAAACACAATATTGTAGCCAGGGGTGCATAAGCACCATCTTGATCACAAGGGCACATCTGTTGGGGTTGTCATTTTGTCTGTGAAATGTTTTAGTGAGTACACCAACTTTGCCTGTTCACAGGAAATGAAGCTGACGACAATGGTCTTGGAATGAATTCCAAGGACCCAAAAACCCTTCTTATTGAAGTTCATAAATACATCTTTCAGTATTATCATTCAGGTATTGGCTACAAGCTTGGACATTAAAATAATATTTAGAGGTCACTTACCCCTTCAAAGTCATTTGTATCAGTCAATCTGGGAAGGGGTACCACAATGATCTATGGAGATGGGGTGCTACGTTTGTTGACCTGGGGTCATGACCCAGTTTCCCATCTGCCACAAAGAGGTATAGAAGGTAATCTAAGCTCAGAATGCACAAGAATACAAGCATGTGCAGCCTGTGCTTCTTCATAACAGAAAAATAAACGTAACCACAATCTTCATGTTGCTCACTGCATGTCTAAATATCCGCTTCACTTTCTATTTATCTATCTGCCTATCTATCTATCTATCTATCTATCTATCATTTAATTTCATTTACTGTCAGATGTATTTCCAGTATTTCTCTATTCATTTTGATTTTATCTGGAAAATAAAAGGGCCTCATTAGACAAAGAGAAATTAAGTTTGTGCAGAACCTCTGAAAAAGACAAAATCCTAATAAATTTACAGGTCCCCATAGTGACATATATGTGGATTGAGTATTCAGGGAAGCTCAGGAGTCCTGCAGAGCCAAGATAAGTGAAATTTAAACAGTTTCCACAGCAATTGGCACAAAAAACTCCACAGAAAAGGTCAGAAGCTAAAAGGTTTACATGAGTTCTGTGGTCTCCGCAAGTAGGCGTTGTCAGTCAGCTTTTGTGAACAACACTGAATGGAGTGAATTCCACTAGGAGGGTTAACACTGCTTTCTCAGTGTTCTCCATATTACTCTACACACAGCAGATCATTTGCTATACTCAAAACTAGTCAAAGACCATCATATTTGAGTAAGACATGCAACTCTGGTCAAATTGCGACAGCCTGATCCTAGTGCGTTGGAGGTGTGCACATACTCTTTAATTTTAAATTCCTTTCTGGAGTAATATCACTGTACATGGTACAGCCTGTCTACAAGTGGACCGCTGTTACATTTCCACTTCTATTTCCAACCTTGGCAAATCAGAACATATGCTGTCATGTGTTGCCACCTAGTGACTAGCGTGCTATTCCGCGAGCTCCTGCGAGCGGTCCACATCATTTTAGTCTGAGGAACTCACACAATTTTGTCTGGCAGAAACCGGCGCTGTTTCTGAGTGTGCTGATGGCCTTGTCTACTTCCTTGGAGATTGCCGAATCTGACTCTGGTATACATCAATGTTGAATAGAAATTTTGTGAATGTGCAATGAAATTGGAACTATTTCTTGGGACAGCAATACTGTAGCATACAAAATCAACTTTTGTGCCAGGTGGCAGCAGCATGCAGTTCTCATTTTCACCAGACTGTGGTACAGCACTTTTGCTGGCTCTTATTGAGAAGTTATTGTGTTAAATTATGACCTGGTCATATTTTAAAATACTTGGTGAGAAATAATACAAGTTTATTCTTATGGTCTAAGTTTCTGATGCTCAATGCTGCAACACCAAACATCACTATCACACAGACAAAATTTCCTATCAATGTCAGAGTACACCATACTAGTATACTAGACCATGGTTCATACTCAGAACAGGCAAACCAGTCAAAACATATATGTTGATACATAGAACACTGAGAAAGTATTTCATAAAAAATCACAACACTACAGATGATCCAGTAACACAAATAATATGGAACCGAAGCTGGGCCGCCCGTATATAACATACTACCAGTACCTCATACCCATGCAAAATATCCAGATCCAGTTTCCATATAGCCCAGAGAGATGCATACATCTCTGACATATCAGTCACTGTTTGATGTGCATATTAGATCTACAGATCAAAAATATGTATGCGCTATGCAGACAGATTTATTGCTGCTGAACCTACAACTGATTGAACTGCAATTGATAGAAAGTTTGGGGATCATTGAAATGGGACAAACTTGCACATGGCACATGACATTGTATAGGCTCATATCACCATATATTATTGGCATACAATGTCTATCAAACATGATATTCAATAATTATTTACACTAATTATCTAAATATTCATCTTCACCATGATATCATAAATCCATCAGTGGCAGATTGTTAGCATCACATGGAAAAAGTTTTACAGTTTTTCATTTAGTAAACAATCTACTCTGAAAGCACATTGGCAGACATCTAATTCAACCATTGCATGACCATTATTGCCTGATCAGCAAAGCTCATGTATTCAGCAGAATGCTGTACCTCTCATTAAATGAAAACAAAAGAAGACCAAGTTATCTTAAGCAACTAAACAACTCACTAATACTGTTCAGTAAACTTTTACCAACTTCCTTCAAGACTTGTTCAAATAGTAGCTTACTTTACTCACTAATAATGCAAAACAGACTAAACCAGAAGCACACGGTCAGGTGAATGAAAATGGCAGGTATCTAAACCTGGATCCACTTTTTCTACTCTTTTTTTCCAACTAGACTACAACATCTCCTATGTTATTAGCTTGAGGCTTCCTTTTCAAATTCTTCTTACTGAATGCTTCAGGTTCTTGGCCTTTTAGTTGCATGCTTAAGCACACTTACCACTCATCACGAAACGAACTCTTTCGCCTAACTATGTAAAAAGCTACTTTCAGAACTGCCGTAGTTTACTGATGAGGAGAACTTGGTCACAAAAATTACAAGATGGTAAAATGATACAGAAACTACTTCAATAATTTATTTATATTTCAGCCACTATATTGAATGCAATTATGCAAATGAATCTTCGAAAGGTTTGAGTTTATAAATATTCATTCCAGTTCCATACATTCAGGACAGATTGATTTAACTGATCAAGTTGTAAAAACAATATGCTATCCTCCAAATGTCACGACCTTCAATGACTAAAGAAAACCACTCCACAACTATAACCCTGTTTTTTGCCTTGTATCATGACCATACTCTAAGGGCCATAACCAAGTGAGTATGGTAAGCAAGGAATGAATGTAAATGGATGAGATTCTGACATGCAAAGGGTTCTGAATATTAAAAGGGCCAAGCATCTCAAAGGCATTCAAAGCAATGGAAATGCTAGGCTTGCACTGACAGGAAGGAAATGTAGCCAGACTTACACTCTAAAGCAATGGTTGTCTAAAGGACCTGGCTGAATCAATAGAAGCAATATGGACAATTGGACATTTCAAGAGCTGCCAAATGTTTTCAGGACCTAACTTTACCACTATGTCAACTTGTCAAGACAATGAGGACTGTGGAAATGCAAGAGAAAATATGAATTGTCTAAAGATAAAGGAAATTGCCAAATTTGCCAACCTGGAATATTTGGCTGTTTATTTCATGATATGACATCATTGACATGTAAGAACTGAAAAGTGAACAGCACATGATAGGCCTACTTCAGCCCTTCAGTTCAGAGAACACAAGTATTTCCTGGAAGGATCCAACAGTCCTCCAGGCTTTTCTGAAATGCCAACAGTGGAAATTGAGGACCTTGGTAGACTTACGAGGGGCGTTCAGAAAGTTCGAGACTTTTTTTTATATGGACACTTATTTTCAATGTAGAACTATGAATTTTTCACAGGATAAAATTCAGCATATTTGGAATGGATTCCCAAAATTTTGGACAATTTGGAAATTTCTAAGTCATTCTGTGGTTGCCATGGAAACTGAAAGTTCAGCTGGTCGGGGCAGGTAATACTGAAACCAAGAAAGCCAATAAATTTTGGCTGTGCGAGACCTCTCTCTATCACTTGTTTTTAGTGAGTTTGACCATATTTGACACAAGAAATATAAAATTAGCCTTTAGAAATACTTCCAAAATCTCCAAAAGCATTAATTCATACACCTGACCCATTGAAGTAAATGTTCCCCGAAGTCCTCCAATCAAAGTTCCGTGAAAGCATTTAGGTCATCCAAAGCCTTTACTCCTCCAGTGCCTGAAACGCTGGCCCCCTAGGACTGACGTAATGAAAAACCAGGACTTATGTAAAGCAATGTGTCACAGGAAAATCTGGGATGGATAATGCTGCCCATTTTGGTTTCTTGTTCATACCAGTGAATCCATGCTTTCACAAGTCCTTATGTAGTCAGGGAAACACACCCCTGTCGCCGGAATTTCCCTCGCTAAATCTGGCATAAAGGAGCGCTTTCCTACATGGGTTTAGTGTAAGAATAAACACATTTAGTATGCTTGAAAGTATATTTAGAAGCTAATATCATATTTCTTGTGTCAAATGTTTCCAACTCTCACAGTCACAATTAGTTAGCTTTCTTGTTTTCAGTATTACCTGCCCCAACTAGCTGAACTTTCAGTTTCCATGGCAACCACAGAATGACTTAGAAATGTCCAAATTGTCCAAAATTTTGGGAATCCCTTCCAAATATGCTGAATTTTAAAAAAATTCATGGTTCTAGATGGAAAATAAGTGTCCATATAAAAAAAAAGCCTCGGAGGTCCACATTCTATTTGATACCAGGGAGATACATTGAATTCATGTGTAAGAATAGCAACTAGAATTGCAGGACTGAATAGTGCATGATCAGGAACAGGAACTGAGTCAAACAGACTCAAACTACAGGGTAGATATCCGCTCGGTCCTGCAGATCCTGCACTTTATGACCTACAATAAAGTTCCTCTTTGCATGGGGATCGATATCCTGATTGATCACGCACCAAATGGCATTGCAAATGATGGACATCAATGGCTTGTTTCCATATTAGATCCAACAGAGTCTCTACAGAGAGGCAGAGTGAGTTGTGTGTAGACAGGGTGGCAAGAGACTAGAGTGCAATGGACCAATGTGTGATCACAGCAAGTTTCCATGAGCAACTCAATCAGTCAACTTCAGCTGCTATAGGCCTTTAGCAAATTTTATATAGTTGCTATATATTTCCAATTATCATCTCTGCTATAGAGTATATAGTAAATGGAAAATACAGTGCATACCTAATTGTGACAACCAAGTTGAGTTGAGTCTGTGAGGGTCATTACACATACTCAATTATAAATTGCCCAAACACAGCCAGTTTCAAATATGATTCATCAACTAACTATGAGTCATCTCTAAATATATCAATCCTCTAATGAGTCATGCATTAAAATATGACTCAATCAAGAACACGAATTGAGAGCATACATACATAAATTTCAGCATAATTCCCAACTGCAGTATATACACAAAGTATATATACAGTATAGTGAGTGCAGGGAGCCTGGATTTGTCTGCAAAAACACCAGAGGTCGGGCACTGCTGGTATAAGGGTACAGCATTAGGATCTTGGCCATGATAAAATTGTACATTGACCAATTTTACAATACATATTTATACAAATTGCCGAGTAGACCATTGTGGTAAAATATGATGCAGTGCCTCATCTGCTCAGATCTGATACAAATACTGCTTTTTGGTGCCAGTACCTACAAATGATACCAATACCTGGCTTCGGTATTGGAACATCCCTACCAGCTATCCAGCAGTTGGCTAGTATTTCAGATTTGTATCTCCCATAGCCTGATATAGAGAAGAGGAAGAACCACCATGGTCTACAGGGCCAGGGCCTAACCCTTGCCCCTGCATATTGCATCCATTAGCAGTTACATAAGCAATCTAATACTGACATGACAATTGACCAGTGACCACCCATAGAGACATGTGTAGGTTGTACACCACTGCCTTGCATTACACCTTATTGACCTGAATTTGTGATCATTTCCACTGAGGAAAATAAACATACATAAAAAGTAAACTGACCACATGCCTTACATTGTACATCACACACATGCAGCCAATATTACAAAACAATGTGCTGACCACCAAATTGAGTCCAAAAGATTTAAATACATACCTTGTGAATGAATGTTCTGACCACTAAAATAGCACAGGTTGTACATCACCACCTTGCATGAAACCCTGTGATCATGCCTCAAAGAGCATCACAGACCACTGTATATAAACTATACATCTGGATCTAATCTGTTGTACATTCTGTGTGTGCCAGCATTATCTGGGTGTTGAGCCAAGGGGCAGAAGCAGTGACCTGAACTTAGGGGTGATGGTCAACACCTGAATTGGACCTTAGCTGGGTGGCTACCACTCCAGGTGTGTTTCAGATCCATCTTAATAAATTCACACTCCGTCTGATTTCAGGTTCAGCAAAGTCCAAGTAAAATACATTCTACCTGTTTTACTGAATGATGGGCAACCACTCTGAAAATCAACTTTCCCTGAGCGTATAGGTAACAAGAGTTACAAGACAGATGTAACATGAGGCTCCAAACAATGGTTGTCCAAATAATACGCAATCACCATGACATGTAATGTAAAAGGCAATATATCTGGTTATTCCACTCTGGGAAGATTTACAGAATTGCAGCTAGGCTAAATGGAGCACAAAATGAATCTTTTTAACCCTAAGAATAGGTATTTCTTCTGGAAACAAGCTTTGGCTCTTTGTTCGTGTAGCTGCTTGTAGCCCAGTATTAGTGTGAAAAATTACCATAGGACGTGAAGAAAATAAATAAGCCAAGAAAGTTTATCTTAATACAAACTGTAACAGGGAGAGTTATGATCACAGGAAATGGAGGTGATAATCAAAGTACAATTGCTTGTTGCAACTCCCTAAATCAGGAATCCCAAGGCTCTAGTGCAGAAGCTGCTTTCATTGGCTTCCAGATGCTTTGAAAGTTGACCTCTTCTATTAAAAAATGAGGCAGCTTCAGGTGGATTCTTAGATTCCTGATTAATAGTATAGTTGGTTTTGCCAATAGGGTCATGCTTGACTACAGATTTATAACAGAGTTCTAAAATCACATTTTCTTTCAAGAAATCAAAGTATTATTGAAAGTGTTATTTCCAATCACTGATGCCTCTCATGATGCATCAAAATATTGAAAACTGAATGTTAAATAAATGAATGGAATGTAATATAGGCCTGATAAGTTGTCTTGAAAATGAAAGCATTATTTAGTTGGCCCACCCTGACAAGTCAAAGCTGATTATAGGCTATAGATGTGAGTTTGCCTCCACAAGTAAACATAGCATCAAATGTAAGAGCAACATACTGACCACCGCCTAGGACAAGTTGGGTCATTGGGACATTATACATGTTATAGCCCCACACAATTATGCAGAACCAGAGAGCTAAGTTGATTGGAAAGTGCAGCATATATGCACAGCATTAACCTACAAGTTATTACTGTGTGTAGCTGTGCATCAGAAACCAAAACAAACTGAGGCAATATGTCAGTATCTGTGTGTGCTACTGACTCAGTCTGACTGTCCTGTTATTTGTCAGTACTTGTACCCATTGAAGAATATGCATGATATCATGAAGATTTAGATCTAAAATTTTGTGATACATCAAGAAACACTGTCCTTAATAAATCAAACATTGTTAATTTGTTATTTATGGAAAATGGACTTTCAACAGTGTTTTGGAGAAGTTGATCCACATAATTACTGATTTTTACCAAATCAAAATAATCATGCTTTCTCTATCATACCATGACAGTTACCATATATCTGGTAACTGTCATGCCCATACTAATTCCAACTTCATATTACGCATATATATTTGAAAACTATCTTCTAGAATGTTTCTCCGTTTAAAAATTCTGATCAATGACATTGAAGTATGTCCAATATAAACCACAAGAAGCACAGCTAACCCAGACCAATGCCATATTTTTGCAATTTCAAATATCTTGAAAGAAGTATGATATGCACTCTTTGCAGTGATAGTCTCCAAGAGTCAAGACTCTTCTGAGCGCTGAGTACTAACTACTTCCAGTAATTTCACAGGACCATCTGTGAACAAAGAAAGTAAATTATAATGTGTATTTTCTCACCTGGACCATACTCTAACAGCTGCAGCAGACAGAATGAAGGCTGATTGCTGACTGCAGGATGTACCATTAACTGCAGTTCATGTAGAGAGGCTTCAAGCTGCATGCAGAGCCAAGTCTGCTGTCTGTGCAGTCTGTAGAATACCATGCAGACTGCAGAAGTCAGTATACTATCTAGTATCTACACCCTGTAGTTTGTAGTGATGGAGAATGCTTCAGCAACAGAGCAGTGTTTTTCTGAGATGAACTGAATGTTCAGGTCATGCCTTGTAAGCACCTACAAGGATCCACATGGCCAGTTGACTGGGGATGAGGAGGCAGATGAAAAAGCCCCTTAACTAAAATTACTAAATACCCAGAAATAGCCTCCTAAGAGTATACTCAGTAATCCAACTTCTCAACACACACTTTGGCCCCTATCCACCCTTCCATCCAACACCTAAGAAAACACTAACGAAAACAAATTTTTTCGATTACTTCAGGCAATCAGTGTAAATGCACGAAGTAGCTTTAGAGGTTGTGTAAAACTAACTTCTTGTAGAATGACTGCAACAGCCAACAGAGGCTTCTTCCAAAAGTTCCAAAATACCCTATACCATTCTCCTGAAGTTCACAGATCAAAGGTCATCAAACCCTAAACTTAAAACTCAAACACATTGTACTCAATTTCAAATATTTTGAAGTTGCAACGAACTGCATGATCATTGATAATTTTGATGCTCAAACATGAAATCTGAAGCAATTATTAAAAGGATATGGTCATATCTAGGAAGTCTATAGGACTTTCTAAATACACGTAGGACTGCATGTCGAAGACCTTTATCATTCTCTGAAGTAGTAATTAAGATTATCAAAATTCTATCCAGAGGAGAAGTAAACTGGCTAAGAAGAATAACAAACAAGCCTACCTTAAACTGGATTCAGAAAGCTGGGAATATCCTAAGATACTCTGACAGAACTGAGTGTATCACTGATCCATGTTTTGCTTGCAGAATGCAGACTGATCCCACAGCAGCCCAAGAACGTCCAACATGTGTTACAGGCTGTTCTGGGCTGTTTTGTAAGTCACCAATCAAAGCTTGTAGCAACTATACATGTAACAGATGCCATTTATGGTCATAACATTAGTTTCAGATTTAAAAGCCATAAACAAATGTCTTCAAATAGGGGGTTCTGTTGCTCTGGACAATTTAATGTTACCCAGAAGTTGCTCACATGTCAAATAGAGTTTGTCACACCATCAACAGTTGATCAAAATTCACAAAATGATACAGTAAGCCGCTGCAGTCATGAAAATTCTACTATATAAAATATAAAAAACAAGAAAACTTTCTAAAATCTAATAAAAGTGGTAATGCCATTTCCAGATTACAAACATGTAGCAGAGTATTGTTTCCCCTGTCTTCAGGGATCTCGCCACCATGTACCCTACACCCATAAATGTATCTCTCAATAAGAATAGACATAAAATTACTTGATTTGACATGATGCCTATTTTCAACCCATGTCACTCCTTCAGAAGTTTAGGTCATGTCAGTAATCTTGAAGGTCGAGGGCTCAAGGGCCTTGTGACCTCGCCTTAAGAAGACCTTTTTGGTCTGACAACTGAAGTCATTCACAGGTCTTTAGAGGTCCTTTAATCTAGTAGTATAAATAATCCTAAACTATAGACTGTAGAGTAACTAACCTTAAACTGTTGTGATTGCTGAAGAGATGTCAAGTCTCCAAAAGACATGGTAAATGAGAGAAAACACAGGTTCCAGATGTGAAAACTGAACAAACCGAGGGGTGAGTATTGACCTGATTTCATCGTTCACATGTGGCATGGGATATATAGGTTTACTGATGTATAAAGACAAGATCTTCCAAGTAGAATAGGTCTGTCATGAATTTGACTTACATTGTGCTTTTTTTTTATCTTCGGCCTTTCAAGTTTTAGACTAACATGTCAGAAGGGTGAGAAAAAACAACATGTTTTTGGCTCTTGGCTCTCATGTGAATTCTGAAATGACTTCTGCACATTCTGCAATGACATCCTAGATACCTTGGATTATACAGTTGTATAATTTATGCCATTTACATAATCGTGCAATTTCTGTCCAATCACCAACCTGCATGTGGTGTAAGATATTAATATAATAAAATCACTATAGACTGATTAGACTGAACACAATATGGCATCAATTGATATACTGAGAAGTGAGAACAAAATTAATACAGGTTTCTAAATCTAAACATCCAATTTTGAGTTAAATCAGTAATCTACTGATAGGTTTATGAGGATTAAACGATACATGCATACCGTACAATTCTGTATTGGCCTGTATATCACTTACCCTATATCTGGATTCACTTTTAAAAGATATCTATCCATAAATCTGACTTGGGTTTTAAAGCGTCACAGTAAATGACAACAAGAAGTGTAAATGGGAGATTGATAGTTTGGATCATCCCAGATTTCCTCACTTTTTACAGTTCAGCAATGCAAAGTCTATACAGTATTAAGAGACGCAATATAAAAGACAGACCCTGTGTCATACAAGGGTGTGTCATCATCTTGTCTGAGTAAATTAGTAATCCATAGCAATGGTGATCAGTGGTTGCATAATAGATGAGTTCATTGTCACAGCAAGTGACGAGGCAAGCTTATAAATCAGACAAGGTTGTCATCAGGGAGTTGGAGGAGAAATGACAGATGGATCTTGTAATTCCAGTGTTCTTCTGCCCATGATAACAGCTAATAAGACAAAATTATATTCAGTATTGAGATGATCTGGATATTTGAAGAAACATAGATTTTCTGACTGTTTTCAACATCCAGGAAGTTGATGCATCCATATATTATCATAAATTTTGGCAAATATGCCAGCTTTTCTTTTCAATAAAACTCAGAAAAGGAAAAAACATAGTACAAAACTTTTGCAAGGTGATGAAATTTTGGAAAACTTAATCATACATCCATGAACAGTGGCTAACTGTCACTGCGCAATACCATCAAAACGCATGATGTTTGATGTACAACAGAGCACAAAAAAAGTATAAATTCCATAACTTTGACATCAAGTAATATTATGATTCAGTACATATAATAGATGACATACAAGTCACCACAGTCACATTGACTCCAATAACACAGTGACCCACCACAGTGACAATGTCATGAACTGGCAAAGATCCATAGAATGCCCAAGCTCCATCCCATAGTGTGTAATCCATGGAAAAGTCATTGTAATGTGGTCTATGTAGAATTGTACTACTTTGTTGAGCCAGC
Organism: Platynereis dumerilii; assembly: GCA_026936325.1. NCBI lineage: Eukaryota > Metazoa > Annelida > Polychaeta > Phyllodocida > Nereididae > Platynereis > Platynereis dumerilii. Next base: position 2,963,467 of record JAPTHN010000028.1, read on the forward strand.
TGAGGTTACACCAAAGACTCTCTTGTATGGTAAGACATGTAACTCATGTCAATGTAGTCTAACTGTCACTCCAACATCAGAAGTTTCACCTAAAGAATAAAACTTTGATTTCATCTTCCAAAGGCAGTCCAATGTTACCCATGCCAAAAGCAACTACTTGAATTGAAATGACCCCGTTCAACTTTATATACTGCTAGGGATCACACTATCATCACAGTACTTCAAAGGGAATGGCATTAGCATGATCAGAAGCTTTATAAGACCCATATTGTTCAGCCAGAGACCCCAGAGCCACATGTCTCACTGAAATCTAAGGTCTTTAGTCTCACTTCGCACCCAACTGCACTCTGCATTGCCCTGCATGTGTTTTCCATACAATTTGCTCAATTTCCAAATCAAGGCTGCATGGGTCAGCAGAATATCTGCCAGATATTATAGAGAGCTCTCTTTACTGACTTTGGAAGTCACAAACCAATATATGCAGTGTGATAATTGTCATGCATGGTAAAAAGATTTAGTTAAAAAGAGTAAAAAGTGTGGTGTCACTATAAGCAAGGTGAAACATGAATACTGACTAGCTAATGAGACTGTTAACAGGTTCATTATACCGGGTACAAAGGATTGAATACAGTGCTCTACTAGTCTTAGTCTCCCATTTTCCAAATCCATTGGATACTGCTATACATGTGTATATTGTTATTGGTGTATTTGTATGTATAAATGCAAACTTTCTGCTTTGCATGCAGTGGTTTGGACAAGAAGATACTTTCAGCTCCTCCAAGAGCTTCCAAGCTTGTCCAATAATTACAATCCGGATAAATTGATAATCCATGCAAGTCATAGATTTGGCCAAGGTCAAGGTCAGATATCTTGCAAAGGTCATTGTAAGGATGCTCCTTCACCCCATTTGACTCAGGAGTCACCAGGAGTCACAGAGATTGACCAGGAGTCAATAGGAGTCAAATAGGAGTCAACAGATCAGGCTTGGTAAATATTCTGCCCAGCTATCTGATCCAGATATCTCTCTTGGCCAGGATGGTAAATATTTCGATTATCAATTTATCTCAGCACTTCCTGGCATCTCCTGACAAGCCCTGACAGTAATTGGCCAAATGTATCAATTCTCATATCATCCACATCATTCGTGATTATGGGTTTTCCAATCACCAATACATAGCCAATACCACTGAATACAATGTTGTCTTTCGATTTCAACAACCAGTTGTCAACAAATCACCATGTTTCATTAAAGCAATAGTGATTGCCTTTGAAGAGGTAATGAAATGAAAAATGAAAATGTGTCTGTACATAAATAATGCAATACATCTCACTGTTTGATCTCAAATTCTCTATCACTTAATTTACTGCGAAATTCAGTCTGAATGCAGCATTATCATACCAAAGTCAATCACTGACATTTTCTTTTCTTGTCCATAATATGTTATATGTTATTAGTATTATTAGCATTAGTAGAAGACAATCGTTTAATCAGTCAATTTCTTCTTTCATTTTCTTTTCAGGCAACCAGATCAAAAGAGTAAGCCTCTAAGTTCAGCAACCAGATATGGTAAATTAAATTATTGATGCCTGTTGCCTATTTCTGTGCAGCCTCAGAAGGATCAAAACAGAGCTAACAGCTCCAAACTCATCCTGTCTAAAATCTCCTAAGATTGCCTATTTCCATCAATGGATGCTGCAAAATATCTCACCGTTTCAAGTGCAGTTTGAGACTCCAGGATCAATATTTGTTTAAAGTAAGATGAGCTGTTCTTCAATATACTTTTCAAGGAAAATAATACAATGTACTGAAAAGCAATTCAACTGAAGGTCCATTGCAACATAAGGCATTGTCAACTCTGCTATATTATGCACTCTATATCTATAATAAGATGTGACAAACAGTATGACTCAATCAAAAAATGGGATATCCCATCAGCAATCAGGTACATGATGATGCTACAATAATAGTTATACACAGTTCTTATTAGATTAAGAGCCTCTCATATAAGAAATATATACATGTAAGAGGATCCTGATCATCTTGCATTATATAGACCTATACTATAGTGTATAATCTTCAGTCAAAAAGTTTTACTGAGAAAGATTTTTTTTACAGTAGAACCATGTGAATATGACACACTTTGTAATATTTAAAAAGATGAGTTTCCCTAAAGAAAGTTGCAAAATAGATTTTTATGGATACCAGTAACAATGGAAGGAACATTAATGACTCCCATTCAATATGAGGAAAAAGTTTTTTTTTCGAAAAACTGATCACTTGTCTGCATATGAGCTCATTTTGAAGGCCAAATATCAGTTTAAACATTACATCCAGACTGGGTAAACATATTGGACAGAATCCACAATTGAAAGGCTATTGTGTGGAGGATCATATTTGGGTGGATTACAAAGCAAACAAAGGCTGATTACCATATTTTCATAAAGGTTTTTGGATCATTATCACCACACATAAGGACAAATCACCTTTTTCTCACAGACTGCTATTAGCCAATGTTTCAGAATGAATAACTGAGAATTTTAGCAGTCAGATTTCTGCTAGACATTGTTTCCATTCCCCAAGACTAAAAAGAGAAAGATAGGCCTACTTTTACCATGTAAATATATAAAATAAATACATGAATTCAAAATAATTGTCAGGAGTTTAACTTGTCAAGTTTTCACCAGGTCACATCAATTACTGGAGAAATGTGAACTTTGATTCTGAGTGCAAACTATAATTCAGTTTTTTGTTGGTAGCTAAACACATTATGTAATGGTCTTATTCTTTTTAGGTACCTACCATGGTATATAACAACGCTTTTCATGTCACATAAAATTATTTTAAGGCAATTTTGTTGAAGAAACATGCAGGCTTGTATGTCATGTAAAAAATACAAAATTTTCTTGTAGAAATATATACACTTACACTAATTATATTCTCAGACTACCAGACTTGCTGCCACAAAAACACCTAAACTCAACATACTTCAGACTATTGTCTTTGTCACTTGGGCCTCAAGACTCTGCAGCTTACTGTAGCTGTCATGTCACATTTTAGAACTAAACGTCTACAGTCTAATTCAGTCACTATGTACAACAATGAATGTAGCCTATCTTACAAGAAATCTTGATATTATCAAGTAAAACAATAGGTATTGCAATATGTCATGAATTATAGCCACACTGCATCCTTGTTTAGCCACCTCCCAGCCTCAGCAACCAAGTGATGTAGACTGCATCATTGCTGGCACACAGCACAGGTCAATAGACTGCTGATGCTTTTATGCACACCAGTCTTTTAAAAATTCACAAAATCCGAGAAAACAATAAGATAGATTCTTACTAACTTACCACCAATTTACACCAAGATTCCTGCTTCTCAGTAGAAGCTATAGTAACAATAGTCTGCATCTGTGTTCAGTACATCTCAACAATTTTGGAAGAAATTCCTGCATGCCATGGCTGTTGGCTGCTGCAGCAAGAGCAATGAGACAGCCAACTCCTGTGAGTCAGCTTCAGCCAGCTCCATACAGGAACACCCCCCCGGCCCCCCCCCATCCATGCCATCCCAACAACAACACAACTCATGTTTAATACAGTGAAAGGAAGGGGGTTGCAATTTCAAAACACATTACAATGGTAATTGACTGTAGAGTAGTGCATGTTGATTAAATTTGGTTGAATATATTGACATAGACAGAAACCATGAGGTTTAATGACTATAATCAGCCGGTAGTTATCAATGTTTCATACTTTATTTCTCGTTGACAACCATGCAGAACTGCAGTGGCGGATACAGGGGGGGGGCCTAGGGGGCCCGGGCACCCCTAGACCACCAAGATTAATAATAGCATTTTATGGTGGCCCCTCGATAGTGGAACTATATCCTTAGAGGGGTCTCCTTTGCCTAATTATTAATATTAACTTTTATTTCATGTAACTTGTGATTATTTCTTAAGGCAGAATAAACTGAATCTGAGTCTGAGTCTGAGTCTATGAAAAATTGCGATAACGCGAGCCCACGAATGCTGAAACACGCCCGGCCCCCCCCCTAAACTATTGTGTCTGGATCCGCCACTGAACTGAAAGGATGTATAATCCACTTACATGCAGCTAACTTTTTGTTAAAATAAGCCTTGAGCTTTTATCGAAAGATTGGTTTCATCAGCAACGAATGATTGGCCGTCACAATTTCTAAATTTACTGGCAATCCCTTGCGGTTTCCCTATGGCGTTTTGAAATAATAGTCTTGACAGTTATTGTTCGGTCAGACCATTTCTATCCAAAAGAACAACAATACAGATGTTACTACAACTAACTACTGTGTGACAGTCAAATCAGACAAGAAGTGACTTATTTAGCAGCTGGGTGGCACATTGGTTGAGGATTTGAGGTTCCCGCCTGCTCCGCTGAAGGTCTTTGCCTGCATGGGTTCGAAACCCAGTTGGGAACCAAAAAAATTCAGTAGATCTTCATGAGCAAAATCCTAGCTGGATGTCGTTCGAATGAGACGTTTAATTGGCGGCCACTTGTATATCAGTGTCTGTGCTGGCCAAGTAAAAGATCCCTCAAATGGGTAAATGTGTAAGATGTTGAGGAGTCCTGCTCTCTCTCTCTCATCTCATCAGTCAACCCTCATTATAGTGTCCTAAACTGGATTTAGAGGGCTGCACTCACCAGTCACCATCTATCTAGTATTTACCTGTATTTAACTCTGAGGGGATAAATGAAGACAGTCAACCATGGCAAATTGTATGAATAATGTCTTACAAAAGGGTTCGTCCAATGAAACATTGAATTTTGTTTAAGATCATGCCATTTCAAACTTTTTTTGTGTGAAAGCATCTGCACAGTGCGTTTTTTTTAAATCCCACAATTAAGGAAAACTTGAATTATCTTTTTCACTCAAACTTTATGTAGCAATCTCTTGCAGAATACATGGATGTCTGTTTTGCCAATAACACAGAGGTCTCTAGCTATGATATCTAATACAATGGCATGTATATGTACTTGGAAAAGATATAGACCAGAATATAACATAGATGATCAATCATAGCTATGGTGTAGTAATTTTTGTCATCTGCATTTTCCCATCACTGGCCTTTTATATGGTGATTTCCTGAGTCATTAACACTCATTTTAAGAGGGTCGTGTTCATGAATACAGAAATGACATTTTTTGTCATCTCACACCATGAACCCAACTGAACCCCTAATTTGGGTGGAAAAACACTGGGGTTATACCCTAATTTAGGTGAGAAAAAAGGGGTAGGAATGGATTATGATTCATAAAGGACTGATCTGCTCCTGATCATTCCCCCACTTGTTGGCTATTGTGCAGGGATGTCTCAGGGGTGTTCTATTGGACCTGGCTTTACTTTTGTCCTGGGTGCCATTAAGCCTTTTATTGAGGATTTTATCAATAGACTGACGAATTGGGTGACAATGGGCAAGCGATTAATAGAAGTAGGCATGTAGGCCTATACCAAAAATACCAAATAGACAGATGATTTTTATGTGACAAACTGTTGTGATCTTGAGGTCCAGACCTTCAGGAAGACTTTCTTTTTTCACACAAATCAGAGTAACAAATCAAATCAACCATGCTAAATTAGCTATTAAGTCAGTCTTGTGTTTACAAAATTGGGGTAGTAAACTTTTGACCTTTGACATGTAGAGCTATTTGTCGGTCCATGAGGAAAATCCACAGGTGGTTGTAGAAAACAGAATACAGGTTGTCTTTAAAATCTTTAATTATATGAGTTGCTAAATACATTGTAGCCAAACGTTTTATCTGATTACCTTTAAAAAACCTAAACAGTAAAGAATCAACTTGCTATTGTGACATCAACACTGAAAATCATTTACAGATTTGCATGTAGTAACATGGCATTTAAAGTCAAAGCTAAGAATATCTAAGGAGGAATATTAGGGGATATTTTTAAGCTAAAAATTAAATCACATTTCTACCAGTTGTGGATGACATCTAGAGTGTCTACAATAGACCGACCAGCCTTTATTGTGTGTGGGTAGCTTATAGCACTGGGGGCTACCGGAAGTACGATGATGAGGGTAACTGCAGTTACCCTCATCCTATCGGCAGCCATTTCAGTGCCCACTAGAAATGTTTGCAGGCGATTTTCAAGCATTTTGGGCACATTTCAAGATAGTTCTTGAGTGTACAGTATGGATCAAACTGTGAAGCATGGATTTGTGTTGAGACAGGGGCTGTAGACATGTCTGGTGATTCAGATTTTATCAAAATAACTGTGAGAAATGATGAGGGTAACTGCGCACTCCTCAAATACATAGATGAGGGTAACTGAGAATGTCGATGAGGGTAACTCTAATTATAGAGCCTTTAAATTTGGGAAAAAGGCTCCAAGAAGCTTGCTTCAAAGGACACATGCACAAACTGTCAACTAGGCCTAACGGAAAATAAAGAAAGATGAATTATTTATAAAATTAACAGAAAGTTTGTTCGTGTGATTGCACCTTTTTATCGTCAGCAATGTATAGTGCCACCGGGTATTGTAGTTACAATGGAAAATGTTTGTCCGTCTGGCTGGCTGGCCGGGTGGGTGGGTGGCATCACACAATGTGCATTGGCCACTGTGCCAAAACTATGGCACATATGATATTTGCCACAGGAATGGGTCTTATAGCATTTGTGTGCTTTTTGGAGTTCATATTTATGCAATCACTACGGTTATGTAAAATATTGAAGATTCCAACGGAAATTCTGCAAAAATGTGAAAAATATTAATTTTTCAGTACTCCAGGATTCTGTCAATTTTGGGAGTTAGACTTCTGAAATTTTGCATTTAGATTTCTAAATTATAACCCTTTAAATGACTTTTAAAATTCATTTGTAGGGCTTGTCTTGAGAAACGGGATAATTTAGGATTTCTGACATTTTCCTAGAATTTTGGTTTCTTACAAATTAATGGTAATGAATAAATTGGTAAACTTCCACCAATATTATAATTACAAATACACTGCATCCGACGAAATTACACAAGTAGGTTATTTCCCAGTAGTACACAAACTTTTGGGCCCAGCAGTGTATCCTTTTCACATAATCATTGAATTGGGCTAAAAAATATTCCATGTGACTTTCATCAAGTTTCGTTAAGGAAAAGTTCCTCCGTCGCCTAATGGTTAAGAGTGCTTGTTTGCACAACCACTGGCTCTGAGGGCGTGGGTTCGAATCCCACCCCGGAACTCAATTTAGTCCGAGCCCATGGGACATTAAATGGAGGCCGGTTGTATCCAGTGTTCTATGCTGGGGCAACTGAAAGACCCTGGGCATCCCTGAATTAATAGGATATGTACTATTGTACTATGTACCAGACTCACAGTCTTCTCATCTCATCATCATACGGCAATCGCCTGCCACGATATAGCCCACGAAGGTGCTGCTGATGCGTAAAACACAAACAAATAAACAAACAAACAAACAAACAAAGACATATGTCATATATTCAAATATTTTGGTGTCTGACGAAATTATGCAAAAGCAACATGGTAAGCGGAATGACATTTCGAAAGTTTAATTAAATAATTGTGCTCAAAACACAAGCATTACATCATTTAGCAACTATTCATATCAAAACATTTTGCTTATTTGCTGTCACTGCCAAGCAATATGCATAAATTGCCTCCATGGATATCAGATGGTAACTTTTGAAGGCATTTTTAAAAAGATCAGAACTTTTTGAGATTTTTGAGAGCATAAATTTGAAAAAAATATGCAAAATCAATGTTATTCTAATAGAGATAATTTATGCTTATTACTTGGCAGGGACAGCAAATAAGCAAAATTGATTGTCGTGAATAGTAGCCAAGTGATGTTACGCTAATGTTTTGAGTACAATTATTTGTAAATTAAACCTTTGTACTGTCTTTCCTCTTACTATGTTGTTTTTGCATAATTTCATCAGACACTAAAATATTTGAATATGGCATAAGTCAACATTGTCTGAACCAAACTCGATGAAAGTCACGTGGAATATTTCTCAGCCCAATCCAGTGATTATGTTAAATATAAGACAGCCAGTCAGACACCAAGATGCACAGTATAGACCAACAATGACCTTATTTGCAAATCTATAGTTAAGTTTGGGTGGGTTGGCCATGCAAATTCCACTTTAAGAGCCACTGAATTATAGCAAATGTGTCTATTTCACTGCAGTGATCTGATCAGTTGCCCTCATCATTGGGTGTGTTTACAACAGAGTTACCCTCATCTTGCTGTGCAGTTACCCTCATCACGGAGAGATGTTTATTTCGATGATTACATTAAATCTAGCAAGATATGAGTGGATTTACCACTCATTAACATCCTTCTACACTTTTTGCTGGCTGCCTGTGCACTCTTTTCTCTATAACAAGGTTCAAAATCCTCAAAAAACGCCTGCAAACATTTCTAGTGGGCACTGAAATGGCTGCCGATAGGATGAGGGTAACTGCAGTTACCCTCATCATCGTACTTCCGGTAACCCCCAGTGTATAGACAGCTTTGTCAACACAGTGGTGATAAGCAGATGGTCAGATTAAGCATTGATGCATGGTCAAGATAGGAAGATTCATAAATCTGTGCATTGAGAGACAAAATTACTTACCAAATTTGGGTATCATCTGTCCATGTCCTTACAATATTACAGCTCCATAGAATCCAGCTTCATGTATTAATCCAATGTCAAATGTGTTCAAATTTAGCATACACTTGTGTGACGCTTTGCTCTGCTTTTAGCTTGCTCTGCTGTTGGCATCAGTCACAGCAGATGGCTTCAGCAGCAGTATCAGCAGCAGCATCAGCAGCTAGTGCACATGCCCAGTCTAGCCTGCTGGCTGGGCCTTGCTTGCAGACCCTATTTCCTCAGACCAATCAATACATGGGTTCACAAATAGAGCTCCTACAAACAGTGACAAACTGGGCTCAGCTCAGGGAGAAAATGCTAGAGCCTTACATGAGATGAGCCAACCCAAAAGCTATCGTATGTACTAGTTTGAAGTCAGCCGTCATTAAATTGCGCTGGCCGCCATAACCGCACTCAGCCGCCAATGTTGAAGTAGGCCGTCAATAAAGTGAGTGCGGTCGTGATTATTCGCCAACATAGCGAACTTTTAGTTTACCGCATTACCGCTAGGTGGCAAGGAACGTCGTGGAGACAACTTTCCGGGCCAAAATAAGGCTTTTGCCGCAAACGACCAGAACTGTTGTCTCATGTGGGTCACGGAGATCAGTGACCCACGTGAGTGCAAAGAGGTGACTCCGTCTATGGCGGCTGACTTCAGTTAAAGGCGGCTGACTGTCAAACAGTGTTTATTCACAATATTCAGACATAAAAATAAATAAAAGTTGTGCCCCACACGAAAAATTGAATTTGTAAGTTTATGCACAGTAGCGTAACAATTACCAGAGGGGGGCAGCAGATGATATTTATACTGAATATCAATTGATTAATACAGGAGTGTGCCTGTGTTTGTACACTCTTCTAAAATAATAGTACATTTTTATGCTATTAATGCACAACCATTTCTGTAATTGGTGTAACAATTTCTAAAGTTGTTGAAATTTTTTACAATAATTGTACATTCCAATAAAAATATCTGCACTAATGAAACAACTTTGTATGGTAATTGTAAATTTTTTTTTTGCCAATATTGCCGAAATTTATATAATTATTGTACAAATGTTTGATATTATCTTACAATTTCTGACATTTCTTTGAAAATATGAATTCACTATAAATTCGCTATTATTGCAATTTTTGCAATGTTGATTGTGTGATTGACACCAAAGCGCTTCATATTTAAGAAAATATTGATATACATGTGAGAAATAGCAGATTTTGTCAACCAAAAAATGCATGCATCTTTCTGTTTGGGCTGGCTTAAAGGTGGGGGTGTACAAGGGTAAAAATCGACACAATCGACATGGGGACACTGCCCTTCTGAAAAAGTGACACAGGGACACTGGCTCTCTTAAAAATCGAGAGACACTGACAGATTGACTGATAAAAAGTAACAAACGACATTTGATGTATTTCTTTATCAGTTATGCTTAGATAAAATGGGACATGAGACATTCATATTTCCTTTAAATACGGACATTTGACACTCAATCTCTTTTTGAGACCCATGTATACCCATAAAGGTGGTTTAAAAAATGGCTAGGCATATTGAGTTTGGTCTCATTAAGTGGGGAATTTTGTTGCCTTTCCAACCTATATGGTTTCATTTTGGCCTAGTGGTTCTGAATACTCAGCCCTCAATGTTGAAAGCTACAAAATCGCACTTTTTTAAACCAAAAAATGCCTGCACCTTTTTGTTTGGACTGGCTTAAAGCTGGTTTCAAAAATGGCTAGGCATATTGAGTTTGGTCTCACTAAGTGGGGAATTTTGTTGCCTTTCCAACCTATATGGTTTCATTTTGGCCTAGTGGTTCTGAATACTCAGCCCTCAATGTTGAAAGCTACAAAATCACACTTTTTTTAACAAAAAATGCCTGCACCTTTTTGTTTGGAGTGGCTTAAAGGTGGTTTCAAAAATGGCTAGGCATATTGAGTTTGGTCTCACTAAGTGGGGAATTTTGTTGCCTTTCCAACCTATATGGTTTCATTTTGGCCTAGTGGTTCTGAATACTCAGCCCTCAATGTTGAAAGCTACAAAATCGCACATTTTTTAGCCAAAAAATACATGTACCTCTTTGTTTGGAGTGGCTTAAAGGTGGTTTCAAAAATGGCTAGGCATATTGAGTTTAGTCTCACTAAGTGGGGAATTTTATTGCCTTTCCAACCTATATGGTTTCATTTTGGCCTAGTGGTTCTGAATACTCAGCCCTCAATGTTGAAAGCTACAAAATCGCACATTTTTAAACCAAAAAATGCCTGCACCTTTTTGTTTGGACTAGCTTAAAGGTGGTTTCAAAAATGGCTAGGCATATTGATTTGGTATCACTAAGTGGGGAATTTTGTTGGCTTTCCAAACTATATGGTTTCATTTTGGCCTAGTGGTTCTGAATACTCAGCCCTCAATGTTGAAAGCTACAAAATCGCACTTTTTTTAACCAAAAAATGCCTGCACCTTTTTGTGTGGACTGGCTTAAAGGTGGTTTCAAAAATGGCTAGGCATATTGAGATTGGTCTCACTAAGTGGGGAATTTTGTTGCCTTTCCAACCTATATGGTTTCATTTTGGCCTACTGGTTCTGAATACTCAGCCCTCAATGTTGAAAGCTACAAAATCGCACATTTTTTAGCCAAAAAATGCATGTACCTCTTTGTTTGGAGTGGCTTAAAGGTGGTTTCAAAAATGGCAAGGCATATTGAGTTTAGTCTCACTAAGTGGGGAATTTTGTTGCCTTTCCAACCTATATGGTTTCATTTTGCCTAGTGGTTCTGAATACTCAGCCCTCAATGTTGAAAGCTACAAAATCGCACATTTTTTTAACCAAAAAATGCCTGCACCTTTTTGTTTGGACTGGCTTAAAGGTGCTTTCAAAAATGGCTAGGCATATTGAGTTTGGTCTCACTAAGTGGGGAATTTTGTTGCCTTTCCAACCTATATGGTTTAATTTTGGCTTAGTTGTTCTGAATACTCAGCCCTCAATGTTGAAAGGTAAAAAATCGCTAGTTTTTTAACAAAAAAATGCATGTTTCATTCTGCTTGGACTGGCTTAAAGGTGGTTTCAAAAATGGCTAGGCATATTGAGTTTTGCCAGACTAAATGAAGAATTTTGTTGGCTTTCCAACCTATATGGTTTCATTTTGGCCTAGTTGTTCTGAATACTCAGCCCTCAATGTTGAAAGCTACAAAATCGCACATTTTTCAGCCAAAAAATGCATGTACCTCTTTGTTTAGAGTGGCTTAAAGGTGGTTTCAAGAATGGCTAGGCATATTGAGTTTGGTCTCACTAAGTGGGGAATTTTGTTGCCTTTCCAACCTATATGGTTTCATTTTGGCCTAGTTGTTCTGAATACTCAGCCCTCAATGTTGAAAGGTAAAAAATCGCTAGTTTTTTAACAAAAAAATGCATGTTTCATTCTGCTTGGACTGGCTTAAAGGTGGTTTCAAAAATGGCTAGGCATATTGAGTTTTGCCAGACTAAATGGAGAATTTTGTTGCCTTTCCAACCTATATGGTTTCATTTTGGCCTAATGATTCTGAATACTCAGCCCTCAATGTTGAAAGCTACAAAATCGCACATTTTTTAGCCAAAAAATGCCTGCACCTCTTTGTTTGGAGTGGCTTAAAGGTGGTTTCAAAAATGGCTAGGCATATTGAGTTTGGTCTCACTAAGTGGGGAATTTTGTTGCCTTTCCAACCTATATGGTTTCATTGTGGCCTAGTGGTTCTGAATACTCAGCCCTCAATGTTGAAAGCTACAAAATCGCACATTTTTTAACCAAACATGCCTGCACCTTTTTGTTTGGAGTGGCTTAAAGGTGGTTTCAAAAATGGCTAGGCATATTGAGTTTGGTCTCACTAAGTGGGGAATTTTGTTGCCTTTCCAACCTATATGGTTTCATTTTGGCCTAGTGGTTCTAAATACTCAGCCCTCAATGTTGAAAGCTACAAAACCGCACATTTTTTAACCAAAAAATGCATGTGCATCTTTGTTTGGACTGGCTTAAAGGTGGTTTCAAAAATGGCTAGGCATATTGAGTTTGGTCTCACTAAGTGGGGAATTTTGTTGCCTTTCCAACCTATATGGTTTCATTTTGGCCTAGTGGTTCTGAATACTGAGCCCTCAATGTTGAAAGCTACAAAATCGTACTTTTTTTAGCCAAAAAATGCATGTACCTCTTTGTTTGGAGTGGCTTAAAGGTGGTTTCAAAAATGGCTAGGCATATTGAGTTTGGTCTCACTAAGTGGGGAATTTTGTTGCCTTTCCAACCTATATGGTTTCATTTTGGCCTAGTGGTTCTGAATACTGAGCCCTCAATGTTGAAAGCTACAAAATCGCACATTTTTTAGCCAAAAAATGCCTGCACCTTTTTGTTTGGACTGACTTAAAGGTGGTTTCAAAAATGGCTAGGCATATTGAGTTTGGCCTCACTAAGTGGGGAATTTTGTTGGCTTTCCAACCTATATGGTTTCATTTTGGCCTAGTGGTTCTGAATACTCAGCCCTCAATGTTGAAAGTTACAAAATCGCACTTTTTTAAACCAAAAGATGCCTGCACCTTTTTGTTTGGACTGGTTTAAAGGTGGTTTCAAAAATGGCTAGGCATATTGAGTTTGGTCTCACTAAGTGGGGAATTTTGTTGCTTTTCCAACCTATATGGTTTCATTTTGGCCTAGTTGTTCTGAATACTCAGCCCTCAATGTTGAAAGGTAAAAAATTGCTAGTTTTTTAACAAAAAAATGCATGTTTCATTCTGCTTGGACTTGCTTAAAGGTGGTTTCAAAAATGGCTAGGCATATTGAGTTTTGCCAGACTAAATGGAGAATTTTGTTGCCTTTCCAACCTATATGGTTTCATTTTGGCCTAATGATTCTGAATACTCAGCCCTCAATGTTGAAAGCTACAAAATCGCACATTTTTTAGCCAAAAAATGCCTGCACCTCTTTGTTTGGAGTGGCTTAAAGGTGGTTTCAAAAATGGCTAGGCATATTGAGTTTGGTCTCACTAAGTGGGGAATTTTGTTGCCTTTCCAACCTATATGGTTTCATTTTGGCCTAGTGGTTCTGAATACTGAGCCCTCAATGTTGAAAGCTACAAAATCGCACATTTTTTAACCAAAAAATTCCTGCACCTTTTTGTTTGGAGTGGCTTAAAGGTGGTTTCAAAAATGGCTAGGCATATTGAGTTTAGTCTCACTAAGTGGGGAATTTTGTTGCCTTTCCAACCTATATGGTTTCATTGTGGCCTAGTGGTTCTGAATACTCAGCCCTCAATGTTGAAAGCTACAAAATCGCACATTTTTTAGCCAAAAAATGCCTGCACCTCTTTGTTTGGAGTGGCTTAAAGGTGGTTTCAAAAATGGCTAGGCATATTGAGTTTGGTCTCACTAAGTGGGGAATTTTGTTGCCTTTCCAACCTATATGGTTTCATTTTGGCCTAGTGGTTCTGAATACTCAGCCCTCAATGTTGAAAGCTACAAAATCGCACATTTTTTAACCAAAAAACTCCTGCACCTTTTTGTTTGGATTGGCTTAAAGGTGGTTTCAAAAATGGCTAGGCATATTGAGTTTAGTCTCACTAAGTGGGGAATTTTGTTGCCTTTCCAACCTATATGGTTTCATTGTGGCCTAGTGGTTCTGAATACTCAGCCCTCAATGTTGAAAGCTACAAAATCGCACATTTTTTAACCAAAAATGCCTGCACCTTTTTGTTTGGAGTGGCTTAAAGGTGGTTTCAAAAATGGCTAGGCATATTGAGTTTGGTCTCACTAAGTGGGGAATTTTGTTGCCTTTCCAACCTATATGGTTTCATTTTGGCCTAGTGGTTCTAAATACTCAGCCCTCAATGTTGAAAGCTACAAAACCGCACATTTTTTAACCAAAAAATGCATGTGCCTCTTTGTTTGGACTGGCTTAAAGGTGGTTTCAAAAATGGCTAGGCATATTGAGTTTGGTCTCACTAAGTGGGGAATTTTGTTGCCTTTCCAACCTATATGGTTTCATTTTGGCCTAGTGGTTCTGAATACTCAGCCCTCAATGTTGAAAGCTACAAAATCACACTTTTTTTAGCCAAAAAATGCATGTACCTCTTTGTTTGGAGTGGCTTAAAGGTGGTTTCAAAAATGGCTAGGCATATTGAGTTTGGTCTCACTAAGTGGGGAATTTTATTGCCTTTCCAACTTATATGGTTTCATTTTGGCCTAGTGGTTCTGAATACTCAGCCCTCAATGTTGAAAGCTACAAAATCGCACTTTTTTTAACCAAAAAATTCCTGCACCTTTTTGTTTGGAGTGGCTTAAAGGTGGTTTCAAAAATGGCTAGGCATATTGAGTTTAGTCTCACTAAGTGGGGAATTTTGTTGCCTTTCCAACCTATATGGTTTCATTTTGGCCTAGTGGTTCTGAATACTGAGCCCTCAATGTTGAAAGCTACAAAATCGCACATTTTTTAACCAAAAAATTCCTGCACCTTTTTGTTTGGAGTGGCTTAAAGGTGGTTTCAAAAATGGCTAGGCATATTGAGTTTAGTCTCACTAAGTGGGGAATTTTGTTGCCTTTCCAACCTATATGGTTTCATTGTGGCCTAGTGGTTCTGAATACTCAGCCCTCAATGTTGAAAGCTACAAAATCGCACATTTTTTAGCCAAAAAATGCCTGCACCTCTTTGTTTGGAGTGGCTTAAAGGTGGTTTCAAAAATGGCTAGGCATATTGAGTTTGGTCTCACTAAGTGGGGAATTTTGTTGCCTTTCCAACCTATATGGTTTCATTTTGGCCTAGTGGTTCTGAATACTCAGCCCTCAATGTTGAAAGCTACAAAATCGCACATTTTTTAACCAAAAAATTCCTGCACCTTTTTGTTTGGACTGGCTTAAAGGTGGTTTCAAAAATGGCTAGGCATATTGAGTTTAGTCTCACTAAGTGGGGAATTTTGTTGCCTTTCCAACCTATATGGTTTCATTGTGGCCTAGTGGTTCTGAATACTCAGCCCTCAATGTTGAAAGCTACAAAATCGCACATTTTTTAGCCAAAAAATGCCTGCACCTCTTTGTTTGGAGTGGCTTAAAGGTGGTTTCAAAAATGGCTAGGCATATTGAGTTTGGTCTCACTAAGTGGGGAATTTTGTTGCCTTTCCAACCTATATGGTTTCATTTTGGCCTAGTGGTTCTAAATACTCAGCCCTCAATGTTGAAAGCTACAAAACCGCACATTTTTTAACCAAAAAATGCATGTGCCTCTTTGTTTGGACTGGCTTAAAGGTGGTTTCAAAAATGGCTAGGCATATTGAGTTTGGTCTCACTAAGTGGGGAATTTTGTTGCCTTTCCAACCTATATGGTTTCATTTTGGCCTAGTGGTTCTGAATACTCAGCCCTCAATGTTGAAAGCTACAAAATCACACTTTTTTTAGCCAAAAAATGCATGTACCTCTTTGTTTGGAGTGGCTTAAAGGTGGTTTCAAAAATGGCTAGGCATATTGAGTTTGGTCTCACTAAGTGGGGAATTTTATTGCCTTTCCAACTTATATGGTTTCATTTTGGCCTAGTGGTTCTGAATACTCAGCCCTCAATGTTGAAAGCTACAAAATCGCACATTTTTTAACCAAAAAATTCCTGCACCTTTTTGTTTGGACTTGTTTAAAGGTGGTTTCAAAAATGGCTAGGCATATTGAGTTTGGTCTCACTAAGTGGGGAATTTTGTTGCCTTTCCAACCTATATGGTTTCATTTTGGCCTAGTGGTTCTAAATACTCAGCCCTCAATGTTGAAAGCTACAAAATCGCACATTTTTTAACCAAAAAATGCCTGCACCTTTTTGTTTGGACTGGCTTAAAGGTGGTTTCAAAAATGGCTAGGCATATTGAGTTTAGTCTCACTAAGTGGGGAATTTTGTTGCCTTTCCAACCTATATGGTTTCATTGTGGCCTAGTGGTTCTGAATACTCAGCCCTCAATGTTGAAAGTTACAAAATCGCACTTTTTTAAACCAAAAGATGCCTGCACCTTTTTGTTTGGACTGGTTTAAAGGTGGTTTCAAAAATGGCTAGGCATATTGAGTTTAGTCTCACTAAGTGGGGAATTTTGTTGCTTTTCCAACCTATATGGTTTCATTTTGGCCTAGTTGTTCTGAATACTCAGCCCTCAATGTTGAAAGGTAAAAAATTGCTAGTTTTTTAACAAAAAAATGCATGTTTCATTCTGCTTGGACTTGCTTAAAGGTGGTTTCAAAAATGGCTAGGCATATTGAGTTTTGCCAGACTAAATGGAGAATTTTGTTGCCTTTCCAACCTATATGGTTTCATTTTGGCCTAATGATTCTGAATACTCAGCCCTCAATGTTGAAAGCTACAAAATCGCACATTTTTTAGCCAAAAAATGCCTGCACCTCTTTGTTTGGAGTGGCTTAAAGGTGGTTTCAAAAATGGCTAGGCATATTGAGTTTGGTCTCACTAAGTGGGGAATTTTGTTGCCTTTCCAACCTATATGGTTTCATTTTGGCCTAGTGGTTCTGAATACTGAGCCCTCAATGTTGAAAGCTACAAAATCGCACATTTTTTAACCAAAAAATTCCTGCACCTTTTGTTTGGAGTGGCTTAAAGGTGGTTTCAAAAATGGCTAGGCATATTGAGTTTAGTCTCACTAAGTGGGGAATTTTGTTGCCTTTCTAACCTATATGGTTTCATTGTGGCCTAGTGGTTCTGAATACTCAGCCCTCAATGTTGAAAGCTACAAAATCGCACATTTTTTAGCCAAAAAATGCCTGCACCTCTTTGTTTGGAGTGGCTTAAAGGTGGTTTCAAAAATGGCTAGGCATATTGAGTTTGGTCTCACTAAGTGGGGAATTTTGTTGCCTTTCCAACCTATATGGTTTCATTTTGGCCTAGTGGTTCTGAATACTCAGCCCTCAATGTTGAAAGCTACAAAATCGCACATTTTTTAACCAAAAAATTCCTGCACCTTTTTGTTTGGACTGGCTTAAAGGTGGTTTCAAAAATGGCTAGGCATATTGAGTTTAGTCTCACTAAGTGGGAAATTTTGTTGCCTTTCCAACCTATATGGTTTCATTGTGGCCTAGTGGTTCTGAATACTCAGCCCTCAATGTTGAAAGCTACAAAATCGCACATTTTTTAACCAAAAATGCCTGCACCTTTTTGTTTGGAGTGGCTTAAAGGTGGTTTCAAAAATGGCTAGGCATATTGAGTTTGGTCTCACTAAGTGGGGAATTTTGTTGCCTTTCCAACCTATATGGTTTCATTTTGGCCTAGTGGTTCTAAATACTCAGCCCTCAATGTTGAAAGCTACAAAACCGCACATTTTTTAACCAAAAAATGCATGTGCCTCTTTGTTTGGAGTGGCTTAAAGGTGGTTTCAAAAATGGCTAGGCATATTGAGTTTGGTCTCACTAAGTGGGGAATTTTGTTGCCTTTCCAACCTATATGGTTTCATTTTGGCCTAGTGGTTCTGAATACTCAGCCCTCAATGTTGAAAGCTACAAAATCACACTTTTTTTAGCCAAAAAATGCATGTACCTCTTTGTTTGGAGTGGCTTAAAGGTGGTTTCAAAAATGGCTAGGCATATTGAGTTTGGTCTCACTAAGTGGGGAATTTTATTGCCTTTCAGACTTATATGGTTTCATTTTGGCCTAGTGGTTCTGAATACTCAGCCCTCAATGTTGAAAGCTACAAAATCGCACATTTTTTAACCAAAAAATTCCTGCACCTTTTTGTTTGGACTTGTTTAAAGGTGGTTTCAAAAATGGCTAGGCATATTGCGTTTGGTCTCACTAAGTGGGGAATTTTGTTGCCTTTCCAACCTATATGGTTTCATTTTGGCCTAGTGGTTCTAAATACTCAGCCCTCAATGTTGAAAGCTACAAAATCGCACATTTTTTAACCAAAAAATGCCTGCACCTTTTTGTTTGGACTGGCTTAAAGGTGGTTTCAAAAATGGCTAGGCATATTGAGTTTAGTCTCACTAAGTGGGGAATTTTGTTGCCTTTCCAACCTATATGGTTTCATTGTGGCCTAGTGGTTCTGAATACTCAGCCCTCAATGTTGAAAGCTACAAAATCGCACATTTTTTAACCAAAAATGCCTGCACCTTTTTGTTTGGAGTGGCTTAAAGGTGGTTTCAAAAATGGCTAGGCATATTGAGTTTGGTCTCACTAAGTGGGGAATTTAGTTGCCTTTCCAACCTATATGGTTTCATTTTGGCCTGGTGGTTCTGAATACTCAGCCCTCAATGTTGAAAGCTACAAAATCGCACATTTTTTAACCAAAAAATGCATGTACCTCTTTGTTTGGACTGGCTTAAAGGTGGTTTCAAAAATGGCTAGGCATATTGAGTTTGGTCTCACTAAGTGGGGAATTTTGTTGCCTTTCCAACCTATATGGTTTCATTTTGGCCTAGTGGTTCTGAATACTGAGCCCTCAATGTTGAAAGCTACAAAATCGCACATTTTTTAACCAAAAAATTCCTGCACCTTTTTGTTTGGACTGGCTTAAAGGTGGTTTCAAAAATGGCTAGGCATATTGAGTTTAGTCTCACTAAGTGGGGAATTTTGTTGCTTTTCCAACCTATATGGTTTAATTTTGGCCTAGTGGTTCTGAATACTCAGCCCTCAATGTTGAAAGGTAAAAAATCGCTAGTTTTTTAACAAAAAAATGCATGTTTCATTCTGCTTGGACTTGCTTAAAGGTGGTTTCAAAAATGGCTAGGCATATTGAGTTTTGCCAGACTAAATGGAGAATTTTGTTGGCTTTCCAACCTATATGGTTTCATTTTGGCCTAATGATTCTGAATACTCAGCCCTCAATGTTGAAAGCTACAAAATCGCACATTTTTTAGCCAAAAAATGCATGTACCTCTTTGTTTGGAGTGGCTTAAAGGTGGTTTCAAAAATGGCTAGGCATATTGAGTTTGGCCTCACTAAGTGGGGAATTTTGTTGGCTTTCCAACCTATATGGTTTCATTTTGGCCTAGTGGTTCTGAATACTCAGCCCTCAATGTTGAAAGCTACAAAACCGCACATTTTTTAACCAAAAAATGCATGTACCTCTTTGTTTGGACTGGCTTAAAGGTGGTTTCAAAAATGGCTAGGCATGTTGAGTTTGGTCTCACTAAGTGGGGAATTTTGTTGCCTTTCCAACTTATATGGTTTCATTTTGGCCTAGTGGTTCTGAATACTCAGCCCTCAATGTTGAAAGCTACAAAATCGCACATTTTTTAACCAAAAAATTCCTGCACCTTTTTGTTTGGAGTGGCTTAAAGGTGGTTTCAAAAATGGCTAGGCATATTGAGTTTAGTCACACTAAGTGGGGAATTTTGTTGCCTTTCCAACCTATATGATTTCATTGTGGCCTAGTGGTTCTGAATACCCAGCCCTCAATGTTGAAAGTTGAAAAATCGACCATTTTGCAACAGAAAAATGCATGCTTCTTTCTGTGTGGACTGGCTTAAAGGTGGTTTCAAAAATGGCTAGGCATATTGTGTTTGGCCTGACTAAGTGGGGAATTTTGTTGGCTTTCCAACCTATATGGTTTCATTTTGGCGCAATGGTTCTGAATACTCAGCCAGCAATGTTGAAAGTTGAAAAATTGCACATATGTAAGAAATCGCATATTTTTTAACAAAAAAATGCATTCATCTTTCTCCTTGGACTGGCTTAAAGGTGGTTTAGAAAATGGCTAGGCATATTGTGTTTGGCCTGACTAAGTGGGGAATTTTGTTGGCTTTCCAACCTATATGGTTTCATTTTGGCGCAATGGTTCTGAATACTCAGCCAGCAATGTTGAAAGTTGAAAAATCGACCATTTTTAAACAAAAAAATGCATACATCTTTCTCTGTGGACTGGCTTAAAGGTGGTTTAAAAATAGCTAGGCATATTGTGTTTGGCCTCACTAAGTAGGGAATTTTGTTGGCTTTCCAACCTATATGGTTTCATTTTGGCGCAATGGTTCTGAATACTCAGCCAGCAATGTTGAAAGTTGAAAAATCGCACATTTTTCAACAAAAAATGCATGCACCTTTCTGTGTGGACTGGCTTAAAGGTGGTTTAAAAAATGGCTAGGCATATAGAGTTTGGCCTGACTAAGTAGGGAATTTTGTTGGCTTTCCAACCTATATGGTTTCATTTTGGCGCAATGGTTCTGAATACTCAGCCAGCAATGTTGAAAGTTGAAAAATCGCACATTTTTCAACAAAAAATGCATGCACCTTTCTGTGTGGACTGGCTTAAAGGTGGTTTAAAAAATGGCTAGGCATATAGAGTTTGGCCTGACTAAGTGGGGAATTATCTTGGCTTTCCAACCTATATGGTTTCATTTTGGCGCAATGGTTCTGAATACTCAGCCAGCAATGTTGAAAGTTGAAAAATCGACCATTTTGCAACATAAAAATGCATGCTTCTTTCTGTGTGGACTGGCTTAAAGGTGGTTTAAAAAATGGCTAGGCATATTGTGTTTGGCTTGACTAAGTGGGGAATTTTGTTGGCTTTCCAACCTATATGGTTTCATTTTGGCGCAATGGTTCTGAATACTCAGCCAGCAATGTTGAAAGTTGAAAAATCGACCATTTTGCAACAGAAAAATGCATGCTTCTTTCTGTGTGGACTGGCTTAAAGGTGGTTTCAAAAATGGCTAGGCATATTGTGTTTGGCCTGACTAAGTGGGGAATTTTGTTGGCTTTCCAACCTATATGGTTTCATTTTGGCGCAATGGTTCTGAATACTCAGCCAGCAATGTTGAAAGTTGAAAAATTGCACATATGTAAGAAATCGCATATTTTTTAACAAAAAAATGCATACATCTTTCTCTGTGGACTGGCTTAAAGGTGGTTTAAAAATAGCTAGGCATATTGTGTTTGGCCTCACTAAGTAGGGAATTTTGTTGGCTTTCCAACCTATATGGTTTCATTTTGGCGCAATGGTTCTGAATACTCAGCCAGCAATGTTGAAAGTTGAAAAATCGCACATTTTTCAACAAAAAATGCATGCACCTTTCTGTGTGGACTGGCTTAAAGGTGGTTTAAAAAATGGCTAGGCATATAGAGTTTGGCCTGACTAAGTAGGGAATTTTGTTGGCTTTCCAACCTATATGGTTTCATTTTGGCGCAATGGTTCTGAATACTCAGCCAGCAATGTTGAAAGTTGAAAAATCGCACATTTTTCAACAAAAAATGCATGCACCTTTCTGTGTGGACTGGCTTAAAGGTGGTTTAAAAAATGGCTAGGCATATAGAGTTTGGCCTGACTAAGTGGGGAATTATCTTGGCTTTCCAACCTATATGGTTTCATATTGGCGCAATGGTTCTGAATACTCAGCCAGCAATGTTGAAAGTTGAAAAATCGACCATTTTGCAACATAAAAATGCATGCTTCTTTCTGTGTGGACTGGCTTAAAGGTGGTTTAAAAAATGGCTAGGCATATTGTGTTTGGCTTGACTAAGTGGGGAATTTTGTTGGCTTTCCAACCTATATGGTTTCATTTTGGCGCAATGGTTCTGAATACTCAGCCAGCAATGTTGAAAGTTGAAAAATCGACCATTTTTAAACAAAAAAATGCATACATCTTTCTCTGTGGACTGGCTTAAAGGTGGTTTAAAAATGGCTAGGCATATTGTGTTTGGCCTCACTAAGTAGGGAATTTTGTTGGCTTTCCAACCTATATGGTTTCATTTTGGCGCAATGGTTCTGAATACTCAGCCAGCAATGTTGAAAGTTGAAAAATCGACCATTTTGCAACAGAAAAATGCATGCTTCTTTCTGTGTGGACTGGCTTAAAGGTGGTTTCAAAAATGGCTAGGCATATTGTGTTTGGCCTGACTAAGTGGGGAATTTTGTTGGCTTTCCAACCTATATGGTTTCATTTTGGCGCAATGGTTCTGAATACTCAGCCAGCAATGTTGAAAGTTGAAAAATTGCACATATGTAAGAAATCGCATATTTTTTAACAAAAAAATGCATACATCTTTCTCTGTGGACTGGCTTAAAGGTGGTTTAAAAATAGCTAGGCATATTGTGTTTGGCCTCACTAAGTAGGGAATTTTGTTGGCTTTCGAACCTATATGGTTTCATTTTGGCGCAATGGTTCTGAATACTCAGCCAGCAATGTTGAAAGTTGAAAAATCGACCATTTTGCAACATAAAAATGCATGCTTCTTTCTGTGTGGACTGGCTTAAAGGTGGTTTCAAAAATGGCTAGGCATATTGTGTTTGGCCTGACTAAGTAGGGAATTTTGTTGGCTTTTTAACCTATATGGTTTCATTTTGGCGCAATGGTTCTGAATACTCAGCCAGCAATGTTGAAAGTTGAAAAATCGCACATTTTTGAACAAAAAAATGCATGCTTCTTTCTGTGTGGACTGGCTTAAAGGTGGTTTAAAAAATGGCTAGGCATATAGAGTTTGGCCTGACTAAGTAGGGAATTTTGTTGGCTTTCCAACCTATATGGTTTCATTTTGGCACAATGGTTCTGAATACTCAGCCAGCAATGTTGAAAGTTGAAAAATTGCACATATGTAAGAAATCGCATATTTTTTAACAAAAAAATGCATTCATCTTTCTCCTTGGACTGGCTTAAAGGTAGTTTAAAAAATGGCTATACATATTGTGTTTGGCCTGACTAATTGGGGAATTTTGTTGGCTTTCCAACCTATATGGTTTCATTTTGGCGCAATGGTTCTGAATACTCAGCCAGCAATGTTGAAAGTTGAAAAATTGATCATTTTTAAACAAAAAAATGCATACATCTTTCTCTGTGGACTGGCTTAAAGGTGGTTTAAAAATGGCTAGGCATATTGTGTTTGGCCTCACTAAGTAGGGAATTTTGTTGGCTTTCCAACCTATATGGTTTCATTTCGGCGCAATGGTTCTGAATACTCAGCCAGCAATGTTGAAAGTTGAAAAATCGACCATTTTGCAACAGAAAAATGCATGCTTCTTTCTGTGTGGACTGGCTTAAAGGTGGTTTCAAAAATAGCTAGGCATATAGAGTTTGGCCTGACTAAGTGGGGAATTTTGTTGGCTTTCCAACCTATATGGTTTCATATTGGCGCAATGGTTCTGAATACTCAGCCAGCAATGTTGAAAGTTGAAAAATCGATCATTTTTAAACAAAAAAATGCATACATCTTTCTCTGTGGACTGGCTTAAAGGTGGTTTCAAAAATGGCTAGGCATATTGTGTTTGGCCTGACTAAGTGGGGAATTTTGTTGGCTTTCCAACCTATATGGTTTCATTTTGGCGCAATGGTTCTGAATACTCAGCCAGCAATGTTGAAAGTTGAAAAATTGCACATATGTAAGAAATTGCATATTTTTTAACAAAAAAATGCATTCATCTTTCTCCTTGGACTGGCTTAAAGGTGGTTTAGAAAATGGCTAGGCATATTGTGTTTGGCCTGACTAAGTGGGGAATTTTGTTGGCTTTCCAACCTATATGGTTTCATTTTGGCGCAATGGTTCTGAATACTCAGCCAGCAATGTTGAAAGTTGAAAAATCGACCATTTTTAAACAAAAAAATGCATACATCTTTCTCTGTGGACTGGCTTAAAGGTGGTTTAAAAATAGCTAGGCATATTGTGTTTGGCCTCACTAAGTAGGGAATTTTGTTGGCTTTCCAACCTATATGGTTTCATTTTGGCGCAATGGTTCTGAATACTCAGCCAGCAATGTTGAAAGTTGAAAAATCGCACATTTTTCAACAAAAAATGCATGCACCTTTCTGTGTGGACTGGCTTAAAGGTGGTTTAAAAAATGGCTAGGCATATAGAGTTTGGCCTGACTAAGTAGGGAATTTTGTTGGCTTTCCAACCTATATGGTTTCATTTTGGCGCAATGGTTCTGAATACTCAGCCAGCAATGTTGAAAGTTGAAAAATCGCACATTTTTCAACAAAAAATGCATGCACCTTTCTGTGTGGACTGGCTTAAAGGTGGTTTAAAAAATGGCTAGGCATATAGAGTTTGGCCTGACTAAGTGGGGAATTATCTTGGCTTTCCAACCTATATGGTTTCATTTTGGCGCAATGGTTCTGAATACTCAGCCAGCAATGTTGAAAGTTGAAAAATCGACCATTTTGCAACATAAAAATGCATGCTTCTTTCTGTGTGGACTGGCTTAAAGGTGGTTTAAAAAATGGCTAGGCATATTGTGTTTGGCTTGACTAAGTGGGGAATTTTGTTGGCTTTCCAACCTATATGGTTTCATTTTGGCGCAATGGTTCTGAATACTCAGCCAGCAATGTTGAAAGTTGAAAAATCGACCATTTTTAAACAAAAAAATGCATACATCTTTCTCTGTGGACTGGCTTAAAGGTGGTTTAAAAATGGCTAGGCATATTGTGTTTGGCCTCACTAAGTAGGGAATTTTGTTGGCTTTCCAACCTATATGGTTTCATTTTGGCGCAATGGTTCTGAATACTCAGCCAGCAATGTTGAAAGTTGAAAAATCGACCATTTTGCAACAGAAAAATGCATGCTTCTTTCTGTGTGGACTGGCTTAAAGGTGGTTTCAAAAATGGCTAGGCATATTGTGTTTGGCCTGACTAAGTGGGGAATTTTGTTGGCTTTCCAACCTATATGGTTTCATTTTGGCGCAATGGTTCTGAATACTCAGCCAGCAATGTTGAAAGTTGAAAAATTGCACATATGTAAGAAATCGCATATTTTTTAACAAAAAAATGCATACATCTTTCTCTGTGGACTGGCTTAAAGGTGGTTTAAAAATAGCTAGGCATATTGTGTTTGGCCTCACTAAGTAGGGAATTTTGTTGGCTTTCGAACCTATATGGTTTCATTTTGGCGCAATGGTTCTGAATACTCAGCCAGCAATGTTGAAAGTTGAAAAATCGACCATTTTGCAACATAAAAATGCATGCTTCTTTCTGTGTGGACTGGCTTAAAGGTGGTTTCAAAAATGGCTAGGCATATTGTGTTTGGCCTGACTAAGTAGGGAATTTTGTTGGCTTTTTAACCTATATGGTTTCATTTTGGCGCAATGGTTCTGAATACTCAGCCAGCAATGTTGAAAGTTGAAAAATCGCACATTTTTGAACAAAAAAATGCATGCTTCTTTCTGTGTGGACTGGCTTAAAGGTGGTTTAAAAAATGGCTAGGCATATAGAGTTTGGCCTGACTAAGTAGGGAATTTTGTTGGCTTTCCAACCTATATGGTTTCATTTTGGCACAATGGTTCTGAATACTCAGCCAGCAATGTTGAAAGTTGAAAAATTGCACATATGTAAGAAATCGCATATTTTTTAACAAAAAAATGCATTCATCTTTCTCCTTGGACTGGCTTAAAGGTAGTTTAAAAAATGGCTATACATATTGTGTTTGGCCTGACTAATTGGGGAATTTTGTTGGCTTTCCAACCTATATGGTTTCATTTTGGCGCAATGGTTCTGAATACTCAGCCAGCAATGTTGAAAGTTGAAAAATTGATCATTTTTAAACAAAAAAATGCATACATCTTTCTCTGTGGACTGGCTTAAAGGTGGTTTAAAAATGGCTAGGCATATTGTGTTTGGCCTCACTAAGTAGGGAATTTTGTTGGCTTTCCAACCTATATGGTTTCATTTCGGCGCAATGGTTCTGAATACTCAGCCAGCAATGTTGAAAGTTGAAAAATCGACCATTTTGCAACAGAAAAATGCATGCTTCTTTCTGTGTGGACTGGCTTAAAGGTGGTTTCAAAAATAGCTAGGCATATAGAGTTTGGCCTGACTAAGTGGGGAATTTTGTTGGCTTTCCAACCTATATGGTTTCATATTGGCGCAATGGTTCTGAATACTCAGCCAGCAATGTTGAAAGTTGAAAAATCGATCATTTTTAAACAAAAAAATGCATACATCTTTCTCTGTGGACTGGCTTAAAGGTGGTTTCAAAAATGGCTAGGCATATTGTGTTTGGCCTGACTAAGTGGGGAATTTTGTTGGCTTTCCAACCTATATGGTTTCATTTTGGCGCAATGGTTCTGAATACTCAGCCAGCAATGTTGAAAGTTGAAAAATTGCACATATGTAAGAAATCGCATATTTTTTAACAAAAAAATGCATTCATCTTTCTCCTTGGACTGGCTTAAAGGTGGTTTAGAAAATGGCTAGGCATATTGTGTTTGGCCTGACTAAGTGGGGAATTTTGTTGGCTTTCCAACCTATATGGTTTCATTTTGGCGCAATGGTTCTGAATACTCAGCCAGCAATGTTGAAAGTTGAAAAATCGACCATTTTTAAACAAAAAAATGCATACATCTTTCTCTGTGGACTGGCTTAAAGGTGGTTTAAAAATAGCTAGGCATATTGTGTTTGGCCTCACTAAGTAGGGAATTTTGTTGGCTTTCCAACCTATATGGTTTCATTTTGGCGCAATGGTTCTGAATACTCAGCCAGCAATGTTGAAAGTTGAAAAATCGCACATTTTTCAACAAAAAATGCATGCACCTTTCTGTGTGGACTGGCTTAAAGGTGGTTTAAAAAATGGCTAGGCATATAGAGTTTGGCCTGACTAAGTAGGGAATTTTGTTGGCTTTCCAACCTATATGGTTTCATTTTGGCGCAATGGTTCTGAATACTCAGCCAGCAATGTTGAAAGTTGAAAAATCGCACATTTTTCAACAAAAAATGCATGCACCTTTCTGTGTGGACTGGCTTAAAGGTGGTTTAAAAAATGGCTAGGCATATAGAGTTTGGCCTGACTAAGTGGGGAATTATCTTGGCTTTCCAACCTATATGGTTTCATTTTGGCGCAATGGTTCTGAATACTCAGCCAGCAATGTTGAAAGTTGAAAAATCGACCATTTTGCAACAGAAAAATGCATGCTTCTTTCTGTGTGGACTGGCTTAAAGGTGGTTTAAAAAATGGCTAGGCATATTGTGTTTGGCTTGACTAAGTGGGGAATTTTGTTGGCTTTCCAACCTATATGGTTTCATTTTGGCGCAATGGTTCTGAATACTCAGCCAGCAATGTTGAAAGTTGAAAAATCGACCATTTTTAAACAAAAAAATGCATACATCTTTCTCTGTGGACTGGCTTAAAGGTGGTTTAAAAATGGCTAGGCATATTGTGTTTGGCCTCACTAAGTAGGGAATTTTGTTGGCTTTCCAACCTATATGGTTTCATTTTGGCGCAATGGTTCTGAATACTCAGCCAGCAATGTTGAAAGTTGAAAAATCGACCATTTTGCAACAGAAAAATGCATGCTTCTTTCTGTGTGGACTGGCTTAAAGGTGGTTTCAAAAATGGCTAGGCATATTGTGTTTGGCCTGACTAAGTGGGGAATTTTGTTGGCTTTCCAACCTATATGGTTTCATTTTGGCGCAATGGTTCTGAATACTCAGCCAGCAATGTTGAAAGTTGAAAAATTGCACATATGTAAGAAATCGCATATTTTTTAACAAAAAAATGCATACATCTTTCTCTGTGGACTGGCTTAAAGGTGGTTTAAAAATAGCTAGGCATATTGTGTTTGGCCTCACTAAGTAGGGAATTTTGTTGGCTTTCGAACCTATATGGTTTCATTTTGGCGCAATGGTTCTGAATACTCAGCCAGCAATGTTGAAAGTTGAAAAATCGACCATTTTGCAACATAAAAATGCATGCTTCTTTCTGTGTGGACTGGCTTAAAGGTGGTTTCAAAAATGGCTAGGCATATAGAGTTTGGCCTGACTAAGTAGGGAATTTTGTTGGCTTTCCAACCTATATGGTTTCATTTTGGCACAATGGTTCTGAATACTCAGCCAGCAATGTTGAAAGTTGAAAAATTGCACATATGTAAGAAATCGCATATTTTTTAACAAAAAAATGCATTCATCTTTCTCCTTGGACTGGCTTAAAGGTAGTTTAAAAAATGGCTATACATATTGTGTTTGGCCTGACTAATTGGGGAATTTTGTTGGCTTTCCAACCTATATGGTTTCATTTTGGCGCAATGGTTCTGAATACTCAGCCAGCAATGTTGAAAGTTGAAAAATTGATCATTTTTAAACAAAAAAATGCATACATCTTTCTCTGTGGACTGGCTTAAAGGTGGTTTAAAAATGGCTAGGCATATTGTGTTTGGCCTCACTAAGTAGGGAATTTTGTTGGCTTTCCAACCTATATGGTTTCATTTCGGCGCAATGGTTCTGAATACTCAGCCAGCAATGTTGAAAGTTGAAAAATCGACCATTTTGCAACAGAAAAATGCATGCTTCTTTCTGTGTGGACTGGCTTAAAGGTGGTTTCAAAAATAGCTAGGCATATTGAGTTTGGCCTCACTAAGTAGGGAATTTTGTTGGCTTTCCAACCTATATGGTTTCATTTTGGCACAATGGTTCTGAATACTCAGCCAGCAATGTTGAAAGTTGAAAAATTGCACATATGTAAGAAATCGCATATTTTTTAACAAAAAAATGCATTCATCTTTCTCCTTGGACTGGCTTAAAGGTAGTTTAAAAAATGGCTATACATATTGTGTTTGGCCTGACTAATTGGGGAATTTTGTTGGCTTTCCAACCTATATGGTTTCATTTTGGCGCAATGGTTCTGAATACTCAGCCAGCAATGTTGAAAGTTGAAAAATTGATCATTTTTAAACAAAAAAATGCATACATCTTTCTCTGTGGACTGGCTTAAAGGTGGTTTAAAAATGGCTAGGCATATTGTGTTTGGCCTCACTAAGTAGGGAATTTTGTTGGCTTTCCAACCTATATGGTTTCATTTCGGCGCAATGGTTCTGAATACTCAGCCAGCAATGTTGAAAGTTGAAAAATCGACCATTTTGCAACAGAAAAATGCATGCTTCTTTCTGTGTGGACTGGCTTAAAGGTGGTTTAAAAAATGGCTAGGCATATAGAGTTTGGCCTGACTAAGTAGGGAATTTTGTTGGCTTTCCAACCTATATGGTTTCATTTTGGCGCAATGGTTCTGAATACTCAGCCAGCAATGTTGAAAGTTGAAAAATCGCACATTTTTCAACAAAAAATGCATGCACCTTTCTGTGTGGACTGGCTTAAAGGTGGTTTAAAAAATGGCTAGGCATATAGAGTTTGGCCTGACTAAGTGGGGAATTATCTTGGCTTTCCAACCTATATGGTTTCATTTTGGCGCAATGGTTCTGAATACTCAGCCAGCAATGTTGAAAGTTGAAAAATCGACCATTTTGCAACATAAAAATGCATGCTTCTTTCTGTGTGGACTGGCTTAAAGGTGGTTTAAAAAATGGCTAGGCATATTGTGTTTGGCTTGACTAAGTGGGGAATTTTGTTGGCTTTCCAACCTATATGGTTTCATTTTGGCGCAATGGTTCTGAATACTCAGCCAGCAATGTTGAAAGTTGAAAAATCGACCATTTTTAAACAAAAAAATGCATACATCTTTCTCTGTGGACTGGCTTAAAGGTGGTTTAAAAATGGCTAGGCATATTGTGTTTGGCCTCACTAAGTAGGGAATTTTGTTGGCTTTCCAACCTATATGGTTTCATTTTGGCGCAATGGTTCTGAATACTCAGCCAGCAATGTTGAAAGTTGAAAAATCGACCATTTTGCAACAGAAAAATGCATGCTTCTTTCTGTGTGGACTGGCTTAAAGGTGGTTTCAAAAATGGCTAGGCATATTGTGTTTGGCCTGACTAAGTGGGGAATTTTGTTGGCTTTCCAACCTATATGGTTTCATTTTGGCGCAATGGTTCTGAATACTCAGCCAGCAATGTTGAAAGTTGAAAAATTGCACATATGTAAGAAATCGCATATTTTTTAACAAAAAAATGCATACATCTTTCTCTGTGGACTGGCTTAAAGGTGGTTTAAAAAATGGCTATACATATTGTGTTTGGCCTGACTAATTGGGGAATTTTGTTGGCTTTCCAACCTATATGGTTTCATTTTGGCGCAATGGTTCTGAATACTCAGCCAGCAATGTTGAAAGTTGAAAAATTGATCATTTTTAAACAAAAAAATGCATACATCTTTCTCTGTGGACTGGCTTAAAGGTGGTTTAAAAATGGCTAGGCATATTGTGTTTGGCCTCACTAAGTAGGGAATTTTGTTGGCTTTCCAACCTATATGGTTTCATTTCGGCGCAATGGTTCTGAATACTCAGCCAGCAATGTTGAAAGTTGAAAAATCGACCATTTTGCAACAGAAAAATGCATGCTTCTTTCTGTGTGGACTGGCTTAAAGGTGGTTTCAAAAATAGCTAGGCATATAGAGTTTGGCCTGACTAAGTGGGGAATTTTGTTGGCTTTCCAACCTATATGGTTTCATATTGGCGCAATGGTTCTGAATACTCAGCCAGCAATGTTGAAAGTTAAAAAATCGATCATTTTTAAACAAAAAAATGCATACATCTTTGTCTGTGGACTGGCTTAAAGGTGATTTCAAAAGTGGCTAGGCAAATTGTGTTTGGCCTGACTAAGTGGGGAATTTTGTTGGCTTTCCAACCTATATGGTTTCATTTTGGCGCAATGGTTCTGAATACTCAGCCAGCAATGTTGAAAGTTGAAAAATTGCACATATGTAAGAAATCGCATATTTTTTAACAAAAAAATGCATTCATCTTTCTCCTTGGACTGGCTTAAAGGTGGTTTAGAAAATGGCTAGGCATATTGTGTTTGGCCTGACTAAGTGGGGAATTTTGTTGGCTTTCCAACCTATATGGTTTCATTTTGGCGCAATGGTTCTGAATACTCAGCCAGCAATGTTGAAAGTTGAAAAATCGACCATTTTTAAACAAAAAAATGCATACATCTTTCTCTGTGGACTGGCTTAAAGGTGGTTTAAAAATAGCTAGGCATATTGTGTTTGGCCTCACTAAGTAGGGAATTTTGTTGGCTTTCCAACCTATATGGTTTCATTTTGGCGCAATGGTTCTGAATACTCAGCCAGCAATGTTGAAAGTTGAAAAATCGCACATTTTTCAACAAAAAATGCATGCACCTTTCTGTGTGGACTGGCTTAAAGGTGGTTTAAAAAATGGCTAGGCATATAGAGTTTGGCCTGACTAAGTAGGGAATTTTGTTGGCTTTCCAACCTATATGATTTCATTTTGGCGCAATGGTTCTGAATACTCAGCCAGCAATGTTGAAAGTTGAAAAATCGCACATTTTTCAACAAAAAATGCATGCACCTTTCTGTGTGGACTGGCTTAAAGGTGGTTTAAAAAATGGCTAGGCATATAGAGTTTGGCCTGACTAAGTGGGGAATTATCTTGGCTTTCCAACCTATATGGTTTCATTTTGGCGCAATGGTTCTGAATACTCAGCCAGCAATGTTGAAAGTTGAAAAATCGACCATTTTGCAACATAAAAATGCATGCTTCTTTCTGTGTGGACTGGCTTAAAGGTGGTTTAAAAAATGGCTAGGCATATTGTGTTTGGCTTGACTAAGTGGGGAATTTTGTTGGCTTTCCAACCTATATGGTTTCATTTTGGCGCAATGGTTCTGAATACTCAGCCAGCAATGTTGAAAGTTGAAAAATCGACCATTTTTAAACAAAAAAATGCATACATCTTTCTCTGTGGACTGGCTTAAAGGTGGTTTAAAAATGGCTAGGCATATTGTGTTTGGCCTCACTAAGTAGGGAATTTTGTTGGCTTTCCAACCTATATGGTTTCATTTTGGCGCAATGGTTCTGAATACTCAGCCAGCAATGTTGAAAGTTGAAAAATCGACCATTTTGCAACAGAAAAATGCATGCTTCTTTCTGTGTGGACTGGCTTAAAGGTGGTTTCAAAAATGGCTAGGCATATTGTGTTTGGCCTGACTAAGTGGGGAATTTTGTTGGCTTTCCAACCTATATGGTTTCATTTTGGCGCAATGGTTCTGAATACTCAGCCAGCAATGTTGAAAGTTGAAAAATTGCACATATGTAAGAAATCGCATATTTTTTAACAAAAAAATGCATACATCTTTCTCTGTGGACTGGCTTAAAGGTGGTTTAAAAATAGCTAGGCATATTGTGTTTGGCCTCACTAAGTAGGGAATTTTGTTGGCTTTCGAACCTATATGGTTTCATTTTGGCGCAATGGTTCTGAATACTCAGCCAGCAATGTTGAAAGTTGAAAAATCGACCATTTCGCAACATAAAAATGCATGCTTCTTTCTGTGTGGACTGGCTTAAAGGTGGTTTCAAAAATGGCTAGGCATATAGAGTTTGGCCTGACTAAGTAGGGAATTTTGTTGGCTTTCCAACCTATATGGTTTCATTTTGGCACAATGGTTCTGAATACTCAGCCAGCAATGTTGAAAGTTGAAAAATTGCACATATGTAAGAAATCGCATATTTTTTAACAAAAAAATGCATTCATCTTTCTCCTTGGACTGGCTTAAAGGTAGTTTAAAAAAATGGCTATACATATTGTGTTTGGCCTGACTAATTGGGGAATTTTGTTGGCTTTCCAACCTATATGGTTTCATTTTGGCGCAATGGTTCTGAATACTCAGCCAGCAATGTTGAAAGTTGAAAAATTGATCATTTTTAAACAAAAAAATGCATACATCTTTCTCTGTGGACTGGCTTAAAGGTGGTTTAAAAATGGCTAGGCATATTGTGTTTGGCCTCACTAAGTAGGGAATTTTGTTGGCTTTCCAACCTATATGGTTTCATTTCGGCGCAATGGTTCTGAATACTCAGCCAGCAATGTTGAAAGTTGAAAAATCGACCATTTTGCAACAGAAAAATGCATGCTTCTTTCTGTGTGGACTGGCTTAAAGGTGGTTTCAAAAATAGCTAGGCATATTGAGTTTGGCCTCACTAAGTAGGGAATTTTGTTGGCTTTCCAACCTATATGGTTTCATTTTGGCACAATGGTTCTGAATACTCAGCCAGCAATGTTGAAAGTTGAAAAATCGACCATTTTGCAACACAAAAATGCATACATCTTTCTGTGTGGACTGGCTTAAAGGTGGTTTCAAAAATAGCTAGGCATATTGTGTTTGGCCTGACTAAGTGGGGAATTTTGTTGGCTTTCCAACCTATATGGTTTCATTTTAGCGCAATGGTTCTGAATACTCAGCCAGCAATGTTGAAAGTTGAAAAATCGCACATTTTGCAACAAAAAAATGCATGCTTCTTTCTGTGTGGACTGGCTTAAAGGTGGTTTAAAAAATGGCTAGGCATATAGGGTTTGGCCTCACTAAGTAGGGAATTTTGTTGGCTTTCCAACCTATATGGTTTCATTTTGGCGCAATGGTTCTGAATACTCAGCCAGCAATGTTGAAAGTTGAAAAATTGCACATATGTAAGATATCGCATATTTTTTAACAAAAAAATGCATGCATCTTTCTCCTTGGACTGGCTTAAAGGTGGTTTAAAAAATGGCTAGGCATATAGAGTTTGGCCTCACTAAGTAGGGAATCTTCTTGGCTTTCCAACCTATATGGTTTAATTTTGGCGCAATGGTTCTGAATACTCAGCCAGCAATGTTGAAAGTTAGGAAATCGCATATTTTTTAACAAAAAAATGCATTCATCTTTCTGTGTGGAATGGCTTGAAGGTGGTTTCAAAAATGGCTAGGCATATAGAGTTTGGCCTGACTAAGTAGGGAATTTTGTTGGCTTTCCAAACTATATGGTTTCATTTTGGCGCAATGGTTCTGAATACTCAGCCAGCAATGTTGAAAGTTGAAAAATTGCACATATGTAAGAAATCGCGTATTTTTTAACAAAAAAATGCATTCATCTTTCTCCTTGGACTGGCTTAAAGGTGGTTTAAAAAATGGCTAGGCATATAGAGTTTGGCCTCACTAAGTAGGGAATCTTCTTGGCTTTCCAACCTATATGGTTTCATTTTGGCGCAATGGTTCTGAATACTCAGCCAGCAATGTTGAAAGTTGAAAAATCGACCATTTTGCAACAAAAAAATGCATGCTCTTTTCACCTTGGACTGGCTTAAAGATGGTTTCAAAAATGGCTGGGCATATTGTGTTATGCCTCACTAAGTAGGGAATTTTGTTGGCTTTCCAAACTATATGGTTTCATTTTGCCGCAATGGTTCTGAATACTCAGCCAGCAATGTTGATATGTAAGAAATTGCATATTTTTTAACAAAAAAATGCATTCATCTTTCTGCTTGGACTGGCTTAAAGGTGGTTTAAAAAATGGCTAGGCATATAGAGTTTGGCCTCACTAAGTAGGGAATCTTCTTGGCTTTCCAACCTATATGGTTTCATTTTGGCGCAATGGTTCTGAATACTCAGCCAGCAATGTTGAAAGTTGAAAAATCGACCATTTTGCAACAAAAAAATGCATGCTCTTTTCACCTTGGACTGGCTTAAAGGTGGTTTCAAAAATGGCTAGGCATATTGTGTTTGGCCTGACTAAGTGGGGAATTTTGTTGGCGTTCCAACCTATATGGTATCATTTTGGCGCAATGGTTCTGAATACTCAGCCAGCAATGTTGAAAGTTGAAAAATCGCTCATTTTTCAACAAAAAATGCATACACCTTTCTGTGTTGACTGGCTTAAAGGTGGTTTAAAAAATGGCTAGGCATATTGAGTTTCGCCTCACTAAGTAGGGAATTTTGTTGTCTTTCAAACCTATATGGTTTCATATTGGCCTAATGGTTCTGAATACTCAGCCCTCAATGTTGAAAGGAAAAGGAAAAAAATCGCACATTTTTAAACAAAAAATGCATAGACCGTTCTGTTTGGACTGGCTTAAAGGTGGTTTCAAAAATGGCTAGGCATATTGAGTTTGGCCTCACTAAGTAGGGAATTTTGTTGCCTTTCCAACCTATATGGTTTCATTTTGGTCGAATGATTCTGAATACTCAGCCCTCAATGTTGAAATGTACAAAATCGCATATATTTTGACAAAAAAGAGCATGCGTCATTCTGTTTGGACTAGTTTAAAGGTGGCATATTGAGTTTGGCCTTACTAAATGGGGAATTGTGTTGGCTTTCTGACCTATATGGTTTCATTTTGGCCCGAGGGTTCTGAAAACCCAGCCCTCAAAGTGAAATGTGAAAAATGCATGCATGGTTTCAAAAGCGGCTGAAAATAGTAGTTGCGTAGCAAAGATTCCGATACTTTATTTTGTGACTTGTTTGTGATTTGTCACATTATTATGATTTTACTTCCCTGAAGACTTTAGAATATGTGTCATTGTCATCAAAAAAGATTTCTTTTGATGATAAGTTGCCTTTTAGTCTAGTTTTATTTCAATTTCATGGAATTAAAAATCAATAAATTTGGTAAATTCCGCTTCTATCAGTTATTTCCTCACAACAAAGGACAATGGAATATATATGATTTCTGAAACATAGGACACATTTATTACAATATCATGTGGTCATTTGAGACACAAATTTATACATTTTAAAAATGTTGATGGTCATATCATGATTTGTTACATTAAAATGCATTAAAAATACTCTCATAAACGACTGGGTGTGGTAGCTGTTTTTTTATTGCTAATGTAACTACATTTTCGCATCTGTCCATTTCATAGTGTTACATTAGCAAAATTTGTCTATATAAATTACGTTAACGAACACAATGATTAGATCTTAATTTTTTTCTGAACTGAAAGCCAGGTCTCCCAGGAACAGGCCAGGGGTGGTACCCTGCTGGTTATTTCATTTATATTGCAGTAGGATCAGTATTAAAAAATTCCGTCCTCCATAATTTAACGTTGTTACATTAGCACAAGGTCATAGTTTTAGTTATTCTGATCTACCAATCCAACAGAAGACAGTGTTTACCCATGATTTTGTTTAATGGATTGACACAATAAAAGATTTAGATTTCAGCTTTTTTTTGTATTGTCAGCTATCCTTAGAAAAAGCACCTTGAGAAAATGTGAGAAGCTACGAATCAATTTTGTCTGCCCTTATCAGTATTGTGCTAATGTAACTTGTGGACAAGTTGTGGTTAGTCATTTTGCAGCTTTTCGTGAAATCTGCCTTAAGTTCATGACAGTCAGGGCAAATGAATGTTCTAACTGTGAGAAAATTATGAACTCCTGGCTGATCAGAGTGTTTTTACAATGTGTGTATTGGGGTATGATTGTGGTGTTATACGTGAGAGCCTACTGTTCAAAGATGAATAGGTGGGGTTATTACAGGCCCGTATCAGTACATTTTTGGGCCAGGGGCAAACTGTTTTCAATGGGCCCCCAGGGCCCAGAGGTGGACTGGCCCCATAGTAAAACGGGCAAGGGACCCCCTACTTCATTTTTATTAGCTTCTCAAGCTCTAATCGATGACATTTTTTATAAGGCCTGGAAATCAATTTTGACTTTTCAAGTAATTTTTCATAAATCGGTTTTTTTAAGATTGCTAGTGGGCCCCCTCAGGTGGTGGGCCCCAAGGCATTGCCCTCCTGCACATAGGGCCAGTCCGCCCCTTGGCCTGCCTTGCATCCCAAAGCTCTCTTAATTCTATAAATTTATACGTTCTTGCGTCAGTTACCCCACGCACTTTCTTTACTGTCGCAACTCTTTTCAGCTTCATAATGGCCCCCCTCAGGTCATGGGCCCGGGGCAAATGCCCCGTTTTCCCTATGGTTAATAAAGCCCTGGGGGTTAACAGTAGGTCCGTATTACATGACGTCTTGCTATATCTAGAGGAAAGCCCGCGAAAATGCTTTGTGTCTACCCGCTTTTGTGGCTGTCCCTCCCACTGAAACACACTGCCTGACTGAGAAGAGCAGGGGGAGTTGGTGCAAGTGAGTGAAGTGAGTGTCCATTTAACGGCGCCACACATAAAGGCAATTCCAGTAGGAATCGTCGTACAAAATGTGGTGGACATTGCTGGAGTAGGGATGGAGGAGAAGAAGTGACATCACAGTTGAATAGATAAGAGTTTTAAGAGTAAGATGATTTGATGTTCTTTTTGAATACCTGAGAGGAAAGTCTGGAAAGGTCATTTTTGAAGTAGTTGGTAACTTCACTCCAGATTATTGTTCCTGCATGCTGAATCATTTTCTTGGCTTGTTCAGTGTGGACTCTATTGGTGTGTAGTAAATGGGATTGTCTTGTTGTTCGGTCTATTATATGGGAAATTGGTTGAAAATAATTTCTAAGGGGCTGAGGCTGAGGAAGATCCTTGGATTGATGTTGATGGACAAATTGGGCTATTGCAATTTTGTAAAGATCTTTAACAGATGTCATTTTATAGGTTTTTAATGTGTGATTGGTCGGTGTGTAGAAATCAAGTCCAAATAAGGTCTTTATTGTTATTGTTTTATTCTGATGGGAACAGCCACCTCTAGCAAACATTCATCTATGTAAATTCAATAGGGGCAGACGGACAACATTGTTGATTATGAAACCTTCTTCAAACTAAAGTGTGCTAAAGTTAAAAACCTGAAAACAACCAAGGGCAAATGAAATAATGTAGCACAAAAAAATAGCTTGGCACCAGAGCACCAAAAATGGCACTGACACAAAAGCAGCATTGTGCAAAAAAAAAAACAACGTGCTAGCACTTTAAGCAGCGCAGACCTGAATAATCTGTCACTGATGAGTTTAGAGTGCCAACCGACAGACCAATGAACAGTACAAATTGGGCTTTAAATCTATGTAGGCTATGTGACTATTAATCAGTCTGATTCAATCAATCAATAGATGTCTGTCTACATATCTGCTTGGCAATCCATCTGTGTATCTTTCTAGATGTATCTATCTCTTTAATTTATAGATCTTTCTATATATGTATCTATTGTTCTTCCGATATAACAGTCATCCAAAATTGATTGGTCGATGAACAAGTAGGGGAGAGGGGGCTGGTTGGCACAGGGGCTGGTTGGCACACCCTTATTTGTGCGAAGCTGAAGTGTAGTACAGAAATGTATTATTGCCACATTTCATATACATGATAAGGCCCTTCAGGAGAATCAACCATCTTGGGTGTCGGCTTACTCATGTTGGCTGTGGAGCACTTTCACGTGCTTAAAGACCCCAAAAGCCGTTTTTCGATAAAACGGAAAAAGGTTTTTTTATTTTTTGGACCCAGAGGAGAGGGTTGTTTGTTTGTTTGTTTGTTTTTTGCCTGAGATCTGAAAAGAGAAATAAAGATGAATTGTAACAACAACAAAAGTTTATCATAGATAAAGATACACAGGGACAGAGAGATAGAGAAAGTTGAGCTATCCATCCAGAAGGTACTGGAGATGGCTCTAAAAAATTGGTAGACCTTTCTTCCTTGTTTTACCAAGCAGTCTACAGTCCATTCACAGTCAACTAAGATATTGAAATACACTTACCTTGCCCAGAAATGTCACTGAAATGCTATATTAACTATGGGACATTCCAGTGGAATCAAGAACAATTGTATATAAGTGACTGTACAAGTTCTTGGTTACCGCGGTGCTCCCAACAAAATTTTTAGTCTACCTAATCTTTCACATTTAAAAGCTGTTCAGTTAAGTTTTTTTTGGAAAGAGTGTATCTATAATTATGCAACACATTTATTTAATTAACTTGCCTGTGCATACGGCAGGATTTTTTAATTTAAAAGTTACACATTAAACTTGACTTGACAGCGGATATAGATGGCGACACACGGCTCTCTATTGCTCATGATTCTTCTGTTGTGAAATGCTAAGAATTCCTTTGGCAAACATGAGCTGATCTTATTTATTACACTACCTTGGAATTGTTGAATTCAGTTTGTACAATACCATTGACGAAGTCAAGACGAAACCTATTTTAAAGTTAGCTGTGATGTGTGAGCTGGTTCATTGCATAGATTATCAGATTATACACTGTTTGTCTGTTGTTGCAACTCAGTTATGCTTTTATTGTTGATCAGTTCAATGATTCCTTGCTGATCCTTCACTCACTTGTTCATTTGAGCTTCTGTGTACCACATAAACTTGAATGGAGCCCCTCCCTCACCCTTTCTATATTTTAGAGTTAATGGCCTTTGTTTCAAGTACCTTTCATGTACATCTTTACATGTATGCTATTACAACTTTTTCCTGGCTGTATTCAGGGTAGCTTTTATTTTAAGGGGCTTCTATTCTGCTGTGTAGAGGAGAGATACTTTATACAAATAAATATGACATAACCATTTTTCTGACCATTTGAGTTGGTTGAATAGTTTCAACCAATTCTAGTGGGTTGCCCTCAACCAATCAAAATGATAGTTTCAACCATAAAAATTGATTGATTTTGCCTCAACCAATTGATTGGTTGGTCTTTTCCCAAAAATCAACCAATCTGTTTTAAGAGTGTAATGTAGGTTGGGGATAGGACTTCGAATTGACATATGAACAAAATCCATATCCCGAATAGCTTTTGTTCAGGACACCTAAATGTCCTGTTTGTGCCAACCAGCTCCCCTCTCCCCTATGGAAAGTTTGAATGAGATCCAGTCAATCCATCTATCTGTCTATCTAACTGATGAATTGACGGCTAATTGGTAAATTGCACTTAATGAAATTCACACTTCTATCCCTTCACCAGTAACCCCCTTTCTAATTATTCTGGCTCTCCAAGCCCATTATTGCCCAGTGATTACACTCTGAAAATTCCACGTGGATAAATCTGATCTATAAAACACGAGCAAAGCTGACAAATTGTGAGTCTACCAATGCTACAACCCTGGCTTAACTCTTTCTTCTTTCTTTCTCGGTATGATCCCTCCCATCAGATTTGATGATTACAGGGATGCGCATGAGTTGTTAGTGATGTTAGATAAGATAAAAGCTGCGATAGATGGCAATAAGTGAAAAAAGTTAAAAAGGAGTTTTTAGGGTTAGTGGGTGTTGTTAGTGAAGGGAGTAGAGTTGGGTTATTTACGGCGTATAGTTGCACAGCCTAACTTTGAAAGAGTCTAGGCTGGGAGCTTCTGCAACATTCGCTGGCAAGATCTGATGAAAAATGTTTTTTGAT
The DNA here is from genome assembly GCA_026936325.1 of Platynereis dumerilii. Classification (NCBI taxonomy): domain Eukaryota; kingdom Metazoa; phylum Annelida; class Polychaeta; order Phyllodocida; family Nereididae; genus Platynereis; species Platynereis dumerilii. The sequence continues at coordinate 3,003,908 of JAPTHN010000028.1, forward strand.
GGTATTTTGTTGATGTTGAGACTTGCATCAGTTTCTGGCTGTGGTTTCTTCGGCTGGTGTTTTCCGCTCGCATGAGATGTGGATGAAGTGGAATGTCGACGTGATTATTGAGGATCTTGTAGAGAAGGGCCATTCTGAATTTCAATCTCCTGATGACAAGGCTTTCCCATTTCAGGTCACGCAGGAGGGCTGTTATGCTGATCTGTCGTCCATTGTCATCTAGCCTTCTGTACTCCTTCTTCACGTATCGAGCCGCGCTTCGCTGAACCCTTTCAACTTGATGGATGTCATTTTTATCGTACGGGTGCCACACTGTACAGCAATAGTCCGGTGTTGGTCTCACTAGGGCGTGATAGGCTCTTGTTCTTACTACTTCTGATGGAACCCGTATGTTTCTCCTGATGAAGTTCAGCGTCCTTGTTGCCTTGCTTGATATGCGATTTATGTGAGGGGCCCAGTCTAGTCTGTTATTGATGTCTACTCCCAGGTATATTGATGTATCTTCTGTCCAGGTTGCATCCTCTGAGTGTATACTGGCTGATAAAGGGGTTCCTCTGCCGGGTGATATGCATTACCTTGCACTTGGCCGGGTGGAACAACATCTGCCAGGGGCTCTCCCGCCTTACTAAGTTGTCCAGGTCGGCCTGTAGTCTTCTACTGTCGTCCTACCTAGCAGCTGCTCGTTGAAGGGTGGCTTAACACCTCAGGATATCATTACCTGTCAAAATACAAGAATAAAGTTGACTGACAACCCTCTGCAAGTTGAAACAATTGAAATTTCAAAAGCTATAAACAAACCTCCATGCAAGAACCAGCCATTATTACCCAGCAGCTGCTCAGTGAAGCGTGACTTAGCAGTGCAGCAGGAGAGCAGCAGCAGCTGACCATGTACAATCATTTAAATTTGGCGGGAAAAACTAGCTTTTTAGTTGAGAAAATAAAAAAATTATTGTCACAGAAGTTTACCAAAAGTTGATGGAAGCAAGATAATCTCATGATGAGACCATATGGCAAGTTTCAGAGTGATAGGTTTAACAGTGCGATCGCCTATATGGTCACAGTTTGTAGAAAAATTCTAGGGGTAATAGCAGCTGCGCTGCTAAAAACATAAATGGCACCATAAGCAGCATTGTTAGGCTGTCAAGGATCTGTCTCATGACCTCTTTGGACATGTATACCTCATTCCTCATCGTACTCAGTGGTTCCACAGAGCACACTTTTGTTCCTCGGGCCTTGTTTGTGTGCCTTAGGGCATTTCCTTAATACTCAGGGCACTCGTGTGTTCCTTAGGGCATTTTTTTAGTCCTCAGGGCACTCTTGTGTTCCTTAGGGCACTTCTTTAGTCCTCAGAGCACTCTTGTGTTCCTTGGGGCATTTCTTTAGTCCTCATGGCACTCTTGTGTTCCTTAGGGCATTTTGTTAGTCCTCAGGGCACTCTTGTGTTCCTTAGGGCACTTCCTTATTCCTCAGGTCATCCTTGTGTTCTTTAGAGCATGTTTTAATTTCTCTAGGCACTGTGTTCCTTAAGGCCCTCTTTCATTCCTCTTGTTTTCCTCCGGGGCATTGTTTGTTCCTTATTGTATTATTGATTTCCATGCGTCATTCTTTGTTTCTCAAGGCACCTTTGTGTAGGGCATTTTCGTTTCTGGTAGCACTGGTGTTCCTCAGGTCACTTTTTTGTTATTTGGGGTACTTTTTTTTCTCACAGCATTCCTGATTTCTTTGTGTGACTCTTTGTTTCTCAGGGCACCACCTTCTTCCTCAAGGCAGTCTTGTGCTCCTCTGGGCAATCCCCCCCACTTGTGTACGTTCCTCAGAGCACATTTTTCTTTTTCAGGGCATTTCTTTGTTCCTCGCAATGCTCTCCATTTTTTTCTCTCATTCTGTTCCTCAGGGCACCTTTTGGTTCCTCAGGGCACCTTTTGGTTCCTCAGGGCACCTTTTGGTTCCACAGGGCACCTTTTGGTTCCTCAGGGTTCCTTTTGGTTCCTCGGGATTCCTTTTGGTTTCTCAGGGTTCCTTTTGGTTCCTCAGGGCACTTTTTGGTTCCTCAGGGTTCCTTTTGGTTCCTCAGGGTTCCTTTTGGTTCCTCAGGGAACTTTTTGGTTCCTCAGGGCACCTTCTAGTTCCTAAGGGCACCTTTTGTACTCCTAAGAGCACTTTTGTGCTCATATGGACACTTGAGCAACCCAAGTGCTTTTTTGGTTCCTCAAGACACTTTTGTTTTCCCTAGGGCATTTTTTGTTTCTCATGGTACTCATGTTCCGCAGTTCAATTTTTTTTAAATGTGGCACTTTGTGTTCCTTAGTGTTCCTACATGTATATATTTTTCAACATTTGCCACATACACGAATGTGTGTAGGTGCCAAAACGAGCATAAACGAATTTGTCAACATGCAAAAACGAGCAAATTACTCGTCTATATGTAACAACTAACATTCGTGTATGTGCTGCATTTGTCATTTGATAACTGGTCACGTGTCGTAATGTTGTACAGTTTCAGAAATTTTGCATTTAAATGATGATTACATGTACTTTTCAAATATCTATTATGCAATATTATACACCATTGGAATGCCTGACTTCTTCTTTATCATATTAGGTTTTAAAAAGTCAACTTTTTAACAAAATGAGGCTTCCAGCCATCAAAAACCTTAGGAAAACAAGTGATTTTTTTGTGTCCCGCGTTACATCAGATTTGAAAAAATCATCTAGAAAGTCAGTTTTCTTGCCAGCGACAAAAGATATTTTAATCTGGTTTTCTCTGCAGTAGTACCTGATTCCTACTTAAGCTCTTGAAGCTGAAATTTTCTATCTAACCATTACAGTTCCTTCTGTAGATCCTTTAACGTGCAGCGACGTGAACCTGTCCCGCTGGCAAAAAAAATTCAACACATTTTCTTATATTTAGTCTCTAGCTATTAATATTAAAGCTAGGAAGTTCAAATATATATCAATTAAATGCTCATAAGTTCTATTTTAAAATACATTTATCAGATTTTGCTTGCAGGTAAAATTCTTTGTGTGCTGCTTGTCTACTTTAGGCTGAACTTTTCGTAACACTTGCAAAAATCTGTAAAATTGGAGAGGGGTTCTAAGTTTAAACGACAAGAACTCGAAGTAGGTTAACCACACGCTGTAGATAAGGCTATTGCCTAAATGCTCATGAGCTATATTTTACCATGGTATAAAATATTGCTATGTTTTCAATCATTTTCTCACTTCTGTGATGCTCTGAACAAGGCTGAACCAAATGTAACACACACATGCTTGAAGCGTACACGATTTTTTCACTTGATGTAATGGACTTCCAAAAGGACAAAAAGGGCAGGCCACATCATCAATTGAATAAATAACAACCACATTCGATAATCTTGCTCTCATATAGCCAAAAAAAAGAGATACATATGGGTTAAATCCACAGATAGCTCCAGAATGGTATGCTCACTTGAGATTTTGATTTTTCTTGCACTAGACAATAACTGATTTAAGATATATTAGTAACATGTCATGTAAATATATTATAATATCTTATTTTCAATATCAGATTTTGTTCTCAGGTGTCTTGGTAATGTTTTTAAACATTTTACTTGAGATTTGGACAGTAATCAGGCTTCTGGCATAGTTTTAAACATGATGCCTGAGAAAGGTTTTTTCTCTGTTTCAGTAACATAAATTCATTGACGTATATAGTCTTTTGGGGAAGAGGACATATTTTTTGTTGCTTTGATTAGTAGGACCATCTTCTCAACTAACTTCAGTGAAAAAGAAAATTTCATGGGAATACAAGGAATACTTTGTACTTTATAGTAATGTTACTGAAATAAAGTCGTTTTTTGAGAAAAATGCCTTTAAAGTTTGAGCTTTACATTGATTTGTATGGCGAATAAAATCAAATGATAAGACAAACAGCCCTAATTTTTGCGAAATTACGCTGGTTTTTGGTTTGAATAGGATATTTAAGACCTAATTTAGAATCTTTTGAAGAAAAAAATTTTTGGTCCAAAACCGCCATGTAACGCAAATTGTACGACCTTGTGACACGCGACCAACTGCCATTGCTTACATTCGTGGAAGTGGTAGATAATTAGGGTTTAGGGTTAGAATTAGGGTTAGAGTTAGTTTTAGCTAAGTTCAGGGTTACAATGTTCGTAATTACACTTCTACAAATTCGTGAAAGACTCTATTTGGCACTTGCACGAATGCCAAATTCGTGTATATGTTCGTTTTTGCAGGTTTACGAATTCGCCCACATGCAAAATATTGGATAGAATAATAGAATAGAATAAAGTTTTATTTAAAGTCGAGTAAATAACAATAACAATTAGCTCATTGAGCTAGTATTCGACATATAAAAACAACAACAATTATAAAATTAAAAACAATAAAATCAGTATAAAAAATTAATAAAATTGATAAATGTAACATGACTAAAATCATACATTTAGCACTTATACACATCACGCAATTATACATTTCACACATGAAACAAATATCACAGATCCTTTCATAGACAACATAGACTACAACTACACTTAGGTACTTCCCATCTCTTTATAACATTCTTGAATTGCTCAATGCTCAAGCACTCTTTATAGACTGGAGGCAAAAGATTCCAGAGATGGGCTCCGTAATAAGAAAACTTTTTTTGGCATACATAATTTTGTTAAAACGTGGTACAGTCAATAAGCATGGATCTCTCATATCTCTATCAATTTCTTTTACAACAAACATATCATTCATAAATGCAGGATTTAGGTTATAGATGCATTTAAAAACTTCAATGGCAATACACTTTATCCTATTAACTAGCATGGTTTTTGAGTTGGTTTTTTTACAGCTGCTTGCCGCCTGTATTACACAAGGCATTTTTGGTAAAGTTCTGACCATAAAGGAGGTCGCATTATTTCACCTATCACATTGAAACTTAGTATACAGTTTCAATATAATTTTATCTTGCTTCCATCAACTTTTGGTAAACTTCTGTGACATTAAACTTATTATTTACGAAGCTAAAATGCTCGTTTTTGGCGCGAATTTCAAATGACCAGCAGCAGTAAAACCAGCATCAGCAGCAGCAGTCAGATCCAGTGTCTACAGATTCAATGACACAATGAAGGAAGGGATGAAAGAAGGAAGGGATGAAGGAAGGCAGGGGGTGAAGGAAGGTTATGAAGGAAGGTAGGAAGGAAGGAATGAAGAAAGGAATGAAGGAAAGAAAAAAGGAAGAAAAAGGGAAGGAATGTAGGAAGGAAAAGGGAGGGGGAAGGAGGGAGGATGGGAGGGTATACACTGCGTTCCCAATTATTATGCAACTATGCTTTTTTGCATTATCTCAAAAAGAAATAACGCTATTTGAATATTCTTTTCACATAATGATAAGTGTACCATGGAGATAATATCCTGCCAATTTTGTCCAATTCCACTGACTCAGTTGGGAGTTATGGCATATAATGATGTTTTGGGGTGTTCCCAATTATTATGCAAATTCTTGGAAAAGCATCCATTGCCACTCAAAATGACCTAAACTAATCTGAAGATGCCATCAACATGTACCCCATAACACAAAAGAAAAAGTGTAACCATCATTTCAAACATAGATGCATTTATAGCCAGGAAATTCATGTTATTCGCCCTGCACTGAAATAGCATTGAAATTACAGTTTTATTGCAATAAAAGGCCTCTGTTAGCCAGACAAAATGAAAAATCATTACCTAAGTAATTTTCCACTTTCCTTAGGTTTAGAACTCTCCTGTAAACCAATGGCAATTAAGTTGCACCACTGTATTTGATAAATATCTTGAAATAAATTGAACGCATCCAATTGCCAATGCTATTCCAATGGGAAACAGAAGTGTCAGTTTTTGATTTGGTGTCATATTTTGCACAGATACCAGATTTGGTGTTTCATCGCACGTATGACCGTGGTGTGCTATAGATATATTCTAAGCTGGAATTGTATTGAAAGAAATTTTTTTAACAGCAAGGGAGGCTTCTTTATTGAGAAAAAAGCCAATTTCAATGGTTTTTCAATGCAGTTGTATTATATTGATTTCTTGGTCATGAAGGCATCCACATTTGAAACGATGGTTCCATTTTTTATTTAGTGTTATGAGGTATTTTCTAATGTCAATTCATAATCAACTTTGTTGATTTTGGATGGCAATGGATGCTTTTCCAAGAATTTGCATAATACTTTGGGAACACCACAAAACATCATTATATGGCATAACTCCCAACTGAGTCAATAGAATTGGACAAAATTGGCAGGATATTAGCTCCATGGTACACTTATCATTATGTGAAAAGAATATTGCAATAGTGTTATATCTTTTTGAGATAATGCAAAAAAGCATAGTTGCATAATAATTGGGAACGAAGTGTACATGTAGGCAGATAGACAGATAGATAGATAGATAGATTGATAGATAGATAGATAGATAGATAGAGAGATAGAGAGAGAGATAGCGAGATAGCGAGATAGAGAGATAGAGAGATAGATAGATAGATAGATAGATAGATAGTTAGACACATAGATAGCCACATAGACAGCCACATAGATAGACCATGGATAATTCTACCTACAAGCAGCTGTTAAAGTGCTTGCACGTTATTTTTGTAAGAGTTCTTCATAACTTAAAGTGTGTTGACCAGTGAGAAATCCTAGAGCTCTTTCTTGAATTTTTTCAATTTTTCTTGCAGATGTTTTGCTGCAAAAATTCCATACAACTGGACAAAAATTAAAGTTAGAAAGAATGAACGTCCGATACATCATTTCCTTTTCCTTAATGCCTAAGTACATGTAGGACTTGAAGCGGAATAGAATTTTCAATTGATTAGACGCCTTTATGCATATCGTCTTAATATGTTCATAAAAATTCAGATTTCTGTCAATGGTGATTCCCAATAGTTTGACTTTCTCATTGGTCTTTATGGTAACATCATCTATAGTCATACATTCTGGTAATTCAGTGATATTTCTCGGAGGTTTCATGAACATAACCTGAAATTGTTCAGGGTTTGCTTGCATATAATTGTCAACAAACCACTGCATTGTGTTTTTAGTGTCTTTTGCCAATAATTCCATAACTAACTCAATGCTGTTATGACTTACGCTCAGAGTGTTGTCATCAGCATAATTAAATAAATCAGAACATACTATGACACAAAACAAATCATTTACGAATATATTAAATAACAACGGCCCTAGACACGACCCTTGGGGAATTCCCCTCTTTAAAGTGAGCCAAGAACTTTTACAGTCTTTGATCTTTACACATTGTTTCCTATCAGTCATATAACTTGCCATAAATGAACATGCATTATCAGAAAATCCGTAACATTTTAATTTAGCTAACAATAAACAATGAGGGATCGAGTCAGACGCTTTAGATAAATCCATTAACAAAGTACCAACAAACTTATTTTCATCAAGAGACTTTTTCCATGTATCAATAGCTAAAATCAGAACTTGGCTACATCCATGATTTTTCCTATAAGCACCAAGACGTTTGTCAAACAATTCATTCATATGTTCAGTTATTTGCTCGGCAATAATTGTTTTCCTAATCTTTGAAAAAATTGAAATAATGCTTATTGGTCTGTAATTTTCCTTAGTCATATGATCCTTTTTCTTAAATAATGGGGAAACTTCTGATTTCTTCATATCACTAGGGAAAGTGCTAGTTTGAAAGGCACTGTTAACAATTTTACATATTTGACTTGCAATATTTTCAGTAGACATCTTAGCTATTTTAGGTGGTACATTGTCAAAGCCTGTTGACTTGTTTGCATTTATCTTTTTCAGTAGTTTCAAAATGTAAGCAGGTTCCACTTGATCAAAATCAAAGTTATCTGGTTCTCTGTGGTTCTCTGTGGATCTCTTTGATCTTAACAACACTAGCATGGCTATCATAACATTGTAAAACATCATAAAGGTCTTCACTTAAAGCTGTCACAGGTTGACCAATATCATCAGCAATTGAAACAAGGAAATCATTCATTATCTCACACACCTTTTTCCTGTCACAAACAAACTCATTATCATGTTTGAGTACAATGTCTGCTGTTGTGTTTGACTTTCTATCTGTGAAAAAAGGCTTAAAACACTTCCAGAAATCTCTGGGAGAAGTGCTTTTTGAACAATATTTGACAAAATAATATTTTATAGCTTTTTTCCTCATATTTGTCACTTTGTTGCGATGGCAACAGTAGGTTTCCCAATTTTCAGGACTTCTGTGTTTAAAATAAAGATTTTTGTAATGATTTCGCTTATACATTGCCTTCATAAGATCAGAATGCATATAAGGTATCTTCTACCGCGGGCCATTTTACTTTTTAGCGGTGCATGTTCATCCAGCACAGAATTATATAACATTGAAAATTCCCAGTACTGATCATCTACATTATCAAATGTGTCACATACACTTGTGGGGAGGTTATCAAGTTCTTGTATAAACTTGGCTTCATTGAAATGCTCATAATTTCTGTAAGTGATCAAGGATGGTTCACTTTTTGGATATGAAATTTTTACAGTACATCCAACCTTGTGCCAATCACTACTTCCACATGTCACATTGAATGGCTTACAAAACCTGGAGGTATCTGAAACAATCACAGGATCAATCAAAGTACCATTTTCAGATTTAAAACATGTAGGTGAATCTATTATGTTTTTCAATCCATAAACATCACATATTTCAGCATCAATTACATTACCTTCTTTGGCCATATTTATATTAACATCACCAACAATAATATTTTCATTGCCAGAATTGGTCAGCTTGTCGAACTTTACACCTACACGTAAGGCATTTGAGAATACTCCATGAGCCACTGATGGCTTTTTGTACACACAAGTAAGGTAGAATTGTACACTTTTTATGTTGAATGAGATGACAATACTTTCGATATCACTGTCAGAGCTGTCAACCTCATATTCACAGGGTGGGAAATCAAAACGCATCCTTTGTGAGGAGAGTCATCGTTCCTGAGTGTGTGCACCACATCCTTACTGAGTGTTTACACCATCAGGTGTCAGAGCAGTGAAGAGAGGGATAAGTATAGAGTAGGTCGGGGCAAGAAGCCCGGGTTAGGTGAGAGGCCCCGGGGTTTATATCTTATATTAAACCATCCTCCCTCCTTCCCCCTCCCTAAATTTTTGAAAGTATAATGGATATCTGCATTGCTTCACTTTAGAACCATCACATAAATATGATTTGGATCATGTTTTTTGACTTTTAGTTAGAAATATAGAGGTCAAATTAAAATATATGGGTTTGGGGCGAGAGGCCTTACATGGCATGGGGCATGAGGCCCCCTACGCTGGGGCCTCAAAGCTGCTTCAGGAACCATTTAATAATGTGTACTTTACCTTAAATCTTGATAGAATAGCTAATTAAAATAGAAAAAAAATGGTCGAAATTGAAACAGGGCAAAAAATATTTAAAAAGGAATCTATGAACAGAAGAAGAAAAATTCTGAAATTCAGAAAAAGTGAATAGAATGCCTTAAAAATGATAGAAGAACCCCAAGAAATAACTTTCAAGCTGAATGCACTGGCAAAAAAATTGCCATGGGATTATAGTAGGGGGGCTTCTTGCCCGATGGGTGGGGTAAGAAGGCCATTTTCAATTTTTTACAAAAATGGCCGTACTCCTTTATTAAAATTGGTAGACATTTGTTTCACTAGTTATAAATTGAGTCAAGTGATATCTTGCTGACAGCATAAGCATTCAAAGAATCGACCATAAAAAGTAGGTCAAATCGCACCTCAAAGTTAAGGGGGGCTGCATGCCCCGACCTACTCTACCTTTAGCATTGTACACAATTTGATTTGTTATGCCAATAAAGTTGGTTCTTGGAGTGATATACAAACTTGGCATTCAAACAGGATGACTTGCAACATAAATTAAACTTTTGTTTAAATTATTTGGGCTGCACAATATGACCATGCATGCTTTCATTTGCAATATTGCCCAGTTTTTCCATTATTGTGCAATAATGTAATGAGTGCATCACAGACTTTCAATGAAAATGGAAATGTGGGTATGTAATACTCATGTCTAAGACATTTTCAGGTGCATAGCAGCAGAAATTAAGTCAAAATCAAAGATTATTATAAGGCACATGTTGCACCACATACTTTCGGAGTGGCGCACCACATACTTTTGGAGTGTATGGTGCACAACAGTCTTTGGGATGCTTTAAATGCAGCCTACTGGTTAACCTTATCAAGCTGCTTAGGGTACATGATTTTAACATTGAATTCAAGGTAGCTGCTAAATGCACCAATCTGCCTTGCAGGTCCAGTTACAGTCTGTATAGATAGGAAGACCCACCTTCTCAGTGGAGCTGAGAAGGATGGGAGACAAAACATGGGTTGAGAACTATACACTTGCGACACAGGATCGTGTCGCAGCTGTTTTGGGCCAATGTTCATCAAAATTAAAGATATGGGTGGATAGGAAATGATTTAAAATGTATTGTGTGCGATTTTCAGAACTTTCCTGTACTTTAAAGTGTCAAAATCGGCCGATTTTCAACGATTTACCACCAAAAAATCAAAGGAGTTTCAGGCTGAAGAGAGGGAGGCTTTGCAAAACTGATAGCTGTTAATCATTTTGTTGTTCATAATTTGGAATGGAGATAGAGAGCATTTTGCATAAAATAATAGCTGTTGGTCTGTATGTTCTTCATGGTTTATTTTTCTGTTTATGTGTGAATTGTTTTTGCAATTGAGAGCTTGTGGGTGTTACATTCAGCAGTCAATCATAAGAAGCGAAGCATTTCATATTTGATGTGATTGGTTGGCTCTCAAGACTGTGTGGTGAACAGTGATTGACTTGGGCCACACTTGACAAGTTCAGATCGCATATTTCTTGAATGAAATTTGCATGCCTTTTGTAATAAAAAATATTTTCAAGATATATATATTTCCAATCTTACTAATGCATTACAAGAGAGTAACATTACCACACTGTAAGCACGTAATTAATACTTGATAAATATATAGATAGATAGATGGATAGATAGATAGAGAGAGAGAGATAAATAGATAAATAGATAGATAGATAGATTGATTGATTGATTGATTGATAGACAGATAGATAGATAGTTTCTATACCATACCATAAGAAACATTTAAATTTTATTTATGAGTTACTTTTTTCACATACAACTACAACAACTTCTTATTGTTTTAAAAGTGTCATCCTGAACAAAATGTTCCCCGCTCACTTTTTAAAATCTTGGCTGCCCATTCTTTTTGAAACACCTCAGATTGAAGCAGATAACAGCTTTTGTTGCTTTCATTTTGTAGCTTGTCGTTTTCAGTTTTCAGTCTCACTTGATTGTTTGTTTTTATCACATTTTGCTTGAAATTATTTTCAAGAGTTCTCAGCAATGGGAATGTCCTCAGTCTACGTTGCCTACAGCAACGTGAAGACTGTGACCTCGGTCTATACATCCTCCATGATAAAAAATAGTTCCAACTTATTTTGGTATTTACAAGCTGTCTGCTTAAAATTGAAGCCAACCAAAGTCAGATTAGACACTTGCAGAGTTTTTGGAAATAAACTAGACCATCACTAAATGATGGAAGTGTCCTGGTTTCTTCCACACTGTCCTGGTTTCTTCCAGAGATCGAAATTCTGTTGACTGCTCACAGGATCTCGCAAATTTTGCACCCTAGGTGGCAGCAAATAGCGGTCAACTTGTAGACAGAGCGCTATATATAAAATACATATTATTATTATAAAATGGATGTTAAGATGTTTATTGTTGTTGTAGATTATCTCGCATCCAAAATTAATCAAGCTATAATAACATAAAACAACAAAAATATCATAAATTCAATAAAGTAGGTGAAAATGTAGTTAATGCAAATATGTACAATCATTGCATTTTGAGCATGTAATTTCGAATGGGCTAAAATGTTCTTTGACGGAGCAGAAATAATTTTTTTGAAAATGGACTTGGTGGGGTAATGTAAATGGTAAGGTTTTGCGAAGAAGAAGTGAGAAATGAATTTCTGTTATGAGAGAGCCTTTGCCATTTGGCCACTGTGTTACATGGAACATATTCATGAAGTATTTTGGCAGTGACAGGAAGTCAAATATGTAGGTAAATATTAAGAGTATTAGTAGAATTTACTGGATATAGATGTTAGGAAAGGATGTGAGCAGTAAAATGAACTTTATTTTCTGTACTTTACAGTAATTAATACGCAATGAGATGTATAAAAATGTAACATTGGAAACTACTACTTGTACAGCATTAAATGAATTACAACTATATTTTTGTTAAGTGAAATATTTATAAGTTTTCACTGGCATCAGAATTGCTTCCTTCTTCCTGTTCTACAAATTACACTTCATTATGCTATAAAATATGGTTAGGTTTGCAGTGCTTTTCTGACTTCTATGAAGCTCTGAAAAACCCTGAAAAAATTTACCACATGCATGCATTTCCGGTACAGAATTATAAATGGTGGCTACATAGCAGTATGTTGGACTAAAAAAAGACCAAAAACTGATCACATTAATAAATAGCAAGTCATAATTCACATTTTTGCTCTCATATCTCAAACAAGAATCTCTGGATTCAATGCCTGGTTAAGCATAGGAAAATATTAAGGTCACAGTAGGCAGTTCAAGGATGGTGGCCATCTTGGATTTCTTGACATGTCCAAATCCATATCCACAGGCCAATACCTGTACCAAATTTCATAATAAATAATAAATATAAATATCTTTATTTTGCTTCCAAGTAGGAAAAATAGGTTACATTAAATACAAATGTGAACGATAGTATTTTAAAATTGATACATGTATAGGATAAAAACAAATCTAAAACATTTTAAAAATTAAAAAAAGAATCATAAAAGATTAAATGGAGAAAGTAAAAGCATGACTAGGTCCAGGGCCGTATTTACCTATGGGCAAATGGGGCATTTGCCCAGGGCCCATGACCTCAGGAGGGCCCATGCATGATGAAGCTGAATAGAGCTGTGACAGTAAAGAAAGTGCGTCGGGTAACTGGCGAGAGAATGTACTTTTCAGAATTTTGAGGTTTTTGGGGTGCTAGGGGGGCCCATTAGAAACAGTTTGCCCTGGGCCCAGAAATGCGCTAATACGACCCTGACTAGGTCTCTCTTATTTTCATAATCTCCGAAACACATTCTGATACTATCAATGACACCATCACTTTTCTTAGCACATTTCATCACAAAAGAGTCATCTAGAAAAACCCTAACAATAGATATTTGCCGTTTTTCGCACACCATTTTAGCTCGATTAAAGAGATCACAGCGTGTACTGGTTGACATTTTATTTTTAAAGAGAAGTTTTCCCCTTGAACTACCTGCCATTATTTTCTTGAAGAGTTTCAAGCAATTAGTTTGATTTATATTTGCTACACGCTTGACAGAAAGATCATCCAGAGAAGGTGATGTGTAGGAATATTTACTTAGACCAAGTGAACCTTTTAGAAGTCTGGCTTGCAATTTGTCCATATCATTAACCGTGTCTGCCCACCAGTCCGAGGGCCCGCGAGTCCGAGGGTCTGTCAGTCCGAAGGCCCGTCGGCACCATGGTGCCCTGAGGAATTCGTAATGCCCTGAGGGCATACCCTGTTTATGGTGCCCTGAGGGCATCACTATGAGGGGCCGCCACTTTGAATGTGAGGGTCCCACCTGGAATAGTGGCAAAGCCCTGCATTCCGAAGGTCCGTAGCCCTCAGGGCATTGACAGGTGCCCTTAGGGCAGTATAAGTTTTTTAAAACTTTCATGGCTTTATGAAGGTTCCAGACTAATGAGTTACCTGATTGCTACTTAGTTACCTGATTGCTATTGAATTGCCTAATTGCTATTGAATTGCCTGATTGCTATTGAATTGCCACAGTTGCAATGCTGTCAGAATGGAGTGCGAATCTGATTGCTATTGAACATGTTGAAGTGTCAGATTAGAGTAGAACTCTTTCTTACAGGGTGACTAAAAAAAAAAGTTGACAAATGTGTAAATGAAGTTTAGCTACACACACTGCAGCTGAAACAGGGGTGCCGTAAGAAATCATGACCAAATTAAACTTACTAATTTGTGCCTAAACTAGTAAAATAAGGCCATAAAATGTTTTTTTCTTAAAGATCTAAAGGGCACCCTTGCCCCCCCTGCCCCCCTTGGACAAGGGCAGGAGGGGCAATTGTCCCCCCTGCCCCCCCTGTTCCGGTACCCCTGAGCTGAAAAGTACATAATCTTCATGAAGTTACACATAGAGATTTACCTACATATATATTGCCAAAACGCCGTTAAATTGATTTTGTCCAAGTTGCAAATTTGACCTCAAGAGTGACCCCTAATGTAACCTATATCCTTGAAATCCATGCCCTTCAGAGATTTTTTCGGTTTCTTGCATTTATAAACTTTTTTTTTTAAGTCAGCTGATAGGTTGAATGTCTTAAAGGTAATGCCATTTATATTTGCCATTGTGATTTAGTCATATTGCGGCCAGCCAAGGCTTTGTAGGAACAGATTACTTCTGATCGAAATTTAACGAAATTTTGACTGACCCCTTTCGAGATCCTGTACTGAGTATAAACTGGCCAGAATGTGTATTTACGTTCAGAACATAGTTTGTGCACCTCTAGCTGTGATTTTATGTATTATTCATCCAGATTGACTATATATTTTATCAGCTCCTTCGTGTATAATGAAATATATGGCTGTCAATCAACCACCAGGGTAGTAATTGCCCAAATTCCAATAATACAATGTGCATGGTCCTGAAACAAATTTTTTTTGTTTTTGTAGTATATCAACTACATTTCCTGTCAATATCATGACAAAACTTGGATGAAAGCATCCTCAGTGATTACCTACACGAGGTGAGATTGGTGGACAATGGTGGTACACAATAACCAATCAAGTCCTAACATCTCCATGTCATTGATTTGATTTGATTTGATTTATTTATGGGCCATTCTCAAATTTCGGGACAAAGGGTATAGCAAAAATGTCCTGTAACGGAGTGGAATTTTGATGTAAAAAACCAACTGCAGGAACAACAACAAAAGGAAAAACAATAAAAGATTGATGTAACTATTACTTTCAGAAGTACTTCATCTTATATCAGTCGATTTTTTTGTCCAGATGTTGTTTTCTTGCTTATGATCTGGTAACGGAGTGGACGGTAAGGCAGTGGAATGATTTTTTGCTTTTCGCTCAATACTGCTTTTATTTTGGAGAATAGATCAAATAATTGCAGACTATTAAAAGCTGTCACCCTCAGCAATATGTACATGAAATCACTCTTTAAAACTATCATTGGTAAGCTTGGAAATGAAGGAAACGGAGTGGACATTTTGGTGAGACCAAAAACATTTTCTATGAATATTATGTCTTAATTTATTGAATACATGTTTTACGAAGTCTGCACGGCAGTGGTACTATGGCGCACATGCGTCTGATGATATTCAGTGAAAATAGCTCATAAAAAACAATAACGAACCGAGCTATGGCAAGTAATGGAGTGGACAAAAAAATTGACATAAATTAGTGACACATCTATTGTATCAATTTAATCAATGAAATAAGACCAAAAAAAAATTGAATGTGAACTAGATATAAATTCAAGGTTATATTCTCATGAATCGTGCAAAGAAACTTTGAATATAATGGTAGATCTACATTAGGAGGAAAATGAACACTTGATTTTGTCATTTCAGGTCCAGTGACAGGGAAAAACCATTGATTTTGCACGGATCACATAATGCACAAAAAAAGGTCTAATGAATGACTTTTTGTTCCAAATGCAGTGGTTCTAAATAGAAATATAAACTAACAGATGTAGACTGTAGAGTGATGCTTCAGATACACTCTTGCTCATAAGTATGGAATATAGAAAAACACGAAAACTACCATTTAATTGTAGCCACACCATTTGAATCCAATGGTTAAAAGCACACTTTTAAGAACTTAAGTGGATGCCTGAAGAGTTATTTGAAGCCCTCACATGAATATTTGATCAAATCTTTGAAAATTTGGGAGGCTGGAGGAAATTGAAGAAACAATGCAAAAAAGGCCAAAATATGAAATTTTATGTAGGGTTAGAAATCCATCCAAAATTGTTGATTTGTGAAAGTCACTGGTATCAAAGGAAATATTAACCTTTAAATGAGTCAATTCAATGGTCATTAGCATGTGGAACCTCCAAAAAAAATAACAAAGCACAGACAAAATGGGTCATATTTATGCTTGGTCCAATGGCACAGTTTTTTACATTTTCAAATTCCAAGACCGCATGATAACCAGGAACGTTTCATTGATATAGAATTTTACACCCTATGTGTGCTCTACTAAAATGTACTATAATTTGAACTATAAAGTCTTTTGACTGCTAGCAATTGAGAGTTTATCACAATAAACAAGGTTGGTTTAGCACCATTGTTCATGAAAACCTCAAAATAGGCAAAATCCACTACTGTCATTCATATCGGGCTAGTTGAGGCTCTTCTCAGCATATTGAAGTTAATTTTTAAAATCTGGACTCACCCAAAACAAGGGTAAAAAATAAAACAAGTATCATGGTTATTTCGGTATATTCCATATTTATGAGCAACAGTGTATTAATCGCATTCAAATTAATGTCAGGGAGCTAGAGTGACGCAAATTGTCCCGAAACTTGAGAATGACCCCTATAATTATCTTCCCTCTAAATTGGCCAATCAGATGGCTCAGATTTGGTATCTTGCATGCTAAACTGATATCTTCCCTCCAAAATGACAAAGGGCCTGTATCTTCCCTCTGCTTCAGGGAAGAGGGTTTGGGATCTTCCCCCCTCTAAACATATCACCCTGGGAAAAAGGCATGTACATGTATGAGGGAAAAAACATGCTTGGTCATGGGATAATCAATACTATTTGTAATATTAAGAAAAAATATTAAAACTATTTTTTTTCATATCGGAGCCAAAACTTGCCCACGATTAAAAATCGACAAAGGCAAAAACCCTCGAAAAGAAATTGCCTTCCGCAAAACTCGGAGCATCAATTTGTGTGAATTCAAAAAGGACATTGAACATCATCTTAATAAAAAAGTACATCACAATCGATCAATCCATTTAAGTAACCTCGTGGCACTTTACAATTCAACTAGAGAAGTTTTTGACAAACATGCCCCCGTGAAAACGAAACTAGTCACCAATCCATTAATTCAGAAATCAAGAGATTAAACCCCTCAAAACAGCTAAGAGAAAAGCAGAACGTTTATGGCAGCGAACTGGTCTGCAAAAAGATCGGGAAAACTTCAAAGAAAAACGAAATGCCTTTAATGAAATGCTTTATCAACTTAAGTCTCATGATCTTAAGTCCAAGATTCAAGCTACAAAAGGAAATTCGAAAGCAATGTTCAAAGTTCTCAATTCCAGCCTTAACAGGAAGCAAGACTTGCCTCTGCCCAATTACACCAATGAAAAAGACCTGGCAAATGAATTCAACAATTACTTTGATGAAAAGATCAAACTGATAAGGTCAAAATTGGACTAAAATTCGAAAAATTCAATTGATGCTCAAATCAGCCCCTGTCACAAGCTGGGTCAGTTTAAAGTGTTATCGCAAGAGGAAGTTAAGAAACTTATCACTAACATGCAAGTAAAACATTGTCAACTTGATCCCATGCCCACATGGTTGTTGCTTGAATGCATTGATGAATTTCTACCAGTTATGACAAAAATTGTCAATATGTCATTGACACTTTTGAATTGAAGCAAGCTCTTGTAAAACCACTTTTAAAGAAGACGGGTCTTGAACATACCAAAAAGAACTGCCGACCAGTCTCTAATCTTTCATTTCTTGACAAACTAATTGAAAGTGCTGTAATCAAACAGTATGTTGATCATCTCTCACAAAACAAACTTGATGATGGAAGGCAATCAGCTTACAATCAGTTTCACAGTACAGAGACTCTCCTAACAAGAATCCACAATGACATAATGCTCAATTTGAGCAAAGGAGAGGTGACAATGCTTGTATTACTGGACCTGTCAGCTGCATTTGACACAATTGATCACAACATTCTACTAGACAGGCTGAAAAACAGATACGGTGTGTATAGTTCGGCTCTGAAATGGTTCAAATCATATATTTCTGATCGATCACAGTCTGTGATGATAAATGACACAACATCAAGCAAACTTCCACTCAAATTTGGAGTGCCACAAGGCTCAAAACTTGGCCCAATCTTGTTCAACTCTTACATCGCTCCAGTAACTGAGGTTGCACAAAGAAACCAAGTGAATGATCAAAAGTATGCGGATGACGAACAACTTATTCTTTCTTTCAAGCCAACTTTTCTGAATCAAAAGCAAGCGGTACAGAAAATGGAGAAATGTATTGCAGATATCCGGGACTTCTTGCACAATAACAAGCTATACAATAATGGTGAAAAAACTGAGCTTCTTCTGATTGGCGCTCCTGGCCAGTTGAAGAAACTACAAGTATCATCAATCAATGTTGACAATGTTGAAATCAAAACAGCAGATCATGTCCGAAATTTAGGAGTGCTGTTTGACAAAAGTATGACAATGGAAAGACAGATCAACAAGATGTGCCATAATGCTTTCTTCAATTTGAGAAACATTTCAAAACTTCAAAAGAACCTGGACAAAGAAACTGTTAAAACGGCTGTGAATGCCCTTGTCACCCCTCACCTAGACTATGGAAATGGACTCTTGTATGGCACAACCAGCCGTTTGTTGAACAAGCTTCAAGTTGCCCAAAACTCAGCTGTTCGACTGGTTGAGAAATTGAAAAGACATGACAGTGTAAGTCATAGCAGAAAGCAACTTCATTGACTACCAATTCCAGCAAGAATTCAGTTCAAACTGACGATGATAACATGGAAGGCAATGAATTCCCAAGCTCCACTGTACATTCAAGAACTTATTCAAGCCAAACCACAACCTGAGAAGCAACCACAGACACCTTTTAGCAGAACCTATCCCATGCAACAAAAATAAGTTTGAGGACAGAGCTTTCTCATATGCAGCCCCAAAGCTCTGGAATAATCTGCCTGAAACACTGAGAACAATAAACACTTTGGAAAACTTCAAGAAGAGCCTCAAAACTCACTTGTTCCAAAAATTCTACCCTTGATCTCGTTTGAGAAGCGCTAATGAGCAGTTTACTGGAATTAGCGCTATATTAAGTTATTATTATTATTAAACTTCACCTATTACCATAGGTGAAGTTTCTTGTTTTCGTAATTATTAAACTTCACCTACACATAGGTGAAGTTTCTTGTAATCGGTAATATTATTATTTATTAAACTTCACCTACACATAGGTGAAGTTTCTTGTAATCGGTATTATTTATTTTTTTTTTTTTTCCGCCAGATGAAACTTCATCGGAAAATTTTCAAAAAATTTGTATACGTAGCCTACAAAAATACAAGAGAATCATTTTGAAAAAATTGACCTTGACCTATTTTTCAAGGTCACAGAGCCTCTCAAAGTCGGATTTCGCAATATTTCAAATACATGTACCTCATCCGGTTATTACCGGATTACATCTTCCAGTACATGGAAAGGTCCCATACACCTTCTTCACAGTTTGACCTATTTTCATGAAAGTAGGTCAAGGTCACATTGTACAAAGTCCATTTTCATGGTTTGAGGTCTGCACCTGTGCCGCCAAATCCGTAAGTCACAGAGTCATATCAATGGAGCCGAAACATGCCCAAACTCACGGGACATCTGCAGAACTCTTTTATTTCAGATTTACATAACTGGTTCTTGAGTTACGGTACTTTAAAGTCATACCGCGTCACCAAAATCGGTGACCTTGAGAATTTGACCTTGAAATATCGATGTTAGGTCGTAACATGTCATAGTAAACCCCCCCAAACATACACCTAATAAGCCCAAAATGACCTTTAAATTTGACCTTGACCTCATTTTTCAAGGTCATTTGACCCGAAAAAGTTTGAAAAGGTGCCATTTTCAGCAATTTTTTGTACCCTGTTATTTTTAAGATAGCAGCGTGATTTTCAGGTGACAGATGACCGTTGGCCTGTTTATTAATAATGTCTAATCATATTTTGTGTACCTCCTTCACCGGATTTATGAAAATTTTTTTAATATTGCTAACCGACAAAGGTTAAAAAATGACACATTTCGGCGTTTTGGACAAGGAAATATTGCTTGTACAGGGTTACAATGCATGGCTGACCCCCCCTTTTTCATACGATGCCATTATGAAAATCATATTTATTTTGACCTACAAAATGTATTTCAAGGTCAAACTCAAGGTCAAACATGTCAAAAAATTTTACATTTTTGACATCTCATATTTTTTAACAAAGAAGGAATCAAGATATTGTTACAAAAATGATAGACATACTTGCTACAATACTTTAGAGGCTTCCTGTAAATTTTCAAGGTCCTCGGATTGACCTACGTGGAACTGTAAAGGTCAAAAGGTCAAAAAACGAGCGAAAAATTTATGATTTTTTTTCACATTTCTCAAAGATAGCGTCATTTAAAACGGCTGTAGCTCCGGTCCTAATTAAGATAGAGAAAATCTGAAAACAGATTTGGAAAGGCCATATTCTCCTCTAGTTTTCCTTTTCTGAATGTTTTGTCGTAGCTCCGGTGGTTAAAAAGATCGCCGGACCCTGAAAATTTCATGTTTTTTTTCCGAATTTTCACAATATATCAATATTTTGACAAGGAAGGAATCATCCTTTTATGATCAACCTGCCTGGACCTCTTTTTAACATCTGTTTACATAATCCTGGCAAATTATATATGTTTTCATCGAACCGTTTTGGTTATACAGTGATTTAAAGTTAAAAACTGCAGTTTTTCAGGTATTTCTCAAGTTCATATTCCTGAATTGTACCATAATTTCAATATGCGATAACTCCGGTTCTAATTAAGATACGGAGAATCTGTAAACAGATTTGAAAAGGCCAAATTCTCCTCTAGTTTTAAGTTTTGAACATATTGTCGTAGCTATGACGGTTTAAAAGATCGCCGGACCCTGAAAATTTCATGTATTTCTTATGGTCAAAGAGATTACATGACTCGATGTTCTCAGAAAGAGCAGAAGATGTACTGGTGGATGCACTGGTGGATGCACTGGTGGATGTACTGGTTCATGTATTGGTTCATGTATTGGTTCATGTACTGGTTCATGTACTGGGTCATGTACTGGTTCATACACTGGTTCATGCACTGGTTCATGTACTGGTTTATCAACTCGTTTTCCAGTTCATTCTTGCATGTACTCAATGTACAGGAAACATTCTTGTATTCTTGTGTATGTATGTTACATAATTATGTATAATTCCTGTGTACTTTTCCATGTACCTTTTATTTGCTCATCTACTTGTGTCTGTTTCGAGTTACTGGTACCACAGTAGGTGAAGTTTTGTTACCGCTCGCGGTTACGTCTACTAGTGTTTACATTGCTTTCGCACTTAAGAAAAAAGTCTTCGAAAATGTCTCAAAAAATTCCCATACGTAGCTTACAATAATACAAGAGAATCATTTTGAAAAAATTGACCTTGACCTATTTTTCAAGGTCACAGAGCCTTTCAAAGTCAGATTTTGCAATATTTCAAATGCGTCTAACTCATCCGGTTATTACCGGTTTTCATTTTCCGGTACAAGGAAAGGTCCCAGACACCTTCTTCACAGTTTGACCCACTTTCATGAAAGTAGGTCAAGGTCACATTGCACAAAGTCCGTTTTCATGGTTTAAGGTCTATCGCGGGATCTCAGAATCCGTAAGTCGTAGATTCATACCAATGGGGTAAAAACGTGCCCAAACTCACGGGACATCTGCAGAACTCTTTTATTTCACATTTGCATAACTGGTTCTTGAGATTTGTAATTTTAAAGTCATACCGCGTCACGAAAAACAATGAATTTGAAGAATTAACACAGAAATAGCAATTGTACGGCTAACGTGAGGCAAAATCAGGTATTTGGTTCAACTCCCAGTTGTCTAGCTGCTGTACCATGCCAAAACATTGGTAATTCAAGCTATTTGTGCCACAAATGTGGAGACCGTATTGATTTTTTGCCACAAAAAGAACATCCGCACGGCCCACAAACAGCGCATCCGAAGGGTTTCTCTCCGGTGTGTGATTTCATGTGTACACCTGGTTTAGGACAGATGTGTCATCCTTGTAGCAACAGCATCAATACAGGACGTAGAGCAAAGTCAATTGAAGCCCTCTGAAGCGTTTGACGGACCAGGAAGACAGAATAAAGCTCTAAATACATTGATTTTGTGTTTGTTTTCTTTTATTTGCCATTCAACGGGCAAAAAGACCCAGAAACAGGTGATTCTTGAAAACGCGCTAGGCCAGATGCCGCAACAGGCCATAATATTTCAAATTCAAGCCATCTCTACTGTAGATCAGTGGCCCGCAGCCTCAATTGCTTGCAGATGACTCAATTCTAGCAGACGAGAGCAGACGACACGCATTTGCCTCCTTGATAAAATAATTCAGTTCACAATGCAGCTTTTCCCAGATCTTTGCAACATGCAGGAGGCATTCTATTAAATTGCCACAATTTGTCCACCTACACTCATGGCAGTTCATCTCTGCTAACTAAACTCATAATATTTTCTTATTTCTCAACCAATGAGAGAAAGCCTGGTCGTTTTATCCCGATTAGTGTACCATAAGACCACTTCCTGGATACCGTGCGGGCCCGCAGTGAATCAAAGCTGTGCTCTGATTGGTTGACAAATGCAATTTAATTACTTATTTAATCTGTAGGCCACCAAATTACATGGAAATGGGTTAGATTGTGATAGAATAATATTACTATGGATGACACATGGCTGTATGCCCAGAATTAGGCGGGAAACACAATTTTGTCACATTTTCCAGTGTTTGTTTGCTGCATTTTGATGTCTCTCTGACCCCCCCCCCCCCCTCAATTGCAGCCTGCAACACCCCCCCCCCTATTTCTCATGTATATATGTCATTCCAGGCTGTCTCACAGGTCCCACAGGCCCAAATGCTGCCATCACGGCATTTTGCGGCATTTGCATGTTAAAAGATAGGAAAACAGGCTTTCCGGTCAGAATTGTTGCGGGGGCTGCTGGGTTAAATGTCTTAATGTCACACTCACAGAGACCAGTAGAGCAAATTTTCCTGAAAAAATTAGGAAAATCGAATCATTTCTCAGCCCGCGAAGTGCAAAAAACCTCCGTTTTTGCATTTTTCGAAAAAAATTCCACCCGTCGCGGAAAATTAGGTTAGAGGCTCGAAAGTGGCACCAAAGGATTCCCAGCAGTCGGGGACATGACCCTGCACCCATGCACCAGTTACATTGTACCAGTACTGGTACCTTGATGGGTGGTGAAGTTTCGTCACCGCCCTGCGGTTGCCGTCTACTAGTTATTATTCTTTCCGAGTTTTTTCTTCCGAAAATTCTCAAAAAATTTGTATACGTAGCCTACAAAAATACAAGAGAACCATTTTGAAAAAAATGACCTTGACCTAATTTTCAAGGTCACAGGGCCTTTCAAAGTCGGATTTCGCAATATTTCAAATACATGTACCTCATCCGGTTATTACCGGTTTTCACTTTCCGGTACATGAAAAGGTCCCAGACACTTTCTACATAATCTGACCTACTTTCATGAAAGTAGGTCAAGGTCACATTGTACAAAGTCCATTTTTATGGTTTGAGGTCTGCCCCTGTGCCTCCAAAACCGTGAGTCGTACAGACATACCGTTGATGGCAAAACGTGCCTAAACTCTCGGGACACCTGCCCGGACTCTTTATTTTTCTTTGGCAGTACTGGTTCTTGAGTTACGTAATTTTAAAGTCATACCGCGTCACCAGTAGCGGTGACCTTGAGTATTTGACCTTGAAATATTGATTCTAGCTGCTAACATGTCATAGTAAACCCCCCCAAATATACATGTATACACCCCATACAGGCCTTTAAATGTGACCTTGACCTCATTTTTCAAGGTCATTTGACCCAAAAAAGTTTGAAAAGGTGCCATTTTCAGAATTTTTTTTTACCATGTTATTTTTAAGATATCAACGTGATTTACAAGTGACAGATGAGCATTGGCCTGTTTATTTATAACATCTAATCGTATTTTGTCTACCTCTGTCCCCAGATTTAATAAAAATTTTGAAATATTGCTAACCGACAAATGAAAAAAAAAGTCCCATTTCTGTGTTTTTGACAGGGAAATATTGATTCTACAGGGTTACAATGCATGACTGACCCCCCCTTTGTCACACACTGCCTTTCTAAAAATCATATTCATTTTGACCTAGATAATGTTTTTCAAGGTCAAACTCAAGGTCAAACATGTTGAAATATTTTACTATTTGGACGTTTCATTTTTTTTAACATAGAAGGAATCAATATATTTTTACAAAAATGGCAGGCATACTTGCTACAATAGTCTAGAGGCTTCCTGTAAATTTTCAAGATCCTCGGATTGACCTACGTTGCACTGTAAACGTCACAAGGTCGAAAAATGAGCGAAAAATTTATGATATTTTTTCACATTTCTCAAAGATAGTGTAACTTCAAATGGCCGTAGCTCCGGTCCTAATTAAGATACAGAAAATCTGAAAACAGATTTGGAAAGGCCAAATTCTCCTCTAGTTTTCCTTTTCTGACCATTTAGTCGTAGCTCCGACGGTTAAAAAGATCGCCGGACCCTGAAAATTTCATGTTTTTTGTCAAATTTTCACAATATATCAATATTTTGACGAAGAAGGAATCATTCTTTTCTTATGAACCTGTCTGGACATATCTCTAACATCTGTTTACATAATCCTGCCAAGTTATATACATTTCCATTCAACCGTTTTTGTTCCAGAGTGATTTTAAGTTAAAAACTACATTTTTTCAAAGATTTCTAAGTTTGTATTTCTGAATTTTACCGTAATTTCAATCTGCTGTATCTCCAGTTGTAATTAAGTTACAGAGAATATGAAAACAGATTTAGAAAGACCAAATTCTCCCTTAGGCTTAATTTTTTAACATTTTGTCGTAGCTATGATGGTTTAAAAGATCGCCGGACCCTGAAAATTTCATGTTTTTGGTAAAATTTTCACAGTATATCAATATTTTGACAAGGAAGGAATCATCTTATTGCAATGAACCTCTCTACACCTATCTATAACTTCTGCTAACATAGTCCTGGAAAGTTATATATGTCTTCATTGAATCGTTTTGATTCTAGACCGATTTTAAGTTAAAAACCACATTTTTCCAGGAATTTCTGAAGTCCATATTTCTGAATTGTACCATCATTTCAATCGATCATATCTCCGGTCCAATTTAAGTTACAGAGAATCTGATTACAGATCTGGAATACCCAAATTCCCCTTTAACCATGCAATTTGAAAATTTTCTTGTATCTCTGACAGTCAAAAAGATCGCCAGACCCTGAAAAATGTATGTTTTCAGAAATTGCAGTGGATGTACTGGTCCATGTACTGATCCATTGCACTGATCCATTGCACTGGTCCATTGTACTGGTACATTGTACTGGTACATTGTACTGGTACATTGTACTGGTACATTGCACTGGTACATTGTACTGGTACATTGTACTGGTACATTGTACTGGTACATTGTACTGGACTACTGGTGCATGCACTGGTTCATGTACTGGAGCATGTACTTGGTGCATGTACTGGTCCATGTAGTAGTCCGCTGTATGGTACATTTTACAGGACTACTGGTGCATGTACTCAGAGTGGGGCATACACTGGTCCATTGTACGGGTAAATTGTACTGGTGCATGTCCAATGGTGCCTGTAGCCTACTGGCTCATGTATTGGTTTACGTACTGGTCTATGTTTTCTTTTTTGCATACTCGCATGATTGTACTGCAATGTATTACAGTAGGATTCCTGTATCATTTCCACATACATTTCACTTGCTCATCTACCTGAGTCTATTTCGAGTTACTGGTTCTGCAGTAGGTGAAGTTTTGTCACCGCTCTGCGGTGGCCGTCTACTAGTTTATTATTATTATTATTATTAAACTTCACCTACACATAGGTGAAGTTTCTTGTAATCGGTAGAATTTATTAAACTTCACCTACACATAGGTGAAGTTTCTTGTAATCGGTAATATTATTAAACTTCACCTACACATAGGTGAAGTTTCTTGTTATCGGTATTATTATTAAACTTCACCTACACATAGGTGAAGTTTCTTGTTTTCGGTATTATTTATTATTTATTATTTATTATTATTATTCTTCCCGATAAACTTCATCGGAAAATTTTCAAAAAATTTGTATACGTAGCCTACCAAAATACAAGAGAATCATTTTGAAAAAATTGACCTTGACCTATTTTTCAAGGTCACAGAAACTCTAAAAGTCGGATTTTGCAATATTTCAAATACATGTACCTCGTCCGGTTATTACCGGTTTTCACTTTCCTGTACATGGAGATGTCCCAGACAATTTCTACACAGTGTAACCAATTTTCATGAAAGTAGGTCAAGGTCACATTGTACAAAGTCCATTTTCATGGTTTGAGGTTGACCCCTGTGCCGCCGAATCCGTAAGTCGTAGAGACATACCGTTGGTGCCATTACGTGCCCGAACGCACGGGACACCTGCGGGAGTCTTTATTTTTCAGTGACAGTACCGGTTCTTGAGTTACGTAATTAAAAAGTCACACCGCGTCACCAAAATCGGTGACCTTGAGAATTTGACCTTGAAATATCGATTTTAGCCACTAACATGTCATAGTAAACCCCCCCAAATATACACCTAATAAGCCCATTCAGACCTTTAAATTTGACCTTGACCTCATTTTTCAAGGTCATTTGCCCCGAAAAAGTTAGAAAAGGTGCCATTTTCAGCAATTTTTTTCACCATGTTCTGTTCAAGATATCAGCGTGATTTCCAGGTGACATATGAACATTGACCTGTTTATTGATAATGTCTAATCATGTTTTGTCTACCTCCTTTGCCAGATTTATGAAAATTTTTTAAATATAGCTAACCGACAAATGTTAAAAAATGACACATTTCCGCGTTTTTGACAGGGAAATATTGATCCTACAGGGTTACAATGCATGACTGACCCCCCCTTTGTTACCTACTGCAATTCAGAATATCATATTGATTTTGACCTAGATAATGTTTTTCAAGGTCAAACTCAAGGTCAAACATGTAGAAATATTTTACTATTTGGACGTTTCATTTTTTTTAACACAGAAGGAATCAAGATATTGTTACAAAAATGGCAGACATACTTGCTACAATTCTCTAAAGGCTTCCTGTAAATTTTCATGGTCCTCGGATTGACCTACTTTGCACTGTAAAGGTCACAAGGTCAAAAAACGAGCAAAAAATTTATGATGTTTTTTCACATTTCTCAAAGATAGTGTAACTTCAAATGGTCATAGCTCCGGTCCTAATATAGATACAGAAATTCTGAAAACAGATTTGGAAAGGCAAAATTCTCTTCTAGTTTTCATTTTCTGAACATTTTGTCGTAACTCTGACGGTTAAAAAGATCGCCGGACCCTGAAAATTTCATGTTTTTTTCCGAATTTTCACAATATATCAATATTTTGACAAGGAAGGAATCATTCTTTTCTAATCAACCTGTCTGGACATATCTCTAACATCAGTTTACATAATCCTGCCAAGTTATATATATTTTCAGCGAACCGTTTTTGTTCCAGAGAGATTTTAAGTTAAAAACTACATTTTTTCAGTGACTTCTGAGGTTCGTATTTCTGAATTGTACCGTAATTTCAATCTACCGTCACTCCGGTTCTAACTATGTTAAGGAGAATCTGAAAACAGATTTGGAAAGACCAAATTCTCCACTAGTTTTTCTTTTTGAACACTTTGTCGTAGCTATGACGGTATAAAAGATCGCCGGACCCTGAAAATTTCATGTTTTTTGTCAAATTTTGACAATATACCAATATTTTGAAAAGGAAGGAATCATCCTATTGCAATGAACCTCCCTACACCTATCCATAACTTCTGTTAACATAGTCATGGAAAGTTATACATGTTTTCATTAAATCGTTTTGATTCTAGACCGATTTTAAGTTAAAAACCTCATTTTTCAAGGAATTTCTGAAGTCTATATTAATGAATTGTACCATCATTTCAATCGATCATATCTGTACTGGTGCATGTACTGGTGCATGTACTGGTGCATGTACTGGTGCATGTACTGGTGCATGTACTGGTGCATGTACTGGAGCATGTACTGGAGCATGTACTGGAGCATGTACTGGAGCATGTACTGGAGCATGTACTGGAGCATGTACTGGAGCATGTACTGGAGCATGTACTGGAGCATGTACTTGGTTCTTATACTGGTTCATATACTGGTTCATGTACTGGTCCATGTCCTGTTCCATGTCCTGTTCCTTGTACTGGTCCATGTACTGGTCCATGTACTGGTCCATGTACTGGTCCATTGCACTGGTCCATTGCACTGGTCCATTGCACTGGTCCATTGCACTGGTAACCCTAACTCTAGCCCTAACCCTAACCCTAGCCCTAACCCTAACCCTAGCCCTAACCCTAGCCCTAACCCTAACCCCTAATAACCTTTTCACTGGTCCATTGCATTGGTCCTTTGCATTGGTCCATTGCATTGGTAACCCTAACCCCAACCCTAACCCTAGCCCTAACCCTAACCCTAGCCCTAACCCTAACCCTAATGAACTTTTCCTTGGCACATTGTACTGGTACATTACACTCTTACATTGTAGTGGACCATGTACTGGTGCAAGTACTGGTTCATGTACTGGAGCATGTACTTGGTTCATATACTGGTTCATATACTGGTTCATATACTGGTTCATGTACTGGTCCATGTACTGGTCCATGTACTGGTCCATGTACTGGTCCATGTACTGGTCCATGTACTGGTCCATGTACTGGTCCATGTACTGGTCCATTGCACTGGTCCACTGCACTGGTCCACTGCACTGGTAACCCTAACCCTAGCCCACTGCACTGGTAACCCTAACCCTAACCCTCACCCTAGCCCTAACCCTAGCCCTAACCCTAACCCCTAATAACCTTTTCACTGGTACATTGTACTGGTACATTACACTCTTACATTGTACTGGACTACTGGTGCAAGTACTGGTTCATGTACTGGTGCATGTACTTCATATACTGGTCAATGTACCAGTCCATGTACTGGTCCACTGTATGATACATTGTACTGGACTACTGGTTCATGTACTCAGTGGGGCATGTACTGGTCCATTGCATGGGTACATTGTACTGGTGCATGTACTGGTGCATGTCCAATGGTGCATGTAGCCTACTGGCTCATGTATTGGTTTCCGTACTGGTCTATGTTTTTTGCACACTTGCATGTATTGCAATGTATTACAGTAGGATTCCTGTATCATTTCCACGTACTTTTTACTTGTTCATCTACTTGCGTCTATTTCGAGTTACTGGTATCACAGTAGGTGAAGTTTTGTCACCGCTCTACGGTGGCCGTCTACTAGTTAAACTTCACCTACACATAGGTGAAGTTTCTTGTTATCGGTATTATTTTTCTTATTAAACTTCACCTACACATAGGTGAAGTTTCTTGTAATCGGTATTATTTATTATTATTATTATTTATTATTATTCTTCCCGATAAACCTCTTCGGAAAATTTTCAAAAAATTTGTATACGTAGCCTACAAAAATACAAGAGAATCATTTTGAAAATTTTGACCTTGACCTATTTTTCAAGGTCACAGAGCCTCTAAAAGTCGGATTTCGCAATATTTCAAATACATGTACCTCGTCCGGCTATTACCGGTTTTCACTTTCCTGTACATGGAAATGTCCCAGACAATTTCTACACAGTGTAACCAATTTTCATGAAAGTAGGTCAAGGTCACATTGTACAAAGTCCATTTTCATGGTTTGAGGTTGACCCCTGTGCCGCCGAATCCGTAAGTCGTAGAGACATACCGTTGGTGCCATTACGTGCCCGAACGCACGGGACACCTGCGGGAGTCTTTATTTTTCAGTGACAGTACCGGTTCTTGAGTTACGTAATTTTAAAGTCACACCGCGTCACCGAAATCGGTGACCTTGAGAATTTGACCTTGAAATATCGATTTTAGCCACTAAGATGTCATAGTAAACCCCCCCAAATATACACCTAATAAGCCCATTCAGACCTTTAAATTTGACCTTGACCTCATTTTTCAAGGTCATTTGCCCCGAAAAAGTTAGAAAAGGTGCCATTTTCAGCAATTTTTTTCACCATGTTCTGTTCAAGATATCAGCGTGATTTCCAGGTGACATATGAACATTGACCTGTTTATTGATAATGTCTAATCATGTTTTGTCTACCTTCTTTGCCAGATTTATGAAAATTTTTTAAATATAGCTAACCGACAAATGTTAAAAAATGACACATTTCCGCGTTTTTGACAGGGAAATATTGATCCTACAGGGTTACAATGCATGACTGACCCCCCCTTTGTTACCTACTGCAATTCAGAATATCATATTGATTTTGACCTAGATAATGTTTTTCAAGGTCAAACTCAAGGTCAAACATGTAGAAATATTTTACTATTTGGACGTTTCATTTTTTTTAACACAGAAGGAATCAAGATATTGTTACAAAAATGGCAGGCACACTTGCTACAATTCTCTAAAGGCTTCCTGTAAATTTTCATGGTCCTCGGATTGACCTACTTTGCACTGTAAAGGTCACAAGGTCAAAAAACTAGCAAAAAATTTATGATGTTTTTTCACATTTCTCAAAGATAGTGTAACTTCAAATGGTCATAGCTCCGGTCCTAATATAGATAAAGAAATTCTGAAAACAGATTTGGAAAGGCAAAATTCTCTTCTAGTTTTCATTTTCTGAACATTTTGTCGTAACTCTGACGGTTAAAAAGATCGCCGGACCCTGAAAATTTCATGTTTTTTTCCGAATTTTCACAATATATCAATATTTTGACAAGGAAGGAATCATTCTTTTCTAATCAACCTGTCTGGACATATCTCTAACATCTGTTTACATAATCCTGCCAAGTTATATATATTTTCATCTAACCGTTTTTGTTCCAGAGAGATTTTAAGTTAAAAACTACATTTTTTCAGTGACTTCTAAGGTTCGTATTTCTGAATTGTACCGTAATTTCAATCTACCGTCACTCCGGTTCTAACTATGTTAAGGAGAATCTGAAAACAGATTTGGAAAGACCAAATTCTCCACTAGTTTTCCTTTTTGAACACTTTGTTGTAGCTATGACGGTATAAAAGATCGCCGGACCCTGAAAATTTCATGTTTTTTGTCAAATTTTGACAATATACCAATATTTTGAAAAGGAATGAACCATCATATTGCAATGAACCTCTCTACACCTATCCATAACTTCTGCTAACATAGTCATGGAAAGTTATATATGTTTTCATTAAATCGTTTTGATTCTAGACCGATTTTAAGTTAAAAACCTTATTTTTCAAGGAATTTCTGAAGTCTATATTATTGAATTGTACCATCATTTCAATTGATCATATCTGTACTGATCCATGTACTGATCCATGTACTGATCCATGTACTGGTGCTTGTACTGGTGCATGTACTGGTGCATGTACTGGTGCATGTACTGGTTCATATACTGGTTCATGTATTGGTCCATGTACTGGTCCATGTACTGGTCCATGTACTGGTCCATGTACTAGTCCATGTATTGGTCCATGTACTGGTGCATGTACTGGTGCATGTACTGGTGCATTGCATTGGTCCATTGCATTGGTCCATTGCATTGGTCCATTGCATTGGTAACCCTAACCCCAACCCTAACCCTAGCCCTAACCCTAGCCCTAACCCTAACCCAAATGACCTTTTCATTGGCACATTGTACTGGTACATTACACTCTTACATTGTAGTGGACTACTGTTGCAAGTACTGGTTCATGTACTGGAGCATGTACTTGGTTCATATACTGGTTCATGTACTGGTCCATGTCCTGATCCATGTACTGGTCCATGTCCTGATCCATGTACTGGTCCATGTACTGGTCCATGTACTGGTCCATTGCACTGGTCCACTGCACTGGTCCACTGCACTGGTCCACTGCACTGGTAGCCCTAACCCTAACCCTAACCCTAGCCCTAACCCTAACCCTAGCCCTAACCCTAACCCTAACCCCTAATAACCATTTCACTGGTACATTGTACTGGTACATTACACTGGTACATTGTACTGGACTACTGGTGCAAGTACTGGTTCATTTACTGCAGCATGTACTTGGTTCAAATACTGGTCAATGTACCAGTCCATGTACTGGTCCACTGTATGACTACTGGTGCATGTACTCAGTGGGGCATGTACTGGTCCATTGCATGGGTACATTGTACTGGTGCATGTACTGGTGCATGTCCAATGGTGCATGTAGCCTACTGGCTCATGTATTGGTTTACATACTGGTCTATGTTTTTTGCACACTTGCATGTATTGCAATGTTTTACAGTAGGATTCCTGTATCATTTCCATGTACTTTTTACTTGCTCATCTACCTGTGTCTATTTCGAGTTACTGGTATCACAGTAGGTGAAGTTTTGTCAACGCTCTGCGGTGGCCGTCTACTAGTTATTATTATTTTTCTCCCCACCTGACCTCTTCGGAAAATTCTCAAAAAATTTGTATACGTAGCCTACAAAAATACAAGAGAATCATTTTGAAAAAATTGACCTTGACCTATTTTTCAAGGTCACAGAGCCTCTCAAAGTCGGATTTCGCAATATTTCAAATACATGTACCTCATCCGGTTATTACCGGTTTTCACTTTCCTGTACATGGAAAGGTCCCAGACACTTTCTACACAGTGTAACCCATTTTCATGAAAGTAGGTCAAGGTCACATTGTACAAAGTCTATTTTCATGGTTTGAGGTTGACCCCTGTGCCGCCGAATCCGTAAGTCGTAGAGACATACCGTTGGTGCCATTACGTGCCCGAACGCACGGGACACCTGCGTGAGTCTTTATTTTTTATTGGCCGTACCGGTTCTTGAGTTATGTAATTTTAAAGTCATAACGCGTCACCAAAATCGGTGACCTTGAGAATTTGACCTTGAAATATCGATTTAATCTGTTAACATGTCATAGTAAACCCCCCCAAATATACACCTAATAAGCCCATTCAGACCTTTAAATTTGACCTTGACCTAATTTTTCAAGGTCATTTGCCCCGAAAAACTTTGAAAAGGTGCCATTTTCAGCAATTTTTTTCACCATGTTCTGTTCAATATATCTGCGTGGTTTACAGGTGACAGATGAACATTGGCCTGCTTATTTGTAATATCTTATCATATTTTGTCTACCCCCTTCACCGGATTTATGAAAAATTTTCAAATATTGCTAACCGACAAATGTTAAAAAATGACACAATTCCGCGTTTTTGACAATGAAATATTGATTCTACAGGGTTACAATGCATGACTGACCCCCCCTTTGTCACCTACTCCGATTCTGAATATCACATTGATTTTGACCTAGAAAATGTTTTTCAAGGTCAAACTCAAGGTCAAACATTACAAAAAAGTGTACTTCTTTGACATTTGATTTTTTTGCACATAGAAAGAATCAAGATGTTGTTACAAAAATGGCAGACATACTTGCTACAATACTCTGGAGGCTCCTTGTAAATTTTCAAGGTCCTCGGGTTGACCTACGTTGCACCATAAAGGTCACAAGGTGGAAAAATGAGCAAAAAATTTCCGATATTTTTTTACATTTCTCAATGATAGCGTTATTTCAATCGGCCGTAGCTCCGGTTCTAATTAAGTTACAGAGAATCTGAAAACAGATTTGGAAAGGCCAAATGCTCTTCTAGGTTTCATATATTGAATATTTTGCCGTAGCGCCGACGGTTAAAAAGATCGCCGGACCCTGAAAATTTCATGTTTTTTGTCAAATTTTCACAATATATCAATATTTTGACAAGGAAAGAATCATCCTATTTTAATGAACCTGTCTGGACATATTTCTAGCTTCTATTTACATAATCCTCCCGGATTATATACGTTTCCATTGAACCGTTTTGGTTCTACAGTGATTTTAACTTAAAAACTGCATATTTTCAGGGATATCTAAAAGTCCATATTTCTGAATCATACCATAATTTCAATCTTCCGTGACTCCGGTCCTAATTAAGTTACAGAGAATCTGAAAACGGATTTGGAAAGCCCATAGTCTCCTCTAGGACTACTATTTGAACATTTTCTTGTATCTCCGACGGTTAAAAAGATCGCCGGACCCTGAAAAATGTATGTTTTCAGAAAATGCAGTCATTTGAAATGTTTTCATTCTACAGTAACTGGTCCATGTACTGGTCCATGTACTGGTCCATGTACTGGTCCATTGCACTGGTACATTGTACTGATTCATTGTACTGGTATATTGTGCTGGTATATTGCACTGATTCATTGTACTGGTGCATGTACTGGTGCATGTACTGTTGCATGTACTGTTGCATGTACTTGTGCATGTACTGGTGCATGTACTGGTGCATGTACTGGTGCATGTACTGGTGCATGTACTGGTGCATGTACTGGTGCATGTCTTATGGTCGATGTACTGGGTAATGTATTGGTTATGACTCGTATGTCTCTGTGTGTTTCTTTGCATGCTTGCATGTATTGCAATGTAATACATAATTATGTAGGATTCCTGTTTACGTTTCCATGTACTTTTTACTTGCTCGTCTACCGGTGTGCATTTCGAGTTACTGGCACCACAGTAGGTGAAGTTTTGTCACCGCTCTGCGGTGGCCGTCTTCTAGTTTATTATTATTCTTTCCGACTTTTTTCTTCCGAAAATTCTCAAAAAATTTGTATGCGTAGCCTACAAAAATCTAAGAAAACAATTTCTAGATTTTTGACCTTGACCTATTTTTCAAGGTCACAGAGCCTCTCAAAGTCGGATTTTGCAACATTTTAAATACGTCTACCTCATCCGGTTATTACCGGTTTTCACTTTCCTGTACATGGAAATGTCCCACACAGTTTCTACATAGCTTGACCCATTTTCATGAAAGTAGGTCAAGGTCACACTGTACAAAGTCCATTTTCATGGTTTGAGGTTGACCCCTGTGCCGTCGAATCCGTAAGTTGTAGAGACATACCGTTGGTGCCATTACGTGCCCGAACGCACGGGACACCTGCGGGAGTCTTTATTTTTCATTGGCAGTACCGGTTCTTGAGTTACGTAATTTTAAAGTCATACCGCGTCACCAAAATTGGTGACCTTGAGAATTTGAACTTGAAATATCGATTTAATCTGTTAACATGTCATAGTAAACCCCCCCAAATATACATCTAAAAAGCCCATTCAGACCTTTAAATTTGACCTTGACCTCATTTTTCAAGGTCATTTGACCCGAAAAAGTTAGAAAAGGTGTCATTTTCAGCAATTTTTTTCACCATGTTCTGTTCAAGATATCAGTGTGATTTATAGGTGACAGATGAACATTGGCCTACTCATTCATTATATCTAATCATATTTTGTCCATCTACTTCACCAGATTTATGAAAATTTTTTTAATGTTGCTAACCGACAAATGAAAAAAAAAGACACATTTCCGCATTTTGGACAGGGAAATATTGATTCTACAGGTTACAATGCATGACTGACCCCCCCTTTTTGACACATTTCCATTCAGAAAATCATATTGATTTTGACCTAGATAATGTTTTTCAAGGTCAAACTCAAGGTCAAACATGTCAAAAAATTTTACTATTTGGACGTTTCATTTTTTTAAACATGGAAGGAATTAAGATATTGTTACAAAAATGGTAGACGTACTTGCTACAATACTCTAGAGGCTCCCAATAAATTTTCAAGGTCCTCGGATTGACGTACGTTGCACCGTAAAGGTCACAAGGTCAAAAAATTTACAATATTTTTTCACATTCCTCTATGATAGCGTATTTTCAAACGGACGTAACTCCGGTCCTAATTAAGATACAAAGAATCTGAAAGCAGATTTGGAAAGGGAAAATTCTCCTCTAGTTTTCACTATCTGAACGTTTTGTCGTAACTCCGACGGTTTAAAAAGATCGCCGGACCCTGAAAATTTCATGTTTTCTGTCAAATTTTCACAATACATCAATATTTTGAAGAGGAGAGATTCATCTTTCTTTGATGAACCTGTCTTGACATATTCCTAGGATCTATTAACATAATCCTGCCAAGTTATATATATTTCCATTCTACCATTTTTGTTTCAGAGTGATTTCAAGTTAAAAACTACATTTTTTCAGGGATTTTTGAAGGTCCATATTTCTGAATTATACCATAATTTCAATCTGTCGTTGCTCCAGTCCTAGTTAAGTTACAGAGAATCTGAAAACAGATTTGGAAAGCCCATATTCTCCTCTATGTTCTTCATTTGAACATTTTCTTGTTTCTCTTACGGTTTAAAAGATCGCCAGACCCTGACACATTTATGTTTTCAGAAATTGCAGTCATTTGATAAGAGTCCATGTACTGGTCCATGTACTAGTCCATGTACTGGTCCCTGTACTGGTCCATGTACTGGTCCATGTACTGGTACATGTCCATGTACTGGTCCATGTACTGGTACATGTATTGGCACATGTATTGGAACGTGCATTGGTACATGTATTGGTACATGTATTGGTACAATGGTCTATTTACTAGTTCATGTGTTGGTTCATGTACTGGTCTATCTATGTCTTTTTCTGCATACATGCATACATGTACTGCAATGAATTACATAAATATGGGGGATTCTTGAATACTTTTCCATGTACTTTTTACTTGCCCATCTACCTGTGACTATTTCGAGTTACTTGTTCTGCAGTAGGTGAAGTTTTGTCACCGCTCTGCGGTGGCCGTCTACTAGTTTATTATTATTATTCTTTCCGAAAAATGTCTTCGGAAAATTTTCAAAAAATTTGTATACGTAGCCTACAAAAATCTAAGAATACAATTTCTAGATTTTTGACCTTGACCTATTTTTCAAGGTCACAGAGCCTCTCAAAGTCGGATTTCGTAATATTTCAAATACGTCTACCTCATCCGGTTATTACCGGTTTTCACTTTCCTGTACATGGAAAGGTCCCAGACACTTTCTACACAGTGTGACCCATTTTCATGAAAGTAGGTCAAGGTCACATTGTACAAAGTCCATTTTCATGGTTTCAGGTTGACCCCTGTGCCGCCGAATCCGTAAGTCGTAGAGACATACCGTTGATGCCGTTACGTGCCCTAACTCACGGGACACCTGCGGGAGTCTTTATTTTTCATTGGCAGTACCGGTTCTTGAGTTACGTAATTTTAAAGTCATACCGCGTCACCAAAATCGGTGACCTTGAGAATTTGACCTTGAAATATCGATGTTAGCTCATAACATGTCATAGTAAACCCCCCCAAACATACACCTAAGAAGTCCAAAATGACCTTTAAATTTGACCTTGACCTCATTTTTCAAGGTCATTTGACCCGAAAAAGTTTGAAAAGGTGCCATTTTCAGCAATTTTTTTTTACCATGTTATTTTTAAGATATCAGCGTGGTTTACAGGTGACAGATGAACATTGGCCTGCTTATTTGTAATATCTAATCATATTTTGTCTACCCCCTTCACCGGATTTATGAAAAATTTTCAAATATTGCTAACCGACAAATGTTAAAAAATGACACAATTCCGCGTTTTTGACAATGAAATATTGATTCTACAGGGTTACAATGCATGACTGACCCCCCCTTTGTCACCTACTCCGATTCTGAATATCACATTGATTTTGACCTAGAAAATGTTTTCAAGGTCAAACTCAAGGTCAAACATTACAAAAAAGTGTACTTCTTTGACATTTGATTTTTTTACACATAGAAAGAATCAAGATATTGTTACAAAAATGACAGACATACTTGCTACAATACTCTGGAGGATCCTTGTAAATTTTCAAGGTCCTCGGGTTGACCTACGTTGCACCATAAAGGTCACAAGGTGGAAAAATGAGCAAAAAATTTCCGATATTTTTTTACATTTCTCAATGATAGCGTAATTTCAATCAGCCGTAGCTCCGGTTCTAATTAAGTTACAGAGAATCTGAAAACAGATTTGGAAAGGCCAAATGCTCTTCTAGGTTTCATATATTGAATATTTTGCCGTAGCGCCGACGGTCAAAAAGATCGCCGGACCATGAAAATTTCATGTTTTTTGTCAAATTTTCACAATATATCAATATTTTGACAAGGAAAGAATCATCCTATTTTAATGAACCTGTCTGGACATATTTCTAGCTTCTATTTACATAATCCTCCCGGATTATATACATTTCCATTGAACCGTTTTGGTTCTACAGTGATTTTAACTTAAAAACTGCATATTTTCAGGGATATCTAAAAGTCCATATTTCTGAATCATACCATAATTTCAATCTTACGTGACTCCGGTCCTAATTAAGTTACAGAGAATCTGAAAACGGATTTGGAAAGCCCATATTCTCCTCTTGGTCTGCTATTTGAACATTCTCTTGTATCTCCGACGGTTAAAAAGATCGCCGGACCCTGAAAAATGTATGTTTTCAGAAATTGCAGTCATTTGAAATGTTTTCATTCTACAGTAACTGGTCCATGTACTGGTCCATGTACTGGTCCATGTACTGGTCCATGTAGTGGTCCATGTACTGGTACATTGCACTGGTACATTGCACTGGTACATTGTACTGATTCATTGTACTGGTATATTGTACTGGTATATTGTTCTGATTCATTGTACTGGTGCATGTACTGGTGCATGTACTGTTGCATGTACTGTTGCATGTACTTGTGCATGTACTGGTGCATGTACTGGTGCATGTACTGGTGCATGTACTGGTGCATGTACCGGTGCATGTACTGGTGCATGTACTGGTGCATGTACTGGTGCATGTCATATGGTCGATGTACTGAGCAATGTATTGGTTATGACTCGTATGTCTCTGTGTGTTTCTTTGCATGCTTGCATGTATTGCAATGTAATACATAATTATGTAGGATTCCTGTTTACGTTTCCATGTACTTTTTACTTGCTCGTCTACCGGTGTGCATTTCGAGTTACTGGCACCACAGTAGGTGAAGTTTTGTCACCGCTCTGCGGTGGCCGTCTACTAGTTATTAAACTTCACCTACACATAGGTGAAGTTTCTTGTTTTCGGTATTATTTATTATTAAACTTCACCTACACATAGGTGAAGTTTCTTGTAATCGGTATTATTTATTATTATTATTTTTCCGCCAGACGAAACTTCATCGGAGAATTCTCAAAAAATTCATATACGTAGCCTACAAAAATACAAGAGAATCATTTTGAAAAAAATGACCTTGACCCATTTTTCAAGGTCACAGGGCTTCTCAAAGTCGGATTTTGCAATATTTCAAATACATGTACCGGGTCCGGTTATTACCGGTTTTCACTTTACTGTACATGGAAAGGTCCCAGACACTTTCTACACAATTTGACCCATTTTCATGAAAGTAGGTCAAGGTCACTTTGTACAAAGTCCATTTTCATGGTTTGAGATGTGCCCCTGTGGCTCATAATCCGTAAGTCGTAGAGACATACCGTTGGTGCCAAAACGTGCCCGAACTCACGGGACACCTGCGGGACTCTTTATTTTACATTGGCAGTACCGGTTCATGAGTTACATAATTTTAAAGTCATACCGCGTCACAAAAATTGGTGACCTTGAGAATTTGACCTTGAAATATTGATGTTAGCGGCTAACATGTCATAGTAAACCCCCCCAAACATACATGTATAAACCCCATATAGACCTTTAAATTTGACCTTGACCTCTTTTTTCAAGGTCATTTGACCCAAAAAAGTTTGAAAAAGTGCCATTTTCGGCAATTTTTTTCACCGTGTTCTTTTCAAGATATCATCGTGATTTAATGGTGACAGATGAGCATTGGCCTGCTTATTCATAATATCTAATCATATTTTGTCTACCTCCCTCTGCGGATTTATGAAAAATTTTCAAATATTCCTAACCGACAAATGCTAAAAAATGACACGTTTCTGCATATTTGACAGGGAAATATTCATTCTACAGGGTTGCAATGCATGACTGACCCCCCCTTTGTTACCTACTGCCTTTCTGAATAGCATATTAATTTTGACCTAGAAAATGTTTTTCAAGGTCAAACTCAAGGTCAAACATTACAAAAATTTTTGCATTTTTTACATTTTGTATTTTTTAACAGAGAAGGAATCAAGATATTGTTACAAAAATGGTAGACATACTTGCTACAATACTCTAGAAGTTTCCTGTAAATTTTCAAGGTCCTCGGACTGGCCTACGTTGCACTGTAAAGGTCAAAAGGTCGAAAAACGAGCGAAAAATTTATGATTTTTTTTCACATTTCTCAAAGATAGCGTAATTTCAAACGGCCGTAGCTCCGGTCCTAATTAAGATAGAGAAAATCTGAAAACAGATTTGGAAAGGCCATATTCTCCTCTAGTTTTCATTTTCTGAATGTTTTGTCGTAGCTCCGACGGTTAAAAAGATCGCCGGACCCTGAAAATTTCATGTTTTTTTCCGAATTTTCATAATATATCATTATTTTGACAAGGAAGGAATCATCCTTTTTTTATCAACCTGCCTGGACCTCTTTGTAACATCTGTTTACATAATCCTGGCAAATTATATATGTTTTCATTTGAACCGTTTTGGTTATACAGTGATTTTAAGTTAAAAACTACAGTTTTTCAGGTATTTCTAAAGTTCATATTCCTGAATTGTACCATAATTTCAATCTGTGATAACTCCGGTTCTAATTAAGATACAGAGAATCTGTAAACAGATTTGAAAAGGCCAAATTCTCCTCTAGTTTTCATCTTCTGAACATTTTGTCGTAGCTATGACGGTTTAAAAGATCGCCGGACCCTGAAAATTTCATGTATTTCTGATGGTCAAAGAGATTACATGACCCTGAAAAATCGATGTTCTCAGAAAGAGCAGAAGATGTACTGGTGGATGTACTTGTGGATGTACTGGTGGATGTACTGGTCCATGTATTGGTTCATGTACTGGTCGATGTACTGGTTCATGTACTGGTTCATGTACTGGTTCATATACTAGTTCATGTATGGTTCATGCACTGGTTCATGTACTGGTTTATGTACTCGTTTTTCTGTGCATACTTGCATGTAATGTACTCAATGTACAGGTAACATTCTTGTATTCTTGTCTGTATGATTGTTACATAATTATGTATGATTCCTGTGTACTTTTCCATGCACCTATTACTTGCTCATCTACTTGTGTCTGTTTCGAGTTACTGGTACCGCAGTAGGTGAAGTTTTGTTACCGCTCGCGGTTACGTCCACTAGTTTATTAAACTTCACCTACACATAGGTGAAGTTTCTTGTAATCGGTAATATTATTTATTATTATTATTCTTTCCGAAAAATGTCTTCGGAAAATTTTCAAAAAATTTGTATACGTAGCCTACAAAATTCTAAGAATACAATTTCTAGATTTTTGACCTTGACCTATTTTTCAAGGTCACAGAGCCTCTCAAAGTCGGATTTCGTAATATTTCAAATACGTCTACCTCATCCGGTTATTACCGGTTTTCACTTTCCTGTACATGGAAAGGTCCCAGACACTTTCTACACAGTGTGACCCATTTTCATGAAAGTAGGTCAAGGTCACATTGTACAAAGTCCATTTTCATGGTTTGAGGTTGACCCCTGTGCCGCCGAATCCATAAGTCGTAGAGACATACCGTTGATGCCGTTACGTGCCCGAACTCACGGGACACCTGCGGGAGTCTTTATTTTTCATTGGTAGTACCGGTTCTTGAGTTACGTAATTTTAAAGTCATACCGCGTCACCAAAATCGGTGACCTTGAGAATTTGACCTTGAAATATCGATGTTAGCTCATAACATGTCATAGTAAACGCCCCCAAACATACACCTAATAAGCCCAAAATGACCTTTAAATTTGACCTTGACCTCATTTTTCAAGGTCATTTGACCCGAAAAAGTTCGAAAAAGTGCCATTTTCAGCAATTTTTTTCACCATGTTCTTTTCAAGATATCATCGTGATTTACAGGTGACAGATGAACATTGGCCTGCTTATTCACAATATCTAATTATATTTTGTGTACCTCCTTCGCCGGATTTATGAAAATTTTTTTAATATTGCTAACCGACAGAGGTTAAAAAATGACACATTTCCGCGTTTTTGACAAGGAAATATTGATTGTACAGGGTTACAATGCATGACCGACCCCCCCTTTGTTACCTACTGCAATTCAGAATATCATATTGATTTTGACCTAGAAAATGTTTTTCAAGGTCAAACTCAAGGTCAAACATTACAAAAAATTGTACTTCTTTGACATTTGATTTTTTTACACATAGAAGGAATCAAGATATTGTTACAAAAATGGCAGACATACTTGCTACAATAGTCTAGAGGCTCCCTGTAAATTTTCAAGGTCCTCGGGTTCACCTACATTGCACAGTAAAGGTCACAAGGTCAAAAAATTAGCAAAAAATTTACGATATTTTTTCACATTTCTCAAAGAAAGCGTTATTTCAATCGGCCGTAGCTCCGGTCCTAATTAAGTTACAGAGAATCTGAAAACAGATTTGGAAAGGCCATATTCTCTTCTAGTTTTCAATTTCTGACCATTTTGTCGTAGCTCCGACGGTTTAAAAGATCGCCGGACCCTGAAAATTTCATGTTTTTTGTCTAATTTTCACAATATATCAATATTTTGACAAGGAAGGAATCATTCTTTTCTAATGAACCTGTCTGGACATATTTCTAACATCTGTTTACATAATCCTGCCAAGTTATATATATTTTCATTGAACCGTTTCTGTTCCAGAGAGATTTTAAGTTAAAAACTACATTTTTTCAGTGACTTCTAAGGTTCGTATTTCAGAATTGTACCATAATTTCAATCTACCGTCACTCCGGTTCTAAGTAGGTTACGGAGAATCTGAAAACAGATTTGGAAAGACCAAATTCTCCCTTAGTTTTCCTTTTTGAACATTTTGTCGTAGCTATGACGGTATAAAAGATCGCCGGACCCTGAAAATTTCATGTTTTTTGTCAAATTTTGACAATATACCAATATTTTGACAAGGAAGGAATCATCCTATTGCAATGAACCTCTCTACACCTATCCATATCTTCTGTTAACATAGTCCTGGAAAGTTATATATGTTTTCATTGAATCGTTTTGATTCTAGACCGATTTTAAGCTAAAAACCACATTTTTCCAGGAATTTCGGAAGTCTATATTTCTGAATTGTACCATAATTTCAATCGATCATATCTGTACTGATCCACGTACTGATCCACGTACTGATCCACGTACTGGTCCAGGTACTGGTCCACGTACCGGTCCACATACTGGTCCACGTACTGGTCCACTACTGGTCCACTACTGGTCCACTACTGGTCCACGTACTGGTCCACGTACTGGTCCACGTACTGGTCCACGTACTGGTCCACGTACTGGTCCAAGTACTGGTCCTCCCTAATCCTAACCCTAACCCAAACCTAACCTTTTCACTGGTACATTGTACTGGTACATTACACTTGTACATTGTACTGGACTACTGGTGCTGGTTCATGTACTGGAGCATGTACTTGGTGCATGCACTGGTCCATGTACTAGTTCATGTACTGGTCCACTGAATTTGTCTCAAACTTTGGTCAGGTCATTGCTCAAATAAGTCCCTACATGTATGGGGCCTGGAGGCCACCATGCCTCATTATATAACTTCTTTTTGCCTACAAATAGTTGTAGGCGGATCTAAATAGGCTATCCAGCCACATTTTCCATTTGCCTGTGCCAGTGCATGGTTAAGTTGGGATTTTAGGGGGATGGGCTGAGATAAGTTTCTTTTTTGAGAATCTTAACTCAATAAACCCAAACCCTAACCCCAACCCCAACATTAATAACCTTTTCACTGGCACATTGTACTGGTACATTACACTTTTACATTGTAGTGGACTCCTGGTGCACGTACTGGTTCATATACTGGTTCATATACTGGTCCATGTCCTGGTCCATGTACTGGTCCATGCACTGGTCCATTGCACTGGTCCATTGCACTGGTAACCCTAGCCCTAACCCTAACCCTAGCCCTAACCCTAACCATAGCCCTAACCCTAGCCCTAACCGTTAACCCTGAACCCTAACCCTAACCCTAACCCCTAAACCCTAACCCTAGCCCT
The DNA here is from genome assembly GCA_026936325.1 of Platynereis dumerilii. Taxonomy (NCBI): domain Eukaryota; kingdom Metazoa; phylum Annelida; class Polychaeta; order Phyllodocida; family Nereididae; genus Platynereis; species Platynereis dumerilii. The sequence continues at coordinate 3,048,159 of JAPTHN010000028.1, forward strand.
ACTGGACTACTGGTGCATGTACTCAGTGGGGCATGTACTGGTCCATTGCATGGGTACATTGTACTGGTGCATGTACTGGTGCATGTCCAATGGTGCATGTAGCCTACTGGCTCATGTATTGGTTTACGTACTGGTATTTTTGCAGACTTGCATGTATTGCAATGTATTACAGTAGGATTCCTGTATCATTTCCAAATACTTTTTACTTGCTCATCTACCTGTGTCTATTTCGAGTTACTGGTATCACAGTAGGTGAAGTTTTGTCACCGCTCTACGGTGGCCGTCTACTAGTTAAACTTCACCTACACATAGGTGAAGTTTCTTGTAATCGGTATTATTATTATTATTATTATTATTATTTATTATTATTCTTTCCGAATTTTTTCTTCGGAAAATTCTCAAAAAATTTGTATACGTAGCCTACAAAAATACAAGAGAATCATTTTGAAAAAATTGACCTTGACCTATTTTTCAAGGTCACAGGGCCCTTCAAAGTCGGATTTCGCAATATTTCAAATACATGTACCTCATCCGGTTATCACCGGTTTTCACCTTCCGGGACATGGAAAGGTCCCACACACTTTCTACATAATCTGACCTACTTTCATGAAAGTAGGTCAAGGTCACGTTGTACAAAGTCCATTTTTATGGTTTGAGGTCTGCTCCTGTGCCTCCGAAACCGTAAGTAGTACAGACATACTGTTGGTGCCAAAAGGTGCCCGAACTCACGGGACACCTGCGAGGATCCTTTTTTTTCCATTACCTGTACCGGTTCTTGAGTTACATAAATTTGAAATCATACCGCGTCACTAATAACGGTGACCTTGAGAATTTGACCTTGAAATATCGATGTTAGCTGCTAACATGTCATAGTAAACCCCCCCAAACATACACCTAATAAGCCCGTACAGACCTTTAAATTTGACCTTGACCTCATTTTTCAAGGTCATTTGACCCGAAAAACTTTGAAAAGGTGCCATTTTCAGCAATTTTTTTTACCATGTTATTTTCAAGATATCAGCGTGATTTCCAGGTGACAGATGAACATTGACCTGTTTATTTATGATGTATAATCATACTTTGTCTACCTCCTTTGCCAGATTTATGAACATTTTTTAAATATAGCTAACCGACAGATGTTAAAAAATGACACATTTCCTCGTTTTTGACAGGGAAATATTGATGCTACAGGGTTACAATGCATGACTGACCCCCCCTTTGTCACACACTGCCTTTCTAAAAATCATAGTCATTTTGACCTAGATAATGTTTTTCAAGGTCAAACTCAAGGTCAAACATGTTGAAATATTTTACTATTTGAACGTTTCATTTTTTTTTTACATAGAAGGAATCAAGATATTGTTACAAAAATAGCAGGCACACTTGCTACAATACTCTAGAGGCTTCCTGTAAATTTTCATGGTCCTCGGATTGACCTACGTTGCACTGTAAAGGTCACAAGGTTGAAAAACGAGCGAAAAATTTATGATGTTTTTTCACATTTCTCAAAGATAGTGTAACTTCACACGGCCGTAGCTCCGGTCCTAATTAAGATACAGAGAATCTGAAAACAGATTTGGAAAGGCCATATTCTCTTCTAGTTTTCATTTTCTGAACATTTTGTCGTAACTCCGACGGTTAAAAAGATCGCCGGACCCTGAAAATTTCATGTTTTTTGTCAAATTTTCACAATATATCAATATTTTGACAAGGAAGGAATCATTCTTTTCTAATGAACCTGTCTGGACATATCTCTAACATCTGTTTACATAATCCTGCCAAGTTATATATATTTCCATCTAACCGTTTCTGTTCCAGAGAGATTTTAAGTTAAAAACTACATTTTTTCAGTGACTTCTAAGGTTCGTATTTCTGAATTGTACCGTAATTTCAATCTACTGTCCCTCCGGTTCTAACTAGGTTAAGGAGAATCTGAAAACAGATTTGGAAAGACAAAATTCTCCACTAGTTTTCCTTTTCTGAACACTTTGTCGTAGCTATGACGGTATAAAAGATCGCCGGACCCTGAAAATTTCATGTTTTTTGTCAAATTTTGACAATATACCAATATTTTGAAAAGGAAGGAATCATCCTATTGCAATGAATCTCTCTACACCTATCCATAACTTTTGTTAACATAGTCATGGAAAGTTATATATGTTTTCATTGAATGGTTTTGATTCGAGACCGTTTTTAAGTTAAAAACCAAATTTTTCAAGGAATTTCGGAAGTCTATATTAATGAATTGTACCATCATTTCAATCGATCATATCTATACTGGTCCATGTACTGGTCCATGTACTGGTCCATGTACTGGTCCATGTACTGGTCCATGTACTGGTCCATGTACTGGTCCATGTACTGGTCCATGTACTGGTCCATGTACTGGTCCATGTACTGGTCCATGTACTGGTCCATGTACTGGTCCATGTACTGGTCCATGTACTGGTCCATGTACTGGTCCATTGCATTGGTCCATTGCATTGGTCCATTGCATTGGTCCACTGCATTGGTCCACTGCATTGGTCCATTGCATTGGTCCATTGCACTGGTAACCCTAACCCTAACCCTAGCCCTAACCCTAACCCTAACCGTAACCCTAACCGCTAATAACCTTTTCACTGGCACATTGTACTGGCACATTACACTCTTACATTTTAGTGGTCTGCTGGTGCAAGTACTGGTTCATGTACTGGAGCATGTACTTGGTTCATATACTGGTTCATATACTGGTTCATACACTGGTTCATACACTGGTTCATGCACTGGTTCATACACTGGTTCATACACTGGTTCATACACTGGTTCATATACTGGTTCATATACTGGTCCATGTCCTGGTCCATGTCCTGTTCCATGTACTGGTCCATGTACTGGTCCATTGCACTTGTCCATTGCACTGGTAACCCTAACCCTAGCCCTAACCCTAACCCTAGCCCTAACCCTAACCCCTAATAACCTTTTCACTGGTACATTGTACTGGTACATTACACTCTTACATTGTACTGGACTACTTGTGCAAGTACTGGTTCATGTACTGGTGCATGTACTGGTCCATTGCACTGGTCCATTGCACTGGTAACCCTAACCCTAGCCCTAACCCTAACCCTAGCCCTAACCCTAACCCTAGCCCTAACCCTAACCCCTAATAACCTTTTCACTGGTACATTGTACTGGTACATTACACTCTTACATTGTACTGGACTACTGGTGCAAGTACTGGTTCATGTACTGGAGCATGTACTTCATATACTGGTCAATGTACCAGTCCATGTACTGGTCCACTGTATGATACATTGTACTGGACTACTGGTGCATGTACTCAGTGGGGCATGTACTGGTCCATTGCATGGGTACATTGTACTGGTGCATGTACTGGTGCATGTCCAATGGTGCATGTAGCCTACTGGCTCATGTATTGGTTTACGTACTGGTCTATGTTTTTTGCACACTTGCATGTATTGCAATGTATTACAGTAGGATTCCTGTATCATTTCCACATACTTTTTATTTGCTCGTCTACCTGCGTCTATTTCGAGTTACTGGTATCACAGTAGGTGAAGTTTTGTCACCGCTCTGCGGTGGCCGTCTACTAGTTATTTATTATTATTATTCTTCCCGATAAACTTCATCGGAAAATTTTCAAAAAATTTGTATACGTAGCCTACCAAAATACAAGAGAATCATTTTGAAAAAATTGACCTTGACCTATTTTTCAAGGTCACGGAGCCTTTCAAAGTCGGATTTTGCAATATTTCAAATACATGTACCTTGTCCGGTTATTACCGGTTTTCACTTTCTGGTACATGAAAAGGTCTCAGACAGTTTCTACATACTTTGACCTACTTTCATGAAAGTAGGTCAAGGTCACATAGTACAAAGTCCGTTTTTATGGTTTGAGGTCTGCCCCTGTGCGTCAAAATCAGCAAGTCGTAGAGACATACCGTTGGTGCCAAAAGGTGCCCGAACTCACGGGACACCTGCGAGGACCCTTTATTTTCCATTACCAGTGCCGGTTATTGAGTTACGTAATTTTGAAATCATACCGTGTCACTAATAACGGTGACCTTGAGAATTTGACCTTGAAATATCGATGTTAGCTGCTAACATGTCATAGTAAACCCCCCCAAACATACACCTAATAAGCCCATACAGACCTTTAAATTTGACCTTGACCTCATTTTTCAAGGTCATTTGACCCGAAAAAGTTTGAATAGGTGCCATTTTCAGAAATTTTTTTTACCATGTTATTTTCCAGATATCAGCGTGATTTACATGTGACAGATGAACATTGGCCTGCTTATTCATAATATCTAATCATATTTTGTCTACCTCCTTCACCGGATTTATGAAAAATTGACAAATATTGCTAACCGACAAATGTTAAAAAATGACACAATTCCGCGTTTTTGACAAGGAAATATTGATTCTACAGGGTTACAATCCATGACTGACCCCCCCTTTGTTACCTACTGCAATTCAGAATATCATATTGATTTTGACCTAGAAAATGTTTTTCAAGGTCAAACTCAAGGTCAAACATTACAAAAAAGTGTACTTCTTTGACATTTGATTTTTTTACACATAGAAGGAATCAAGATATTGTTACAAAAATAACAGACATACTTGCTACAATAGTCTAGAGGCTCCCTGTAAAATGTCAAGGTCCTCGGATTGACCTACGTTGCACAGGAAAGGTCACAAGGTCAAAAAATTAGTGAAAAATTCACGATATTTTTCCACATTTCTCAAAGAAAGCGTTAATTCAATCGGCCGTAGCTCCGGTCCTAATTAAGTTACAGAGAATCTGAAAACAGATTTGGAAAGGCCAAATTCTCCTCTAGTTTTCATTTTCTGAACATTTTGTCGTAGCTTCGACGGTTAAAAAGATCGCCGGACCCTGAAAATGTCATGTTTTTTGTCAAATCTTAACAATATATCAATATTTTGACAAGGAAGGAATCATCTTTTTCTGATGAACCTGCCTGTACATATTTCTAACATCTGTTTACATAATCCTGCCAAGTTATATGTATTTCCATTCAACCGTTTTGGTTCCAGAGTGATTTTAAGTTAAAAACTACATTTTTTCAGTGACTTCTAAGGTTCGTATTTCTGAATTGTACCATAATTTCAATCTACCGTAACTCCGGTTCTAATTAAGTTACGGAGAATCTGAAAACAGATTTGGAAAGGCCAAATTCTCCCCTAGTTTTCCTTTTCTGAACATTTTGTTGTAGCTATGACAGTATAAAAGATCGCCGGACCCTGAAAATTTCATGATTTTTGTCAAATTTTGACAATATACCAATATTTTGACAAGGAAGGAATCATCCTATTGCAATGAACCTCTCTACACCTATCCATAACTTCCGTTAACATAGTCCTGGAAAGTTATATATGTTTTCATTAAATCGTTTTGATTCTAGACCGATTTTCAGTTACAAACCACATATTTCAAGTAATTTCTGAAGTCTATATTAATGAATTGTACCATCATTTCAATCGATCATATCTGTACTGGTCCATGTACTGGTCCATGTACTGGTCCATGTACTGGTCCATGTACTGGTCCATGTACTGGTCCATGTACTGGTCCATGTACTGGTCCATGTACTGGTCCATGTACTGGTCCATGTACTGGTCCATGTACTGGTCCATGTACTGGTCCATGTACTGGTCCATTGCATTGGTCCATTGCATTGGTCCATTTCACTGGTAACCCTAACCCTAACCCTAGCCCTAACCCTAACCCTAACCCTAATCCTAACCCCTAATATAATAACCTTTTCACTGCTATATTGTATTGGTACATTATACTGGACTACTGGTGCAAGTACTGGTTCATGTACTGGAGCATGTACTTGGTTCATATACTGGTCAATGTACCAGTCCATGTATTGATCCACTGTATGATACATTGTACTGGACTACTGGTGCATGTACTCACTGGGGCATGTACTGGTCCATTGCATGTGTACCCTGTCAGCGTGCTTCGGCGGTCCGGCGTCGGCCCAGTGTCAGTACGATGTCAGCAGCATCGGACCCGCTTTGGGCCGACGTTGGGCTGCCGAGGCACGCTGATAGGGTACATTGTACTGGTGCATATACTGGTGCATGTCCGATGGAGCATGTAGCCTGCTGGCTCATGTATTGGTTTACGTACTGATCTATGTTTTTTGCATACTTGCATGCATTGCAATGTATTACAGTAGGATTCCTGTATCATTTCCACATACTTTTTACTTGCTCATCTACCTGTGTCTATTTCGAGTTACTGGTTCTGCAGTAGGTGAAGTTTTGTCACCGCTCTGCGGTGGCCGTCTACTAGTTATTATTATTCTTCCCGATAAACCTCTTCGGAAAATGTTCAAAAAATTCATATACGTAGCCTACAAAAATACAAGAGAATCATTTTGAAAAAATTGACCTTGACCTATTTTTCAAGGTCACAGGGCCTCTCAAAGTCGGATTTTGCAATATTTCAAATTCATGTACCTCGTCCGGTTATTACCGGTTTTTACTTTGCGGTACATGAAAATGTCCCAGACAATTTCTACACAATTTGACCTACTTTCATGAAAGTAGGTCAAGGTCACATTGTACAAAGTCCATTTTTATGGTTTGAGACCTGCCCCTGTGCCGCAAAATCGGTAAGTCGTAGAAACATACCGATGGTGCCATTACGTGCCCGAACTCACGGGACACCTGCGGGAGTCTTTGTTATTCATCGGCAGTACCGGTTCTTGAGTTACGGAACTTTAAAGTCAGACCGTGTCACCAAAACCGGTGACCTTGAGAATTTTACCATGAAATATCGATTTTAGGTCATAACATGTCATAGTAAACCCCCCCAAACATACACCTAGTAAGCCCAAAATGACCTTTAAATTTGACCTTGACCTCATTTTTCAAGGTCATTTGACCCAAAAAAGTTTGAAAAAGTGCCATTTTCAGCAATTTTTTTCACCATGTTCTTTTCAAGATATCAATGTGATTTACTGTTGACGGATGAACATTGGCCTGCTTATTCATAATATCTAATCATATTTTGTCTACCTCCTTCTCCGGATTTATGAAAAATTTTCAAATATTCCTAACCGACAAATGCTAAAAAATGACACATTTCTGCATATTTGACAGGGAAATATTCATTCTACAGGGTTGCAATGCATGACTGACCCCCCCTTTGTTACATACTGCCTTTCTGAATAGCATATTAATTTTGACCTAGAAAATGTTTTTCAAGGTCAAACTCAAGGTCAAACATGACAAAAATTTTTGCATTTTTTACATTTCGTATTTTTTAACAGAGAAGGATTCAAGATATTGCTACAAAAATGGTAGACATACTTGCTACAATACTCTACAAGCTTCCTGTAAATTTTCAAGGTCCTCGGACTGGCCTACGTTACACTGTAAAGGTCAAAAGGTCGAAAAACGAGCGAAAAATTTATGATTTTTTTTCACATTTCTCAAAGATAGCGCCATTTCAAACGGCCGTAGCTCCGGTCCTAATTAAGATAGAGAAAATCTGAAAACAGATTTGGAAAGGCCATATTCTCCTCTAGTTTTCATTTTCTGAACATTTTGTCGTAGCTACGACGGTTAAAAAGATCGCCGGACCCTGAAAATTTCATGTTTTTTTCCGAATTTTCATAATATATCATTATTTTGACAAGGAAGGAATCCTCCTTTTTTGATCAACCTGCCTGGACGTCTTTGTAACATCTGTTTACATAATCCTGGCAAATTATGTATGTTTTCATTGAACAGTTTTGGTTATACAGTGATTTTAAGTTAAAAACTACATTTTTTCAGGTATTTCTAAAGTTCATATTCCTGAAATATACCATAATTTCAATCTGCAATAACTCCAGTCCTAATTAAGATACAGAGAATCTGTAAACAGATTTGAAAAGGCCAAATTCTCCTCTAGTTTTCATCTTCTGAACATTTTGTCGTAGCTATGACGGTTTAAAAGATCGCCGGACCCTGAAAATTTCATGTATTTCTGATGGTCAAAGAGATTACATGACCCTGAAAAATCGATGTTCTCAGAAAGAGCAGAAGATGTACTGGTGGATGTACTGGTGGATGTACTGGTGGATGTACTGGTGGATGTACTGGTGGATGTACTGGTGGATGTACTGGTGGATGTACTGGTGGATGTACTGGTGGATGTACTGGTGGATATACTGGTTCATGTATTGGTTCATGTATTGGTTCATGTACTGGTTCATGTACTGGTTCATGTACTGGTTCATGTACTGGTTCATGTACAGGTTCATGTACTGGTTCATGTACTGGTTCATATACTAGTTCATGTATGGTTCATGCACTGGTTCATGTACTGGTTTATGTACTCGTTTTTCTGTGCATACTTGCATGTAATGTACTCAATGTACAGGAAACATTCTTGTATTCTTGTCTGTATGCTTGTTACATAATTATGTATGATTCCTGTGTACTTTTCCCCGTACCTTTTACTTGCTCATCTACTTGTGTCTGTTTCGAGTTACTGGTACCACAGTAGGTGAAGTTTTGTTACCGCTCGCGGTTACGTCCACTAGTTATTAAACTTCACCTATTACCATAGGTGAAGTTTCTTGTTTTCGTAATTATTAAACTTCACCTACACATAGGTGAAGTTTCTTGTAATCGGTATTATTTTTCTTATTAAACTTCACCTACACATAGGTGAAGTTTCTTGTTTTCGGTATTATTTATTATTATTATTATTAAACTTCACCTACACATAGGTGAAGTTTCTTGTTATCGGTATTATTTTTCTTATTATTATTATTTTTCTCCCCACCTGACCTCTTCGGAAAATTCTCAAAAAATTTGTATACGTAACCTGCAAAAATACAAGAGAATCATTTTGAAAATTTAGACCTTGACCTATTTTTCAAGGTCACAGAGCCTCTCAAAGTCGGATTTCGCAATATTTCAAATACATGTACCTCATCCGGTTATTACCGGTTTTCACTTTCCTGTACATGGAAAGGTCCCAGACACTTTCTACACAGTATGACCCATTTTCATGAAAGTAGGTCAAGGTCACATTGTACAAAGTCCATTTTCATGGTTTGAGGTTGACCCCTGTGCCGCCGAATCCGTAAGTCGTAGAGACATACCGTTGGTGCCATTACGTGTCCGAACGCACAAGACACCTGCGTGAGTCTTTATTTTTCATTGGCAGTACCGGTTCTTGAGTTATGTAATTTTAAAGTCATACCGCGTCACCAAAATCGGTGACCTTGAGAATTTGACCTTGAAATATCGATTTAATCTGTTAACATGTCATAGTAAACCCCCCCAAATATACACCTAATAAGCCCAAAATGACCTTTAAATTTGACCTTGACCTAATTTTTCAAGGTCATTTGCCCCGAAAAAGTTTGAAAAAGTGCCATTTTCAGCAATTTTTTTCACCATGTTCTGTTCAATATATCAGGGTGGTTTACAGGTGACAGATGAACATTGGCCTGCTTATTTGTAATATCTAATCATATTTTGTCTACCCCCTTCACCGGATTTATGAAAAATTTTCAAATATTGCTAACCGACAAATGTTAAAAAATGACACAATTCCGCGTTTTTGACAATGAAATATTGATTCTACAGGGTTACAATGCATGACTGACCCCCCCTTTGTCACCTACTCCGATTCAGAATATCACATTGATTTTGACCTAGAAAATGTTTTTCAAGGTCAAACTCAAGGTCAAACATTACAAAAAAGTGTACTTCTTTGACATTTGATTTTTTTACACATAGAAAGAATCAAAATATTGTTACAAAAATGGCAGACATACTTGCTACAATACTCTGGAGGCTCCTTGTAAATTTTCAAGGTCCTCGGGTTGACCTACGTTGCACCATAAAGGTCACAAGGTGGAAAAATGAGCAAAAAATTTCCGATATTTTTTTACATTTCTCAATGATAGCGTAATTTCAATCGACCGTAGCTCCGGTTCTAATTAAGTTACTGAGAATCTGAAAACAGATTTGGAAAGGCCAAATGCTCTTCTAGGTTTCATATATTGAATATTTTGCCGTAGCGCCAACGGTTAAAAAGATCGCCGGACCCTGAAAATTTCATGTTTTTTGTCAAATTTTCAAAATATATCAATATTTTGACAAGGAAAGAATCATCCTATTTTAATGAACCTGTCTTGACATATTTCTAGCTTCTATTTACATAATCCTCCCGGATTATATACATTTCCATTGAACCGTTTTGGTTCTACAGTGATTTTAACTTAAAAACTGCATATTTTCAGGGATATCTAAAAGTCCATATTTCTGAATCATACCATAATTATAATCTTCCGTGACTCCGGTCCTAATTAAGTTACAGAGAACCTGAAAACGGATTTGGAAAGCCCATATTCTCCTCTTGGTCTACTATTTGAACATTTTCTTGTATCTCCGACGGTTAAAAAGATCGCCGGACCCTGAAAAATGTATGTTTTCAGAAATTGCAGTCATTTGAAATGTTTTCATTCTACAGTAACTGGTCCATGTACTGGTCCATGTACTGGTCCATGTACTGGTCCATGTACTGGTCCATGTACTGGTCCATGTACTGGTCCATGTACTGGTCCATGTACTGGTCCATGTACTGGTATATTGTACTGGTATATTGTACTGGTATATTGTACTGATTCATTGTACTGGTGCATGTACTGGTGCATGTACTGGTGCATGTACTGGTGCATGTCTTATGGTCGATGTACTGGGTAATGTATTGGTTATGACTCGTATGTCTCTGTGTGTTTCTTTGCATGCTTGCATGTATTGCAATGTAATACATAATTATGTAGGATTCCTGTTTACGTTTCCATGTACTTTTTACTTGCTCGTCTACCGGTGTGCATTTCGAGTTACTGGCACCACAGTAGGTGAAGTTTTGTCACCGCTCGCGGTTACGTCTACTAGTTTATTATTATTCTTCCCGATAAACCTCTTCGGAAAATTTTCAAAAAATTCGTATACGTAGCCTACAAAAATACAAGAGAATCATTTTGAAAAAATTGACCTTGACCTATTTTTCAAGGTCACAGGGCCTCTCAAAGTCGGATTTCGCAATATTTCAACTACATGTACCTCATCCGGTTATTACCGGTTTTAACTTTCCTGTACATGGAAAGGTCCCAGACACTTTCTACACAGCTTGACCCATTTTCATGAAAGTAGGTCAAGGTCACATTGTACAAAGTCCATTTTCATGGTTTGAGGTTGACCCCTGTGCCGCCGAATCCGTAAGGCGTAGAGACATACCGTTGGTGCCATTACGTGCCCAAACGCACGGGACACCTGCGGGAGTCTTTAGTTTTCATTAGCTGTACCGGTTCTTGAGTTACGTAATTTTAAAGTTATACCGCGTCACCAAAATTGGTGACCTTGAGAATTTGACCTTGAAATATCGATTTAATCTGTTAACATGTCATAGTAAACCCCCCCAAATATACACCTAATAAGCCCATTCACACCTTTAAATTTGACCTTGACCTCATTTTTCAAGGTCATTTGACCCGAAAAAGTTGGAAAAGGTGCCATTTTCAGCAATTTTTTTCACCATGTTCTTTTCAAGATATCATCGTGATTTACTGGTGACAGATGAACATTGGCCTGCTTATTCACAATATCTAATTATATTTTGTGTACCTCCTTCGCCAGAATTATGAAATTTTTTTTAATATTGCTAACCGACAAAGGTTAAAAAATTACACAGTTACGCGTTTTTGACAAGGAAATATTGATTGTACAGGGTTGCAATGCATGACTGACCCCCCCTTTGTTACCTACTGCGATTCAGAATATCATATTGATTTTGACCTAGAAAATGTTTTTCAAGGTCAAACTCAAGGTCAAACATTACAAAAAATTGTACTATTTTGACATTTGATTTTTTTACACATAGAAGCAATCAAGATATTGTTACAAAAATGGTAGACATACTTGCTACAATACTCTAGAGGCTCCCTGTAAATTTTCAAGGTCCTCGGATTGACCTACTTTGCACTGTAAAGGTTACAAGGTTGAAAAACGAGCAAAAAAATTACGATATTTTTTCACATTTCTTAAAGAAAGCGTTATTTCAATCAGTTGTGGCTCCGGTCCTAATTAAGTTATAGAGAATCTAAAAACAGATTTGGAAAGGCCAAATTCTCTTCTAGTTTTCACTTTCTCATTGTTTTGTCGTAGTTCCGACGGTTAAAAAGATCGCCGGACCCTGAAAATTTCATCTTTTTTGTCAAATTTTCACAATAAATCAATATTTTGACAAGGAAGGAATCGTTCTTTTCTAATGAACCTGTCTGGACATATTTCTAACATCTGTTTACATAATCCTGCTAAATTATATATATTTCTATCTAACCGTTTCTGTTCCAGAGAGATTTTAAGTTAAAAACTACATTTTTTCAGTGACTTCTAAGCTTCGTATTTCTGAATTGTACCATAATTTCAATCTACGGTAACTCCGGTTCTAGGAAGGTTAAGGAGAATCTGAAAACAGATTTGGAAAGACCAAATTCTCCCTTAGTTTTCCTTTTTCAACATTTTGTCGTAGCTATGACGGTATAAAAGATCGCCGGACCCTGAAAATTTCATGTTTTTTGTCAAATTTTGACAATATACCAATATTTTTACAAGGAAGGAATCATACTATTGCAATGAACCTCTCTACACCTATCCATAACTTCTGTTAACATAGTCCTTGAAAGTTATATATGTTTTCATTGAATGGTTTTGATTCTAGACCGTTTTTAAGTTAAAAACCACATTTTTCAAGGAATTTCTGAAGTCTATATTAATGAATTGTACCATCATTTCAATCGATCATATCTATACTGGTCCATGTACTGGTCCATGTACTGGTCCATGTACTGGTCCATGTACTGGTCCATGTACTGGTCCATGTACTGGTCCATGTACTGGTCCATGTACTGGTCCATGTACTGGTCCATGTACTGGTCCATGTACTGGTCCATGTACTGGTCCATTGCATTGGTCCATTGCATTGGTCCATTGCATTGGTCCATTGCATTGGTCCATTGCATTGGTCCATTGCATTGGTCCACTGCATTGGTCCACTGCATTGGTCCATTGCATTGGTCCATTGCACTGGTAACCCTAACCCTAACCCTAGCCCTAACCCTAGCCCTAACCCTAACCGTAACCCTAACCGCTAATAACCTTTTCACTGGCACATTGTACTGGTACATTACACTCTTACATTTTAGTGGTCTGCTGGTGCAAGTACTGGTTCATGTACTGGAGCATGTACTTGGTTCATATACTGGTTCATATACTGGTTCATATACTGGTTCATACACTGGTTCATACACTGGTTCATACACTGGTTCATACACTGGTTCATACATTGGTTCATACACTGGTTCATACACTGGTTCATATAATGGTTCATATACTGGTTCATATACTGGTCCATGTCCTGGTCCATGTCCTGTTCCATGTACTGGTCCATGTACTGGTCCATTGCACTTGTCCATTGCAATGGTAACCCTAACCCTAACCCTAACCCTAGCCCTAACCCTAACCCTAGCCCTAACCCTAACCCCTAATAACCTTTTCACTGGTACATTGTACTGGAACATTACACTCTTACATGGTACTGGACCACTGGTCCATTGCACTGGTAACCCTAACCCTAGCCCTAACCCTAACCCTAGCCCTAACCCTAACCCTAGCCCTAACCCTAACCCCTAATAACCTTTTCACTGGTACATTGTACTGGTACATTACACTCTTACATTGTACTGGACTACTGGTGCAAGTACTGGTTCATGTACTGGAGCATGTACTTCATATACTGGTCAATGTACCAGTCCATGTACTGGTCCACTGTGTGATACATAGTACTGGACTACTGGTGCATGTACTCAGTGGGGCATGTAATGCTCCATTGCATGGGTACATTGTACTGGTGCATGTACTGGTGCATGTCCAAGGGTGCATGTAGCCTACTGGCTCATGTATTGGTTTACGTACTGGTCTATGTTTTTTGCACACTTGCATGTATTGCAATGTATTACAGTAGGATTCCTGTATCATTTCCACGTACTTTTTACTTGCTCATCTACCTGCGTCTATTTCGAGTTACTGGTATCACAGTAGGTGAAGTTTTGTCACCGCTCTACGGTGGCCGTCTACTAGTTATTATTATTCCCGAGAAATGTCTTCGGAAAATTTTCAAAAAATTTGTATACGTAGCCTACAAAATTCTAAGGATACAATTTCTAGATTTTTGACCTTGACCTATTTTTCAAGGTCACAGGGCCTTTCAAAGTCGGATTTCGCAATATTTCAAATACATGTACCTCATCCGGTTATTATCGGTTTTCACTTTCCTGTACATGGAAAGGTCCCAGACACTTTCTGCATAACTTGACCCACTTTCATGAAAGTAGGTCAAGGTCACATTGCACAAAGTCCATTTTCATGGTTTGAGGTCTATCGCGGGATCTCAGAATCCGTAAGTCGTAGAGACATACCGTTGGTGCCAAAGAGTGCCCGAATTCACGGGACATGTGCCCGGACCCTTTATTTTCCATTGGCAGTACCGGTTCTTGAGTTACATAATTTTAAAGTCATACCGCGTCACCAAAACCAGTGACCTTGAGAATTTGACCTTGAAATATCGATTCTAGCTGCTAACATATCATAGTAAACCCCCCCAAATATACACCTAATAAGCCCATTCAGACCTTTAAATTTGACCTTGACCTCATTTTTCAAGGTCATTTGACCCAGAAAAGTTTGAAAAAGTGCCATTTTCAGCAATTTTTTTCACCATGTTCTTTTCAAGATATCACTGTGATTTACTGGTGACAGATGAACATTGGCCTGCTTATCCATAATATCTAATCATATTTTGTCTACCTCCTTCTCCGGATTTATGAAAAATTTTCAAATATTCCTAACTGACAAATGCTAAAAAATGACAGATTTCTGCATATTTGACAGGGAAATATTCATTCTACAGGGTTGCAATGTATGACTGACCCCCCCTTTGTTACCTACTGCCTTTCTGAATAGCATATTAATTTTGACCTAGAAAATGTTTTTCAAGGTCAAACTCAAGGTCAAACATGACAAAAATGTTTGCATTTTTTACATTTCTTATTTTTTAACAGAGAAGGAATCAAGATATTGTTACAAAAATTGTAGACATACTTGCTACAATACTCTAGAAGCTTCCTGTAAATTTTCAAGGTCCTCGGACTGGCCTACGTTGCACTGTAAAGGTCAAAAGGTCAAAAAACGAGCGAAAAATTTATGATTTTTTTTCACATTTCTCATAGATAGGGTCATTTCAAACGGCCGTAGCTCCGGTCCTAATTAAGATAGAGGAAATCTGAAAGCAGATTTGGAAAGGCCATATTCTCCTCTAGTTTTCATTTTCTGAACATTTTGTCGTAGCTACGATGGTTAAAAAGATCGCCGACCCTGAAAATTTCATGTTTTTTGTCAAATTTTCACAATTTATCATTATTTTGACAAGGAAGGAATCATCCTTTTTTGATCAACCTGCCTGGACCTATTTATAACATCTGTTTACATAATCCTGGCAAATTATGTATGTTTTCATTCAACCATTTTGGTTATACAGTGATTTTAAGTTAAAAACTACATTTTTTAGGTATTTCTAAAGTTCATATTCCTGAATTGTACCATAATTTCAATATGCGATAACTCCGGTCCTAATTAAGATACCGAGAATCTGAAAACAGATTTGAAAAGGCCAAATTCTCCCCTAGTTTTCATCTTCTGAATATTTTGCAGTAGCTATGACAGTTTAAAAGATCGCCGGACCCTGAAAATTTCATGTTTTTCTGATGGTCAAAGAGATCACATGACCCTGAAAAATCGATGTTCTCAGAAATCGCAGAAGATGTACTGGTAGATGTACTGGTTCATGTATTGGTTCATGTACTGGTTCATGAACTGGTTCATGTACTGGTTCATGTATAGTTCTTGCACAGGTTCATGTACTGGTTTATGTACTCGTTTTTCTGTGCATACTTGCATGTACTCAATGTAAAGGAAACATTCTTGTATTCTTGTCTGTATGCATGTTACAAATTTTCACAATATATCAATATTTTGACAAGGAAGGAATCATCCTTTCTGATCAACCTGTCTGGTAAAATGGGGGGGGGGGGGGGGTAGCAGATAGTACAGGAATAACAAAATGGAGGGGGGTGTATCCTGTGTCATGAGGCCTCCCCGAAAAAAAAAGTTGTTATCATCTTTTTAGAACTTCAATTTAAATGGAGGGAAGTTGATGATACTTGGCACACACAGGAGTAGCTGCAGGCCTGTGATAGCAAATGCAAAATATGAATGGCCTTGACTTTGGTATCAGAAGGTCATCTACATGCAAATGCTGGTACTGTAACTGTGGCTGATGACATTTCACCACCCTACACAAAGTTACACAGTCTGTAGTGAGAGTGCGAGTGAGCAGGGGGGGGGGGTGAAACAGACACAACAAAGGCAATATGTAAGAACAAAATTTATTTCGCTTTTTTTTTTTTTTTTTTTTTTTTTATAAGTCCAAGCGAATTAGGGTTTCAATTGGCACCTCTAAATAACCTATAAGGAGGTATAGCAGTGAAAAAAAAATTACAGTCTAGGAATGGTGACCAAGAGATCTACATGCAAAAAATACCAAATCTGAAATTGGTCCTTTATTCCTGGGGAAAATGGGGAAAAACCTCCACTTTTCGGTTTTTTAGAAACTGTCGTAGCATCTAGGAAAATGTATTTACAAACCTGAAAAAGGTACCAAAAGTTGTCTCATATCCTAGGCTACGTCCACTTTGAGTTTCATTATTGCCTCTCTCATTTTTAAAAAAAAACGCCCATTATGAGACTTTTTGAGGTGCAATCTGTAACCCTAGCCTCCCGGGTTTGAGTGAATGGTGAAATATCTCTCCAGATTACTGGAGAAGACTGGTAGGACTGTCTCTCATGCCAAAATGAAGAAAATTGGATCATTTTTAACCGAGAGAATGCATAAAATGTCTCTTTTGCACAATTTGCTTGAAAACTAGGTCACGACCAGGCATATTGGACAGAGACGGCGTGAGAATGTTCCTTAAAGAACGGCCTTCGACATGGTACCTTTACATTGTCTCTGTGACATCATCATTTTGATAGGTGGTGAACGGTGTTTTTGCGATCTACTAAATTGACATTTTTTCAATAAAACATAAGAAAGGATGGTTTTAACAATTCAAAAACCTGAAAAATGAGTTCCTCATGCCAATTTTATCTGAAATAGAGGTATTGCACAACTTTCTCGGCCCATAATTAAGAAATTTAGGCTGACCAATGCCCGTTTTTTTTTTTTTTTGCCTATTATATTGCAAGGCTGGGGGGTCACCTCAGAGGGAGGTACATTGAAAATTCTATATAGCGATCATGCTGGATCTAGCGCTATACAAGTAACCTATTATTATTATTAAACTTCACCTACACATAGGTGAAGTCTCTTGTAATCGGTATTATTAAACTTCACCTACACATAGGTGAAGTTTCTTGTAATCGGTATTATTAAACTTCACCTACACATAGGTGAAGTTTCTTGTAATCGGTAGTATTATTATTATTCTTTCCAACTTTTTTCTTCCGAAAATTCTCTAAAAATTTGTATACGTAGCCTACAGAAATACAAGAGAATCATTTTGAAAAAATTGACCTTGACCTATTTTTCAAGGTCACAGGGCCTTTCAAAGTCGGAAATCGCAATATTTCAAATACACGTACCTCATCCGGTTATTACCGGTTTTTACTTTCCGGTACATGGAAAGGTCCTAGACAGTTTCTACACACTTTGACCTATTTTCATTAAAGTAGGTCAAGGTCACATTATACAAAGTCCGTTTTCATGGTTTGAGGTTGATCGCGGGATCTCAGAATCCGTAAGTCGTAGAGTCATACCGATGGTGCCATTACGTGCCCAAACTCACGGGACATCTGCTGCGCTTTTTATTTTTCAATTTGGGTACCGGTTCTTGAGTTATGTAATTTTAAAGTCATACCGCGTAATCAATATCGGTGACCTTGAGAATTTCACATTGAAATATCGATTTTATCTGCTAACATGTTATAGTAAACCCCCCCAAAGATACACCTAATAAGCCCATACAGACCTTTAAATTTGACCTTGACCTCATTTTTCAAGGTCATTTGACCCAAAAAACTTCAAAAAGGAGCCATTTTCAGCAATTTTTTTACCATGTTATTTTTAAGATATCAGCATGATTTTTAAGTGACAGATAGACATTGGCCTATTCATTCATAATATCTAATCATATTTTAATTACCTCTGTCTCCGGATTTATGAAAATTTCTTAAATATTGCTAACCGACAAATGTTAAAAAATGACACATTTCTGCGTTTTTGACAAGGAAATATTGATTGCACAGGGTTACAATGCATTACTGACCCCCCCTTTGTCACACACTGCGATTCAGAATATCATATTTATTTTGACCTAGAAAATGTTTTTCAAGGTCAAACTCAAGGTCAAACATAACAAAAAATTGTACTTCTTTTACATTCGATTTTTTTACACATAGAAAGAATTAAGATATTGTTACAAAAATGGCAGACATACTTGCTACAATAGTCTAGAGGCTCCCTGTAAATTTTCAAGGTCCTCGGGTTGACCTACGTTGCACAGTAAAGGTCACAAGGTCAAAAAATTAGCAAAAAATTTACGATATTTTTCCACATTTCTCAAAGAAAGCGTTATTTCAATCGGCCGTAGCTCCGGTCCTAATTAAGTTACGGTGAATCTGAAAACAGATTTGGAAAGGCCAAATTCTCTTCTAGTTTTCACTTTCTGATTGTTTTTTTCGTAGCTCCGACGGTTAAAAAGATCGCCGGACCCTGAAAATGTCTTCTTTTTTGTAAAATTTTCACAATATATCAATATTTTGACAAGGAAGGAATCATTCTTTTCTAATTAATCTGTCTGGACATATTTCTAACATCTGTTTACATAATCCTGCCAAGTTATATATATTTCTATTGAACCGTTTCTGTTCCAGAGAGATTTTAAGTTAAAAACTACATTTTTTCAGTGACTTCTAAGGTTCGTATTTCTGAATTGTACCATAATTTCAATCTATTGTCACTCCGGTTCTAAGTAGGTTAAGGAGAATCTGAAAACAGATTTGGAAAGACCAAATTCTCCCTTAGTTTTCCTCTGTGCACATTTTGTCGTAGCTATGACGGTATAAAAGATCGCCGGACCCTGAAAATTTCATGTTTTTTGTCCAATTTTGAAAATATACCAATATTTTGACAAGGAACGAATGATCCTATTGCGATGAACCTCTCTACACCTATCCATTACTTCTGTTAACATAGTCCTGGAAAGTTATATATGTTTTCATTGAATCGTTTTGATTCTAGACCGATTTTAAGTTAAAAACCACATTTTTCCTGATATTTCTAAAGTCCATATTTCTGAATTGTACCATCATTTCAATCGATCATATCTGTACTGGTCCACGTACTGGTCCACGTACTGGTCCACGTACTGGTCCACGTACTGGTCCACGTACTGGTCCACGTACTGGTCCACGTACTGGTCCACGTACTGGTCCACGTACTGGTCCACCCTAACCCCTAACCCTAACCCAAACCTAATCTTTTCACTGGTACATTGTACTGGTACATTACACTTGTACATAGTATGGGACTACTGGTGCAAGTACTGATTCATGTACTGGAGCATGTACTTGGTGCATGCACTGGTCCATGTACTAGTTCATGTACTGGTCCACTGTATGATACATTGTACTGGACTACTGGTGCATGTACTCAGTGGGGCATGTACTGGTCCATTGTATGGGTACCATGTACTGGCGCATGTACTGGTGCATGTCCAGTTTTACTTGCTCATCTACCTGTGTCTATTTCGAGTTACTGGTTCTGCAGTAGGTGAAGTTTTGTCACCGCTCTGCGGTGGTCGTCTACTAGTTATTATTATTATTATTATTATTATTATTTATTATTATTCTTTCACCCTAACCTACCCTCAAAAAATTCATGAACGGAGCCTCATATGCCCTCATTACATTCCCCGAGTTTTTTTGACACCGGACCATTTTTCAAGGTCACAGGTCACTTCAAAGTTTGACTTCAAAAAATTTCAAATGGCAATAACTTTTTCGTTTATTGCTGGATTTCATTGTTCTTTTAGGAAGTTTGTTTAAAACCCTTTTTACATAATTTGACTCAATTTCGCGAATGTAGGTCAAGGTCAATGTCCCCTATGACCACTTTTGGTGTTTTATGGTTTTTTCTTATGCAATTGCACGTTTTTCATGCAAAGTGGCCCAAATTGTGGCAAAATGTTGCTTGACTAACGGGACATCTGCATGTGTATTGTGGTTGCATTTCTTTGGAAAGATTTTGAGTTACGTAATTTTAAACATTGGCAAGTCATCAAAATTGGTGACCTTCGTCATTTCACCATGAAATATCGATTTTGGCTGATAACATGCTATAGTAAACTGCTATTCTTTTTTGCCATTCACCCCAAATTGACCTTCGCATTTGACCTTGACCTAATTTTTCAAGGTCAATTGGCGAATTTCAGTGCAAAAATGTGTTTTTTTCAATGACCTTGAACACCATGCAATTTTCATATAGTTATTTTGTTTGTGACTGATTCAAGTACTCATTCAGATGTTTTTTATATGAAGAATTCATATTTCAAGTTAAATCAAAATGGCTGTCATTTTTTGATTGCCTACTGTGACCTTAGTATTTCAAATACAGTTATGAAATTTGGTACAGGTATTGGCTTGTGGGTATTGTTCACGCACGTGTGGAGAAATTCAAAATGTTTGACACAGAATGGCGGCCATTTTGGAATTGCTCACTGTTACCTCAGTATTTCACCTAGGGTTATGAAATTATGTACAGGCTTGGTACAGGTTATGGTCTGCGGGTATTGGTCAGGTACATGTACAATATTCAAGTACTTGTCAATGTACTTGTCAATGTACTTGTCAATGTACTTGTCAAAGTACTTCTCAATGTACTTGTCAATGTACTTGTCAATTTACTTGTCAATTTACTTGTCATGTTACTTGACATGTTACTTTTGCATTGAAATTACTATTGAAATTACCTTTCCAAGTACTTTTCAAATTACTTTGAAATTACTTTTCAAATTACGTTTCGAATTACTTTTCAAATTACTTTGGAACTTTTCAAATTATTTCTGTCATTTCTTTTTTCGTGTCGACCAATATTTCTAGGTGAAGTTTTGTTACTGCTTGCAGTTACTCATTTCTAGTTAAACTTCACCTATTACCATAGGTGAAGTTTCTTGTTTTCGTAATTATTTATTATTATTTATTATTATTATTATTATTATTATTATTATTATTCTTTCACCCTAACCTACCCTCAAAAAATTCATGAATGGAGCCTCATATGCCCTCATTACATTCCCTGAGTTTTTTTGACCCCGGACCATTTTTCAAGGTCAGAGGTCACTTCAAAGTTTGACTTCAAAAAATTTCAAATGGCAATAACTTTTTCGTTTATTGCTGGATTTCATTGTCCTTTTAGGAAGTTTGTTATAAAGCCTTTTTACATAATTTGACCCAATTTCGTGAATGTAGGTCAAGGTCAATGTCCCGTATGACCACTTTTGGTGTTTTATGGTTTTTTCTTATGCAATTGCACGTTTTTCATGCAAAGTGGCCCAAATTGTGGCAAAATGTTGCTTGACTAACGGGACATCTGCATGTGTATTGTGTTTGCATTTCTATGGCCGGATTATGAGTTACGTAATTTTAAACATTGGTATGTCATCAAAATTGGTGACCTTCGTCATTTCACCATGAAATATCGATTTTGGCTGATAACATGCTATAGTAAACTGCTATTCTTTTTTGCCATTCACCCCAAATTGACCTTCACATTTGACCTTGACCTAATTTTTCAAGGTCAATTGTCGAATTTCAGTGCAAAAATGTGCTATTTTCAATGACCTTGAACACCATGCAATTTTCATATAGTTATTTTGTTTGTGACTGATTCAAGTACTCATTCAGATGTTTTTTATACGAAGAATTCATATTTCAAGTTAAATCAAAATGGCTGTCATTTTTTGATTGCCTACTGTGACCTTAGTATTTCAAATACAGTTATGAAATTTGGTACAGGTATTGGCTTGTGAGTATTTTTCACGCACATGTGGAGAAATTCAAAATGTTAGACACAGAATGGCGGCCATTTTGGAATTGCTCACTGTTACCTCAGTATTTCACCTAGAGTTATGAAATTATGTACAGGCTTGCTACAGGTTATGGTCTGCGGGTATTGGTCAGGAACATGTACAATATTCAAGTACTTGTCAATGTACTTGTCAATTTACTTGTCAATGTACTTGTCAATATACTTGTCAAAGTACTTCTCAATGTACCTGTCAATGTACTTGTCAATTTACTTGTCAATTTACTTGTCATGTTACTTGACATGTTACTTTTGCATTGAAATTACTATTGAAATTACTTTTCCAAGTAATTTTCAAATTACGTTTCGAATTACTTTTCAAATTACTTTGGAACTTTTCAAATTACTTCTGTCATTTCGTTTTTTCATTTTCGACCAATATTTCTGGGTGAAGTTTTGTTACTGCTTGCAGTTACTCATTTCTAGTTATTTATTATTATTCTTTCACCCTAACCTACTCTCAAAAAATTCATGAACGGAGCCTCATATGCCCTCATTACATTCCCTGAGTTTTTTTGACCCCGGACCATTTTTCAAGGTCAGAGGTCACTTCAAAGTTGGACTTCAAAAATTTTCAAATGGCAATAACTTTTTCGTTTATTGCTGGATTTCATTGTCCTTTTAGGAAGTTTGTTAGAAAGCCTTTTTACATAATTTGACCCAATTTCGTGAATGTAGGTCAAGGTCAATGTCCAGTATGACCACTTTTGATGTTTTATGGTTTTTTCTTATGCAATTGCACGTTTTTCATGCAAAGTGGCCCAAATTGTGGCAAAATGTTGCTTGACTAACGGGACATCTGCATGTGTATTGTGTTTGCATTTCTATGGCCGGATTATGAGTTACGTAATTTTAAACATTGGTAAGTCATCAAAATTGGTGACCTTCGTCATTTCGCCATGAAATATCGATTTTGGCTGATAACATGCTATAGTAAACTGCTATTTTTTTTTGCCATTCACTCCAAATTGACCTTCACATTTGACCTTGACCTAATTTTTCAAGGTCAATTGGCAAATTTCAGTGCAAAAATGTGCTATTTTCAATTTTATGGTCTACGGGTATTGGTCAGGTACATGTACAATATTCAAGTACTTGTCAATGTACTTGTCAATGTACTTGTCAATGTACTTGTCAATGTACTTGTCAATGTACTTGTCAATGTACTTGTCAATGTACTTGTCAATGTACTTGTCAATGCACTTGTCAATTTACTTGTCTATTTACTTGTCATGTTACTTGACATGTTACTTTTGCATTGAAATTACTATTGAAATTACTTTCCAAGTACTTTTCAAATTACGTTTCAAATTACTTTTCAAATTACTGTTGAACTTTTCAAATTACTTCTGTCATTTCGTTTTTTCGTTTCGACCAATATTTCTAGGTGAAGTTTTGTTACTGCTTGCAGTTACTCATTTCTAGTTAAACTTCACCTATTACATAGGTGAAGTTTCTTGTTTTCGTAGTTATTTTTATTATTATTATTATTATTAAACTTCACCTATTACATAGGTGAAGTTTCTTGTTTTCGTAAATATTTTTATTATTATTAAACTTCACCTATTACATAGGTGAAGTTTCTTGTTTTCGTAAGTATTTTTATTATTATTTATTTTTCTTTTTTCCGGACAAAAATTTCTTCAAAAAATTTTCAAAAAAATCAGTATATAGTATTACATGACCTCAATACACTGACCTAGTATCAGTGACCTTGAATTATTTTTCACGGTCACAGGCAATTTCAAAGTTCGTTATTTCATATGTTTCTCAAGAGCACATCACAGGCAATTACGTGCGTATTTCATTTTCCACTTAGTGTCTAAATGCTACAAGTACATTACATAATCTGACCCAACTTCATGAAAGCAGGTCAAGGTCAAGGTCGCACAGGTCCATATTTAGTGCTGGAGATTGTCACGCATGATAGCAAAATCTGTAAAACACAAGGTATCAAAATTGATGCAATGTGATGCCCAAATGTCTGGCGCATGGTAAGAAGTTATTTTTGTGATGATGTCAAGCTTTGTTTTTTGAGTTATGTACTTTTAATGACAACCGCGTCATCAAAACCAATGACCTTGGTAATTTCACCCTGAAATATCGATATTAGGCCATAACAATGTATAGTGAAACCCCCCCAAAGATACCCCTAAAACCCCCATAACACCTTCAAATTTGACCTTGACCTCATTTTTCAAGGTCATTTGGCTCTTCAAAGTGCAAAAAGTGCTTATTTTCAAAATTCTGAAATTAGTTTTTTTTTCATGATATCACCTTGATATATTATCTCTAGACAGACAAAAATATGTGCATTAAGAATATGCAATCCAAATTCCTCTAACATTTTACCTTAATTTTCTACAAAATTCCAAATATCGCAAACCGGAGAATGTTAAAAAATGACAAATTATTGCGTTTTGGACATGGAAATTCGATCAGAGAGAGTTACAATAATTAATTGATCCCACCATTTTTCACATGCTGATTCTGAAAATCATATTTGTTTTGACCTAGAAACTTTATTTTCAAGGTCAAAATCAAGGTCAAACATGATGAAAAATTTTACTTCTTTGACATTAGATTTTTTTAAACAGACAAGGAATCAAAATATTGTTACAAAAATGTCACACATACTTGCTACAATAGTCCTAGAGGCATTGTAAAAATTTCAAGTAATCGGATTAACCTACGTTAGACCGTAAAGGTCACAAGGTCAAAAAATTAGGAAAAATTTACGATATTTTTTCACATTTCACAATGATAGCGTTATTTCAATCGCTGTAGCTCCGGTCCTAATTAAGTTACAGAGAATCTGAATACAGATTTGGAAAGGCCAAATCCCCCCTGGTTTCATTTATTGAACATTTTGTCGTATCACTGATTGTTTAAAAGATCGCCGGACCCTGAAAATTTCATGTTTTTTGTCAAATTTTCACAATTTATCATCATTTTGACAAGGAAAAATCATTTTAATTTAATGAAGCTATTTGAGCATACTTTCATCTTTCGTTCACATAATCCTGCCAAGTTATATATGTTTCCATTGAACCGTTTTTGTTCTAGAGTAATTTTAAGTGAAAAACTACATTTTTTCAGAAATTTCTGAAGTCCACATTTCTGAATTTTACCGTAATTTCAATCGGGCCGTATCTCTGGTCCTAATAAAGTTACGGAGAATCTGAAAATAGATTTGGAAAGCACAAATTCTCCTCTAGTTCTATATTTAACACTTTTTTGTACCACTGACGGTTAAAAAGATCGCCGGACCCTGAAAAATATATGTTTTCAGAAATTGCAGTCATTTCGATGTTTCAGGACTAGAAGTATCTTAGCCAATGCATTCCTAAAATTCCAAGGTTGATGTACTGTTGATGAACTGATTGATGTTCCGCTTGATGCACTGGTTGATGTACAGGTTGACGCATGGTCAATGCGCTGGTCATTGGACTGGTCATTGGACTGTTCATAGGACTGTTCAATTTACTGTTCAATGTACTGTTTAATGTACTGTTCAATGTACTGTTCAATGTACTGTTCAATGTACTGGTCCATGTACTGGTCCATGTACTGGTCCATGTACTGGTCCATGTACTGGTCCCATGTACTGGTCCATGTACTGGTCCATGTATTTTCTGTATATATTAATATTCGGCAAGCTCAAATTTTCCTCCAGTTTTCAATCTCTGAATGTTTTTCTTGTCACTCTGTTGGTTTAAAGAACGCCCAACCCTCAAAATTACATGTTTTCGGTCAAATATTTTGTATCAGTCATTGTATCAGTTAGTGTATCAGTTATGTAATCAGACAGTGTATCAGACAGTGTATCATAAGCATCAGTGAGTGTATCAGTCAGTGTACTCAGTCAGCGAATCAGTCAGTGTATGGCCACAAACAGATTGAACATGTTACAGTAAGGGTTTATCTGTCTGCTGACTATATATCACATCACAACTAGTCCAGAGACGGATAGTTTGTAAGTACTCTTCCATATATCTGTGCACACAATGTTCATTCTAAGTAACAAGCAAAATTACAGGTGATAAAATTAATATCACATGTGATATGATTTTGCATGATATTGCAAGTGATATTGTATGTTTAATACATTAAATGTAACTTTACATTTGATATTGCATAATATTACATGTGATATTGTGTGTGATATTGCATGTAATATTACATGTGCAAGACGCATGCAACTGCATGTACAAGTTTATGTACAACAGTTTATGTGCAAGTACATGGCAAGTTCCATGTCCGAGTTCATGTTCATGTTCAGAGGTCATGTCCAATGTCATTTACAATATTCATTTCTGTGTTTTCTCACATTAATTTCACTGCCAATAATTATATGATTGGTGAAGTTTTGTCACCGCATCGCGGTTACCCGATTTCTAGTATTCAAGTTGCGTTCGTACTTTCCAAAAAAGGTCCTCGAAAAATTTTCAAAAAAATTCATGAAGGAGCCCACCATGCCCGTATGACACCCACCCAGTTTCGGCCGACCTTGATTCATTTTTCAAGGTCGCAGAGCACTTTGAAGTCAGATTTTCCATACTTTTGAAATGCCCAAATCTCATCCGGTTACGCCCGGATTTCGTTTCTGTCACTTTTATTAGGTTCCACATGCTTTTTGCAAGTTACAAAGTGAGACTTCCGAAAACGCGAGGTCCAGGTCCAAGATGGCTACGGCCATTTTTAGTACTAAGCGATTGTCGCACGAGATGTCAGAAACCGTAAGCCCCGGGTTTTCAAAGTGAGGCCAAAAGCTGCTTGGTGGCCGGGCCAGTGCTGTAAGTTATAACTGTGGTGATCCCATGTTTGGTTATGCAGTTACATAATTTTAAATATTGACCGGCGTCATCACAACCAGCAATTATCCTACGTGCACCCCCCCCCCCCCTTTGAATTATGCTTTTGCTTGAAACTCCTGTGTCTAATACTGTAGAAAGCCAAAATATACCTAATTCAAGCCTCTCTATGTTATATAAGCAACCTGCAAGCTGAAATACTTGCAGAAGACTCCATTCTAGCAGACGACCCATGTCTTATGTTTCAAGAGTCCCGCAGTAAACAAAAAGCTGTGCTGTGATTGGCTGACTTAATGCAGTGAACATTGAAGTTGAGGCTGCAGGCCAGTAAATAGCATGGAAATTGGTTAGAATGGAGTAGATTAGCATCACTATGGCTGTGACATGGACCGGGATTGCCCCGGAAACAGGTCAAAAAAGAAAAACCGCATATTTTTGGCGGGAAAAGCTGAAACAACACACCGCATTGTGGGGGTGCCGGTGGCAGTTTAATGCCTTTCTGGACCCCTTCCCCCTAGAATGCATGGTTTGTGATTTAGGCCTTTGCATAGGCCTATGTGGGTCCATTACGGCATTCGCATGCTAAAAGATAGAAAATGGGCCTTCCGGTCAGATCAACCTGAACGTACTCGGGCCAAATGTCTTGACACATTACTAATCCTCACTAGTAGAGCAGCATTTCCTGCAAAAATGATGAAAATCGCATCATTTCTGAGCCCTCAAAATGCCAAAAACCTCCGTTTTTGCATTTTTCAAGTAAAAATCGCCCCGTCACAGAAATTGATTTTGAGGGCTGTAAGTGGCTCTGAAAGATTGCTTGGAGTCGGACCCATAACCTAATACCCTTACTTTAGTTACATTGTACCAATAACACCCCGATTATAGGCGTGAAGTTTTGTCACCGCTTCGCGGTTACCCGGTCTCTAGTATTCAAGTTGCGTTCGTACTTTCCAAAAAAGGTCCTCGAAAAATTTTCAAAAAATCATAAGGAAGCCCACCATGCCCGTATGACACCCACCCGGTTTTCGCCGACCTTGATTCATTTTTCAAGGTCGCAGAGCACTTTGAAGTCAGATTTTCCATACTTTTGAAATGCCCAAATCTCATCCGGTTACGCCCGGATTTCGTTTCTGTCACTTTATTAGGTTCCACATGCTTTTTGCAAGTTTACAAAGTGAGACTATTCCGAAAACGCAGGTCCAGTCCAAGATGGCTACGGCCATTTTTTATACTAAGCGATTGTCGCACGAATGTCAGAAACCGTAAGCCCCAGGGTTTTCAAAGTAGAGGCCAAAAGCTGGCTTGGTGGCCGGGCCAGTGCTGTAAGTTATAACTGTGGTGATCCATGTTTGGTTTATGCAGTTACATAATTTTAAATATTGACCGCGTCATCAAAACCAGCAATTATCCTACGGTGCACCCCCCCCCCTTGAATTATGCTTTTTGCTGAAACTCCTCCTGTGGTCTAATAACTGTAGAAAGCCAAATATACCTAATGCAAGCCTTCTCTAAGAATTCACTTATGTTATATAAGCAACCTGCAAGCTGAATACTTGCAGAAGACTCCATTCTAGCAGACGACACATGTCTTATGGTTTCGAGTCCCAGTAAACAAAAAGCTGTGCTGTGATTGGCTGACTTAATGCAAGTGAACTTTGAAGTT